>JAJSPD010000013.1:0-600000 GCA_021307315.1 Bisporella sp. PMI_857 | reverse complement strand
TTGCTATGTGAGGCGTCAAAATAGCCGCTATCGCCATCGGGAGCATGTCGGTCATGCGGAGTGGAACCCCCCGACTGCCATCCTCGCCGCAGGTTGCGGATACTACTATTTCGAGAACTCATATTGAGTTCTTGGAGTCTCTGATTCAGATCAGCCGGAGATGGGGCTCCGGACGTTTCTACAGCTCTGTTGAGCGAGGCAAGATTTTCTGAGGATCCGCGCCGAGATTGAGCTAAGAATGGAGTGTTGGCCCCGGAGCGTATTTGAGGTGTCATGAGATCTTGGTCCATGCCCGCATAGAGCTGATCTAAAACGTGTTCTCCATAGAGTGGAGGTGCTTGGGCGCCTGTATCGCGCGGTGCACCACTCAAAGGAGCTTGTTGAATGAGACAATTGTTTTCGTTAAAAGGCATATTCGGAGAAATGTAGATTGTGACTGGTAGCGTTGCACGAAGCTACAGAAGTTAGTATTGTCCATATTACAATCATGTCGAGACTTACTTCTGAAATATGGCCATCCGGGTTGAGCAATGCTACGTTGAATTTTACCTTATGCCGAATCTTGATTCCGTGGACATCCACATCTTGAAGACATTTCTCTAGACTGATGGGAAGTGACATCTTTTCTACTAGTCTCCAGCCGTCTTGTCCATTATCATCTAGTACATCGTGGTAATGCTCATCGTCGTTTAGCTCGAATGCCCACGATGCCACATCCCTGACGTTTTTCCAGTTTCTTTCCGAATGTCCTGAGAGTGCACTTAGGGTAAAATCTTGTGTTTCCTGTAGAACGCATTTTATTTTGCCGATCTTTAATCCTTTCAATAAAGAAGTAAATCTCATGCAAATGTCTATAGAGGAGCCAAAAATTATGGCCTTCTGTGGGATCTCGAGCGAGTATTCGATCTTGTTGGGCCAAACATTCTCAACAGTCATGGCGTGTGCTAACTCAAGGGCAGAGGGGTCTAGCGTCCGCACAATTCGAATAGCCTTGTACGCATGCAAATCTTGTGCCAACTTTCCCCGTGCGACCGTAGCTTTGAGTTTGTATTTGATGTAGCTGTCTTGCATGCCTTCTACGCTCTCCGCCATAGTACCTGGTATTTCTACCTCGAATGGCCATTCGTAGTTTCCGGCCTTCAGCACTTTCATCGATGATCCAGGGCCATGGGTTTCGAACGGTGCCCATTTCTTATTGAATATTTCAGTTGTTCTGTCGACTTTGCTGTTGGAGAGACCAGTGGGTGTAATTCGTTGATCATGCCAGGCGACTTTCAGTGTGCCTACCATTTTCAGGTGGACATCTTCGATTTTTAACGAATGTTGCAGGCACAGCACCACCTGGAAATTCTTCCGTCAGTCCTGCTCAACCAAGATCATCTGCCAATCTGCCAAACGCAAAAAAGGCAGTGCAACGTACCACACCCCTCAGTATTTGACTTGCGGCTTCGTCCTCCCCGCCCCTCAGAACTATAATATCATTATCCGGGCTGGCATCATGTTAGCAGAGCCTTCTGTAGCGGGGCTCACGAGCATACCGGATCTCGAAGAGGCTGCTGTGTCTGTTCTCAACGGGGCCGAATGGGTTGAAAGGCATCTTGGCTCAGCTCAAGAACACAATGAAGCCGAAGATTACTTGTCAATGATCTGATGGGTATGTTTCGTGAGATGGTCCCGGTATATATCTGGTAGCTAACTCAAGCACATGGTACTTCAAACACTACCCAAGGAAGAAAATTCGGCGTGTAATCAATTGGGAAACTGCTTCCTCGCTCCTAATTGCGAAGTCCGCAATAGCCGGAGTGTTGACGGCTATGGTTGCAGAAGGAAGAGAGAGTGGTGGAAAGCGAAAATCACATGAAATCTTGGATTGGAAACATCAGCACAGAGGACAAGGCCAAAGATAAAAGCAGAACAAGATGAAGAGTCAGTCAGGCAAGGCAAGGTGCAACAGCCGTCACGTCACCTTTGCCAGGAGCCACCAAAGCAAAAAGTATGGCCGGTTCACGGGAAAACGATGAGAAGCCGGATGGGGGGGGCGCCACTCTACAGGAATTCAGGTGGGGGGGGGGGGGGGTTCAAGCTGATCCACAAGAAAAAGAAGCATAAAAGTAAATATGCACCACTGATAAGCACAGAAGCACTATAAAGAGCGGAAAGTATCATATCAATTCCAGCCCCAAGGTTGGTCTGTCCCATTGTTCCAACGTGGGATACCAACACCACTCAAGTGCTGTGGAACATGGGTAACAGGTATCAATTAATCATCCCATGTGTAGTAGCAATCATGCTTCGTATTCACAAGATCTCTTACTCGCTGGATATGCTCTTCTAACGGCAGCCGCTGAGTTGTTATTACTAGAAGTGTTGTGCCTTGCGATTTCTCAGGCCAGATTCCATCGTATGGGAAAAAAATAAAATAAAAAATAGATATGCGGCTGTGCAGGATACTGCAGTCCTACAGTAGGCAGGCCCAGTTCCAGTGTGTTCGGAGCCCTGCCCATGTGCCAATCGTCAGCCCTGCATGCAGCCAGCCTTTTTTGCATGTGCATTGGGCTGCTTGACAGGGCTCCCTTATCGGTTACTGGTGGTATCTCCCGGTATACTTACTATACGACTCGCCTCACGTCAATCAGTTCTTGCTTTTGCCACGATCAATTCTTACTACGCACCATCCAAGTTTGCCTTGAGTCATGTTAATCAAGCAACTTTGATGATAAACGCAGTAGAGACTTTACTGTATTTACGTTGTGTTTGAAGTGGTTTGTGTGTTTCTACTTCCAATCACCTTGCCGATGCTCTACAGTACCGGAGATTAAATTTCTAGACCGCCCAAGGTTCTAACTCTTTGATACACAAGTGGGTGGGTCAAATACCCGCAATCGGCGAGATTTCTGATGGGACCTGAAATTTCTGCGATAAGCTGCTCTTTATCAGTATGATTTTAACCTAGCTAGCTTCATGGATGTTGCAAGACCTAAGATCGATATTGGAGGATGTCTTTCCCGGATTTGCCCGTTGAAAAGTAGACTCCATTATTTGATCTCTGTGGCGGTCAAGGAGAGAGAGAGAGAGAGAGAGAGAGAGGGTGATCTGAGTTTGAGATTGTATCAAAGGGTAGTTGGTGGGGTTTGAGCTGTGCCTTTCATGCTGTAGAGCTGCATGTCTAGAAGGGGTTTCTTCGTAGTCGTAGAACTCTTCATAGTGGATGACATTATCATGCCCGTGCTGGTCAGAAGTCTATGATTCAGATCTATCAGATTTAGTTCGCAAGCTGCGCCTTTTTCTTACGTCTCAAAAGCATTCTAGCTTCGCACACAAATATGTATATTCAGTTCAAGCCACAATCAAGTTCAAAACAGGCATATAACACCCTGCGAAGGACAAACGATATGTTATTTGCTGCTGTACATGAGATCCTGCCACAGTGGCTGAAGTTATTGGACTTGGTGAATCGACGACTTCAAGGAGCTTTCCTATGATCATGTCAAGGTGTTGCTATAGGAGGGTTGAAGGCCATGGATTGCTGTCTGTACTACCGGTATACCACCATTGCGTTTCTTCACGACATAGTTTTAGAAGGTGTATCCATCATTAGCCAGCTTTCGTGCCACCAAATGTCAAGTGCTCGTAACTGTAATCAGCCTTTGCCCCTGTATATGGTTCATGGAAATAGTTCTAGGCTCTTACAGCTATCGTGTAGCCTCAACACGGAAAGTTGCGCTTTGTGGCGTTCATGTTGGATATCCCAAGAGACCTTACACCTTTGCATTTCACTAACTACAATCGTTTTGAAATACTATGTGAAAGTTAAGATATTCAAGCAACCCGCTCTCAAAGCTGATGCCTATGAGTCTCCCTTACAGTGCGGTGGAGCATAATATCACAACACACTAGGAATGATGCTATTAATTAAGAAGCTTTTTTTTTAAAGGCAGGATTCTAAGGTGGTCCAGAATTCGCTATATATATCGTGAAGTTACGACCAGTATTTCGATTAGATACATTTTTAAAACTATCGAAATGGCGCTTCTCCTACTCTGGTAACCAATCATATCTACATTGGCACCATGTCTTCTTCCTTTTTTAGTTGCGTATCGCATGGTCACAATTTAAGATATTTTCTTTCGCAAGTTGCCAAAGAAGGTTGTTTGATTTATTTATAAAATGTGGTGCTGAAAACCTTTATTTCGAATAACAGCATATCACAGGAGTAGATGCCTCTTAGATAGTTCTTATGGCAGATGCACTTCAATCAGCCAGCAGGGCCATCACTGCTTACCCCGCTATAAGCTTCTATTATGATAACTTTGGTGCCACGTCGCGAATGTAACTATTATGGCGCCGCAAGTAGCTCAGCCATGGGGCAGCAGGCTTGAGTCTATGAACTCTGTTATGATTCAAACGCACACGAGATTGCCTAATGTGTACATAAGAACGATTCAACCCGACTTTCTGAAAGGGCAACCGGGTCTCGTTCAAAATTGCTTAATATGATATACAGCATTGGTTGATTTTGACTTATCCAGGGAGCAACAACCTTCATAGGCTATGGGATCTTAACGAATCGCGATTGACAAAGCATAAGGATAGCGAAACATATAGGCTAGGCTTCGTGATGCATTGAAGGTTTTAGAGTCAGCACACGAGGTCCAAGCCACGCATGGAACGGCTTTGATGGCGTGGTCAGATTCTGTATGTATGGCCCATCGTCGCACGAATTACATGAAGTCTTTTAGCTCGGAGATCTCCATGATCTTACAAAGCAAGCATTTGAACAATATGAACGACCATGTTCCTGGGGCTAAATCTGCATTTCTTCAGCCTTCAATCAGTTTTTAGACCGTTCCTGCTGTGTTGGGTGAACCACACCGACCCGATATCAAAATCTAAATCTGACCACAGACCATGCTCCTGACCTTGAACATGACTTTGCCAAACTTGACTTGTATGACAGGTAAACATACAGAGCTCAAAGGCATGCATCCAGCAAATAGCAATTCCCAAGAGGATACAACTTTATTCCGACGGGGGTGTATAGCAATCTTGTGATGATTTCCTCCAACATGCTTTGTGGTTGTTGCTCTCGCATTCGCTAGTGTGCCTGTACGATGGGACGAATCCCAGCAATTTGAAAGCGCGATGACTAATGGGCAGCGACGGAAGTAGTTGCACCCCGCGACGCCCGTCAAGGAGAGATTCTGCAGCCGACTTCCCGACTCTAACTGTATGATTACGGAAATATTTAAGCCATTGCTTCGCGGCACCCAACATATCCGCCGCTACTCCGTAAACCACCCAATTGTTTTCATGGATGCCTAAACTGATGGCGACCTCGGCATCCACATTTACTCCTCAATTCACCTGCTGGACGTTTCATTTTTCGCATGGCACAACCATTGACGACGACGACATTGCCAATCATTTGGGGTTTGAAGAGCTTGCGTGTACCTTTGACCAACACACTGAATCTGAATCTATCTATATAGCATACACCTTCAATCCTCTCTCTTCGCAATGAGAGACGGAGGGAATATCCAAGTTTGGTGGCTTCAAGATTGGTTCTCGTTCCAGCCACACAGATTTCTCGCTCCAACTTGCCTATTTCAGCGAGCTACACCATAGTCACTTCCTATTAAAACATCATCATATTCAGGTTCAACAGCTGGATATATTGAACCGTGTCTCCCCCCCCAGGAACATTACAACAACCACAAGTCATCTTTACGTTACTGTTTTTTTATATAAAAAAACAGCGTGTTTTCCAATGGCGTACAACTTCTATTTTCTGGCAGTTGCTGGGGCCGTAATCTTATATCTCATCCGGTATATTGTAAGGTATATCGCTGCTCGCCGATTCATCAAGGCCAATGGCTGCAAACCCGTTCGTCAGCTCCCTCAATTCGAAAGAATTGTTGGGATTGGACTACTCAGGACCCAAGTCAATGCGTCCAAGAACAAGAATTTGCTCGCGACGTCCTTGAAACGCTATCAAAATATGGGCTTTACGTGGTCTGCATCGTTGATGGGTGGTACCTTCTACAATACCATTGATCCCGAAAATGTTAAAACAGTCCTATCGACCAATTTCCAAGAATTTGGTCTCGGTGAGAGGTACAACGTTTTCGGCCAGTTACTAGGAAGAGGTATATTCACCAGTGATGGAGCGCATTGGGAACATTCAAGAGTTCGTTATTCACTTTGAGCTACGAGATAAATGACTGACTGAGATGAAGTCGCTTGTTCGCCCAAACTTCACTAGAGCACAAGTTGCTGATCTTAATACCTTCGAGACTCACATTCAGCATTTGATTTCCAAGATTCCGAGAGATGGTTCTACCATCGACCTGCAGACGCTGTTCTTCCAGCTGACTCTAGATTCGGCCACCGAATTTCTTTTCGGAGAATCGGTAGCCTCACTCACTAGTTCTGAAGGATCAGAGCAGCAGCAATTTGGCAAAGCGTTTGATATCGCTCAACTCCTTATTTCTAAGCGTGGCAGATTTGGAAAATTCTTTCGGTTCTACAGCAATGCAGAAATTCAAAGAGTTTGCAAGATCGTGCATGAGTTCGTGGACAAGATCGTGTACAAAGCTTTGGAGAAGACCGACCCCGAAGATGTCGAGAAAAGCATTGGCGAAGATGATGACCGATATGTATTCCTCAAGGAGATGGTAAAGGCAACAAGGGATCCGATTAGGTTGAGAGACGAGCTTCTGAATATTCTTCTAGCTGGCCGGGATACCACGGCCAGCTTGCTAAGCCATACCTTCCATGTTCTTGCCAAACGGCCTGACGTTTTCGCAAAGCTGCGACTTGAGGTTGAAGACTTGAACGGCAAGAAACCTAATTACGATACCATCAAATCGATGAGATACTTGAAGAATGTACTTTCAGAATGTAAGCATTTCCAAAGACCCGCTTGCTAGACACAGTCTAACTAACGTGACCAGCTTTGCGTCTTTATCCAGTAGTTCCTAGCAACGCCCGCTTCGCCAATAAAGATACAAAGCTTCCGCGCGGTGGTGGACCGGATGGGCAGTCTCCGGTATACATCCCGAAGGGAAGCGCCGTTGCTTATAATGTCTTTTGTATGCATCGCAGGAAGGATATCTATGGACCCGATGCAGATGAGTTTAGGCCGGAGAGGTGGGACCCAGAGAGAGGGCTTCGCCCGGGGTGGGGATATTTGCCATTCAATGGTGGGCCACGTATGTACATTTGAAAACTCTTGTTTTCCTAGTGGCTATCCGGGAGAGACAATGCTAATCAATGGGAATAGGCATATGCGTGGGCCAGCAATTTGCCCTCACAGAAGCAAGCTACACCATAATCAGGCTGCTACAAGAGTTTAAGAATATTGAGAATAGAGGGGTGGGGGAGTGGGTGGAGAACCTTCATCTCACCTTATCTATAGATGATGGTGTGAAAGTGGCTATGATCCCACGATGATTTATGCCACCTACGCCTTTACTTCTATCTAAATTTATCAAGTGGCGTTCAATCTGGAAAGGCAGCATTTGGAGGCGTTATCATTATGAAATACTATATATAATACGGGGTTTATTTAAGTTTGACTTAAACATCATTCTTACCACCAGTTTCGACTACATCACATTTTGAGAGCCAAGCAAAAATACGTGATTTCCGATCCTTCCTCAAAACTCAAATTTAAGCAAGTGTACCTATCACATTGAGGCAGTTCCTGGAGATATAAAAATAGACAAAAACAGAGTTATGTGTGTGAGAAGACCTCTACCATCCTGGCCTTGGCAAAGGCACGCCCCTACGTCATCTTTCGTCATATCTCTCCCACCACGCCCCTCCGCTGGTTCATTGATCGTCCCTTTCTTTTGATCTCATAGAAAGTATATAATAAAAAACTTGGAAATGCCTTCCTTTCATTGAGAAAAATAAATAAGAGGCATCCATAAACAATCCGGAATCTAGAACTCCAAGACCCCTATTTTTTTTTTTTTTTTGATCAAGACCCTACTTACGATTTGTGCACCAACACCCCTTTTACACAAGCGAAGAAATACATCTACCCGACACGCTGGGTTAAGCGAAGGCCCCCCTTATTGTTTTTTTGGGGGAAATTTCAGGAACGCGAAAAAAGGAGAAGATCCTGATTTTGAGTCCTTATTTCGACGGTTTTGGGGGGGGGTCTAGATTTGAGAGGGAGAGAAAGAGAGAGAGAGTAGGAAACAAAACCAAGGAAAAAGATGAAACCACACGCCTCAGCACCAAACCACATCTCCCTCCCATCCTCCCCCGTTATCCCACCTCCAACCGCCTCTGCAAACCTGCCGCTGTCGTCGTCGTCGTCGTCGTCCGCCGCCTCCGCTCCCGCGGCCCACGCGTCCCTCGTGCCGCCGCTCGCCGCGCTCGGCCTCCAGCAGTACGTCACCGCGTGCGAGAGGGCAGGCCTCACGCTGGAGTCGCTGAGCCAGCTGTCGGAGGCAGAGTTCGAGCGCCTGGGCATCTCCATCGGGCATCGCCGGAAGCTGCAGCGCGCGTTTGCGCGCGGCTACGGCTGGGAGGATGACCGGCCGCTGCCGAGCCCGGAGGAGTGGAGGGATTTTCGAGATGGCGGCGGGGGGGTGTTGGGCGAGAGCGAGGGCAATGGCGCGCCCGGGCGGGGTTCTGTACTTGGTGGTGACGCGCGTGGGAGGGGAAGGGTGGGCGAAGTCGCTGAGACGAGGGATGCGAGTCGTGAGTGGAGCGGTGATGGGCAGGGGAACGGGGATGGGGAGGGGATGAGGGGCGAGTTGGGTGTGAGGGTCGGGAGGGAGAGGACGTATACGCCTGAGGGGAGGGTTGGAGGCGGCTTGGAGACGAGGATGAGGGTGAGTGATCTCTTGTGCGGGGAGGATGATGCGGAGGAGGGGAAAGATCGATCGGGCTGATGGGCTTGTAGTTGGCTGATCTGGGTGGGGAGGAGAAGGAGGGCGATATGGTGATGAAGTAAGAGGGACAGGATCTGGTTGGTCACTTGAGCTGAACCGGCTTTGTTCTTGAGCGCCGACTGATTGGTTTTCTCGGGCTTGTAAATGAACGAGCAATGGGATGTATACACGATACCCTTCAAAGACCGCGGCCTCTCTTTATCCACAAAGCCCCAAGACTTGAAGGGTTTAAGGAGAGATGTCGGTAGAAGGCACATGCTACAAGAATCTTTACGTCCATGGCTCACGAGGCAAAAAGAGGAACGCAACCACAGGCAAGGCGTAAAAGCAACGATGCCAGGATCAGATCTACATAAAAGCGCACACGCAATCGCCTCAACGCTATTTTAGATAGAAATAAAGCATATAGATAGATATCGTTTGTGCCACCGCTCTCTCAGACTTTGTCACCGAGTTAAAAATCTGACTTTAGAATAAAAGAGCTGCATCTTCGGCCCTTTTCTTCTTTCATTTTCCGGTAGTCTTCCAATTGGTTGATAGAAATAATTGAAGTATTAAAAGGAACAGCGCTGTAGTGATTAAGGATATTTGGCTTACCGTTAGGCTGCCCTGTTATTTGTATACGGGTAATTCCTGCAGCGTGGGATAATGTCGGGAACCAAGTAATGATCGGCGGGGTTGGCTTCAATCGGGTACATAAATAGCCATCCTGTGACAAGTTGAACACCGCGAGAGGATTCACAAAAGTTGCCGCTTATTCATGAAGGCATCGAGGTTCAGAGGGCACTGTCATACACTTGTTAACACGGATACCAGAGCAGTCCCTTCGTCAAAATATGCATGGAAGAATTCAACGATAAGAGCTCCAAACTGCAATGCACACACCAATAACCATACATTGAACCTTTGGAACCCAATCTCGTATACCCTGACACGCCTTCCCATTATTTTAGGGAATTGAGTGTACCCTGTGAATCAGCAGTATTTTCCTCACCAAGAAGTTGACATGAGCTTCAAGGCTCGGTAATTCTGGCTGCAATTTGACATCTCGTTCAAACTGCGCTTTCCAAAATGTAGGCCTAAGGATAAATTTACATGATTTCGGCAGCACAATCACGCATATTACAAGCAATGGAAGTAGATGCTAATTTTTAGATCACGGGAGGATTCGGCAAGCCTGACACACTTGTGCCCGGTATTCAGCAAGCACTCATTTTGATTCTTTTTTAATGCCTATAACACCGTTGGTTAAATCCAGGGTATCTACCACAAACACCACCCATGCAAATGCCCAGCCGTACTCCATTCTATATTCGCCCATGCATATCATCAAAAGCCCATCAATTTATCTGGATCTCGGTATGAATCAGCGACCAGCTCCTTTAGGCTGCTCCTCCAGCGCCTTCTTTAATATATCATTCTGCGCTTGCATCTTATGAAAGATCTCCACCTGCTCTGGCGTCAACCCCCCCTGACTTAATACCTGGGCCATGTACTGCTCGACCTCTGCTTGCGTTGGGCCGTTCGTGAGGATTCGCGGGTTTTCGCTTGCTGCACGTGTGATCTTTTCTAATTGTTCGGTAACCTGCTTCTTGTTCACGTCTGACAGAGAATCCATTGCGTTAATACCACGACGGAGTGCCTCAACCCCTTCTCTTGTTTCAGAAATGGCTGTGGGGTTGATTTTATGTGCAGCCATCTGCCGTGTTAGATCAGGTATAGATCCCGAGGCTCCGTTTTGGGCAGGAAGTGGTCCTTGTTGAGGTTTTTGGTTAGCAACAGGGACCATATCCCGTACATACTGTTGCGCTTCCTCGCAGCCATCCATCACATACTTCATAGCGACAGTGGCTCGTTCCTTAAGATATTCGTTATGCCCATCATAGGCGCAACAATTTAGCAAAGGCATGATTCCTCCGCGGTCCAATATCTGTTTCTGAACGGTTGGATTCCCGGGTCCGTTGCGACGTGCGTTCGTTGGCGCCACAAGAGAGGCTATGATTATAAGGATTTGGTTTTTGATCCCGGCCCATGGAAACTCATGAGGCGTGTTATGGTATTCTGTGCGGCTGGTGGGAGTTCCATCAAGGTGCGGGCGGCGGACTGGATCGACCAAGGGTTTTCTCTCCACACCGGCCTCTAGGGCTTTCAAGAGCGCGATTAGCTCGTACACTGCTTCCCATTCTATCAGTAATGTTCGCATTTCTGATATCTCAGCAATGACAGAGATCAGCTCAAGATATTGTGATAGGCCATCTTTGGCACGCTCCATATCCCAAAGATCTACTGGAAACTCAGCCGGATCGCTAGACCCTAGTCTGATCTGAGCTTGAGCGTATATCAAGGCCATGCAGTCAGGAACAACCCGGCAGCGGAAATAGGTGTACAGAAAGTGAATGAGCTTCGCGTCACGGTTGTAGTCTTTTAGGTCGTCGTAGATCGAACTGTCTTTCCTTGCTCTGAACATATAATTGATAAGTCGAAGCAGAACAGTTTGTGCAGGTGACACTATGTCTTTAAGAATGCGTAAAGAGTTCCATGCGTAGGGTAGGAGAGCGTTGTGATGAAATGACTCGATAATCTGAGCCGTGATCTGGAAAATGAACTGCTGATCCGTTTGCTCCCAAACAGCAATGAAGACTAGAAGCTCTCGAAGAAGATTTTTGCCACAATCAAGTGCCAAAAACATTTTGCATCGTGTCTTTTGAAGATTCTCTCCGGCTGGAGTAAGTCCAGAGCCCATAGAATCGACGATGCATGCTTTGACTGTCATGTGCAGAGCCTCAATCTGTTTCGTATCAAGAATATTCGGGATTTCTGTCAGAAGACCTCGCAAAGGACCTTCCACATATGACTCGTCGTCATCTTCATCTTCCTCTTCCTCCTCTTCATCTTCCTCATCATCAATAAGTTCTCCATTCTCATCACGAGATCGGTAGTCAATTACGGATGCCGCATTTTCACTGTACACGAGAGGGGGCGCTCCGTCCGCGACATCATACTCATCCTCGCCATCATAATGTGGGTCATTTCCACGAGGCATGTACCGATGCATAGCATTCTCTTTGCATGCCTCAGCACGAGCCATAGCACCTTCAACAGTCTCCATTGGGACGACCCAGCCCTCATAATTGGCATCTCGTACAAACTTCCACCAAATATCAATCTCATGTGAAACCCGGGCGTAGAGTCTGTCTTGCTCATATTTATCCTCCAACTCCGGCCTCCAAACCGGGGTTTTCGATTCCTCCAGAGTGCCATCTCGTTTAATGTCATCCTGAGGTGGCGGGAGGGGTCCTGGAGTAACTCCAGATTTCACATCTGCGGTATATTTATCGAGAAGTCGGGCTGCTAACTTGTCTTTGCGGGAATGGCGTCTAATCCAATTCTTGACTTCTGCATATACCTTCTCAACGTTTAGATTATCTGGCGGCAGCTCATGTATGGTATCGTTGTGAAGCTCCCCATCGAACAGCATTTCGAACCAGAATAGCATCTTAAAACGATCATTCCCCATAGTCCAATTGTGCATATGTTGTAAGGAGGTGACAAGCAATTTTTTATCTGAAAACTAGGTCAGTAATTGAGCCAAAAAAAAGTTTAGTTTAAATCACATAATTCTCCAACCTCATTTAGCTTTCCCCTGCTCACATCATCCATATTGTCTCCATCATAGCCACTTTTGCTTGTGACATTGACGCACAGCACAACCAGTTCTCGAACAACATGGTCAAATTGAACAGCTGCGCAGATCTCCTGAGCCGTATCCTTGATCGCCAGCATATTCCTCGATATGACCAGCAGGCTGTTCAAGAAGTGTAGGTCTCGGACCAGTACATCGTAATTTTTCAGAATTAGGCTGGCATTCTCTGATGTGCCAGGCTCATTAAGTGTACCATTCTGAGCATATGAATCCCGGAGAGACCGGCTATTGAGGATAGGGAGTGCAAGGTTGAAGATCTTTTGTAGACGCATCCAAATGTCAACATTCTTTGCAAGGCTTTCTCTGCATCCAAGTAATCAGCTTTTGATTCGTGACAACACTGCAGAGCGACTGGAGGATATACCTAACATCGGATTTGTTCAAGCTCAAATCCAACGTCTTTCCCACATTCTTCTTTACTTCTGGCATAGTCTTTGGCCCAAGCCCAATCTTCGTCTCAAAATGAAGCTCAAGACAGATCAAGGCAGCCTGAAAATTCCTCTCCTCGATGGTCTGGCTGTTCCTCCGTTGTGACATTGTACCTACTTGCTCAGCTGAAAATGGGAGCAAGGTTTCTCGATGGATTCTGTGCGAGTTCGACGTTTCGTCCCACCATGTAGCAACAAGCGTTTTGCATTTGCTGCACGCGGTGCTGCTGTCCCGGATATCAGGGAGAGGGTTTCCACATTCTACGCAATGCATCGTGTTCCGTGGTAATATGGCTATCTAGAGGTTCTGGTTTGTCTGTGTTTATAAGATTTTGGCGGGTAGTATTCGAGGGGCAGACAATTTAAAGGTTAAGCATCACACCGCCTACCGAAGGAAGCTAGATTGTCGCGAGGTTTGGCTTTACTAGGGGTATATTGTCTACGCAGGGGTTGTAACGCTCCAACTAATCCAAATACAACTTCTTTCAGTTCAAGAAATCGAAGGAGTATATATTTTCTCGTCTTATTATACCGAAGAATTGCAGGATATGTGTAGAGAACATGCGAGGTTCTCACAAGACAATTGAAATGGGTTGTTCATATTTTAGTAAATAGTCCTTGTGTTCATTGATTGGCCTATGTAGGGGACATCACCGTAAGTGCCGCTACTATCAGTTGTACTATGCAGTGCCAGGCACCACAAAGATAGCTGTATCTATCGCTGCTTCTCATCTCGTGCCCCTCTAAGACTTCGTCTCTAAGTTGATGATAGTAGCACAATAATACATGACGCCCCTACGTCTATTCACCAGGGTTATGTCCTCATTTCTCACATTCAAGCCCCTTTGGCTTTCTCTCAACTGCTCTCGTCATCGTCATCATCAATGATCATATACTCCTCAGGGTTCTTGACAGGCTTTAGAATTACGTTCATGTCTTGTCTAGCTTCCTCTCGTCGCGCATCCTGGAGCCGCCGTTTATTATTCTTCTTCGCATCTCCCCGCTCAATTTGCTGGCCTTCGATGGAGTTGATGACTTGCCGACCTTGGTCATCAAACAACCAGGGAGGGAGCACCTTTGATTCACCTGAAGCCTCTATACCTGTTGTGTGAGCAGGAATGGATAGCTGGGTCAAATGGGTTGACTCACTTGGAGGGTCTACCTTGGGTCCGTCGCCCATATGCCAAGCGTATGGTACCAAATGAGCATTTTGAATATGGTTTTCCCAATCTTGTCGGTTGTGAAAGCGTAAACGTCTGAGCTTGACCTCCGATCGCTTTTCAGTTGTAACATTATTTACCTCTACATTACCGGCTTCAAGTGCTAGTTCATCTATTCCAAGCTCGTCTGCTCCAGAATCGTCAGCTGTAAGTACGCCACCTGATGCTCTATTTGCTGAGAGGTTCTCCCATGGAAGGTTATCAGGTGGAAGGTCATCGGGTGGAAGATCCGAGTTATCGCTCTCTGAATAACTCTCGTCTAAGCTTCTATTCGATGCATCTTCAGCTGCCATGACACCTCCCATTACATTATCCTCTGAATCGTCATAATCTCCCGCGTCATCGGCTGCTTCACATTGTCCCCATTTGCACTGTGAGATACCATTTTTGTCTTTCTTATAGTGTACGTTGAGTATGTGTACCTTGAGAGTATCGAGATTGTGCAGTTTTGCTCTACAACCCTCCCACTCACAGATGAACACCATATACCTAGGCTCACGAAGGGGCTTTACTATACGTTCCAAGGGGTTTTTAGAGGGGCGACCACGCTTCTTAACAACATTATCTTCGGATTGCGATGCTCTGGAAGTGGCGTTTTCTGCATTCTTGAATGGTCGGCCACGCTTTTTGGATTCGGCTTGTGGTTTAGGTGTTCCTTCAGGATTCTTGAAAGGTCGACCGCGTTTTTTCTTCGTACTATCGCCGCTTGTGAAACTTGCTGCTGGGCTTCCAACACGTAAAGGTGTTAGGTGACTAGCACGAACCGCAGCCGTGGCCGGAATGACTACCCCGAAGCTCCGAGATGACGCGTCGCTTTGAGGTATAGTTGTAGGAGAAGATGCCAAGGCTGGAGCTTTAGCATATGAAGAGGGTGTACCAAGGTTAGAAGAATGAGAGACTTGAGATTGGGCGAATGTATGGGACGGCTTGGGTGATCTGATGATGACAGAGACAGCTCGAGCCTGGGGTGTGCTAGAACTGCTATCGAATTTTTGCTCACTGGTGGTATAAGGGCTACGTTGCACTTGTTGCACTTGTTGAGCTTGCAGAGCGCTTCTCCCGAGCTGTGATGACTGAACTTGAGTATGAAGTGCTCTTTGAGGCTGTGTAGTATCCTGTCTAAGTTGAGATGGTTGACTAGGAGTAGGTAGCGCTTGAGTTTGCGTAGTAGCGCGTCTTCCAGACTGTGAAGATTGAGAGGTTTGAGAGTGAGATTGAAGGTAGGCCCGGGTAATCGCAATGGCATTTTCATCAGCGACCAGAGCTCCAGACGATCCAGATACATTCGTTTGTTGAGGTGCAGTCTGGTAAGACATTGGACGCATGGACGGGCCATTGTTACGTGCTGTGACCTGACCGGCAATGTATCCTTGACCTGGCAATGCTGTACTATAACCTGGCTGAGAATTGTGAATGGGGGGTCTTTGTAGTGCATTTTCGATTGCTGGTGGCATAGCGGACGGTCTAAGGCTCTGATATGAAGTTGGTTGGCGATTACCGGCTAGTAGAGGCGAAGAATCTGACTCAAGCAAATCCCAGCGTATCGTGCTCAGATCGGTAAAATCGTTAATGTCATCATACCGATCTGCAAGGACACGTAAATGTGCATTCAGGCCCGGCTCTGAAGGATGAGAGTTCGTGGCAAGCAGGATATCACGTGCTAGAGTTCTTGTGCCAAATGGCAGTAATCTGGGAGCTCGACTGACTGCAGGTAGCTGCTGAGCTAATGGGACCTTGTTTGCGGTGGAGTGTTTGGGTTGTCGATGCAACTGAGGAGTAGGTGGCTGTGTGACGAGACCAGAGGGAACCCGAGAGAAATTAGGGCCAGGTGCAAGCTGACTTTGCTTGAGATCGGATTGATCCTCAGAACCAGATGGTGTCGCAGTAGAATTTGGAGCTTGAGCCATTGCATGCAAGCTTTGCTGTAGCTGGGCCCAAGCGTTGTTGATTACGGTGGACTGCACAGGCTGTTGTGGGCCACTACCAGCTCCTGCCCTATCACCTGATTGATTAGTCATCCATGGACCATGAGCCCATGGACCTATCAAGTTATGTCGGTCACATGATTCTCTATATTCAGTAGGTTTATGGATCTTTCGCGAGAAATTTGCCAGGGGACAGGCGCGTCCATGGTTCTTGCTGCAGGATCTGTATTGATCCGCTCTGAAGATCCTGCCAGTGGAGTCCCGGAATGTATGTGGTAGAGTACTGGATTGGGGAGTGTCTGCGACTTGAGTAGTAGCTAATTGTCCAGAAGTTGCCGGTCCTGTTTGACTGGTGAGCTGAGGAAAACCTGCGGCTTGGGTAGTCGGTAGCTGGCTTCTATTGGTGATTGCTCCAGATGTACTGGTAGATTGAGACATAACAGCGACTTGGCTAATGGGTAGTCGACCTCTACTGGTAGTTGGTAATGATTGTTGAAGGCTCTGTGGCCCAGGAGGAAGGTTGGCATTATTCACATTTATATCTTTGAGTTATTAGAACTCCTGAGGCTATTTTAAAGTGTTTGGCTTTGTTCCAAGGGGCTAACTTACTACTGTCATCTTGAACCCCATCCATGGGCTCTCCTTCATCCTGCGGAGGCGTGGCCATGTCAGTGAGATCTATAACTTCCACGGGCTGCTTGCTTCCAAATTGTTGCCTTGCTGCTTGCCTCCTCCTCTCTTCAAGGACTTCTTCTTCGAGAAGTACCTCTATGTCGGTGAACCTCGAAATAGCTTGAGAGCTGGATACGACTTTCTCGTTTGAAGGAATTTTATGTCTTGACCCTAGAAGATGGTAATTAGCTTGGACGCGACGTAGCTGCGAAAGAGTTTAAAGGTGGTGATCTTGGGTTGACGGCGTTGTCGAGTTGTGGGAGAGGCTGAAAGATCTCACCTGTTATTGGGATTTCAGTACCAGACACAGTTTTTGTGCGCTGAGAAGTTTCCGCTACGGGATCGAATGATCTTCTGAATGGTTCTGAATACGAAGTACTGAGCTTTGGTATATATTTTGCAATGGTTGATGTGGCGAGGGGTAAAGATGATGAGGAGTTCTGTAATGAACGCGTGATAACCAGATTGGGCACGCCGGGTGATGGCGTTGTCCTCGCAACTTTTATCGCATCGTTTTGGGCAGATACGCTTCCGCCAGATTCCACCAGAGGCTTTCCGACCGCTTTAGATGATCCCTTTCTAGTTTGAAAGGGTGCGGACAGGTGTTTTGTGTGGTTGCGTAGATGTTTTGTAAGTTCGCCGGTGCCTTCCAAACGTTTTCCTCCAGCTTCTAAAAGATCACCCCCAATCTGAACACCCAAATTATTCGTTGAACCGGGAATAGCTCTAGGAAGAACTTTAGGAACTTCGTCGATGTGCGACAATACTCTTTCATTGTCTTTTCCTTCACTTGTTTTATCATGCAGAGCTTTGGCCGGTTCTTGTGCTAATTCTCTGTAGCGACTAGCAGAAGTCAACTCATGTTCTCCTTCATGCATTTCATTCTCGTTATCTAGGAAATACTTCTTCGGACGCCCTCTTTTACGTTTCCCCAATGATGGTGATTCATTAAAGGCAGCTTGCTTAGTCAAGAGCCGTGGATCTACGAATCCCAAAGATGCAAGTCCATCTATTGTTGATAAGGGCAGATCAACTGATAGAGTGCTATTATTTCCATATGAACTCGGCAGCGGTGTCGCTTTGGATGCTTCAAGTCGTCCTAACCCCAAGTCTGAATCTAAGCTTGTTGTGACTGCAGAAAGATGTTCTTTTGATGAGCTCGGCTTCGGAATTTCCTCAGCCATAGTAAGCTCCTTGGTTTTTGAGCCTGGCTCGGATGTCTCCCCTTGAGCAGCAGTCTGTTCTCTCAGTAACCCTGTCCCTAAAACTTCTCTTGAAGCAGAAATCTGCCCCTTTGTAGAGCTTAGCTGGAGCTTTTTCTCAGATATCGCGGATTGCTCTCCTTGTGATCTTAATCCTGATATCTCTCTCTGGGCGGCAGTCTCCTCTACTAACTCCCTCCTTTCCCTCCACGTTTGTTTTCTTAAATTGGAGCCTGCTATTTCTATCGGCGCAATAGATTTATCTCCTCGCGAGCTCAGGTCCGGCGAATTTCCTACGCCGTGTGACGCTGCTGCTGAAAGTTGGGCCTTTCGAATGGCGTTCTTTTGTCGTACCCTATCCTCAAGCTCCTTCGTGCGCTTTGCGATCTGCTGCTCCAAATTCTGACGCGCAGCGTCATTTTCTGGTGCTAAATACTGCGCATTAGCACCGGTGTTAAAGAAGAAGGCGAATCCATCCCCTGAAGACGATGACGAGTTGTTTGTGCCCGCCTCCATCTCTCTTTCTATTCTTGTTTCATGTTTGTGGCGCAAAAGAGTTTGATATTGCCAAGATCTTCAGAAGGGTCTGGAATGCGAGCTGAGTCTCACTTCTGATATAGATTCAATATAGATATTGTAACATACGAGGTCCTGCGCATCCTTTCCGTAGATATCCACAGCAAGTTCTCCCCAAGGGGTGCGAAGGAACCTGGTGGAGAGAATTCGGATAATTTGTCAACCGCCTGCTCTCGATTCGCAACCATAGCACCAAAGCTGTTCTTGCTCTCCTCTCATATAAATGCCTATGTTCAGCACACTCCTGAAAGTGGGTATGGAATGCGGTGCAAGCAAGGAAAGCAGGATGCAAGCAGATTTCAGCAAGTATATTAATAGAGTTGTCTCGCTAAGTAGCCATGAGGTTCTACCTACGAATCCAATAGCAAACGCGTGAACAAACACGCATTTTCAGGGTCGAAAGACTTCTTTGGTCAAATCGCGAAGTTCATGGTCACAATGCGGTCAAGCGGCCGCATTGCCGCTCTCTCTAATGTTTTGCTCCACATTAGGTCTTGGTCGGAGCTGATAAGAGAGGAAGATCAATTCATATCCGATACACTCCTGGAGAGTATTGTGGATCTTTGGATGCTGAATGGTGTCTGCTTATATATTGATGGTCCATGTTGTGTTTTAACGGCCATTCTAGATCAAATGCTCTAATATATCACAAAAAGAGATTGAAGCGTTTGTTAAATATGTATATTTACATTATCTCAGCTTGTAATCTTATAAGCTTCTTGTTGCTGTGCGCAAGGCTAAACTTGCAATTGAACAATACTTTTATACATGGCAAGCCAGCCCAAGCCATAACTATCCACCAAACCATAGCACCAGAGCTCTTATCAACTATCCTGGGTGGAACCAGATGTTGTTAAACTTTCTTTTTTGCCTCCCTTCTTCTTGCGAGTCCTCCTGCGCTTCTTCTTGACTTCATCCCCTTTGACAGCTTCCGAGTTCTGTACTTCACCACCGCCATTAACAGCTTCATTTGGTATGCTATCTTCACCTTTTCCACCACTTGCTATGAAGTCTGTTTCACTTCCGTCTCCTTCCTCGGTACTACTATTGGTCTCCAGCACTACCTTCCTGACGCCACCTGCTTCAATGATATTCTCAGTGATGCTACCACTTCTTGCTGTACCTCGCTTCCTCGGTGGTTTCGGGTTATAGGATTGTCTTGAACCAACAGTGTCACTGCTGCCACGGCTTGATATCTTCCCAGACCCATTCCGTAATAATGGCTGTCGATCATTTTGGGTGTCTGCCGATGGAGATTCTAGGATTGGACTATGAGATTGTTTCCGCTCGAATGTTGGGGATTTGCCTGCTGATAGCGACGCGCCAATAGATCCATATCCTTGTTGCAATGCATGGATACCATCAGAAGCATCTCTACCAGCATCTTTGAGGAGACCCTCTCCTTCGCCGCCTCCAGGTGCAGGCAAATCATGATAAGGTGTCTCTACAGCAACGTCTTGATTGGCCGAGATTGCTCGCGAGTCACTGAGTCTAGTTGCGAGTCCAGGCTTGATTTTAACAGTCTGATATCGAGTAGTTTTGGGTCGGCTTGCGAGGTTTGACGGTCCCAGGTGCTTGAGATGTTCACGCATATCAATTACATTCGCTCTGACCTGAATTGTATCACTATCCGCTGCACCTGCAGAGGCACGTCGAAGGAAAGTTGTTTTTGGGCTGGTTCCAAAGACAACAGCAGGGTTATCACTCCTGTTCTCACTAGCTGACTTCCTCTTAGGAGAAGTGGCCTCTTCTCTAAGGTCGATGAGGTGATCCTCTGTACATTCATGAGTACCATTTTCAGCATTGCCGACGATATGACCCTTTGGAATACGTGATTTTGGCGCCGGGGCCAAGCGCCGGATGGCTTTATGAACATCAATATAGACATCACTTTCGTCGATAATTTCCCTGATCTTCTGTTAAATAAACGTATTAAACAGCGCAGTATCACTTACTCCCCAATGAGTTCTTCGATCACGTCTTCGAGGGTAACAACGCCTGTGGCGCCATAGTTCTCACCAGGGTAGTCAGACACCAGTACCATGTGAGATTTTCCCTCTTGGAAGAAATTCACAATGTCCAGGCAACTGGTTTCGGGGCGGGTTTCCGGGAGTGTAGCTAAGGAGAATTCGCTGACCTTTTTACAGTCTTCAGGGTCACTATAGACGAACTGATATGAGTGTTTTGTCCTCGAAAGCTAGGGAAAGTTTCCTCGCTCAAGGTGCATCGTCATGTCGAGATGTGGAGACCGAAACTCGAGCTCTATCTCGGATAAGAAAGAGATGGTAACAACTTACTATGTAATCAGGATCTTAACCAGCAGCATCCCAACAAAATTCATCTCGTTGCCTGGCTCGTAAATGGGAATTCGCGAGTATCCGGCACTCAGTATTGTGTTCATTGTATCTTCATCCAGGACAGTGTCCGCAGACATGGTGAAGACATCTTCCATGGGTGTCATGATATCTCCAACCGCCTTGTCCTTCAAATCCAGTACCGCGCTTATAATTGTTACCTCGTCTTGATTGAGCCGATCCGTAGGGCTAGATCCTAGAGTTTTGTGCAATGCAACCAACGTCTTCAGTCCAGTCTTTTTGTATACCGTGCCATGATCTTCACCTAACAATCTATCAAGTAATTTCGCTGTTGGCCACGCAATTGGCGCAAGAACTAGCATGAGCAACCAGACACCTGGTGCCATAAAGGCACCAATTGACAAGCCATATCTAACACAAATTGATTGAGGTATGACCTCTCCGAAGATAACTGCTAACAGTTAGCGGAAAACTTCAAGGCTGTTTAGTATAGGCGAACCGATTAGAGCGGTACTTCCAAGTATAGCTGGCCAACCTCCTCCAAGAGAACGATCAAGGACGATAGGCAGCGTCTCATTGACGATGACATTACTCAAGAGGAGTGTCACGAGAACCCAGTGTTTCCCTCTCTTTAACAACCGATATACCTTTTGTGCATGTCTCTGCTCCTTGCCTTCGCCAGAGGTTGCGATCACTTGAAGGTAAACACCGTCTTGGCCCATCAATCTTTGCAATAAGTTAGCAACTGATTCTCTGATAATAAGTGATACATACGCAATAGTCAGTCCTGCAAATGCACCACCGAGCAGCACAAGAATAGCGGCCACTCCCAGATATAGCCACAGACTTGCATCTTTCGCGTCCTGTGGTCCATCTTCGTGCTGCTTCTTCTTCTCAATGCCTATATACTCAAATAGAGGCGCCGCAGAGACAGAAGATAGCTTGCAAAGACCTAGGTATAGGAACTTCGCGAGTCCTGCGGTTGCATTTGGTCCTCGGCCATTATATCTCGTGCGACCTCTTGTGCTCATCATAGCGACAGGGTAGCTTCAAATACCCAATTGATGGTGGCGTTTGCGATCTGTATCCTCGAGACCAAGCTCTAACAGACGGAAAATGTCGAGGCCTCGCTCTTGGGTCACAATGCGGTAGTTGGAGACATCGAAACTCTAGCAATTTGAGGATAGTGATGGCGTCACTTCTCGCGATCCGTGTTGTGAATGGTTGATGAATCAGGTACTGGGATCATTCTGAGAGCTCCAGATTTTAGTGATGTAGGCCCTAGCAAGAATAAGCATTTGGGTGGCAAGGGTACCCGTTTCGCCTGCAGCTTCCCCTTCAAATGACAATCTCAATATCATAAACTTTCAATTAAAATTGCATCATGTGATAATACCCGTCTTAGCTCTCGTCTCAAGCCTATGGATCTGTTGTACTTTCCTTTTATGATCCACAATATTTCTCTGCTTTTTTATTCCTTTTTATCCCCCCTGAGTTGCGTGACCTTCTCTATGTCGTGCTCCAAGTGAATGGCCATACGTCAACATCTTCCATCTAGACACAGTAGCAGGTTTATATTTTCCGCAACAAAACATGCTGTGATAGTAAGCAGTATCATCTTGCGTGCTATTGCAAAAAAGTCTTTCGATCTATCATGTCGTCTAAGCATTTGGCCAAGGTGTCAAAACTCATGGCACATACAATAAGCTTCAGGTCAGCAAGCTCGAAGGCTATATACTAATCGAAATGAGTAGTGATTTCTTGAGCTTTGTGTCACAGCGAAGCGTTATAGACTAATATTCCAAAAAGACACCTCAATCAATATTTATAGATGCTATTCTGAGTACAGTCTCTGCCTCTATAGTTCCAAAAGCTTATGAGCTTATTGCTCTATTTTTGGTTTTCAAATTTTGTGACTAATGTTCCAATATGTGGGAGAATCTCTACAGCAAATTCATCTCCTTCGCGGAGATACTCTTTGGGGGAGTAGCTAAAGCCTACTCCAGCAGGTGTACCAGTCAAGATAATTGTGCCGGCTGGCAAAGTTGTGCCCTGTGATAAGAATGAAACGATTTGAGGTACCGAGAATATAAGATCACTAACACATGGTCAGATAATTTAATTGAAAATGAGTTTTCTGGGAAGACTTACTCGCAACCACATTCCTGCATTACCTTTCCATTCTTGAGGCCCTTCAGTTTCAGCCTTCCTGGATCCGGAATCAAGTCTTTCGAGACTAATGTTGGACCTTTATCAATGTGAATGAAGGATTCTCATACCATAATGTAGTTCTTCTTACCAATTGGGCAAGCACCATCAAAACCCTTACTATAACTCCATTGGGACTGGGCAAATTGACTAGCACGACTGCTTACGTCATTGGCAGCAGTGTATCCTAACACATAGTCCAGAGCCTCAGCCTCGGAGACATCTTTACATGACTTTCCAATTACTATTGTGAGTTCAGACTCAAAGTCGCAGCAGTCATCCTTCAACGCGTGCTTTGGAATAATGGTCGGTGCTGGGAAAGGATCGGCTAGTGATGTGTTTGGTTTTAAGAACACAGTTGGAATGGTCGGGATCGCCATCTTTGCTTCCTGTGCATGTTGTGCGTAGTTTAGACCAATGCAGCGTATCGTGCCGACTTCTGATGCTGAGAGTGGCGAGAGCAAGGTCCTGATATATTCGGTTTTGCTGGTGGAGTCTCCCGGGTTGAGGACAGAGATTCCGCTATAGACATCTCTTTGATCCACAAAGTCAGCAATTATTCTTGCAAAGTCTTATGCCAGTCAAGCTTCCGTTATGCACTCGAGGTCCCAGCGACAAAGCCATGGAGAACACCAGGGTTCCAGCTTACACTTCTACATCATGGCCACTTCTAATTGCTGCTCCGACATCAATCGCCTTGTCAATTGGTCTTCCAATGCGGACTTCATTAGTAGCTTTCGATATAAAGCGGACAAGTCCTGAGTATAGTCGTAAGTAGAGTTGCAGACACGTGATCAGAAGAGCATTTCTTACGGGTGAAAGACGGAATAGACATTGTGTATTCTGAGAACCAAGTACTGACGAGCTGGTGCACATACGATATCGATGGATGCACTGTAGTACTTGAGATGAAGTGAGGTCTGGGTAAATTATGACTACTTTAATGCTACTTTCATGCCTCAGTCTGCCCCTCCTTCAACCCCACCATCCATCTAAGCCGGCATCGTCGCGGCAAAGAATGCCCGATGACCGGCATATTATGCACCAGCCATAACAGTCTAATCTATTCCGATGAAGAAGTAGCCTTGCCTTCGCTCTTCATTACTACTACATTGCTATGTCTTGATTGAAGAAAATTCATAGGCTTGATAAACAGGAAGTGATACATGTGATCCCACACTAATCAGAATGTATCTATTATGTCAGGGGTACTGGGAGTCCAGAGACCACATCGCTAGAGCTCAACTAACGACCCAAGCTCCGTAATCACCCTCGGTGATTCCAGATCGATGGGGCATATCTTTTAATACCTTTCAGAAACAACAAACTTGATGAAGTAAGAATTCTCCACTACGCAGCTTTTGATGATGTGGCCTTTCCTGTAACGAGTAAGACATCACTATCTACATTTCACCAGTGATAGCGGTAGGATAAAGATGCTGCTAGTAATCAGGTGCAGCACCCAGGGATATCAAATTGCCAATGCAATTTTTGGAGATCTAATGAGAATTGGCCATAATGTAAGCTACACCTACAGAGTTGAAAAGTTTCTCAATCCTTCGCCTGTCCTCATTGGCATTTTCTTTTATTGGGGACTTTGGCCGGATGCTTTGCGCTTTCTCTATTTTCAAGGCGTTGGTGGCTGTATCAATAAATAACAGCCTCGTGGCTGAGCTTGCACGATCTAATATGATTATACACTAGAACAGTCTGACAGGTATACAATGGTAGGCCCTTTTAATGATATTAATCTTGGTGGAAAGACACAGCGACAGACATCAACCGAAGACGGATGCTGCACAGGATAACCTACAAGATAGCTCAACCAGAAGTTTTACAGAGTGAAACCTGGAATAAAGGTCCCGGAGAGGCAAGCTGGGCGACCATTTCACAATAACAGACGTTCACTCATCCAATTAGGGTACAGATTCATAAATACAAAAACGAGCCACTAAGAGTAATGCTAAATAGAAGTAAGCTGAAAAGGGCAAATATCAAAATTAGACCTAAACACAGGCACTATTGAGCAGCCGAACCCTTCATTCCGCTCTATTGACGAGTTCAAATAATGAGGAGAACAACTTTCAATTTGGAGTAGGCATTCGAACGAATCTGAGTTAAAGAGTTCATGGATGGTGGCGTGACGACCGCAAAAGAGTGCAATGGTACGCATTTTGTTGACACCTATCTTAACCTTAGTTAGCTGCATAGCAATGAATGAAACATTATTACGCGTTCAAGTGCTTGGATAGTCTTCCGTACAAAAGATCAGATTGAAAATGTATCCACGAAGTGGGAGTGAAGACAAAAGAGGAACCACGAGGTATAACAAGACTACTGGTTAGGACACTTGAAATTGCTGGGCGGCTGTCTGTCGAATACGACCCTCCCCTATGTCCGTTTCGAGAGGGGCAAATAGGTGCAGCTTTCATAGAAGTAAATACCAAAGTTGATGGACTCTCAGTTTTGAGAACGTGGGTCACGATATGGATGCCCCTCCAGCTCCTTAATGCGGTGAGGTTACAACCCACATCCCTGTACATATGCCAGAAGTTGAGACCCTCTAGACCTCGTGGCTTCATAGATGTTCCCTCTCAACCACAAACCACCATGATGTGACTTCTCGGACCAGGACTCTGTTACTTGTGACAGATTTTCCCTAAAACACCTGAGCTCAACTTCCTTTGTCTACAACTTCCACAGTTCGCCATCACCAGTGAAGAATAAGTGACAGCACTTTTTAATATGGACCCCGCCATCTTCGCACGGTTGATTGCAGAGGATAATATTCCCTTCCGTGCCACAAAGAATCATGTCCAGTCCACATGGTATGTAGCTTTCGCAGGCAAATTCAGAAGTGCTACATTCAGTCAAGCTTTATTACTATTCAAAACAAGTTACTGATCAGTGGAAATCTAGGGCACGAACATTCCACTCATCCCCCGAGTTATTCATTCAACCTCAGTCCATCACTGAGGTAGAGAAAGTCATAAATCTTGCGCGGAAATGCAGACGAAGGATCACAACCGTTGGGAGTGGGCATTCGCCCTCGGACCTCACCTGTACTTCCAGTTGGTTGGTGAATTTGGATAACTTCAATAAGATACTACATTTTGACCAGGAGAATCGCGTGGTGACAATGCAGAGTGGCATACGCTTGTATGCCCTTAGTGCAGAGTTGGATAGATATGGTCTAGCTATGCCAAACTTAGGCAGTATCAACCATCAGTCTATCGCTGGGGCGATTTCTACTGGAACACATGGCAGCACCTTAAGACATGGGATCGTCTCAAGCTCAATAATCTCTCTGAAGATCACTTTGGCAAACGGAAAAACGAAGAACTGTTCTGCGGATGAGAACCCAGAGCTATTTCGTGCAGCCCTGATCTCTCTCGGTGCCTTAGGTATTATCACAGAAATCACCTTTCAAGCAGTTCCGGCCTTCGCCCTATCCTGGAAACAAGTTGTTGACACAGATCTCAAGATGTTTAACGCCTGGAATAAAGAGCTCTGGACACAAAGTGAATTCGTCCGTGTTTGGTGGTTCCCATATACGCGACGAGCAGTAGTATGGACTGCCGACAAAACTGAGGAAACCCCTAAGCCACCAAAGGGGTCTTACTACGATGGCTGGCTTGGATACCAAGTTTACCATAACCTTTTATACTTGGCTCAATTTGTGCCTAAAACTCTTCCATGGATAGAGTGGTTTGTATTTGGGATGCAATACGGATTTGCTAATGGAAGCACGACCTCCGCTATTCAGCCTTCGAGAGACGCATTGCTCATGAACTGTCTATACTCGCAGTTTGTGAATGAGTGGGCTATTCCACTATCCAAAGGTCCAGAAGCGCTACGACGGCTCAGTTCCTGGCTGAATCGCCTTCCGCCTGATGACCCTGACTATATGCCTCACGGAATTCCATTCTCCGCAGAGAAGCTGTATGTCCACGCTCCTGTTGAGGTCCGTGTCACAGATAGCAGTAAATCGAAAACACCACGCCCATATCTGGAACCGACATCAACAGATGAACCAACCTTATATCTTAATGCTACCTTGTACCGTCCATATAACTCCGATCCTCCGTGCATGGAACGTTATTATCAAGGATTTGAGTATTTAATGAAAGAACTTGGCGGCAGACCTCATTGGGCGAAGAATTTCCAAACAACAGGCAAAGAGATCGATACCATGTATGGAAAAGATCTTGAAGAGTGGAGGGATATTAGAACGGAACATGACCCAGAAGGGATGTTCGTTGGAGAGTAAGTCAAGCACAATATTCCACCTTTCAATCTATTGCCTTGGAGGGACTAACTTTTGCACTTATAGTTGGCACAGGAGGTATATATTACACGGACCAAGACTTGCATTAGAGGAAGTTGAGGTGGAGAGAACAAACTTCCGAAAAGGTGTAAGTTGTCCTCGTATTATTGCCGGTGATGATATCTTTCTAGCCCTTCATCCTTAACTTCGCTGAACCCAAATCTTTGTAGGGCGTGGAGGTTCATGGAAAGATAGTTGGAAGGGAGACGAGCAGCAACTCGAGCCAGGAAAGCTTTGATGTTCTGAGACAGTCAGAGTTTGTGAATACTCATAGCACTGAGCTTTAGGGAAGACAGGGCTTAGTAACTCCTCCGATAGAACAAATTTCAGAACGCGTATCCAATGTATCATTAGGATTTATCGCTTCCAACGTAGTACCTCGGAAGTGACTCCAACAAGCGTTTGGTGCATAAATAATGATGAATGTAGTGGGATCAAGGACTATTCACTTCTACAGGACATGCAGTTTCGTCTCTAGGACCGGATTCTATGGGGTTGAAATACCCTGGAGACACAAGACCACCTGTATATTAAACTATTCACACACGACTAATTAAAGACTTCGAAGGCGAAATTGGCAAGGCATAAGTAGTCTGTCATGCTAACTTGATAGCCAACAGTGAGAGAATAATTTATTAACTCATCAACTTCTGGAGCCTATAATGCTGTTATTACTTATTATTTCGCCACCAGCTATTTCCACCAAGTAGGCTGGTTTGGGCAAGTTGGGGACTTGAAAAAGGTCGATCATCGTATTGTAGGAGTTCTCTATAATCAAGCAGCAATAACCACAACCAGATTCACACTGGTCAAATATACTTCTGCAATAGACCGTGTGGTCACGCAATTCATATCGCTGTCCCATCTTACAGGCTAAAGATGACCCGACAGGTTCACGAGACCAAGGTATGATGGATCCCAACACCAATTCTAGTTGTTCCTTGAGCTGTAGCATCCTGATTTCTTCGTTATCTTCCACGTTTTCGCTTACAAACGGTCACCGTCTCCTCTCCTGCCCAGCCAAACTCTGCTCCCTTGTTGCTCCATCCCCGCGCATTTCAAGCTCTCGTATCTTCTTCTCAAGCCCTATCCTCTTTGCTACCAACGCGCCTCGATTCTCTTGCAGTAACGCTATTTTCTCTGCTGGTGATGCTTCGTGGCGCCTCTCGCTTTCCTATCCAAGCATTAGCTATCTTTTGATTCCATGACTTAGATATTACACACAACACACCTTTTGTACCTCCTGCCTCGTCTTCAGCCCGGCACCATAGATTGAGCCGACGACAGTGATAGAGGCAATCGCACCGGTCCATACAACGCGACGGACCTGTTGCGGTAAGACCATGTTGCTGCCGTAGGCAATGCAAACTGTTGAAGCGCTCTCTAGGAACTTTGCGCTTTGCTGGATGCACCCCTGCTCAGAACCAATGCTCCGTCCAAGCCGCGCGAGCCTTGTGATCTCTCGCAATTGCTGCTCTCAACTTCTCAACAGATGCATCCCTTTCTCTCTTTCTCGTTGTGCAATCCCAAGTCTCGAGTTCGATATCGCAGACTACGGGCAATGACGAGAGATAAAAATGTGGTTCAGGGGTGGCTGGTACATGTGGGGTCGTCCTTCGACGTAATAATCGCATTGCATTGCATCTCAACATGTCACTGGATTTGAACGAAATAGTATATATTCAAAGGCTGTCTTTCCTCTTCTCGGTTTCAGTAGAGCAGTAGAATTGAGAATATCTTTTGTAGAATATTCTTAGGCTGTTCTCTATCTCTTAATCCTTTTTTTTGTTCCTCAAGGCGAAGTCGCATGGCGGGGTAGGTACGAAACGTAAATCTAAACTTCTGCGACAACAATAGCTGCAGAACCTGGAGATCCAAACGGCAAGAGCCAAGACGAAACATCCTTATCCACTCGTCCGAGCTTTAAAACTCGTGAGAAACACCATTGCGAAGCTGCCGCCTGAGCACCTTGAGAAATGGCAACCCCCCGAGTATTCGTGATCAGGCATGGCGAGACGGAATGGTCCTTGAATGGCAGACACACCGGTACAACCGAGCTTCCTTTAACCGCCAATGGTGAGAAGCGCATCCGAGCCACGGGCAAAGCGTTAGTTGGAGACGATAGGTTGATTGTTCCTCGGAATCTTGCACATATGTACTCTTTCCCCGTCAGTTCCACACTTTTACCACAGACTAAGATCATGCAGCTATGTCTCACCACGGAAACGTGCCCAGAGAACGTTAGAATTGTTAGACATAGGTTGTGCAGAGAAATTGCCATGGGAGGAGAGGAGGAAACATGACGAGGAAAGTATCAGGACGAATGCTTGTGTGCAGATCACGGAGGATATAAGGGAGTGGGATTATGGTGATTACGAGGGGATTACCAGCCCGCAGATCAAGGAGCAGCGCGCTAAGGAAGGTTTGGGGCATTGGGATATCTGGAGGGATGGCTGTCCTGGTGGAGAGTAAGGATTCCTTATTCGATCTTGGTATTGGACAGGCTAACGAGTAACAGGAGCCCGGAGCAAATAACGGAGCGCGTTGATAGGCTTATCGATGAAATAAGAAGCAAATACCATGCTCCTGTTATTGGGAAACCGAAAGGCGAGGCCAAGGCAGGAGATGTACTGGTCGTGGCTCATGGTCACATATTACGAGCCTTCGCAATGCGATGGGTGCAAAAGACATTGAAGGATGGTCCCACGTTCTTGTTGGAGGCGGGAGGAGTTGGTACGCTGAGCTATGAGCACCATAACCTCGACGAACCAGCGATTTTGCTGGGTGGAAGTTTCATGGTGGATGTCGCTGAGAATGCTGTGGCTGATAGCAAGAAGTCGGAGGCATATTATGAAGGAAGGTAATTCACGTACAAAGCTTTATGATGCTAAAATATGCCCACCCTACGGAGAATTAATGCATCACCTTTGTCTGTGAGTCATAACGAACTCATAGTCAAAATCAAAGTCTCCGAGCTTTTGTGGACAAGCTTCATTTTCTATATATATATATAATTGCAAAACTCTCCTTGAGGCAAGCTCATGTAATAACCAACTCATAAGATCAAGGTATAATGTCTCCTATTGGCCAAGCTGCAAGGGCCTAAGCGAAAAGTATCCGAGGCGGAAAAGTGGATTCTTGGACGTCGATGTATAAAAGTCTTTAAAGCTACTTAGAGTAAGAGCTACAAAGCTTTCAATTGTATCTACTTTCTCAAATATAAATTTACTAAATAACAACATGACGGACTGGGCAGAAAAAAACCGTGCTCATTTTAAGTAGGTAACCAATTAACTTATAGATACTGTTTGTTCAAGATTTTGTACAAGATAAAGACCACTCACCACGGCATTTAATCCTTGCAATTATATCGCTTGGGATCAAATAGAATAAAGACTAACACTCAAGTAGTGAAGAAGCCTCAACATACAACAAGAGATTCAGCAAAACCATCTTGCAAGTCATCGACGAGATTCAAGACCGTCGAGACTGGATCGGCGTTGACTGGCTTGAGGAATCTTCAGAAGATGGAAGTGAAGATGGATCAAAGGCAAAACCTTCTTCCGCAGCGCATTCAACAGACGTCCACGAAGAAAAGACTGTGAGGTTATTGGATTATGCATGCGGAACTGGGCTTGTGTCACGTGTTAGTTCTTCATTCTCCTTTGCCCCTTCTCCTTCCTCTCCTCTCGCTCTTTAGTCTAGCAGAGCTGAAAGAATATAGGCCTTAGCGCCATATGTAACACAGTGCATTGGAATTGATCTTTCCGAAAACATGGTGAACGAATACAACACCGGCGCAATGAACCAAGGCATCCCAGAAGAAGAAATGCACGCCGTAGTAGGCAACCTCATCAGCGCGAATCCAGGTGCCGCCCCCCTTTTGCAGGATGAGAAGTACTTTGGGTTTGATATTGCAGCTGTGGGATTGGGATGGCATCACTTCGATAACCCGGCCCTAGCGGCGAAGATATTGGCCGAGAGGTTGAAGAAGGGCGGTGTGCTGTTGATCATCGATTTTTTGCCGCATGCTGGGCATGGTGAACACAACCATGGACATAACCATGGTCACTCTCATGGCCATGCACATAGCGGGCATGATCATTATCATGGAAATGGGAAGGATAAAGGTAAGAATGAAGAGAAACCACATACAGGTGAACACACAGTCATCCATTTTGGGTTCTCGGAGGAAGATACTAGGACCATGTTTGAAAATGCCGGTCTTGGAGGTGGGTTTGAATATGTCATTCTTGGAAAGGGAATTGTAATGACGAGTGGGGGAGAGGAGTTGAGAAGGAGCCTCTTTATGGCAAAAGGGACGAAGCTATAGGAATAGAATTTACATCTGTTTTAGATCAATGCCTGCATCAGCGACCTTGGCTTATACACAACTTTGTTTGCTTTCCAGGCTCAGCTGCAAAACAGTTTGGTGGCAATAGTGAAAACGAAGAACATTGGCTCTGAATGTTTGAGTGGCTTCATGTCTTGCTAGGCGGCTAGACATGGTTCAAGTCCTAGTTCCCAGGTGGCCATTATTCAGGGTTATATCGCGGACTGGAATAAAACTCAGATTTGGAGCACAGGGCTACTGATCACTTCCTACTACGCTACGCTGTTTGATCAGGAAGAACGTAGAGGTGTTACCCGTCCAGTATATTGAGGCTAAATGGTACCACATCCTTCGGTTCTACAAAAGCAAAATATTTATGCAAAAGGCCCATTCAGGATAAACGGCGATTTTTGGCCTCACCTAAACCTATAGATTTAGACGTGAAAGATGAGACATACATCCTGCTGTTCGCCTCTCGAATACTCAGGATACCGCAAAGTCGTTCTTGACTTTGAAGAGATTTTTAAATGTTTCGGGATATTTAAGTCGCAAATACCTATTGGAAGCAATTTATGCAGTGATAGCCTTCTAGTCATTGGAACGGAGAAAGTATGGGGTTGGTCGGCATTTGCAGCCCTGTCTTCTATCTGATCCGGAGCAAGAGCGCCTAAAGTTATCTGAAGCAGATCATTATGGGGAACCTTGCGCGCCCATGGAGATGAAGATCACCAGAATAAACCCGAGCCAGGCATTTCCGCATCATGGGAATCATGTAAACTGGTTCTGGAGATCTTCTCCTCTTCTCTCGGTATAGGAACAACACTTTAACCACTAGCACCTGAGTCGTTCTTGGCACCTCGCCTAACCGCATTTGCCTGAAATGAACAAATCTCGTGGCCTATGATGATGCCTAAATAGCTTATTCTGAAGGGCTCCTACAGTACCTGAAGCCACTACAGCCAATAAGTGCAGAGGAAGGACAGAAAAATATGGGGATTGGCAGATGATTTCCCCAGATGTTTGGGAAACCCCCCTAAACCTCTCGCTTAAAAAGGGATGACATGAGGTCATTCATTGTCATCAACCTATACTAGTCTTCTTTAGTGGTATAGGCTATATATTCACATAGTAAGCTTCCAGGCCCCGGTAACTGAGAAGCATTTATTGTTGAGCTTAGTATCTCATAATAGAAGCCGGGCTCGCATGATGAGTGAAGGCGATTAGTAAGGAAGCACAGTTAAACGTAGGGAGAGGTCAATGAGCCAGCAGGATTATTCCGAAATAGACTCAGACTAAAGTCTCGGAATAATAATAAAATCGAATGTGAGGAGATTGTTATGAGGCTCCTATCGAGCATGCCAATGCCAACTGCTTAATTGCCGAGATATGGAACGCCAAGGAGGGGAAAATCGAAATGAGGTACAGAATACGGCACAAAGATTTAAGCATATTAAGATAGCCCAGAAAGAAGTAGGCAGTGAGAAATGTGTCGTACCAGCACATCGTATTACAGGGTATTAACGCTTGGCTTAACTTCAACCAGCCAAGATCTCCTCTGACATTTTAACCTCTTTATTTAAGATCTCCTGGCTCCTATAGATTCAGCCGTTAATCTCAATAAGGTTTCTCAGGCGATTTATTTGCTCTGTGTATAGAAGGTTTGCCCCTCAATATATGAAGAATACAACCTTGCAATGCTTCTCGCAAACCTAGGTGGTTGGGGTAGGCTTAAGGAGTGGCTCGGGCAAAAGGGATTCGAAACTCGCATATAAAGACTACGGGCCACAAATGTGCGAAGAAAGCATACTGTATGATTGCTGTCAAATACGCAACTTCAAAGATGGCTTCGTACTTAGCAACCGCATTGCTTTTAGCTCTGACTGCAACAGCAGCTCCTGCACCAAATCCAGTAGAAGTACCTCGTGCTGCTGCAGCCTGCACAGCTCTTCCATCCTCTTTAACATTCCCAACCAACACAAAGCTTCCTGATCCGCTAAAGTTCTATGGAGGTACGAGAGTCGCTACAAAGGCAGATTATGACTGCCGAAGAGCCGAGCTCTCAGAGCTGATTCAGCGCTATGAGCTCGGAACATACCCAGGCCCACCAGACACTCTGACCGCGTCGTTGTCTGGAAAAACACTAACCATCAACGTCGGCGCCAATGGCAAATCGATCTCATTCTCTGTTTCAATCACAACTCCAACATCCGGCACAGCTCCATACCCTGCCATCCTCGGATATGGCGGAGGGAGTCTTCCAGTGCCCGCAGGAGTAGCGTCAATTAACTTCAATAATGATGACATTGCCGCTCAACAAGGTTCTGGCAGTCGTGGTCAGGGGAAATTCTACACTCTGTTCGGTTCCAGCCACAGCGCTGGCGCGTTGACTGCATGGGCTTGGGGTGTCGCGAGAGTTATCGATGCCCTGGAGAAGACCCCCAGTGCCAATATTGACCCTACACGAATTGGCGTGACTGGATGCTCCAGAAATGGCAAGGGTGCCATAGTTGCTGGTGCCTTCGACTCGAGAATCGCACTCACACTACCACAGGAGTCAGGTGCAGGTGGATCCGCTTGCTGGAGAGTTTCGGACGCCATCAAGGCTGCCGGTGGTAACGTCCAAACAGCAGCACAGATCATCACAGAAAACCCATGGACCGGCAGACCCTTCGATGCATGGGTTAGCAAGATCACGCAGACGCCTCACGACCACCATTTCCTGGCTGGTATGATCGCACCAAGAGGTCTGTTCATCATTGATAACAACATCGACTGGCTTGGTCCACAAGCTTCTTGGGTCTGCGCAAAGGCTGGACACAAGATCTATGAAGCCCTTGGTGTGCCAGATAATCTTGGTTACTCTCAGATCGGCAGCCACGCCCATTGTGCCTTCCCATCTAACCAGCAGGCAGCCCTAACAGCTTTCATCAACAAGTTCTTGCTGAAGCAAACTACTGCAAATACTGCTGTTATGCAGGCTGATACTACATATGATGAGGCTAGGTGGGTTGACTGGACGGTCCCAACTTTGACCTAGAATTTGCTTGGGGATGACGGACTTGGGCCGGTTTATCTGAAATCCTTGACTTAACTTGGATTGCAAGGCTTTGATATCCAAAAATCCGTCGACCGGGGAGCGAAAAGTATATATCCTGCTCAATGATCTTTAAATGGCTGGAAGTGGACGAGAGTGTTAGCGATAAGCCTGCTTCTTCATGTATATACAAATGATCCATCATGTATATAAACAACAACTTGACTCCATCTCACTTTACTGCAAGGCCTCCAATTTGATATGACCTCACGTACATTGTATCAAATAATATTGGGGAGGATAAGCCTTCCAGCTTTAGATGTGGTCGCCAAAAGATAGGGGAGAGCGCCAAGGCTGCAAATACGCGAGGATTAGCTAAGAGGCAGGTGGGGCCATGAACGCCTATTCGGCGTGACTCCAACTTCCCTTGCGTAAGTTGTGGTCTTGGTAAAGAAGTTGCAATCTATACGTAGAGGATATTGTATCTGCCTCTTGAAACTTAAACAACACACACAAGGACGCGACCTCGATCACGCATCACTAACAGTACAACCTCTAGTCTCTCGCGAGTTCAGACTAGATACTAAGTCACACTTTCAACATTACAATGGCCACAGTCAACGAAGTCCGTGAGTATAACAGGATGCAACGCTTCGAAGGCATGACAATCCCGCCCGCAATCATGAGCGGATTCCCAAATACAAACAAAGCTCACGAAGCCACGGCCTACTATCCTCTCAATACCCCATTCAAATCCTTTGGAACTCCAATCCCAGATCTAAAATACGACAATCTAACTCGTTTCTCGTCACGTTGCATCGTCGCCAATGGTGATGGCCAAATCCTTCTCATATGTGTAGGCGAAGGCCCTGGCTCGTACTACAAGTTCCCCGGAGGGGGCTTGGAGCCTGGTGAGACTTTTATGCAAGCTGCGAAGCGGGAGGTGAAAGAGGAGACGGGGTGTATTGTGAAAATCGAAGATGAGGCACGGTTTGCTACCAGTCAGGAATGGAGAGGTATATATTTTACACATTCTACCCTCCAGCGCGTCGCAAAAGTGCTGATCCCTTTCTTCAAAATATGCTGACGACTGCGCAGATGCTTCAGCGGGTAAGGTACAGACCCAAATCAGTGCCTGTTACCGTGCAGAGCTCGTCGACGACTCAGGAAATGCCAATTTAACGCAAGAGGAAAAAGATGATGGTGGATTTCGCAATGAGTGGGTTTCGGTCAGCGATGCTATGGACAAACTAGAGAGTATGTGCTTGGTCGCCCGCAATCAATTCGCCCAGTGCTAGTTAACGTGAACTTAGCCTGCAAGCCCCCAAATGCCTTCGGCAAAATGGTAGTTCAAAGAGAACTATTCTTCCTTGAGGAATATGGAAAGAGCGTCTTGGGAAAGGCACTTGATATACCAAGCGGTCCAATTTAGGCAATCTAACAGCAGAGGAATGTTCCGAATTGTACGATAATTGAGCTAGAGTAGTAAGGAATGAATTAACATTGATTACCTGCACAGGTAAGAAACATAAGTTGTATACATAATGAATTCTGCGAAATCGAAAGAACATGACACTGCACAGCTTTGAGGACGCATCAAAACACATACTTGATAACTTCGAGGTTATCTTGGCTTCACCTTCTAACGAGCTAACAGACAATATCACCTAGGTGTGTAAAAAAACCTTTCAGTGCCTCTATAACCTCCTAAGGCTGATATTTAGAAGGATCTAATTCCTGAAATTTCAAATATCTCCTGTTAGCGTTTCTATAACTTACAAAGGAGGCGGATACACGGACTAAACTTCGAATGACTAACTTGGGTGAATTGTCAAAAACCATAGTGTCTCTTGAATATTTGAAAGCGCTTGCAATCGTCACGAATCCAACCAACGGTAATCGCTATGTCACTCCCACAAAAAACCACGATCACAAGGCTCTACGATACTCACCGCACCACAGGTGTTGACCTCAAGCTAGACCCCATGGCCGAGAGAACGCCGACTGAGCCTCTCGACTTTCGCCCAATGGAGGTTAAAATTACTCTCGAAGCTTACGAACTCAGCCTCAAGAACCCGAGTAGCCTTCCGCGTGACGCCTTTATCGAGTCTCTAATCGCAAAGCTATCCTCTCTGGCTGTGAAATATCAAATACCCGACCTGCAATTATACGCCGAGATGACGGCGATGGCGTTTGTAGAGAGCTATCCGGGCTACGAGGGTCGTTTGGTCAGCCAGGAGATCTTAGAGTTGGCGTCAATGCATAAGCAGCGCGAGTTAGAACGGAAGAAGTCGTGGAAGGCAATGAAGGGGTTGGGGGGATTACCTATGACGGAGGATGGCCACAAGGATGGAAGTAGCCATAGGCGGGTAGTTTCAGGTGTTAAGGTGTGCCGTTTCGGAATTGCTGGTGGAGATTCAGCTGATTGCCTGTAGAATAAGCCTACAATGGCGGAATGCCTCGAGATTGATCCTTCTGGAGCAATGTGTAAGTCCTATTAGCCACGTATCCGGCTACCAAGCGCCGTCATTGGTGTGGAGTTGGGGAAACTGTAGCTAACATGACAATAGTCAAACAATTCTATGACCAAAACTCTAACGAACCTAATTACCCTGACGACGGTTCGAAAGACGCAGATCATTGTTGTCACGGCGGCCATTTCGAATTCGACAGTGCCGAATGGAAGCAGCTATTAAAGTGATTAATTATATGGTCACATTTGGCGTTTCCAAAGACTCGGCGAGGACGAGCTGCAGAATTATGCGGGTTTGGTCTCCATGATTATCAATCAATTCAGCCGTATTGCGTTGTTTCTACTTTATAAATTCCGTGCTGGAGCTCAGCCTGCAATCCTTTACCTTCCCAAGATGCTCCTTCCCCGCGTGTGATTTGTGTCGAGCTTCTCTCAAGTAGTCTCAGGGTCGCTATCGTGCCAAATGGCACTTCTACTTTCAAAGTGACAAATTATCTCTCCGATCAAAAACAATGCCAATAGCACCGTAGGGACAATCCACGCTACCTTCGATATGATCGAATTCTGCGGTATATGGTGGAGTGATGGTGAAGGTACGGTAGGCATTCCCAATCGGCTTAATACCGAGAACCACGGTATAGAACCATTCGTATATAGTGCTCAACATATCGTGACATTTAGAGCGACACTCATCCTGCCAGAACTCGAGCAGAGTTGCTTCGCCTCGGCGCAAAAATCGCATATACGAAGGATGATCTTCTTGTCGAGCCATCTGCAGTACCAGATCAGGACGCTGAATATCATCAAGTGTGTTGAAGAGATATTTCAACCCTATCTCCCCTGCACGTATTCGGCCGTCCGAGACTTGGTGCAGGAACGACTTCTGGACTGGTAGGATAAGGTCTTTTGGCACAAGCCCGAATTGTAGAGCCACTGCTTGGCATACTGCGGTGCAGTCTTGCTCAGGGAAGTTGTCCAGTGAAGTATAATAAGCGCCTCCACTCTCTTGCACGAGCAGATGCTGGTTGTAAACGCCGTGTATCCTTTGCGCCCACTCAGAAAACCGTTTTGCATCTTCAGAAAACCCTTGGATAATCGCCATAGTTTCAACATTCTTCAGACACTTGTAATACACAGCTGTTCCGATATTGGCCTGGTGGTTGCCGAATGCGATGTCTCTACCCCAATCACCAAGTCCATGTTCAATTAGACCGCCTTTTCTCTCTTTGGTACGCATGTATTCCATATACGCAACTGCAGGCTTGTATACTTTCTTCACCACATGTATTGAATCATAGTATTTAAGCAATATATCTGGCAGGAAGCAGGTTGCACAGCCCCAAGTAGCACTCGTGAAACAGAATTCCGGGGACCACTGTTCTTTACCTCTTCCTGCAAGGAAAATTGTCGAGTAGACATGAGTTTCAAATTGCTTGAACAAGGGACTATCAAATTCCAAGTCAGTTATTGCTTCTAAAATAGACTAAATATTTGTAATAGACAATAAAAACCAACTTGTTTCCGAATCTATTGGCAATTTGGGGCCGTGACTTACTCAGGCATTCTCACTGTTCCATCGTCATGTATACTCTCAGCATAGCGTACTGTGATTTCTGATCCTGCTTTTCCTTCAACCACGATTTTTACCATGATGGATGAATTCTGTCCAAGATCAAAGCAAAGAACCCCGGGTCGTGGCCTACTGGTCTTCTTTGGCACAAAAGTATTTTGTCGAGTAACGGCCGGTTGACTTTGGTAGCTCAACTTGCCTCTTGGACCAGTAAGCGCCTTTGCTGGGCTCCAATGACTGTCGTCAAATCCAGGTTTGTCCCAACCCCAAGGGTAGAGACGCGCATCATGCGTTTCTGATGCATAAATATTGGCCAGAGTCGTAGCACTTTTAGATACCTGCCAATTTGCAGGATCGCTGATATGAACAATATGCTCTCTATCGTCGTAATAAATATGCAATTCAGAGAAGAAGCATATCGCACATAGGTGTTGTCCTCGTACATCGGCCAGAAAAGCTGATCTCCTTGATCTCCAGCATAAAAGCCATTGCCAACATGTGCGGCCAATGCGTTTTCGCCTTCGCGAAGGTGTGAAGTTAAATCATATACTACGAATTGGACTGTCCGATGGGAATTAGTCCATCCCGGGTCGAGGAAATGATCCGAAGCTGCATTGCCGTTAACCCGGAAGTTAAAATGACCAAGACCAGAAGCAAACATGATAGCTTTTGACGGCTTTTTCGCGAGAGAAAGCTTATTACGAAGGTAGAAAGGTCTGTCACTTCCATTTCCTATCCAAACTCCTTTCCACCTGTTTGCTTCATCTTCAAACCATGTCTTGAAGATTAAGCTTGTATGGGGCATGTAAGTCTGGTTCATACTCCAAGGAGGAAGTTAATGGGACCTCGGATACGCTGTGAAGAACTCATTTGGCTGGCTACTGGAGGCCCGCCCATTTGCGTCCCAGACTTTGACGATCCATGTATAGTAAGTTGTTGATTTGAGCCCGTCTTCTGGCTTGCAAAGGATATTACGCTGCTGTTCACTTTGAACTATTCCAGAATCCCAGACAATGGATGAGTTCACCGATAATGTGACCTGGCATGCACTCTGTCTAGACCCTTCTTCTTTGCTGCTAAGCACCCAGTAGAAATGTATATCGTCGACATCTATACCAAGGGTTTCATGGAAGCCGTGGATACCACAACGCAGGAATTTCATGCTGGAAATATGATTCTCCAATGACCCAGTTCTGGATATCAACACTTTGGTATCAAGTTTGCACCATTACGAAATAATCTAGAGATCAAGGTAACGTTTACCTCACTGCTCGCTACGTATTTTTCTGAAGCTAGATAGACCACATAATCGTGACATCTCCCACCGAGAAGTGCGTTTTCGGCCAAACGAGGGTATTCCCTTGGCACCTGCCAAGCCACATCGGCAATTTGAGAGTGGGGCGACGGTTGCAACCCCAGCCACCCGAGCCGTTCCCGCTTTAATTGCCTCTTTGCTTCAATTTGCTGGATGGTTATGAAAGCAACATGTTGCGGGTCCTACCTTGTGGATCTGTAATTGCCTAACTGCAATGAAAGCCAGGTCTCTGATATTAAGTCTCTTGCCGATACCTTTTGATTCAAGACTAGGATGGACTTTCATGGACGAGACTGTGGGGCTGGAACATAGACAAGCAAGCCACCTTTGTGAGATCATTTTCGTTCTTATAAGCTCTACAGTATATCGTCACCCCAGAGCGGCATTGGCCAGCCTCTAGAGAGTATTTTTGGGGGGAGCAAATGCGTTCGACATTCAAATGCTTAATTCACGAGTGCCAGAATGAGGCATATTGTCCGACACCGTCTCATTGTCCGTGACAAGAATGTCAGAGATACGTCCGCTTATATATATTGTGGTAAGGTAAGGTAGAAACCTCGACGCCTCGCTGTTGTATTTACCGAATCGCGGGGTATCTCTCACCTCTTCGGCATCTGATTCAAGGTTCTAGGATGGGGGAGGCAATCCTCCACATTATTATGAAGATTTGTTTACATGTGGGGACCTTTGGGTACATACCCCATGTTTCTAAGACCCATAATCCAGCTCCATCTCTTAGCCTAATCTAATGCTGCAAGATACTCAGAAGCTGTATAAGATGCATCGATCAATCCACATGAAAGACGGCGGTCTGCTGGATTGCTGGGCACTACCTCGTTCAGCATAAGCGTCAAGTCTTCAAGATGGGCGTCAAAGTCACATTTTTGTCAGCAATTTTCCTCGCAATTGGAGGTTAGTACAACATAGATTTTTTGCCTTTAGCTTCTCTCTGACCAAATACGTCTAGGTTTTCTTTTTGGGTATGATCTAGGCATCATTACTTCTACCATATCGCTTCCCCATTTCAAGGAGTATTTTAACGACCCCGATGACAATACTACAGGAGGCATTGTATCTTCCTTTCAAGGCGGTGCAATCGTAGGGACCGTGGTCAATATGTTTCTAGGCGACCGACTCGGCCGGAAAATGACTGTCTTCACGGGATCCTGCGTCTCTGCTTTTGGCTGCGCTTTGCAAGCAGGCGCTTTAAATATGGCGATGCTTATCGCTGGTCGAGCGATAGCTGGTATCTCCGTTGGAATGCTCACTGCTACCATTCCTATGTACGCTTCTGAGCTTTCCGTGGCAAAGTATCGCGGGATCTTATCAGGCCTGCTTCAGTGGATGCTAAGTTGGGGTTTTCTTGTCGCACAATGGCTCGGCTACGGCTGCTCATTCGTAGACAGCTCCTTTTCCTGTGAGTTTCCAAACTAAATGTCAATTCCATTAATTTATTCTTTGCAGGGCGATTCCCTTTAGCATTCCAGTGCGTACCGAGTGTAATATTGATGGCTGGTATTTGGTTTCTCGCAGAGTCGCCCCGTTGGCTTATGGAGAAAGACCGACATGAAGATGCGTTGGCGGTCCTGCACAAGCTACGACAAGGTAGTACTCCAGAAGAGGAGATCCAGTTAGAGTTCCAAGAAATCAGAGATGTGATCGCTGCTGACCGAATTGCCCTGAACGTCTCTTGGCATTCAATCATTACTAAACCATCTTGGAGACGAAGACTTTTGCTCGGTTGCGGTGTGCAGGCCTTCGGTCCGCTGTCTGGTATCAATGTAATCAACTACTACGGGCCGCGTATTTATAGTCTTTTGGGCATAGGGACCCAGGAATCATTGATGATTATTGGCATCAGCGGCGCCTTGTCCATTGTCTACTGCACCATCGGGTTGTACCTCCTTGACAAAGTTGGCCGTGTAAAGCCCCTCATCGCCTCAGCATGCTTTCTCGGAGGCGCCTTGGTCGTAAATGCAGCTCTGTCTCAGCACCTTGATCCTAGCAATGAGAACATGCTTCGAGCAATGGTGGCTATGAATTTTGTCTTCTTCCTCTGGTATACGCCGCTTGGAATCATATCTTGGGTTTACCCGGCAGAGATATTCCCTCTGGAAGTTCGAAACCTTGGCAACGCCATTACCACTTTCACAAACTGGACCTTGAATCTTATCATTGCGCAAGCATCGCCGACTGGCTTGACTAACCTGGGCTTCCGGTACTTTTATGTATTCTTTGCATTCAATGTCGTTGCTGCGGTCTGCTACTTCCTCTTCTACCCCGAGACCAAGGGTCATACGCTTGAGCAAATGGATGTGGCTTTTGGCGACCAAATTGTACCACATGCTATGAAAGACCCAGAGGCAGCCAGGGCAGCAATGGAGAAGGAGGCGGGGTTTGACGAAAGAGTTGAGAGAGTATAGAGTTGAATGCATACGCGATCAGGGTATGATAACAATACCAAAGGCTGCGAATCTAGCTCATGTCACAGCATCCAGCCTCACCGTTTTAGAAGAGTCTATCGTTGCTCACTTGTACCTAGAACAGAACGAGTATCAAAAGTCTAGAAGCAATAGAAACATCTTCACCGTGTAGAAGCTCAAGAATCTAATTAGTCTCCTGGTACAGTCTCACTGATAACCTCTGCTTGAGGGGTTATCTTGCTATTCCTCTCCAACAGGCCATGGATCTCTTGTCCCTTCAAGCCAATATAGTCTTTGATACCTTGCCTCTCAACTGTAGCAAGGCGCGATTGCCTCACAAGGTCCGATTAGTTTTTGGACCCCATTCGCACTTGAGTGAAGGGTTTACCAATGTTGTATGTGCCACATCTGCCAGAAATTAGACATTGAGGTCGTGAAGTTTGAAAAGTCAGAGCATCTTAAGAAAGAGACACTTATAAAGTCGCCTTCCTCGCCCTATCAAACATTCCATCTCTCAATTTAGCCCAATTGATTACATAGACAAAAAATCAGCCTTATCCCTCAAACTTCTGTCAAAACGCATAACTGTGATGCAAATGTGATTTTCGTTTTACTATCCCCTAAGTCTCAAAGTCTACAACAAGTTAAAATTATCATTAATGCCCTTCTTATACCAAACAACTTCCTCGCAACTCCCTATTAATTCAGTCACCTGTTCCCTCGCTACCCCTATCTTAGGTGGGTAATCCCGGCACCACCTCGTGTCGCGGAACACCTTTTCCACCCCAATACAACCCCGGTCCGCTACCCCCAAGCCGGGCCGTTAGCCTATAAGCTGCACGATGACCGGCATGAAACCCGCCATTTCACGGCGAGATTGAAGGGAGGATAGCTTTTCCGCCCGGCTAAGCACTCTTCCGGCAACTGTCTTTTCCGCATCACGTATGCCGTATGCCCAGCGAGCCAAGACTTCCCCAAATGACGACGAAGAGATGCGGCGCATTCAATGTTTGCCGTTCATGTCAGGCATACAAAAGTAGATACATCGTATCGCCAAAGCCCCCCTCAGGGTTCTGTGATTTGAGGATCATAGTGCTCGATTTTGTTCTTTGAGGGATACTGAAAAATGCCAAAGAAAATTCTCCTTCTTAACGGTCCCAACCTCAACCTGCTCGGCACGCGCGAGCCAGGAATCTATGGCTCCGACACCCTCGCTGATATAGAAGGGAGAGCGGTCGCTCAGGCTCAGGCGTCGGGGCATGAATTGCTGTATTTTCAAACGAATCACGAAGGGGTCCTGCTTGACCGGATACACAAAGCGAGAGAGGAAGGCGTGGAAGCAATTGTCGTACGTACCGTCAACCTCCCACCAATTTCCCTTCCCTTGGGTGCAGTTATTATTCCTTTTCGTAAATACAGGTTGGGTGGGAAGAAATTCGTAGAATTTGGCTGAGGCGTTGCCGGATTTAGATCAATGCTGGAGCGTTCACGCACCAGAGCGTTGCTTTGAGAGACGCGTTGACGGGCGTGAATATCCCTTTCATAGAGGTGCACATCAGTAATGTGCATGCGAGGGAGGAATTTCGGCATAAGAGCTATCTGAGTGATAAAGCTGTTGCGGTGATCTGTGGATTGGGGACTTATGGGTATGAGGCTGCGGTGGAATTTTGCGTTAGGAATTTGGGTGCGAAGAGTTAGATACTGAGATTGAATGAAAAAAAAGTATAGAAATTTTGAGCATTACTCCAGTATCAAGGGCTGTGGCTGAAGGAGATAGACGCTCACCAACGCACATATATAATTAGTGCTTGAAGGCAGAATTTATCAGAGGATGCGTTCTAGGATAGCTTGTCTCACATAGAAGAATTCCATTAAACGTATTTGGGGAAATCTTCATATATGTTATGATACACTGAGTTACTTTGTTCTTTACTTCGCATGGGCCTTCAGCGCTGCGGCAACCACTTCCTTCACTTTCGCAACCGGTAAATCTTTAACGTTTTTCAGGGTCCATAGGCTGCTCTGTTCAAGGCCTTGATAAATCATAGCCTCAGTTCCCAGAATAACCTGCCATCCTTCCTTCTCACTGATTGCCGCAATCTCGGTGAATGGTGTGGGATGATAACACATTTCCAAGATGGCGCCTTTCTCTGGCTTTTGCAAGAAAGTCTCTATGATTTTCCTTGCCTCAATTTCCTCCGGAGTCTTGGGCGGAAAGTTTGGTATACAGGCAACTATAGCTGCTGGAGAAGCTAATGACGATGCTTGATCTGCAGTTCGGACATGAATCAGATCGTCTCCATACCCCGCGCCTTTACAAGACTCAAGTACAGCCTCCACCTCTTTAACGTCTCTGTTGACAACATATATAGGTGAACAACCCATGTATCGTTTCAAAGCATATACAGCGCTCCGACAAGCTCCTCCCCCACCAATCACCATTCCCGGCTTCCCTCTGTAAGTTTCGGGTGTTTGGGAAGGAAGGAGATTTTGATAGAAGGCTTCACGTATTCCGACGCAGTCTGTATTAGTACCCCACATTATGCGTTTCCCATCTTCATTGCGGATGTAGACCGTGTTGCAAGCCCCTATTTCTCTTGCTTCTTGAGTCATTTTGTCGACGTGGGGAATTATGGCTATTTTATGTGGCACTTTGGAAAGTCAGTTTCCGTACCTGGATTACCAGAGGGTTTGCTTACTTGTAACAGAAGATCCATAGAACTTTGGCTCTTTGGTGAGCCGCAGGAAGTTGGGCATGTTGACCGAATCGAGGGGTAATTGAGCCCATTTCAAGCCAAGGGTATCGTATATGGTTTGGTGGAAAAGAGGAGATACTGTAGTACGTTGGAGTTAAGAGCTGTCTGCCAGTAGGTATAAGAAAGGGAGACAGCAATTGAGCTTCGCGGAGGGAAATTACGCACGGGAATGGGCAATTGGATGACCAAAAAGATACCCGATTTTCTCGACATGAGAGTCGTCTGGGGTAACGTCCGCAAATTCTGCCATATTGAACTTCTTTTTTTCACTTGAGGACGACAAAGAATTGAGATTTCGGTAGGTAGTGGCTATATGAAGACAATCCGTGCTCTTTTCAATATATAAGATAGCTTGCGGATAGTGTATATCAAGAGCATGACAGTGAAATTATGAAGCCATCCAATACCCAAACATGGGTTGACCCCGCATCCTCCACTTCCATCCTCTTCCGGATCAAGCACCAAACAAATCATAAATTAGCGGACTCCAAGGCGGATAAGAAATACCCCAGGGATCAATCTTATTCGCGTCAATATTCAACCAGCTTTGGGCTGTCTCCTGGAGTTTAGCTCTAATATAGTATTATTCCGGCTAGAAAGAGTTCTCAGTCGTGGTACAAGCACTGTCTCTCTCCCGCGTTGTTTTCGAGCAAGAATGAGATAACATAGACTCAACCACGAAACAATTACGGAAACAACCTACTCAACATTTGTAAAGCACAAAGGTCTACTGTGTAGGGACGTGGTGATGTCTTATCAATTGGAAGAATATTGAACCGTTAGTGTATGCCCAGACCAGCGGTCGATTGCTAGGCATATCCCCGGAAGTGCTCCATTCTTGGTTATTCCACCGCCAATCTACTAGGAATTATCTTCATGCTCATTGGATCAATCGCGCTGACCGTCTCGTCAAATGCGCCTCCATTCGCCTTCATGACCCCAGAATATGGGGTTGCTTCCAGATGAGTAGGAAAAACCTCTGTTGTGGGGTCGACTTTGGCCATGACTCGTCCACACAAGAATCGCCATGCCCTTACCATGTGCTTCGTAAAGCGCCAATATCACACTTCCTGGTCAAATCAGCTGCTGGGAAAACCCGATCCTTATGCATTTCCTGCTTGCTCAATTGAGCAGAGAGCTTTATTAATACCAACCCCAACCTTCATACCCCAGACTCCTCATCTTGTGCGTCTCAAACTTCCAGCCTGATAACCATCATCGGAACAAAATTCTTCATCATGGGTATCCTCTCAAAGGTTGAGGATAGGCCAACGCCCCCTGAGGTCTACAACTGGCGGGTGTATATGACAGCAAGTGTCGCATCCTTTGCGGCAGTCAGTAAGTTTCCATGATCTTCTTGAGAATACCTCTGGGGATGGCGAGGAGTTGTTCTTGGAATTGTTCAATTGGAAAACTCGCTGACTTGCCATTATAGTGATTGGCTATGATTCTGCTTTCATCGGAGGCACACTAGCACTACCTTCTTTCATCTCTGAGTTTAGGTGGGCGGTGCCCTCGCAAAAGACGAAAGCAGAAGTCGATTTGTTGAAAGCAAATGTCGTATCTCTTTACCAGGCCGGTGCATTTTTTGGTGCCCTTTTTGCCTACGCCACCGGTCACTTTTTAGGCAGGCAAAGGGGTCTCACTCTCTTCAGCGTGGTGTTCATTCTTGGCGCAGGCATCATGCTAGGAGCAAATGGTGATAGGGGACTTGGTTTGATCTATGGTGGTCGTGTTCTAGCAGGAATTGGAGTTGGTGGTGCTTCCAACTTGGTCCCAATCTGTAAGTTTCGACTTTCTCTGCACTCTCTGCATTTCATCCATTAACATTATTAGATATCTCTGAAATTTCGCCACCAGCTATCCGAGGAAGACTCGTCGGGTTGTACGAACTTGGCTGGCAAGTTGGAGGGCTCGTTGGATTCTGGATCAACTATGGGCTTGTCGAGACAATGGGTCCGTCACATAAGCAATGGATCATTCCATTCGCGGTTCAGCTCGTCCCCGCTGGAATGCTTCTAGCTGGTTCCTTTCTTTGCAAGGAGTCTCCTCGGTGGCTCCTGTCGAAAGGCAAACGTGAGCAGGCTCTCAAGAACTTGTCTTGGATCCGCAACCTTCCAGTTGATCACATCTACATGTTAGAGGAGATCACAGCTTGTGATGCTGCTATTGAAGGACAGCGTTCCACGGTAGGCGTGGGATTCTGGCAGCCAATGAGGTCCGTCATGAATAGCCGGAAGGTCATGTACCGTTTTTTCCTCGGTGGTTCACTCTTCTTCTGGCAAAACACCTCGGGAATCAATGCCATCAACTACTACTCGCCAACAGTATTCAAATCTATCGGAGTCACTGGCACGAATACCTCACTTCTCACCACTGGCATTTTTGGTGTGATCAAGACTGTACTAACCTTTGTCTGGCTCCTTCTTCTCATCGATAAACTAGGTCGTCGCAATCTTCTCATCATTGGCGCTATAGGAGGCTCACTTTGTCTCTGGTTCGTCGGCGGCTATATTGCTGTTGCTCAACCAGAGAAGCACCCTACAGCGAAGCTTCAAGGAGGCGGTATTGCTGCCATCTTCTTCTTTTATCTTTGGACAGCATTCTATTCTCCATCCTGGAATGGAACTCCGTGGGTCTTGAATAGTGAAATGTTCGATCAGAACGTACGAACCCTCGCTCAAGCTTTCGCAGCCGCCAACAACTGGTTCTGGAACTTCCTCGGTATGTTCCTCCTCGAGATTAACATTGCCACATGCTAACAGATACACCAGTTGCACGTTTCACTCCTCAAATGTTCACCAAGATGGGATACGGCGTCTACTTTTTCTTTGCCTCGCTCATGCTTTGTTCAGTCGTTTTCATCTGGTTCCTTATTCCCGAGACCAAAGGTGTTCCACTCGAGGCCATGGACAGAATCTTCGAACTTCCTCCACGAAAGGCACACAAGATTGTCATGGCCGAATTGAGGGAAATGGAGGCCGAGTTTCGCGCAAACGCCGATGGCGCTGGACTCAGCAACGAGAAAGAGCAAGCCCTTCAAGTTGAGCGGGTCTAAACGTTGGATTTAGGGATTGGAAAACTAGGCAGATGCTGAGATAGATAATTATGTACTGTGTAATATACCCTAGGATGATAATTACCGTCCATAACTCCAACTCGGTATCGAGCATCCATTGTTCTCAATCCCAGATATACTTGTGTAACTAATACGGAGTCGATTTCTCATGCCCCATTTCTTAGCCTTACCAAAACAGAGTAACCTTAAGCCTTCCGCGTCCATATCCGTTTCTGCCATGTAGCAAACATCTTAAAGTATAATTCAGAGTCCCCACTCAGAGTACTTAGCTCTTGTTGGTTTACTGGAGGAGGATGATGAGACTCTTGCAACTTTATGTCGGGTTGTAGAATGAAAGATATCTTTCAACTTAAGAGACATGGGTGCATCTCATATCCAAAGTTGAACGTGAGGAAATACAAAAAGTAATACACCAAAAAGGGGCGAAGCTGTGCAACCATGCTTACCATTGCACAACAGAAACTAGAAGTCAAAAACGTACCACAGGTTATGTTGTATCACGAAAAAGGAAAGAGTATGGCGAAACTCAGCTCAACGATCTCACCTTCTCATATTCGAAGTCGATCCCAGGCAAAATGATGAGTGAAGATGGGTGGGTGCATATCCAGGCCAGCGTCCAGATGTTTCTGCCTGGAGAATATGGCCGTGGTGTGTTGGTGGCATGCCATGACGCTAAGCCTCGACGCTAAGCCTCCTCATCCACACCTGATCATCCTCATGGCAAAGACTTTTTCCGGCCACAAGCATTCACCCCCAAACAACATCGTGTCACACAACTTCTAGTGTCACCAAACAATAAGCAGTGAACCTGCCAAACTAAGTATTACAGACACCCATATGTGGAGCCTCCATTCTCGCGATGCATCTTCCCACATCTTCTCAGTAGTCTAAGCTAAGTTCGAGTTTCCAATCCTAACCCATTTCTTCCTCGTGCTCCCCCCGTCTATTTGCCGCCTCAATTCCCTTTCTTATTCTCCTATCACTGCTACCGCCTACCATACATTCGTATCGATAGAAGAGGAACTGTAAAAATGTCCTACAAAGCAGCTATCTCATCCATGTCCCTAGGGCGCGCTTGGGTACACGACCTCATCCCCAAACTCGATGCCGCAGCTGCCGCGCACCTCACTGGCATTGAGCTCTTCTATGAGGACCTCGAATATCTCGCCCGCTCCCAAGCCTCTCTCCCCTCATCCGCTCCCATCCCGCCCGAAGCCCAGATCAAAGCCGCACATACCATTAGGCACATGTGCGATGAGCGAGACCTAACTATCATCTGTCTGCAACCGTTTATGCATTACGAAGGCTTGATTGATAGGGCGGAACATAAGAAAAGAATCGAGAAGTTGAAGATCTGGTTTAAGGTGGTGCAGATCCTAGGAACAGATATCATACAAATTCCTGCTAGCTTCCTCGGTAAAGATGAGATAACAGCGGACTTGGACGTCGTTGTGCAGGATCTCATAGAAGTTGCGGATCTAGGTGCGCAAGAGAAGCCGCCGGTCAAGTTCGCATATGAGAATCTGTGCTGGAGCACATATTTTGACACTTGGGAACAAGGATGGGATATCGTGGAGAGAGTTGGAAGGTGGAACTTCGGTGTCTGTTTGGATACGTATAACATCGCTGGTCGTGTTTACGCTGATCCTGTGGCTCCTGATGGGCTTGTGCCTGGTGGTGCTGCCATGTTAAAGGCTTCTTTAGAAAAAATGGTAAGGACAATCGATGTGGAAAAGGTTTTTTTCATACAGCTCGTGGATGCAGAGAAATTGAGAGATCCACTACAGCCCGGACATGCATTCTACGTTGATGGTCAACCAGCGAGAATGAATTGGTCGAGAGCCGCGAGATTATTCTATGGCGAGGAGCGAGGATATCTTCCCGTGCAGGATGTGCTGAAAGCTATTATTGATGGCTTGGGGTACAAGGGCTGGATTAGTATGGAATTATTCTCCCGGACGATGAATGAACCTGGCGAGCAGGTTCCAAAAGAGCATGCGAGGAGGGCAGCGTTGGCCTGGGAGAAAGCCGAGAAGGATATCAAGAGCTGGATAAGGAAACGAAACATCAGATAATATTTTGTATAGCATAGCGGCATATGACAAATGGCATTTTATCATTTTCATTTGTCTATTGTGGTGTCGATCTTTAGGTACTGTATTGCCAAGCTAGCTACCCTTCTTGTTTCTTGAGCCCTTCCTAACTGGTTGATTATTTGCCTGGCTAGTGCCACCAGCTTTTCTAGGAAGACATCAACTTTGTTGCTTTTTAAGACCTGATTTTGCTTTTATTTACACGTAACATAAAAAGTGTGTATTTCACTCCAACTTAGAAGGCCAATGATGAGCCCAAAAAATTTAAGCATGTTCCTCTGTAAACTCCCAAAACCAGTTAGCCCGTCAAGTTGGGCACTGCGAGATTGCCGTCTACCTCTTATTCTGCCTTTTAGATTTGTTCCACCAGATCAAAACTTGCTGCTGTCACCCGGAGCTTCGCTGTTATTCTACAGTAAAATAAATGTTACAATTTGATCTTGGTTCATGCCCCAAAAAATATCATACAAAATACGCTTGCACAGTCCGCCGCACATTCCCTACTTCGCTCACCTGAAGAGCTACACATTGCCATTCCTGATCGAATGTCTTCTTGTAGCAGATCTATGTATGACTTCAGGGGAGTCGTTGCAGGTTATATATTCTCTTTACGATGCTCGCCCCTTAAATAGTTCTGCTATACGCTAAGAAAAGCTCCCATATATCTATTTTGTTCTCGGTTTTGCATTTTATGTCGATAGAATGTGAAAGGGAACTGTCTCTAAATGCCTATATAAGGGTATGTTTTGCTATCTTTGATCTCCAAAAGATAAATGGATAGGCATGCGTCCGATCGTTTCAGCTGCTCTTTCTGTGGCATCCAACTAATCTCGTCTCGTGCGTGTATGGATTTTGATTATCTGAGGAAGCAACGGAAAGTTTAGTGACTGGGTAATACAAGGTCTTACTTTCCCATTTATTCTCTTCCTTATTCGTCACCATCTGGTATTTGTTGTCATTCAAACTGTCGCTGCATGTTTTTCCTCACCGTCTCAAGTCGCAGCCCTTCCAATCCCAGAGATATACACAGCTTACAGACCTCTACATCTACATTGGTTATTTTGTAACGTGTTTGAACCCATTTCCAGCCCTTTCTTGCCCTTTCTTGTGCACGAATGTGTTTTTAGGTCCTGTACTTGGTAGTGCGGGCAGTGAAATTCTAGTTCGGTTGAGAGGAAGATGCATTTGCTGTATCTGTGTCATGAATTTATTCCAGTAGTCTTACCTTAAGAGTTCAGACCAAAAGTGGATCTGAGTTTCCCATTGTCTAAGCTTTATTCTCAGGATTACTTTGCATTTGCAAAGAATTGCAGTGTATCATCCACTAACTGTACGGTATTTGTTTCCTCTTCAAGTTATCATAGCGACATTTATGATGATCATTCTGGTATAGGTGTAGTGCACTGCAAACAAAGAAGTGACCGTATTTTGGCAAGTGCTATATTGAACCATATAAACAAAACAAAGAGTTTTCCTTTCCTCTTTTCAGCCGCCCAGGCCCTTCCAAAGCGCCGTTTACCTGAAATAAAACAGCAAACAAGAAACAAGAAAAATAGAAGCATGTAGTACAGTATAACAAGAACAACAAAATCCATGCTTAGCTCTTTGTCAAGATTCTGCAATGGCGATGTAGAAGAGCCACCGAGAGCGCAGGTATATGTTTCAGTTTAGTGTTGTGCGGTACTTACAATAGATGCTGCAATTTTCTGACCGTTAGCTTTTCTATTGCCGGGATATACGCTCTCATGGCTATAGTGATGCCAGCGGAGATAACCAAAGTGGGAAATAAATTTCAGACGAAGCATCGCGACAGAACAATTAGGTTAATACTGGCCGCAGAGAAAGAAAGGAGAGCACGCGGGTAACGAGTATCACAGTAAGCAGATACATTTGAAAGAAGTCGGAATACGGTAGTATTAGCCAAGGAGCGGAAATCCGGAATGTAAGAGATCAGTAACAGTGAGCATAGTGATGGTGGTGCAGTGTGGTAGTATCGAGAGTGATAGGGCGGATAAAAATTCGCCCCGTGTACAAATAAACATTCGTGTTCTGCAGCAGGATGTGTTGAGGGTGTACATGACAAACGGGAAAGCCAATATAAATGCTACACTTCAGCTGGGTATACGAAGTGAGGCGCAGCAATACCTTTTTCTATGCAGTTGAACAGAGCCACCACAGCATCCTTATTAACGAGGCAAAACATCTTCCCTTGACTAAGCTGGACTTTTGTGTCAATCTTCGAACAACCAAGCGCAACTGAGTGCCAGCAATTAGAAAAGTATAGTTACTCAGTTTCGTGTCTAGAATTCACATCCAACTTCTGCCTCAAGTTTTCTTCTACACATCAGCGACTCCATACGTACAGCTTCCTGTCACGCAGTCTTCAGCTATGGCTTCCAGCCCCATCACATACCTACCAACCACCGTGCCGGTTTTCTGCACATCCAACATCCCCGGCGGAGTTCGTCACTTCATGATTGATCACGTGCTATCCACGCTCCCTAATGGTAGCCACAGATTCTGGAAAGGTTCATTACTTCTACCCTAAAATATGTTGGACAGGAAACCTGGCAGCCACATATCATGACCTTGATCGAGCCCTCGTCCGAGGAGGACTTGCGAAGCTGCTCCACCGCGCCAATAGCCTCCTTCACCTCCCCCTTTGCCGGTCTGACTCAGCCGAGGTCAACGCTATCTTCCTCGAGCGCATCGCACCAGTAGATCTTCTCACCAACCGGCTCTTCGTCATCCTCGACGAGCAAAGCGTCAAGGATGACTCGTGCCTGATCGTCCACGGCGGCAAGGACTTCGACCCTGATGACGAGATGACCTTCCTCCGTACCGACTTCTTTGTGGCTATGAATATGGTGTCTCGCGCTGAGATGGGCGTCACGGATCTAGGGGAGAATCTGAATCGCGACCGGGTGTAGGGTGTGCATAATCTAGCGAATGTCTAAGGAGTCAAGGAAGAGGAATGACGAGGCAAGATGCAAGAAAGGGTGGAGTCTATTCTAGGGAGGGTTCTAGAGGGAGTGTCTAAGGCATCTCGTCTATAAGACTTGTTATCGCTAAGCATCTCTCAAGTCTCAAATTACAAGCCTGGATTTATACATTGAAAGAAGTGGCTACATAATCTTCACAGCTGCTTGTCATAGTACCCAAGAGCATCCTAACGCTGTCTACGTTAAATTGTGCTGATTTCCTGCTGCATGTGCCATATCAGATTGCGGAAGGCTAGAGTCCAGCTTGAAATGTTTGAACCTTGCAATAAGAATTTAATGGTTCCTTCATTTCCAGTGAGACCTTCGACAACCACTTTAGTCACTGTGACAGAACACACGTAGAATCAGTATATAAGAATACATGATGAGCTTTTTCGTTCCCAGAACGCAAATATCCCATCTTACAAATCTTAGACAGGCGATCAGCAAGCTACTAAAACACATACCCTAACGCCGGTGTCTAAGTTCACATGAACACGTAAACTTCTCAAGCATATTTCAATGAAGTTTGCTCCTCTGCAACATACCTCACACCTACTCGACTAATCAAAGTCGTTGCTGCCACCAACTTCTTCTTTGTCACTCATTGTTCGCTATCACAGTTAACATTACCTTCCCATCTTCAAACCCACAACTATCAAAAATGCAACAAGCATGGCATTTAAATCTGAAATCGACTACACACAAACCGGGGGGCAACCAGACAAGGGCACCGCCATGGCTCTCTGCCTTGGCCTTAGCCTCAGAATAATGTTCTTGGTGTCATATCTCCAGGGAAATCGATCTTTATAACAAGTTCCAAAGTCAAGATAACTGATGCAAAACAAGAAATATGCAGGAATGGCACAAGGAGGGATAGCCAGCCATGCGCTTCGCCAACTTTGAGTACGCGCCAAGATGCTTGAAGCGTGAAATGTAAGGCCGCATTAGTTTTAAAAGGCCGCAGTCCTCTTGATTCAGGATTGTTTCCTTCCAGGAAGGCCAATTGCTTGACAGTCTCCTTTGCAGCCTCCTGTGTTGGCCGTGTAAGCCGGACGAGGTTTCCTTTACTCCGACAGACCGGAACAATCGAAGAATGGAATCCTATATTGCTGTAGCTGTATGCCTTGAAACATACGCCGGGAAAAAAAAACAAAAAAAGCAAACCTTGTTATTAAATTAAAACCCAGGACATTTGTTATCATATGAAACCGTGCTGTTATCTAGCTTGCATCTTTTACTTAAACTTTTGCCGTTGGACAATTAACAAGAAATTCTTACCTTTAAGCACTATTCGACGTCACATATCACGTCTTGAAGAAACTTACACCAGCTCGGAAGAGTAAAATGCCTCCAGAGTTCACTCCGGAACTCCAGGTCATCCAGAGAACTCTCAGGGGTTCAGCTCCATGTTCAAAACTGCCAATGCGGACGGAGGTTTCTTGACCTCCGGACCTGAGCTTATAAAGGTTTCGATAATTACTGAAAGCTCGAGTGTACCGGGTTTGCGTAGCCCTGAATTGAAAATACAAGCTGATTCACAACATCCGCATTACCGCACAAGGAAGACAGATCGATGACACCGGGAAAAGCATATAAGCCCGACCTCGAACCTCTCTGTCTCCGTAGAAAATTTAGCCGAAAAGGGGCACCATATGGATGGAGCAAGAAGCGCTGCAGAACTGCAGGTTTAGAATGGCAAAGCAACCAAGCACATGTAGTCTTGGATCTGGGTTCTGTGCTCCCATAAAAGCTTGTTCATGGCCGGCGAATGAGCTTTCTCTGATTCTTCAACTTACTGCTGTTGTCTTGAAGATGCTTGCTGTCTAGACAAAGCCGGCGAATGAGCTTTCTCTGATGCCTTCAGCATGCTGCTGTTGTCTTGAAGATACTTGCTGTCTAGACATGGAGAACCACGATGACTACACTGTCGTTAATCATTTGGATCGGATACGAATCTCAACACATTAAATTCTTGCTTTCTGGGCTTTTGACATCATGGCATCCACAAGAACCACCCCTAACTTCCTCTCTACCTCTCGACTGAAGAAACGGGTTGGCTACAGACATCCTCTGAATTTATCTTGTGCTTCAGCCAAATCCGAATAAGCAAATCAAATTTAACAGGTTCAGAAAGGCGAGGGAGATATGATTGTAAGTGTAATTAATAATGTTGAACATTCCTCTGGGTATCGGAACAAAGCAGGGCATTCCCTAACATTTTTGCTTTTACTTTGAACAAAGTAAAGTCCAAGCTCGGACTGTAAAAGACGTTCTTACACTTACCTACTTATGTTCCCTGCAGCGTAATTGAAGAAGGGATAAAGAAGGTATTTAGCATACGTGACTTTATCGTAAACCACCGCTTCAGCAATGTCGGGTTATCTTAGTATCGTATGAAAGGTGTTGTTTATGCAAGAGCATACTCATAGGTATGTGTCACTTGAACGTCTATGCACTTAGGATACTTATTCTTAAATCTCACCACTTACCTCTCTTCTGTCACCCACCTTGCGCTTTGCTGATCCAGCCTCTGCCGTCGCTCTTTTGATATATAACAAGATCGAACCTATAAATCACAGCATTAGATGTCTGCACCCAATCCAAAAACCCACCCAAGCCACTTAACAAAGAAGCGGATGCTGGATCTCATTTTGTTCTTAGCCCGACAGGTGCCGGATGCCCTAGTCCCCATTAGCCACAAGATCAACAAAACCGGCCCTCAAAGGCCAAACCCCAAGCCTTGAACTTTACAAAAAGCCAAATATATATCCCAACCATCAACAGCACCAACAGCACAAAGCGAAAACCCCCATCAAGCAACCAGCACGGCGCATCGCCGATAACCTCTCCACAACCCCGGAAGCCCCGGAGGACATGCAAAACAACCAACGCCCAAACGAAACGAAACATCAAGCATCATCACCGTCTTCGAACAAGACACCGTCCAGACCCCAAGCGCCAAAGCAGCCGTCAACAACCAGCCCCGGACCAGAGCTACAAAACCCGTCTCGAAGGATCTGCTTTCCCAGGTGCGGCCGATATGCGATCTCACTCGAGATCCGCAGGCACAAAGGATATTACGGATTATGCAACGCGGATCGCGAGCGATATGGCGTTCAGAAGACAGGCTGGCACGGTATGTCTTGTTTTGCGGAGCAGAGAGGCTGCCGTGATGTCTCGCTCGAGACACCTCTGATATGGCGCCGTGCGAAAGGTTCCCGAAACACCTGGTTGAGAAGGTTCCGGATCGAGGCAGCCAGGTTGCAGAACAATATTGATGCGGTGAATAGATCGTTTGGTATCTTGCTCCTTGAGCAAGGATAACATATACTACGATATAGTCTCGCTGGAGACTTTCAGATCACATCACACTGATCAACAAGAGTCATTAATATAGTATGCAAACACCCATTGCATTCATCTTAGGAGGTTAAAGGCATGTGGTATGTATCGGTGAATCTCATCCCCCAGTCCATCTCTCGCCCATGTCCCGACGAGGTAAACTCCTTAAAATCCATGCAATGCTGTGACACAAGATACTCCTCCGACTCCCCTTCCTCAGCTAACGTACAAGTTTCCGGTGCCCCCATCTGAGGTCGAGAACACATGCAATGCAACCAGAAAGACTAATGCAAGATATGACTCCCCGTTATCCATCTAAAACCATGCCCGCTCTAGATGGGTGGTAAGAAGTGGTGCTCGCACAAGAGACTCTTCATGGATCGCATGCTCAGCCTTGATCCAAGACCAGATTTTTCGATCGAACAAATGAAAATTATGTTGTAACATTGAGTAGGTATATGTATAGGTCGGATGGGTGATGTTCTTAATTGAGAATGCCTGCCCACATGCCTGGACCGCTGAGTCCACCAAAAGCGGGGTGCAGTTTGGGTGTTGGGAGCTGAAGTGCTTCTGTAGAGCAGCATACTCTCTTTCGTCCTGCAGTCAATGTTGAAGTGACAGAAGTGCGAGGTCGTACAAAGTCCTCTGACCAACTGCTTTCTACTGGATAATTGCCGCTTAGCATCTCTCTAACGTTCTCTTGAAGAGAATTGTCGATCGACACTGGACGGCTACGCTTTGAGCCTCTGTTAGGAGAGTCAGCTGAGCGCAGCTCCTGAAGAGCGCGGGCAGCCTCCTCATCCTTCGAGAAGTAATCCATGTCAACCTCACGTCTCGCCAAGGGAGTATCCAAAGACAAATCAAGGAAGTCTTTGCCAACCGGACCAGCATATGATTCAGGTGATGACGTTGGACCATCGTCACAATATTCAGGTACTGTGGCGATGACGGGTCTGTTGATCTTCTCACTACACAGCTTCGCGTAACGACAGCGCGCTTGAACGTCTAATTTAGACGAGATAGGCGCGCTCATCAGTCCGGAGGCAGACGAGATCGAAGAAGAACGAGAGGACCGTGACGAAGTATCTGAAACCATTGATTCTGGTGAAGACATTGAAGACACGGAATTGGCCAAAGAGGAGCGGCGTTGAGACACATATGACTGTGGTGAAGCCGTTTGCCACCTGTCGGTCATTTGGGATGCGCATACAGCTGACGATTGAGCCATAGCATAACCCATTGAAGACTTGCTGAGCATATAAGACGCAGCACTCACTGCAGGAGTGTTGAATCCATTGGTATGCGGAGTAAGTCTTGGTGTTGGCAGTAGACCAAGAGCAGGTGCAGGTTTGTTCAGTGGATAGGTGGTCGCTGGAGAAGGCTCCATGATATTAGGTGTATAATATTTGGGTGTAGGTGTTGATTCGTGGGAACCATATCCAAGTGGAGATCGCTCTGCAACCAGAGGGACCATATTTCTTGGACACACCGTGTTGATAGACTTGATGTGTGTTTGAGCGGGGGTCGATGGTGAGAATGTTTCAATGTTATCCAACTCGGGATTAAGTCTAAGAATGATAGATTTCCAATCAGCTGATTGATCTACGCTACGTGGGCATGGTGAGCTTGGCGAAGGTGGAAGCTGTGGTGTATACTGAAGGACGATATCTGTCCATCGTTGAAAGACGGCGTCAGTAATGTGTATCCGCCAGTTGACGGCAAGAAGGAAAGCCATCTCGTTTTGGTTAATTTCTGAGGTGTTAAGCCCTGAGATCTTGCTCCAAGCGCGAGCGGAGTAGTTGCGATCCTGCAGATACTTAGAAGCAAGGATAAGAGCCGCAAGAAACATGCGTCGTCCACACTGGAGGGCACGAATGGAGTGAGCATCAGCAGGCTGCTCCATCGTGAAGTCATGTTCAGGCACGTGCGGTTTGATCAAGATCAAGTAGTACAAGGCCACCTGCAGGGTCGAGTAACTTGTTCTTGAGCGCCGGAGTGTCTCTTGAATGAACGTACGTAGCGGGAGTACCGCATTTCTACCCATCTCGCTTCGGCAAGCAACAGAAGAAAGGGGCCAAATCGCTTCGACGATCTGAGCTGAAGAATCTGGGGTAGGGTGAGCAAGGGAAGTTTTATCTTGTTTTGTTATTTCTTACCGACGAGGCTGTCGACGAAGGTAACCTTTCGTTCACATTGCCGAACTAATGCAGGGGGGCATCCCGCGGAACTCGATCTTCGCGGATGTTGACGCTGCTCTACTGGGATCTCGAGCGTTAACTTCTTGGATTGCCAACATGATGGATTTGTGGTATTTTGTTCGTAGAGACCGTTGGCTGATATTAAGGAAGGTATATTTTGACTGGCAGAACATTCGTAGGATTCCGAGTCGGATGAGGATTGTGAGGAAGCGTCGTCGGAATTGGAAAAAACCGAGGCGCTGGACGATGAGGCTGAAGAAGCTATCGAATAGTTGTATGGACCATTGCGATAAGATGTGATGTAAGGCGGCGAATCATCTTCGCCGCAATGCATCTTCGTAGTGTTCGAGGTGAGCGGAAGGATTATTTATTTGATAACCTCCAGTCGCCGTCTGTACAAAGCCAAATAGATAAAACCGTTATTAACTGAATCCGTGAGACCTTCTGACTAGATACAGGCTCATACAACAGCGATTACCGTTGCAGAACGAGATGATCGAGGGCAAAGGAGGACAAGCTATAGCAAAGGGATCGAGATGATCTCTTCACGAACGATGATACCGGTGGGCGATGCAAGACTGGCGACTGGGGTAGATGTGAGGACACTGAGGAGCATGTTGTTGACCTTTTTTCGACGAGTGCGATGGAAGGCGTTGGAGTAAATGGTGACTAGGAGGAAGTTACCATCGAAGTCGAGGTATTATGGCAGGATGGACGGCGGATCGAAGAGGAAGATATTAATTTCGAAGAGTAAAATTGGCAGACTTTTCGAGGGAGAGAGAAATATAAACAGAAGAGGTCAAAGGACTGAGTGGAGTTGTTGTGTGTAGCAAAGGTGTTCTTTTGTTGAAGCTTGTCGTCGACTCAGTGGGTACCTGGGCTGGTGACTGAACTGCAGTGGCAAGAAGTCCCCGAAAAGTATCGCAAAGACAGGTAGTGAAGCAGGACCAAAATAGGCAGAGCTTGCACTGGGTATCAAAGAGGAAATAAAGGACAAAGGAGCGCTATAGGTGACAGTGGTTGTGGCGAGTGATTCGGATTCTAGGTAGAGGGGAGGGTATGACTTTGTGTGGTGTGAGTCTTTCGCTGGGCAAGAGGCGAAGTGGCCGGTCGTCCGCTTTGTCGCAAGAATCGAGGAGGATTAAACAATCAAACAAGGGATTTTTTTTAAAAGTTTTAATTGAGATGATGGAAATGATAAAAGTAGATAATAGATCGAGAGATGTTTTTGGATGATAGCAGGCGAGGTGATAGAATATGCAGACTTCAAAGAGCCGCTCTCTATTGCTTGGAATCGAACATCTTTGGGGATATGATCTGGGAGGGAGTCAATAGCACTGCGGGCATCTGGGTGTTTTTGATGGGGGGGACTCAGCAGTTTGATTTTTGGGAGGGGGCTGTCATACAGTGGGTCATGAACCAATTATGGTGGCGGTGGCCATGGATTACGGAGGTTTAGCGAGGCAGTGACTCTTTTTAACTGATGCTGCCGCAAGCGGGCTAGAAGCAAAAAAGAGAATGTGTGGCAACCCATCCCCCCCCCCTCCCCTCCCCTCCCCCTTCTTCCCTTTCCTCCCCCCCCCCTCTCCCCTTCCAATAAACATCATCCAAGTCCCCCAAAAAAGCCCAAGCCCAAAACCCAAGCCTGAAAAGTTGAATGAACCTTCCTCCACCACCCACCATCACCCCCCTCCCTAGCAGTTATTTTCGCCATCGCCCATCTATCACAGCCTACCACAACAAAAGGCCTGCCTGCCCGGTCGGTCGGTGGTGGCCTTGCCTCCTCTTCCTCCCCTGCCCTACTCTACTTACTTGTCCAGTAACACAGAGGAAAAACACAACAGGAGAATTAATTGAAAGAAAATAAACAAAACAAATCCAATCCCAAAAACTAATGGTTTTATCTCATTAGTCATTTTCCCTATTTGATATCTAACGTTGTAGTAAAAGGATCCTGATGCACCTTCACTCCTTCCCCCCCCCACACTCATCCTCCTCCCGTTGCTGAATGTCAGCTATAGAACTTTCTGTTCGGGAATGACAACCAGCTGCTCCATCCTTCCAAAAGCAACTCCCAGGCTGTTGAATGGGCGATCCAACGGCTGGTCCGGTTATCGGTATGTTGGGTACACCAAAATAGCCATGTTATTTCTAGATTCAGATAGCGAGAACATCACTGCCTGGTTGTAGCCTTGTGGTTTGATGAGCTTCGTGATGTATGAGTAACCCTGACTATCAAACGTGTGGGGAAGCGACACGCCAGCCTGCCTAGCACATCGTAATGGATGATGCTTTAATTCACAACTACCATATTTTACCAATTCGATCATTTTGACGGTTTTTAGTTGATGAGTGTAGCATAGCATGTTTAATGCGTGGCTCTCTCCTCCCTCAGCCTCTTCGATCGTGGAGCAAGACACCCAAAAAAAAAGAGACTTGCTGACGAGTACTTTCTCCCCAGTTTCCAGCTGTGATGCACCAGTCTCGGAGTATTCTTCCAGATTGTGTTGTACTCATCTCTTCGCCACGTCGCCCCTATCATGGCCGTCACGGGCAATATCTTAGTCTGCAGAGCCTTGTACCCACTACCTGATTCGCCATTCTGATAAATCATAATAATTCAACATTACTCATTTCACAGCACCGCCAAGATGGAATACAGAAATGCTTAATCGGTGGAAAAGAGAGACTCTAACCCGCAATATCACTGTTTGGGGATGCTAAAGTAGAAGATGTGTACAAGGCTACCTGAACGATAAGTAATTAAAGCGGGTGATTTCCTGCCTCCGAATCAGTAGTATCACTTTGAGTTTCACAAGCACCCACCATATTTTCAGCCCCTCTGCGCGTCCACAAGACGTACGCACAGGAAAGGCCCAGCCTTGCATTGCGCATTGCCTTACAAACAAATTCTATTTTTCGAATGTTGATGTCGGCAGAAGCGAAGATCAAACGACTTCTAACCATCTGGGGTAAGACGGCTTCAATTCTATCCCTTACCCTTCTTCTATCATGGTAAAACAGGATCGAAAGGATTTCCCCTCATCTGCACACGACCTGACCATGGACTATGACCATGACCAACTTCACGTCCCTCGATGGGCGACAGCAAAGCTGCTGTTACACCCTTGAGGCACACAGCCAATTATCACGATGTCAAATTTCCCCGCTCCAAGATATAAAGTCGCGATGATTGGATTGGCAACAGCTAACCTGAGCATCATGCTGCATGCTCGCTGCCAGCCGGCCGTTCCATGAAACTTCTTACTGGTTGATCACGACGCGGTTTCTGATTGCGTTCCCCCTTCAGTCTTTTGAATCTGTTCTTAACGTACAGATCTATCATATATTTTTGCTTTTATGCGTGCTGCCGACGGCCCTATGCCGTCGCGCTGGTTGCTGCCTCTTCCAACACTCCCCTCCCCCCTCTCCCGCACCGATCAGGGCCAACAAGATCAAAACACCAACTATAGATTTCCAGAAGCCTCTGATCAAACCCTAAATAAGACTAAGCCTGGGATACCGCCCTCCTCTGGGACCAATCAGAGTCACTCCACACTCCCGAAAGAGGATGAGTCAATGTTCCCATAGCCTCCAATCTGACAGAGTTCCAGGCTGCAAGAGTCTGACAAAGGCCAGGGCAACGGTAACACCATATGCTTCTGATTACCGCTCAGAAGATTAATTGATACGAAATGCATAAACCAACCTTCCAACGTGAGACACCAAAAATTATCTCAGGTTTATTACGGGCTTGGCAAACACAAATCATCTCGAGTCACGAGCACGGAGATCACGAGCAGGAGGTAGCGTGACTTGGGTACTTGGGTACATAGGCGGCGCAGGGACACATCACCTCGCTCCTACTATCGGCGGCGGCGGCGACCATCAGGATGACTCTACCTTCTCCGCCAAGCACCGTTCTCCATCGCATGCCCGAGTCTTGAAATCATTGGCAGCGGATGTTTGGACCGATGAAAGCATCACGGCCTGAGATCAGGAACACAGGAGATGAAAAAAGAGGGTTATCTTAGAAAGTACCGTGATATCCACGGAACAATAGGTCATCAGTGCTCATTTCCCCCATTTCCCGAATAACCGCGCGCATCTCCAATTTAGCACCACCACCCAGCTCTCACCACAAATCATCCCATCGTCATCGCCCAACCAACTTCGATGTCGTGGTAAGGCGACGCTGGGGGGATGTTGACTCATACCAAACAGATACTGGAATCTTCCTCCTCGCCCTCCTATGTCGCAACGATCACCGGACATCCCGGTCTATTCCCTTCTATCGCCCCATTCGGCATTCCTCGGAATATCCAAGTTCAAGTTACTTCCGCGATCCGAAAGAGGCAAGCTTCCAGAACATCTTCCATGATTCCGCACTAGTGGAGATCATTAATGTAATTCGCCTCACCTGATTCGTGGTGACTCATGCAAGTCAGCACGCCACCTCTTTTTTTTTTTTTTTTACTTTCACGGGAGGTTCAGCCACGCGGAGGGTTAGCATGGCTCTACGGTAGACGAGAAGAACAGGCAACGAAGATTCGAGATCAAGAGTCAAGATGTCACCACCAGGGGGGAAGGGATAGCGGACCTACCGAAAAGTGCGGAAAAGTCTGAACCTGCGCCTCTTGAAAAAAAACAGAAAATGGAATCCTTCAATGGAGGAAGAAAAAAATCAGGGTGATCACGCTGTATCAATGGGAAAAAAAAGGCTCTTCTCGGCTTAAGCTAAGACATTACCATCTTACTCATGCGATCACGAAGATTTCAAAGGGAAAATGTTAGGGACGTTCACGATAGATGAATGCGACATGCTGGTTGGTCAAGCAGATCCAGGCATCAATCTCTCTCCCCTCATCCTAAGACAATCCAGGGGAGGCAAAAGTTATTCTCTCGCGCATCAGCTGCACCTCATCAAACTTACCAGGCTGAACTTTGTGCTTTCTCCCACTTTCAAAAAAAAGCAAGTAAGCAAGATGCTTTTCTCTGACGTCGTGCGTGCAACAAGGTAGGCTTCAGCCTCGAGAGGGGAGGTCGCAACAAGGCACACTCTAGGCAGGTAGGCAGACTGAGATGGGTTTCGGACCCCACGAATTTTTCGAATTAAGATGTGTTGTGCATCTGTTTAACCATGGGATCGGGATGCACGATGAAGTGCCCTGTTTCAGATCTGGTGTTTCTGGAAGGCAGACATATCCCCGATATCGTGTTTTGAGCGGATAGATGGGAAAGGGGTGTTTGGAAAACGAGGTGAATCACGTGTATGTCACGAGGATGTGAGTCATTGTGGGAAAGTTGAAGGGGAGTTTGTTTTAGCAAGCGCTCAGACAGGTATCAAGCGAGCGTTTGATTGAGTTTCGGTCACTTATTCGGAGATTGGTCTTTATATTAGGCAATATGTAGAGTGTAGAGTGAAGGGCGAAGAGAGAAGAGCGAAGCGTGAAGCGTGAATAGTTAATGATAGCGAGAAGAGTAAATCATAAAAAGCGTACAGCATACACCATAGATATCACCGAAGACCTACCTCCTCTCACCAACCAAAAAACAACCCGAAATCCTAAACCCCCTCCCTACCCTCTCCCATCCTCATTCGCTTTCCCCTCCAACAAGCAGCACACCTGCCGAATACACTAAACATCACCATCGAAACATCCATGGAATAAACCCCTTTTCAACCTCCAAAAAATATCCTCCTTGGTCCCAAGCACTCAACGATTAGATATCTCTTATATCTCTCACCCGCCATTAAGGTCTCCGGTATGAGTGGTTGATCGACGAGCGGCAGGGTGGCGGGTATGTATGCTGTGCTATATCTGGGTTGGGAGGAGGAAGAGCATGTAAGGACGAGATAGGAGGGTGGGTAGTTAATTTTTGTTCTTGCCGGCTCGTGAAGCGGGTGACTTGAGCCCTCTTACCCGTCCTATCTCGTCTTTAATCTCTCTATCGAGATACGGCCTTGTGCCATCGCGTCGTCTCCCGCCAGTCCGCTTCCTGCCTCCACCGCTCCTTCATATCTCCACGGTCTCATCCGCTTCCTCTTCCTTGTCCCCCCTTCTTCATCTCCCTCCCAAACCCTCCAAACCCTCCCTGTCCTTCTCTAGATCTGGGACGAACCCCTCCATCCTTGTCTAAATCTTCTTAACTATCCGTTCCTCTTGCGCTCCGGATACCTTCTCCACGTAATCGCCATCGCCGTCGTCAAATGTCCCACCGGAGAAATGGCAGGGCGTATATCCCTCGGGGACGCCCTCAAATACCCTCCTCGGCATGCTGGCTCTTAGGCATTCGCTTATCCACAGCTGGTCGATCTCGGATGGTAGATTTTTGGTAACAACGCCATGTCGCTGATGGAGATTTGTGCTTGTTGCCAGGCGGCGTGGGAAAGTTCGAAGGATCCAAGCCAGCCTTGTTTTAGGAGCGCCGTTTGGGAGGAGAGGTTGTTGAGGGCCTTGTGTGTTTCTAGGATGTCGACGGAGGTGAGGGAGGACTCAAGAGAGGCTTTGAGGGCGCTGAGTCTGGCTGTGAAGAGCTTTGTTGTGGACACTTTGTCCTTGGTGATGTATCTATGTGTTTCCTGTAAATCAGGCGCTGGGTCGTGAAATCGATATTGAGGTTGTTCCAGTAGTGCGAGTTAGCATGAAGCTAGTCCTACGCTATACAAACTCGCATTGTTTGGTCCGTTTGGGATATGTTAGCGGTAAGGTCTGGTATAGAAATTTATCGGTGAGAATACTGTATCGATGGCCGCTTGGTCCAAGAGATGAAAGGGAGACTCAGAGCAATAGGCACATAATTTATTGCATTGCATAGGGCATTTACAAGCAGAAAGTGAAAGACATTCAGACATGCTGACACTTCAGGTGCTTGTGATTGCAGCCGCCTTCCTCTCCAATTGGGAATTAAACTCATGAGCAAGAGTAACTATTGTAATGAGTGATAATATGCCACAGCTGTGTCTCATAAACACCTTGCAACTGCCCGAGGCACCCATAACAATGTCTTTCAAGCGTATATAGCAAGATTCTCCTCTTAGGGCTAATGTCAAGCTTACTCTTTCCAAGGTAGCATAGCATCAAAGTAAATGAATACAATTCAATATGGGAAGGTGGTTAGCCAATTGCTGCACATCAGCTTTCCAGAGATCAAAAACTCGAAGAATGGCCTCCGCTGCCACCACCAGAAGCGACACAAGAGATCCGCTGAGCTAAAGAAGTATCGCAAGGCGCTTCCTTGAGCAGCTCGGCTTTGGTCACTTCCAAAATCGATTGGGTTGTGTTACTTTTGTTGTGGAGAGCTTTTCTGTCTTTAGGCCCCTTTCACTAACCGTAAGTGCTCAATTTCGAGATTACCAAAATCCCAGATATTGAAGCAGTCCTGGATTGCCACTCTTGGAGATTCTTTGTATTGCTACAGATTTCGATGATTCGCCAAACCCTGAGTTGCCTTTATCTACCCGGAAACGGCGCTTTTGACGTTGGGAAGTGACCTGCAGACAATCCAACCTGCCTTATTTTCCACATCATCTTCAACACAACTTTTTGCTTCGCTTGCAATCAGCTGTTGCTTTTCATGGTGTTGAACTTGGTCCAATTATAGGCTAAAAATCTCAAGACTACAAACAGCAGATCAGCTGGGTATCAAAATGACTACCGGGTCGCGATTTTCACGGCCTTCCTACCAGTCACGAACCTTCACTTTCTTTGACCAGTATTTTAGCAATGATGCTAAAATACAGCAGATTATGCAGTACTGTGGAAAATCGCTGAACACAACTACTCAGCAGGTCATCCAAGCCTACCACAATGAGGCTCGGGCTCTGCTTCGTTCACTAAATGAAGAACAGATTAACGAGCTTGATTCTTGGATCCTTATTGGCGGTTCTCTTTCACTTGTAAAAGACGGCAAGGCGTCTGATATCGATTCACCACCTAAAATGGATAAAGCAAGAAAATCATTCGCCAGAAGACCATCGAAGAGAGGTATGTGTACTATCGCCTATATCCCGTATCAAGACTATTACTCATATCACTACTACTTGGTGGTATAGATACAAAGGCTTTTTTCGACGCCGACATTCCAGCTAGCAAAAAATCCTCAGCAATAGCGATTAAGAACAGTAGCTCTGTTGATAACCCGGTGAAAAGGAGGCGCTTGGGGGCAATCTATACTAATAGCCCCTTTACTTCTACTCCATTTTCTTTGTCAAGCGAATCGTCCTTCGATGAGAGTGACGAACTGGAAGTGTACGAAGTTATTCCCAGTATTTCCGACCACATCAAGCCAGAGACCTCAGTTGGTGGAATGAGGTCCGAAGATGATATTACAATTATCGATCTCGACACTTATGTGCCCAACAATCTGCGAAATTGCCCAATATGCGCAGAGGCCCTTACAACATGGAATTTCCCTTCCTTTAATGTCACCATGAATTGCGCTCATGAGGACAAAGTATGTTTTGGATGCTTGGAGAAGTATATACATGTGGAAACACAAAGTAAGAGCCTTGAGAGGATCACTCAACTTTGTTGCCCTTTATGCCCTGAGAAGCTATCTCATGACAACTGTCATACTTATGCCGCGAAAGCAGATTTTGAGCGGTATGTAATTCTTATCATACTCCAGGTTAGCATGCTAAGAGAATAATAGATATGACCAGCTGCTGGCTATCTCTGCAGTTCCAGAGGCGGCGATGTGTCTAGGCCCTAGTTGCCTATCTGCTCAAGTCCACGAAGGTGAGACTTCCTATTTTTGATGAACCATAAAACGCCGTTGCATTTTATACTGACAAGCCTATCCTAGGCGGTTCCTTCATGACCTGCGATGCTTGCAATTTCCAGACTTGTATCAAGCATAACATCCCTTGGCATACGGGAGAAACCTGCGACGAGTATGACAAGAGAGTGTCGATAAACGTGAAACCCCTAGAAGGCATGAATGCTCCGGTAAAGCTGCTTTCTGAATCTTGCATTATATGTCCGAAGTGGCACTAAGGCGTTACTAAGAATGGAAGCTGCGATCATACGAGATGCAACCATACTCATTTCGCTCCAGGACAATATTTACTGACAGTTTGATAGGTCATTGTGGATCTGAGTAGTGCTACCAATGCCTTGTAGACTGGTCTTTAATTTGCATTCCGGGATCTACGGCTCATAGCGTCACATGTCCCGGACATCCTAACTGCGTGGTTAGGCACGCCCATCTGGGGAAAGTGAAGCCAGACTCACAAAATTGGAACTGCTTATTACAACAGATTCAAATGAGAGGTCTAACACACCTGTAAGAAGACCTGAGACAGTTCAGTTAAGGACGTCTGCATATTCACCATCAAGCAACCAGTCAGAACAGGCCATTTGCAGCCAACGCAAATCGTGACACCGTACTCACTTGGGCAGCGGAACTTATTGACAGGGGTCAAGCTCAAGGCATCACTGACTTATGCGAGCGGCCACTCGTCAGTATTGAATTCGACTTATCGGTTTGTCAATGCCGACAGGCGCTCTTATTGGAGGTCGAGGCGCCTTGCGCCATCTATAATCTAGAACATGAGCATGCATGCATAGAGCTAGGCAAGCTTTAGCCCAACAAAGAACTTCTAAACCGGCCCTCAAACCTGGCTTTGCTCTTACTTCTTTTCGTCAGAAATATTCTTCGTACTCTGAGCTTCTAGATTTCGGCTTGCCGGCATATTACAAATTTTCAATATATACTTTAATTTTTTTTCTTTTACATACGCATTAGAGATTACATTATAACCCAAGTACAATGTCGTTAGATGGTCCCTTGAGGTTCACTTACTTGGCTGGTCATGTGATACCCCTTTTGTTAGACGAGCCTTGGAAACAAGGTGGAAGTAAAGTGAGAGAGAGAAATGTTAACGTAATCAGACTTTAGCTGTGGCTAAAGGATTGAGTAATTACCAATGCGAATAATGATACATGAAATCGTGGATTCTTCAGAGATTTTGCCACTGAGCAAGCTCAGCAATCCCTGGCTTGAATATACCATGATGCCATATTTCAGGTGGATTAATGATGAGATCAACATGTAGAAAGAGCTGTGAGCATTGTCAAATTAGGCTAGAAGTTGCGGTTCTAATTGTGCGGCAACAAATTTGCCGCAATAAGCCCTCATTCCCTGTAGCTACTCTGTTCCTGCTACAGTAAACAACAGCTAGCGGTCTGAATTGGATATGAGCTATGGTCAGCTATAAACCCAGAAAAGTACGATCTGGGACTCCACAGTACCATGCTGAGGGTAGTTTAATCTAGGGTCACGGCTCACCAGTTCAAATTAAAGACTTCAACCTATTCGAAAATGAATCTGAGATATCACTTAAGGTAAAGAAGGGGATAGAAAGGCTTATAAACAGAAGCTCTTCGAAGGCGTCAAATGCAAATGCTCCGAAATTGAGCAGGTTAGATTTATCCGACGTTTTGGCGAAGGGATGCGACTGCCAAAATAAGTCTGACGCAACTCAGCCCTTTCCACCTCGATCTCATTACACAGTACCAAACTTTCAAGTCGCGTTATACCCATCACCAATCATTGAAATAGGTCAAGATAAGGTGGTCAAGATGTCAGACTGGGGCGATCTGGCGAGTTTGGGACTGATTAACAATGAGGAAGAAGGTACGATTTTTCTATTCTCCACGCGTGTATTACCAGCCCCACCTTCTCATCTCCAAATCTTACTTTATTGGTGTCTGTGGCTTGATAGTGACCTCAAACGTGTTTACTGACAGGTATAGCAGTCAAACCCATCCATAAAAAGGAGAAGCCTGCCCATGAGCCCGCTCGAAGCTATGCATCAACTGTTGTGAAACTGAAGACTGGCCCCGACCTTGACAAATGGTATGAGTTGCAGAACAAAGGTACCGAACAAAGACTTTCGACTCCATCAAAAGTGATGGAAGATCCTGAAGTCCTGCAAAAAGACATAGTCCCAGAACCTACTATCAGTCGTGCACCTGGTCCTGTGAAATTGAAGGATGGTCGCGATCTCGAGTCCTGGCCCACAAAGTCTTACGATAAAGCAACTTCCAAACCTCAGCCACAACAAAAAGAACGTATTGGAAGATACGACGAGTCTGAAAATGCGCCGCGAAAGAAGGTCTCCGTCAATGAGACACCTGCAGGAAGCCATTTTTCAACATCAACAACGCAGAGTCCCCCACAAGATGCTGAGGTCTACTATGCAAACATGAAAGACAAGATTATAGCTCAAATAGAAGTCTTCGAAAGAAAACAGAAAACGGGGCCTTACGGAGAATCTGATCTGACCGGCGAGCAACGTGTGAAAAATGGGAGAATAAAGCATGCGAAGAATCATGTCGAAGGACAACCAGCACCTGGACAAGCCAAAAATTACGCACCTTCTTTGGTAAAGCTCAAAGCTGGCCCTGGACTCTACGCATGGGAAGCTGACCCCAAAAATAAAGCAACATCTCAGCTAGAAACTACGGCGATAGCCAATGAAGGAATTCAAGCAAATTTGAAGTCGACCGCATCCGTTTCCCAGCAAACTAAGCCAACACCTAAAAATTCAGCGCAGCCAATAATAAAAGAAAATTCCTTGAATAACTGTAATAAATGTAAAGTAGACAACAGGGGAGAGCCTGGACACGATCAAACACTGGAATATGGGTATATGGCATCGTCTAAACAGACATTAGCTGATCTCGCTATTGAGGTCCGAGCATTCAAAGCCCGACAGGCCGGTAACAAGAGCGCCCAGCTGAGTTCTACCTCTACGAAATCAGACAAAACACCCATTACAGGAAAGGAAAATGGATCACAAGCAGCCTCACCAGCCTCAAACTGGGACACCTACAGTCATTTCAGTGGCAAGGCAGATGACCAGGTGCAATATCAATCACTTCAAAATAACACAACTCAAGGAAACGCAGCCCAAACTACATCGGCTCATGTTTCGCCAGTACAGAACAGCAGAGATCAAGTAAAAACAACTCGAACCTATCAAGAGCAGAATATAGCAGCTCGAGTCGTGCCAGAACATTCTCTTGGAGGAACTGTTAAGCCAGTTGGTAAAGAGCAAGTCTCAGAAAAGGTTACTGATGTTTCTGCTGATTTGACTACTCGATTTCAACACATGCTTTGGTCAGAGAAAGCTAAATTATACGCAATCACACCCCCCATACACAGTGGCCGATCTGCGTTTACAACTGCTCCAAAACCTGCTGAACAGCCAGTCGTTGGTTCTCCCCCAATGCACTCTCCAACACTAAAGCCAGCTCCAGCACTTGCGTCTACACTTCAACCCCCTTTGGGCCGTGAACCTTTGCATGTTTATGTAGTCGAGCTAACCACTCCCAAGACCAAGCTATCGCAAATCCGAGGCGTCTACTTCACATTAGCTGAAGCAAGAGACAAGATCATCGATTATATTAGCAAGTTTGGTGTCCCCGAAGTCAAGACTTGGGTAGCAAATGGCTTCACAAAGGTATCGGCGTGCGGGAAGTATGGCGATGCCTATGCAACGGTGCTTCCAAAGGAAGTTCAAGGAGCCAGTGGATTGGATGTAAATAAAGTGTACTTGGCGATAGACCTCAGCAACAGCCAGACTCTTATGGTCATTAATGCCTATGTAGATGTAAGTACTTTTTTGGTCAAGTGGATCTTGGACTGACTTCTATAGCCTGATGCCGCTTTTCGAGGATGTCAAGAATACTGGAGAAAATTAACTCTTAGACAACCGATCGGGGATGGGCACCAATGGAAAGATGACAAGGGAATGCCTCATGCTGAAGGTACTATCTCGGCAGTTAAACACCATTGGTATGTCGAGGCTCATGACATTGGTGGCGACGATACCTGGTGACGGGGAGGCTAGTTGGGTGGTTGGAATGCTGGGATGTGATTGTGTGAATACAAGTGGAGGTTCTACTAAGGACTTAACCCTGAGATGTCTCTCAAATGAGATAATGGATGTTTGATATAGCAGCAAATAATGGGGTTAGGCAACGCTGTTCAATGGCTGCGGCAATATCTACCAACCATGGCAATACGATAGGTGCTTGACAAACAATAATGAGCCGTATATCTAAGACCCGAGATGGAAGCTATCCCAAATGGCTGCAGCTCTAACCAAACTCCTCCATCGTGGTTATCCTGGGGAGGGTGGCCCTCAAACCTAGACATTACTCAGGTGCAAGATTAAAACTCTTCCTCAACCGTCGCGGCGTTCTTGCAAATCCACGTCCACACTTTGCTAAATATCGCACCACTTCAAGAAGTCTTTGAGGCGCTCGTAAGCATCCAAGAAGATATGATCTTGAGATTAAGTGAATGTGTTCTTTGGCAATAAGCGTGAGCCCAAACCAAGGTTAGTGGTCTGGGTCGGTCCACAACTATCTGCCAATGAATGACAAGGTCAACAACGTTTCCGAAGTCCGCCCAACTGGAAAATATTTCAGATGAACAGTCGGCCCCACGTTTGCGGCGTAATATTTCATATGTCTTCTCCAATGACTCGTTGCTCGTTATCACTGGGCAAAAGCCGTCAGTCTAAGTGGCGGCTTGATGCCCGGTTTTCGTTCCCACTTTAGCTTTGACAGAAATGCTGAGGCTCTTGGATCATGTCGCCATATCCCAGCAAATGCTGTCATTTCCTACCTAAACCTTACGCATTATATCCAATTGAGAAATAAGCAAAGAAATTTCAACAAAATGCGGAATGAGGTGCTTTGTGGCGAAGCCTCTAGGCTGATAGTTTTCAATCTAATTGCATCGTTTGAGAATCCCGAATGTCTGGTTCCTGGGGTCGTGATTGATAGGCGTTTCAGGATGAAGGGGTTTTTACTGTTGATGTGAGGTAAGGCAATAATGACAATAAGTTGATTAGAATGTCGAGTGTCATAATTTGACGCGTTGACGGGTGTTATTTATTAATGATATAGCATAATCCCCAGCTCCACCAAGCGCTGTCCGCGCCAAGCTCGCTTCGGTGAACTTCCCCTTTTCCCCCTTTTCCACTGTTAAAACGGCTTGCTCCTTCTAGCGATTCAACATCTTTAACTGCTCCAAAGCATCAATTTTCTCTCCAAATAAAATCCATCATAATTAATACCAAGCTTGCTACTGTACCAACGTCCGCAGGATGTCAATTCTTATCTCCATCCAATAACGACCGGGTCCGGGTACTGGGAGCAAAAGATTCCTCATTTCTGTGTCGATGTCGTGATTTTCTTGGCACGACATGGTCTCGCATTATCAACACCAGCGACAACGGCCAATCAGCCCTAGCACAAAACGTGGGAATCGGTGCGATTGCCCAAATTTGCGGAGGTGAGTGCTGCAAAATGACGGTTCTTGTGCCCGAACGCGACGACTCGTACACAATTGCCAAGCATGGACTGTTCCAGTGCAGAATTTTGCAGAATTTTGGGGGCGGTCCAAGTATAAAAGGGACCGGTCGTTCTCCGCGGAAATGCTGAGCTGAGGTTCAATTCTTGTGCGACCTTCTTTATATCCTCGTTTCGCGTACTGATTGGTCAGGATGAGCCAACTGAGAGTCAAAGATCCCGCCCTGCGCGCGGAGGAGTATTCAGATGGCGAGAAGGGGCAGACTTCCTCTCCCCGGGCGGAATCCGTCACCGATGACGATTCCGAGAAGAGCGCCATCCCGGAATATGGGAGTTATGATGACCATATCTTCTCGAGTCCAACGGTTGCGGCATATTGGACGGCGGTTTATGAGAAAGCGCGATATGAAGGACGGCATCGATTTGATCCAGAATTTACGTGGACGGCTTCTGAGGAGAAATCTGTTAGAAGAAAGGTCCGTGTTTTTTAATTTCTTAATTAAAAAAACCCACCAATAAATTCTACCATTGGGACATGGGCTGATACGTGTTTTTACGCAGATCGATTTCCGCATCATTACCTGGTCATGGATGATGTTCATGGCGTTAGACCTCAATCGCCGCAACATTAACCGTGCAATCACCGATAAGATGTTGCCTGAGCTGGGAATGAATACGAATGACTTCAACTACGGCCAGACCATCTTCCTACTTTCTTTCTTGTCCGCTGAGCTGCCGTCTGGACTTATCTCGAAGAAGGTTGGGCCTGATCGGTATGTCCCAGCAGTATATTTTGTCCTCGAAGAAGTGCTGATTGAAATAGATGGATCCCATTTATCATTGTTGCCTGGTCCATCATTTCGGCATCACAGGCTGGGTTGACATCCAAGGCAGGATATTATGTCGTTCGCTGCCTTTTGGGTCTTTTTATGGGTGGTTTCATTGTAAGGAAGCTCATTTTCAATGAACTCATGGTTCAGGCTAATTATTAATTCGTAGCCTGACACTGTCCTTTATTTGACATACTGGTACAAGGGAAATGAGCTTCCTACCCGCCTTGCCTGGTTTTGGACGGTTCTCAGCAGTTGCAATATTCTGGGATCCCTCGTCGCCGCCGGAGTCCTCCAAATGCGCGGTCTCCACGGCTGGTCAGGATGGCAATGGCTCTTCTTAATTGAAGGAATAATCACTTGCTGTATTGGAGTCGCGTCGTGGGTGATGATGCCCGCATCCCCCTGCCAAACCAAGGGCCGCGGCCGGGGAGAGAATGGGTGGTTCTCGGAGCACGAGGAGAAAATCATGGTCAATCGTCTCTTACGCGATGACCCTTCGAAGGGGGATATGAATAACCGTCAGGCCGTGGGACTCCACGGCCTCTGGAAATCATTGACCGATTTCGATCTCTGGCCTACTTATATTATCGGGTTGACTGCTTACATTCCACCTTCGCCTCCTAGCACGTACCTGAGTTTTATTTTGAAGGAATTGGGGTTTAGCACTTTCCAGGCCAATCTCCTTGCCATCCCCGGACAATTCTTCTTCCTCGTCAATCTCCTCATTATCACCAAGGTCTCGTCATACTTCAAGGAGCGCAGTATTGTCTCTTCGTCCTCTAATATCTGGATCCTGCCTTGGCTCGTTGGCTTGGTGACCTTGAAACCGAGCTCGAATTTGTGGTTGCGGTATGCATTGTTGACGGGCTTACTGTCATACCCGTACTGTCATGCAATTTTGGTGGGCTGGAACGCGAAGAATAGCAATAGCGTGAGAACAAGGGCCGTGAGCGCAGCACTGTATAACATGTTTGTGCAGAGCGGGAATATTATTGCAACGAATATCTACCGGGATGATGATAAGCCACTGTGTAAGTCCTCGTTTTCTCTTCTTAGACATATGGACAGAAAGAGGAGTGGGGAAAAGAGCACTGTGACTAATAATGAATATAGATATTCGTGGAAACAAGGTATTGTTGGGCATCTGCTGCTTGAACATCGTGCTCTTCTACCTTGCGAAACTCTATTACGTTAAACGAAATCAGGCGCGGGATAAGTTATGGAACGCCATGTCGGCGCAAGAACAGTTTGATTACATTTCAACCACTAAAGATGAGGGAGCTAAGCGATTGGATTTCAGATTTGCTCATTGAGTGATTCATGGATCTGTGTAAATGCCAAACACGTGGCGAGCTGAGGAGTACATAAAATTATCGTCCGTGTATTGTTTATAGCTTTGGATAGCATGTATGTGTGAAATCTATTTGGTATTTAAATTAAATTACAAAGCGATTCTGTGTTGGGTAAGTAACCTAGATGGTGAGCGGTCTATCCGCGGAGTAGCATTTGGGTAGCTACGATAGTACAAGGCTAGTGTGAGATACGTCTTGGCGTTTCGTTCCGCTGTACTGGAAGGGACTACGTTGCATTGTTCAAAATGTCAAAGCTGGTCGTAAATTGGACGGGAATTTGTATAGTACGCCTTTGATGATTCTGGAGCGTGGGGGAGAGCATGGGACACGGGTTTTACGACGTGGATGGCATTCTCGGTTGGGCATAGCGTCGAAGAATACCTTTATATAAACTACAAATATTTTACGTTTCAACACTTCATCTGCATTCTGTTTGAACCAAGAAAACTTAGGTTGAGTAGCCTAACTTGTTAGCGGTATTTGCAACCCCAATTATCGGGGAATATTGGTCAATGCGCTGATCTATAATCTCACTTGGAGCCTTTGCATCATGGCGCAAGACTAATGTACGACTGATCTGAAGCTGTGGTAGTTGGAGCTCAGATACGGAGCTTGGGAGTAGTTGGGCCTGATTACTGATACCTTACATGAAAGTAAGTCAGCGTCCAGGCGTCAGTTTGGCGCGAGATTGGTCAGCATTTAAGAGTGCTTGGCGAAGAGAAAGCGAAAAGCAGGAGCCGAAATATGTTATTCTGACATCAGAATACAGACGCAAATAATCACATCCAAAGAACGCTTGCACGGTAAGGAAACAAATCCTTCCGTACCGAAAATACATAGCGGAAAGCCTTAGGTAATTCTAGAGAAGGACTAGATAGGGTAATGATGCGGGTAAGTCTGCACGTGATGCCAAGCAAGGCTCGGTTCGTGCGTTAAGGGTTCCAAAAATAAACGCGCTAAATTTAGCGAAACATGAAACTCGCTTTTTGTTCCTGACCAACGTTGCATACAAACATTCGGGCTTCTTCCAAATACTCTTGCATTCATTTGTACGTGATTAGACAACACCGCAACGCCTAGCTTACATCCCGCATTTCTTGACTCAAAAAAGTCCAGCCACCACATTATACCCCATCAGCGCTTATCTCGTCTATATTCCATAGTCTATAGCGCTTGCTCGTAATCCAAATCCTAGTCTATAGCGCCTGAGCGCGATAAGGCTCGTATGCTGTATCGACATCTCTGCTCGGGAGACCACCTCCAACCATAGGCATTAGCTGTATCCCCCGCGGCTGATTCGTCGCGCCCCTCACCAAATCCCTATCCTCATCGTCCTCGTCCTCTCCGCTCCCGAAGCCCCTGCTAATCAACTCATCCGCATCATTAGCAGGCTTCTTGTTCGCAGCTCCCTTGCTCCCCTGCTGCTCATCGATCTGCGCGTACTTGTGTCTGTTCCATGTAGGCATCTTGGCCAGGAAGCCCGGCGCAGCGGGTTTGGCTGATCTGGGAACCATGTGGGCGTCGGGATCCAGTCCACCTTTCTCGGTGGAATTGGGGTCGAGAAGACCGACGCCGCGATGACGGGTGAGTTTCTTGGAGCGTTGGGCGTGGATGATCAGGACTATGGTGAGAATGAGCGATACGGCGGTGGCGACCCAGCTGAGGATGAACATGCGGTTTCCGAGTGCGGACTTGATGTTTGCGCTTGAGAGAAGCTTGTCGTTCAGGGTGCCTTTGTATTTACTGAATACGGCGATTGCGGCGGCGGATGCGGCGATCAAGAGGGTGGTCGCGAGGGAGGAGAAGACGGCGCTGGTGACTATTGTCTTGCGGCGGTTGAAGAAGCTTAAGATTAGGGTAAGACCGATGAGCAGCTCTGCGACAATGTACCCAATTCCAAGGAACCATGCGGCTTTGGTATAGGGATCCATCTTGGAGATGGCTGCGCTGAGGCTAGTGCCAGCGAGCTTTAAATCTTTGAGGGGATTGAAGTTGAATCCGATCTTACGGGGAGAGCATTTTCGCTCGCCATTCTCTTTCTCACAGTATCCGAAGAGGGAGATAGTGTATTCCTCTGAGATATTGAGAGATGTTCTTGAGGCTGCCGGACCCACGAGGTCGGTTCCGGAAATCGTGGAGAGATCTTGGAGAAAGACCGATGTTGACAGCTCTGAACTGGCGGACACATTCCTGGTATCGGTCTAGACATATTAGATGAGTTTAGAAGTAGGAGTGAGGAGAGCTACCTTGAAGAAGTAGAAATCAGGTAAGACATGCTTGTTTAAACCAGCAAGAAGAATGAGCAGTGTAAGAACAAAGGTGATAATTGAAAGGAAAGGAGGCAGAAAGTTGAGCTTCCCCATCTTGACGGTGGATGCGCTGCGTCTGTTTCTGAGCTTGTGAGCGTAAGGACTCTCTTGCAGTTGATGTTCGGTGGCTGGAACGAGCCTTAACTTTCTCAGCATGAATAAAGATCAAAGAAAATATTTAAACAGAAGGAAATCGCACTTTGGGATAAACCCTTCTTGGGTGTACAGATGATATTAAGGAGATGGAGAGACAGAGAGTTTGGATAGAGCCTGTGTCAAATAATATTCCTGGTCGATTTAAGGTTGATCGACTCGCGCAGGGCTTACAAGGCTTACAGGGCTACTTGCGGCTTGCTGACAAGCTGCGGTAGGCCAAGATTCGACACCTAAAATCAACACAAAGGATGCTTGTGCAGTGTCGCTTGGGACGGCTCAGCGATTGTGAGTGGCTATCTTTCTAAGCATCAGCCCCATTGTTTGGCCCCAAGAATACCCATTGCATACCCCAGAGCCGAAACTGACACTAGCACAACATTAGCGGGCTGCTCTAATTGCGCCCAATCGTATTTTTGACCTCGCCGAGCTCTTGGACCAACAGCCGTTGCTAACGTAAACACAGTCAGCACTCGACAACTCACTGTCAGGGGTCATCTTTAGCGAGGCCACCCCAGCTGCGCTCCTGTGCTTCCGGCGTCTAAGTAGCCGTTTATCGCCTACTCGTCCTGGATATCTTCCATCCCGGGTGGCTGAGGCGATCTTAAATTTGCCCAACTGGATACTATTTTCAATCATGACCATACCCGCTAGTCTCACGGTTGACTTCCAGCCTGGTCATGCATGGGGCGTGGTTTGTCCTTGGTGAATGTAAGACTCTTATAATTTTTATGTTGGTAAGGAATTGATATATATCTAAACTGTCCTTGTCCTTCATCTGCTTTTCATCCCATCCCCTCGCCTCTTGCCCACGTTTCTTCCTTCGCGCCTTTTGATAGTCTTTTCTCTTATCTCCTATTCTGTATCTCTATAGCGCATTTCTTTTCTATAGTAATCATGTCGTTGCGCAGTCTGGCCGTTGGGCTGGCGCTCGTTTCCTCGGCAGTCGGAGCAAACTTTGATGTAACTGTTGGCAAAGGCGGCCTTGTGTTCAATCCCCCAAATGTCAAAGCCGCGGTTGGAGATACGATTACTTATAAGTTCTTCCCAAAGGTAAGTCCTCACACAGCTTGCAACTCATTCATACTAATTTGACAGAATCATGCGGTGGTTCAATCATCTTTTGCAGAGCCGTGCAAACCATTAGCGGGCGGGTTCTTCTCCGATTTTGTCCCTACACAAGATGCCGCCAACGCAGCAAGGACAACATTTACAGTCACCGTTAAGGACGACAAGCCAATTTGGGTGTACTGCCCTCAGACAAACGGTGACCACTGCCAGGCTGGCATGGTTGGCTCCATCAATGCGTAAGTCCTAAACGTTATTGGAAACCACTTCTCTAATACCTCCATAGCCCGGATTCAGGCAACACCTTCGATGCATTCAAAGCCCTCGCACTGAAGGCATCAAAACCCAGTACCAAACCTAATGGCGGCCCAGTTGGTGGTGTCCGGAAGATTTCTGTCGATGTTGGTGTTGGCGGCAACATTTTTACTCCACAAAACATTACTGAGCCTATTGGAACCGTGGTCTCGTATAGCTTTAACCCCAAGGTATGTATATCTGCGTTCTACAGTTCGAGTAAAACTGACATTCAGCAGAATCACACAGTTACACAATCAAACTTTGCTGATCCTTGCGTACCTCTTGCTGGCAATCAGGGATTCTTCAGCGGTTTCGTTCCTACGACTAATACTCCTTCTGGTGTCACTTTTGATATTACCGTCAAGGACGATAAGCCAATCTGGTTCTACTGCTCACAAGGCAACCACTGTTCAAGTGGAATGGTTGGCAGTGTCAACGCACCCCCTCAAGGTGCCAACACTCTCAAGGAGTTCATCTTCGGCGCATCCAAATTCACGGGAGCTGCAGGTTTCCCTCCAAATGCTCCATTCGGTGGAAATCTCTTCATCAATGGTCAAGCTGTCACACAAGCTGGAGGTGTCGTGATTGACACTTCAAAGGCAGTCCCTGGAGCTCCTGCAATCCCCGCAGCCCCACCAGCTGTCTCTAACCCACCGGCTGCTGAACCACCGGTAATGAGTCCCCTTCCATCTCCGCCACCACCAGCTGCCACAATCACACCAGAGATGCAAAACATGGCTGGTGGAGCACAGCCAGCTGCATATGGGTGGGCAACCTCTGTTTCTGAAAACGCGACGAATCTGATGCAGATGATCAACTGGGTGGACAACGTTTTGGTTGATGTTATGGTAAACGGCCACAAGAACATCACCCAAGGTGGTTGGAAAGGAATGTATCCTGCTTCTATCCAGAACACCATCGGATCCATGGGTGCGCAGTCTATTGTGCACCGCTGTACCTCAACCGACTCGCTCAAGCACTATAACAAGAAAGTCGTTGACCAATGCAAGTATCGCTATCCCATTGCCAATATCCAAGATTTTATCAAGGTCTCGCTCACACTCACCCTCCTCGAGGTTGGACTTCTCCTCGACACTATTGGCGCCATCGTGTCGACGGATGCCTGGATGGTCGGCCCTCTCGCTTCCACACTCGGATCTAAGGCACGGATGGCAGGTCTCATAAACATGATGCAGAACCATGCTCCCGCCGCTGCACCTCGAGAAGTTGCCATGCCAGCTGCCCTCGTCTATTCCTATATCAACAACAAGTACATCGAGCCCAACTCCTGTCCTGACAAGCTACCTTACACCAGCTACCCTTCCATTCCTTTGACCGAGGGATCAAGGCAGAATGGGAAGTTAACGAGCATTAACGTCAACGGGGATTCGAGCATCCAGCAGCCCGGAATGCAAATGGCGTGGTTAGGGCCATGGGGCAAGGTATGGTATGAGGAAGTTAAGGATGGGAAGGCAAATGTTCCTGCCGAGCTGTCCGGACATGTATGGGGTGTTTTGGTCAAGAATAAGGTGCAGAGCATGAGCGAATTGCCCAGCGTTACTATCGCGGGGCCGGAGATGGTCTGGGTTACTCAACCGTGATGGGTGAGGTAACGATGATATATTTGGTTTAATGAATAATGGCGTCCTGGAGCGGGTGATAACTTTAATTGAGCAATTTCTTCTTCACATTATCCCTCTTGCCTGCTTCTCGTGAAACCCGTCATGGAATGGCGAGGATTCAGAACTATATTCGACTTTGTGTAGCCAAGTCTGGTGAATGTCCTCGCTTTCCACAAAAGTCGAAGTCAAGGAGCAGCTTTCCTCGACTTCACTTTCAACTACATCAACCACAAAGAAAGGATTCTCAATCCACATCCGTACCTAAGACTTTCATGACTTCTTTGGTAACAACCTGCTTCATCACACCTCCTCACCATGCCGGGCGATCTCGATTTCGATATCAATGGGTAAGTAAGCATTTACTCCAATCCCCATGAACTAAGCATTTACTCATCACCTACAATATCATACCGCTAACCTTCAGCTTTTCCCAACCAGAAAACTCCATTTTCGCGAACAAGGTCTCTTCAGCCGTACCGAGCCTCCGCGTTCCTTAGTCCCAGAAAAAGAGCTCACATCTGCGATCCGCACTTTCCTGCACAATAACATCCCTCTCCAAAAACCAAACTGCCGGAACCGAAACGTATATTTCCGCTCCCCAGGCGAGCTCAGCGGTACCATCAGTCCGTCCCCCCTTATTCCCAGCACCCTTGCCCCTCAGATCCATCTAACCATAAAGGCGAACAGCGCTCCCTCTATGGACGCAAAACGAAGAATTCAACGACCGCAGCCCGAGGTGGGATGAATACCTGCGGTTCCTGGACGCGCTGCGGCCCCTCCTCGAGGTCCTGGGGCGGCATTTCGCCGCCGTTCGGCCGCGCGAGCACGACGCTGCTTGCGATAGGTATCTTGAGGAGGCGTGGCTTCCCGCGGCGGAGAAGGCCGATGCGGCGAGGATTCCCGGCCCGAGACCAACGTCCGGTGATTGCTTTGCGCGTGTGAGGATCAGTGCGAATTTGGCGCCGGATCCTGCTGGTGACGATGGAGATGATGATGGCGATGATGGGTGCTCCCCTTGGAAGGCGGTTACACTGTTTGGGGATGCGAGGCCTAGGCTGGAGTTTTTGGGTTTGGAGGGTGGTTTGTGTGGACCGTGGGATTTGGCGGCATTGAGGGTTAGAAAGGGGGATGTTTTGGTGGTGGAGAGGGGTGTGAGGGTTGGTTGTCATGCGTTCGTTGGGGAGTCGTATTTGGTGGAGGGGTTTGTTGGGTGAGAGGGGTGATGGAGGGGTATTGGGGTATAGGGGATGTGGGATGGGGATTATTTACGTGCATCATAGCTGTATTACGGTTTTGGAACAGAATTATGTAACGTAAATAAGGATGTTGCTGTCGCAAATGAGCCAATGTCAATGGTAACTTGCTCGGCTAACTCAGGACATAAGCTGCTGAAGATTTCTAGTATTTTAGCTGTGTCTGGCTGAAGCAAGCCCATCTGGGTGTTTAAAGTTGCTGTCAAGATTCTATTGATTGAGTAGTTAGTTCGATCCAGATCCCGATTCATGAATTCTGTTATGACAATGAAACATTCACCTGAACCGCCATCTTAGAAGCAAGATCAAAGCTTCACTCATCCCCTCCAACCAATGCCCCAAATCACATTCGACATTCGTCGCCGTCATCCATTTCATAATCCAAGCATCCACACACTCGTGCTTTAACCCCAGCCCTTAAACAAACCCAACAGAATGATTCGCCACAAACACCTATTTGCGATCAGTCTAAATCTACTCTTATGACTCGCAAGTGGCTGAAACCCACTTACATTCCATATGCTGACATCCAGCCTCTCTCCATATCCTTCGGTGGCAGGTGGGACATCTCTTGACATACTTCTTCATATATCTCTGCGAGGCTTTCTCTTCGCGTGCGAGGCGATTTTTTGTCTCGTCGTCTATGTCCAGTCCGAATTTGGCAGAGATGGTGCGACAAAGGGCAGAACAGCGAAATACCGAGCGGAACCAACGGGGGGAGAAAGCTCGTGGTTTCTTTGATGCTACCGGCACCGTCTCAAACTCAAGAGGACATAACGGCTCACCACCAGAATCTTTATAAGATTGGGAGCTAGACCGCGTAGTTGTAAGTGAGTTATTTGGAAGATGGAGCGTGGGTGTTGCCTTTGGGTGTACTGAGAAGATGGATTCAGTTCTTTGATGACGGGAAGCAAGCGATGCTGAGAAGGGACCATGGAGGTCAACCTCACCAGTGCTTTCCAAACTGCATGGACTTTTAGAGGCATTTCTGAACCCGAAGGAAATGCTCACATTATGCTGCTGCTTAACCTGGGATTATTAGGGTCATAGAGATCAGAACTTGCTCTGGTCGAATGTCCAGTCTCGGAAGCATGTTGACATTTGGTTGGCACAGTCATGGCCGATGAATTGGGCGTGTTTGGACAGGAAGACATCATATTGTCCAAAACAGTGGCCTGATGGATCTTCTTAGAGATACTTTCTCGACGACGATGCATGCTACGATCCGAAACGTGAGATTTCGAAAGGATCTCGTCGATCGAAGCAATACCTTTAGGAATTGGTTGGGATCTCTCAAACTAAGAATCTGAGTAGGGATAATGGGAGACTGGCAAAGTCTCAAGGGTAGCATTATCAGTTGTGCTTACTATCATAATGTTGCATCATTGAGATGAGAGGAGCAAGATCCGTCATTATTTTTTTAATCTTTGGCCCTCGTGAGGGCGAGGGTTGTGACCCACAATATTCGTCAGGATCAGAGTTTAGATCGAGGCCCTTGACGTTATGGAGCTCTCGATAAATCTACAATTAGCTCTTACCCGTCGCTATACCAAACCGGAATAGTAATTTTCAACTTCATGACAGGCACTGAGATGGCTGCAACGTCAGGTTCTCGTTTCTGAGTTATTTGACGTTCCATTTGGCTTGCAATGATGGTCCAGGTCTGGACATTCGGTCCTGTTTCAGTAGAGAGAACAAAGAGGCTCCGTTGCCTTATAGCCTTCAAATTCAATAGCACTTTATATGGTTTGTGTAAGTCATTGTTGTGATGAGTTTCCCAATTTTTCATTTTCGGATGCGTTTTATCAAAGACGAATAGTTATCGCCTCTTGGTAGAGACCACTTATAACAGATTCAAGACTTTGATCTTCTCTCTCGTGAATTTTGACCTCATGAGCCCACTTGGATAAGTTCGTGGTTGAAGGCACTTATATGCGAGAGCCAGACCGTGTCGGATATCAATGCGCAACGCCAAGACCATATTTGCAAGTGACCTACAAGATATAATAAGATCCTTCTTTCCCTACATTTTACCTAAGAAAGTAACAGCCTATTTGGAGCTTGCATCATGAATACCTGACGAAGTGACTTCAAGCATTGTTTCTTTATTTGCTCTATGGACAAAGCGTTGACGCGTGACCTGCACAAATTTCAACAGGAGAGGACGAATGTTGCTGCCTAGTCTGCGAAGATAAAGTCTGGCAGATGCTGATTCGCAGGCTGCTCTCTTGGTTTGCTTTTTCTCTTCACTTCAATCCTAAAACGAATCCCTACATTGCACGAGTGTGAGTACGATGACACATTCGACGTGAACGAAGCTCCACTCGTGTATAAATTGGGTACGTCCCCTTTGATCACTAACGATTTCACGCGCAGCTCCTCCATCGAGGTCATTCTTTCTTCATTCAAGACACTCGACTGAACTCAAACAGCATTTGAATCACGTTCGGTATGGGCGATAGTTGTCATGCTGTTTTTTATCATAATCTTTGATACTCTCCCCTTGGCAGAGACACAGAGCTAAGTGGGGGAGGCATATTCGTCTTGGCCGTCTTTCTGGAAGCTCTCTCGAACCAGCTTATGAGGCATTTCCGGATTTCCACTCCCTCCCATCGTATCAGCATGTCAGCTGCATATTTGGACTCTGGCAAAAAGCGTTGTTCACCCCTCAATGTTTGATACCTCTCAAGGCCGGGGAGGGGGCCGATATAGGGCCGTCCATCGGCTCTTCAGATGAAATCTACATCCCCTCCAGTCAACATATTGTTCAGCCCAGCCAAGGCGCAAACACCTCATGAGACAAGCAAAACGATAGAATCTCTAGACGTGTTTGTAGGACATATATCCCAAGAAACGAAAGTGGCGTTCTATGGGGAGGAGGGAGGAGCGGGCGATCCTGGGTACACCACAGCAGAGCACAGCAAAGCAAAAGTCTTCGTTATCTGGGATCCCAGGCTCAAGCGACGGCCGCCGTACTCCCTTTGATAGGAAGGTGCCACTCGCAGCTCCATTTGGACATGAGAGTTCCAATTTGTTTTGCAATGATTTGCTTATATCGCTTGGCCATTATACCCCCTCCATGGTTGATTCACAATACAATACAGTACAATACAGTACGTACGATGATAGGGGATCGATGATTGGAAGAAAGCTACGTGGAGGTTTCGGCGGGGCTGGTTTTGCCATGCTCAAGCTTAAGCTCCTTGTTCCGCGCCACGAAACGCCCTACCCGTAACCGTTGTGTTCTTGGCCTTTTGTGTAATTTACCGCTTTTGGTGGTGTTTGATATACTGAAGAGGGAGAGGGTAAGCTCCACCACCATTGAAAGCTTCCCCGCAGAGACAAATCAGCACGAAAAACATACTAGCCACCAATCTGGCAAGCATCAAAGGTCACCGTAAGCTTACTGGGCAGCGCATTGACGTTGTCATATCATCCTGAGCTTTGCCTTATCGCCGCCGTTTTCATTTGCCGTATTGGCCAGATCCCAGCATCCAGTGCAAGGCAAGCATCGCAAGTCAATAACAAGAACCCAGCCAAGTTTCCATTGAAGCCTTAGAGTCTTGGAATGTAATGGGGCAATTTAACCCTACGTTGCCCTCCGCACTTGCCAGATAGCCCCGGTTATCACCATTATAGTACAATTCTCTTGTTTTCTTGTGGCAAGTGCTTAATATTCTGGGAGGTAAAGTCCCTGTTGCTTTTGATGTTTTGACGTTTGTAGGTCATGTGGAGTCCAATCACACAGATACCTTCGACGCTTTTCTCTCCATGCAGCTTGATAGCAATCACTGCATCTCGCGCACATTTGTTATCAGTGCGCATTCAAGGTAGATGAGGGGCTGAGTAGCTTGGACAAGCTTTACTGTACGAGAGACTATTCAACATTTTCCAATTGGATCCCAGGCTCAGTGTATTCGCATTGGCAAAGCGGATGTTAGGAACGCCGCTAGCAGGCATGAGTGTGCCTCGTGCTGGCTGATATCAACACGAGACTATACACATCATTACTCTCTGCTACTCCCACTAGTATTGTAGTGGTGCGTCTCTCCATGGAGTGGCTTTACAAGTTTGAATATCAGCCTCCTCATAACATCGTAATCAAATGAAGAAGATGGAGTTTGAGAAGCACTGCAGGCCTTGGAACATGATGCAATTCGCCTTCCTGGCGTGGGGTAGCATGCTCCAAGAAATCTCCAAGAGTGCAAATACATGCATTCTATTCCCTTTGCATCTAGTCGTGGCGATCGGCAAATGCACAAGAAGCGGCCAAGATGCACTTTATTAACAACACACCTATCAAACGTAGCTATCCAGTTCATCTTTTCCCACGCATTTCACGATAAGGTAACCTTGAAGTGAATCTCATTCTCACTCACTTTAGCCTTCTCCCCCTACTCGCCAATCTCAACTCTTGAACCGCCGGTCCGCCAGGTCTCTTATGCATATGCACTTCATCTTTGAGGTTATTTCTGCGACCTGGGTAGATACCTTCCCACCCAGGATGTGATCCGCCTATCTGTCGTTCTACACAAAAAGTCCCAGCACTTCGGTGGCGGTAAGATAGGAGCGGCCATGGATATCAAATCCCCTGTCGATATGAAAGTAGGCTATATGTATAAGTACGCATGCCTCGACAAATCTCTCACCAGATAGCTTGACGCTTTTACTACAACACCCAGGCCAAAACTTCAACATGGATAAGCCCCTTGCTGGCAGTGAGTCCGACCAAGCCAGGGAGATCACTCGGGATGTTGCAATGGAGACTGCTTATACACAAGAAACTTCTTTGAAGAAATCTGACGGAGTTGCCGTTAACGAGAAGACGTCTGAAAATGGCCACTATCAAAGCGATGGATCAATCTCGGACCACACGCCGCAAGTCTACGAGGTTGATAACATGGAAAGAGATGATAAAGGGAGGCTTATCGTCCAGACTAGTGAACTTGCAATTACTGTTCTTCATGTCGATGATGACCCCAGCCTCAGCCCATGGACTTTCAGAACCTTCTTCATTGGCAAGCCTGGCATGTACATGCAACTGAACCATAAGCTAACAAAATCCGTAGGACTTGGTCTTTCTGCATTCGGAGCGGTTCTGGCCACGATCTACATGTTTAAACCACAAGGGATGTCTGTATCTGTAATCTTTTTGGCACTTGCCTCATATGTTCTTGGAGAAGCTATGTCAACTTTGATCCCTCGTAAGGGTATCTTGAAGTGGTTGAACCCTTTTCCATTTAACCAGAAGGAGCATGTTGCAATTCTCATTAGTACGTATCCCTGACTATTGCTGTAATATGACACAAACTATCGTACCGATTTTAACTTGGCTATGTTAAGTGTCTGGCTCTGCTGCCACTGCCGCTCTATGCACAGAGGTCATTGCTGCGCAGAAGCTTTACTACCCAAAACAGCCTTCAAAAGCGGTTTCCATCTTCTTGGTCCTCGCATCCCAGCTCTTGGGCTACGGCTTTGCTGGCATCTTGCGAAAGACTCTTGTTTACCCCAAAGCCATGTTATGGCCCTCGGCGCTCCCACTCGCAACTCTTTTTCAAACACTACACAGAGACAAGAAGGAGACCAAACTTCGTCTGAACTTCTTCTACTGGGTAGCCGGAGGAATTTTTGTTTGGGAATGGTTCCCAGAATATATCATGCCAATCCTTGTCGGTGTTCAAGTGTTCTGTCTTGCAAATCGCAAGAGCTATGTTTTCACCAACCTGTTTGGTGGAGCTGGCGGAAATGAAGGCCTTGGTTTCCTTTCAATCTGCTTCGACTGGCAGTACATCACCTCGAGTTGTCTTTACTTTCCTCCAGTCACTCTCATTACAGCATTCATCGGATACATACTCTGCATCTTCCTTTTCATGGGTCTCTACTACTCAAACATCCTAAGAGCTAAAAACATGCCCTTTCTTTCCCAGCTTCTCTATAGGGACAACTCCAGCTTTACTAAGTATGTGCGATATAACCAAACCATGATTCTGAACGACCGATCAGAACTAGACCAAACAAAGCTTGACGAGTATGGCTTGCCATGGTTTGCAACCACTTATGCTTCTGCTCTTTTGACACAGAACCTGGCAACAACCGCAACCCTCACGTACATGGTCTTGTGGTATTGGGGTGACCTCGCAGTTATATACAAAGCTTTGACCAAAGATGCCTTCAAGAAGCTTATGAAGCCCGCCTCATGGCACTGGAAGTTCTGGGATGGCAAGGCTGATCGACCTGATGAGACCGACCCTGAAATTGATCCCCACTACAAGCTCATGCTCAAGTATGAGGAGGTTCCCACATGGTGGTATATGTCGGTTCTCGTCCTCTCGACTACAGTCGGCTTGATCTGTATCTACGAAGCCGATTCTACCTTGCCTTGGTATGGGTACTTTATTGCTCTTATCCTTGCGTTCATCTTCACCCTGTTTATGGGTATCCAGAAAGCTCGCTTCGGTATGGCCGTTGGACAACAAAACCTGATTCAGATGATTGGTGCCTTTATGGTTCCAGGCAAACCCCTCGCGAACAGTAAGCACACCGCATTCCTTCCGTCTCGCAAAAGTTCTGACTTTCTATTAGTGTACTTTACTCTCTTTGGCTCCAATTCTGTGACCCAAGCGCTAGATCTCCTTCAAGATCTGAAGATTGGCCAATATATGAAGCTCTCCCCGAAAGCAACCTTTACGTTTCAGGTGCTGGGCACAGTGGTTGGTGGTATCCTTAACTTTGCACTCATGGAATCCATCACGGACCAGCGCCGCGAGATTCTTCTCTCCATTGAAGGAACAACCATCTGGTCCGGCCGCGCCATTCAATCGTATAACTCACAGGCCATCGCGTGGGGTGCTCTCGCCAAAGATCTGTTCATCAGTGGTCATCGGTATCAGTGGATCACCTACGCCTTCATCCTTGGCTTCATTGTGCCTCTCCCGCAATACTTCATCCACAAGTTTTACCCTTCCTCTGGAAGGGTCCTGCAATACATCAACGCGCCTATCCTCTGCTGGTACCTCGGATACCTGTGCGTGGGCATCAACTCCTCTGTCACCGTCTACTTCGTTCTCGCCTTCATCACCCAGTTCTGGGTTCGCAAGTACCACGCTGACTGGTACATGAAGTACAACTACATCCTGAGCGCGGGCTTGGATGGCGGAACCCAGGTCTGTGTGTTCATCCTGAGTTTTGCGGTCTTTGGTTCTGCAGGCGAAGAAGTGCCATTCCCGCCGTACTGGGGTAATAATTTTGGCGGCAGCCATGTTGATTATTGTGCTACAAAACCGACGTAACCTGAGACGAGTTCCTGAGACTACAGAAATGACATGAAGAGACGGAAGTTGATGCCAGTGGTTTTTCGGTAGCATACAATACCAATATAAACATCTAATATCTCAATAATTCCTTATGGCCTTCATTTTGTTTAGATTTGCCTAGCCTTGCTCTTCCTCAAAATCATGAATCCACATCTAGCAAGCCATGGAAGCTTGGATATTTGACTAAGTTGGCTAAGATATTGGCGCGAGCCTGGGTGGAAGCTTGAGTATCACCAAGAATGCACCAGGCAGGCTAAGACATTCGTAAGGAGCCAGTGGAAGCTTGAGGCGTTCTTGGAAGGCTTCGCTCATTGGCCAGATTCTGGACTCTGGTTGTTACAAGGACAATCACATGGAAGTATATAGATCGGTGCAAAAAACCACAAAACATTGTCTGATCATCAAGGTCATATTAATTCATTATCAGCTAAAACCAACGCCTCAAACCATAACGCCTAGACGGAAGCCATTTTTAATATCATAACCACGCCGTTGCGCCCCAGGCCAGCATCCCGAGGACCAGCACGTTCCACCCGATCTGCACGCTTGATGCGGCGCTCTCCTTGCTTAGGCCGAAGGGCAGACCCTGAGTGCTGAACGTGACGTTCTGCGGCACGCTCACGTTGTAGCACTGACCGTTCACGATATCCAGGTTGGCCAGGTCGTCGGGCACGGTGAAGAACATGTATTTATTCTGGTTGAGGCCCTTGAAACCGTCCGTCTTGTATGGGAACTTGTCCTCCGGGTCGGTGGCGGACGTGTTGCGCAGGAAGATGCACTGCACCTGGCCCGGGTAGTCGTGCGCAAGCGCCGGGTACGCCTTCATCACGTCGCTGTTGGACGTGTCGGCCATCAAGATGAACTTGCGGTGCGGGTACGTCTGGAATATCCTGTCCAGCAGGAAACGCCGGATCGAGAGCGTCGCCGACACGTCGCTGAAGTTTAGGGGCCGCGTGTCGAAGGATCCGCCCGGGTAGGTCTTGTAGATGAAGTCCATGTAGTTCCTCGTCACTTGTTCCGGCGTCGTGGTCAGGTAGTGGAAATGCATTTCTGGGATGTTTTTCGACCAGTTGGCATAGATGGCTGGCATGTTCATCCAGGGGGTGAATGGCCGCGCGAAGGAGTTCAGGAGTCCTTCGGCCGGCTGGTAGATCTTGGTTATGCGCAGAATGTCATCAATGTCGGAAATTATCGTGAGTCCCAGCTCTGGAACGAGGTAGGATGTTGCGTTCCCGCTGTCCGTGCCATTAGCATATACGTTGACGCGTTGCAGAGAGTTTGTGCCGTTTCCTGGTAGGAGATATCCGCCTGGCCCCGAGACATTCTGGAGCGGCACGAACCAATCGTAGTCGCCTTGATCGGTAGTTAAATATGGTAATGTGGTATTCTGGCTGCCTCCTCCGGGAGTGATGGCACCGCTACCACCGCTCTCTCTATCAGTGCCTTGAGTGTCCGCTGGCTCAATGTGGAAAGTCACATTCTGATCCTCTTGTTGTACGACAAATATCGAGGCTGTCATGTTTCTGGCCTGTACTTGTTGAGATGCTGGTAGTGATTCAATATCTGTCCCAACTAAAAACACGTTCGCAAGGTCATTGAGCTGCGATTCCGAAATATTGGGTTGTTTGTAGACATTCCCTCGATATCGTAGATTCCAGCCCTGCTCAGTCCAGTTCGCATATCCTCTGAAGTGCCGTTAGTTGCGGATATCTCCTTCTGAGTGGACAACTCACGGGATATTCAACACCTGCGTAGGAAGAGCATCCAAATCATCATCGCTGAGTCCTATGCTCTTCTGCACGGCACTTCCTGTAGGAAAGTCCTGGAAGAAATTGGGCACTCCCTCTGCAACATACGAAGGAAAGCTTCCAACCAGGCTTTCGACATAGCTCGCTCCACCTTCGATCCCAGAGACGATATCATCGAAGAAGTCTCGTCGTTGGTGTCCTACAACTCTTGTTGGCGGTGATCGATCTGAAAGTGATGGTGCGGGAGTGATCATAGGATGTGGAACCGCGAGTGCAACGGGCAGCACAGTTAGCAAAACTGGAGTAATTGAGGAGATCATCCTTGTGTGGGATGGTATAGATCCTAAGTATAGTCTGTGGTTTTTTGGTTGCCCAGCGTGATGTCTCAATCAAGCGAAGCAAGAAAGCAAGAAGAGTACGGGGAAAATTCGCCTACATTCGTGACAGGAGAGTATTCACTATGGCTTTATTGCTTTCATCATGTTGGCGTCGACAGGCATCTCAAGCCTGGCAGCAATCCTGCAACTTCGTCTTCCTTGGTTGAACAAGAACCATTCCCCTGCATCATAGCTTGGTGATGTCATCCCGCTTTTTGCGGGCTTCTATCTCGCTTCCCCAGGGCCGGGCCCCAAATTATAGCCAATTGAAACGCACAGATGTGCAGGTAACACCACTGTATTTCGGCGTGGTTTTAAGTCCTTATGATAGGTTTTATCTGGTATAGCAATTAGATCAGGATAGAGATGGGTGTCGCTGTGCATTTGTGAATCTGGGTGGCTAGCCGAATGCAGGAACGAGATCGAGATGGTGCACGGTCTCGAGCCTCCCGCTCAATAGGCATCAAGTATTCTCTTACCATGATGGGTTAAATGCTGCATGTCTGGGACAGCTTTAGTTGATGAAAAGGGTTCTCGGGGCATCCCCACTAGGCGAATATAGGCATTGCTTGCTACCAATGTTTCCCAAGAAGGTATGCTCTCTCTTTTTGACACCTCTTTAACAAACATAGAGACAAGACTTCTGGTTGTCATTTCAATGCTGTTCAACTTTGTGTTAGATAGGATGAATTGTATTTTTCTCTCTACAGCTTTTCAACTATTCCTTGATCGTCTCCTCATGATTCGATGGCTCTCCCAGCTTCTCTTCATCCCTGTAGAGCCTCTCCATCTCAGCCTTTTTAGTCTCCCGTCTGTGCAAATATGTGCCAAGCAAAAAGAGTGTCCAGCACGCCAGCACGAAAGCTAGATTGACTGAGTATCCTTTCTTCCATCGTGGCGCTGTATGATATTATCAGCATGGCTCCATCTCTTCCTGCCACAAGGGTTACGATAACTTACCTTCAATCACTGGAAACACTGTAATTGGATAAAACGAGTACACAGCAAACCCAAAAGTAAGCATGGCTCCGGACGTGAAAGCTCTGGCCTCGTTATCGTCTTTCATAACGATATTAACCCAGGGGAATAGGATAGGCGTGACCCCAGCTGTGAATCCCAAGAGCAAGTTCGCGACAACTTCCAGATTGATGAGTATGTGTTTTGCAAAAGAGGTATCCATTTACTCACAGTGCAGTTTTAGGGGTACATTCCAAACCAAAAGAACAATGACTGCAAATGCTGTCACGAACTGGTTGATTGAGAAGATGGCCCACAGTGGATATACCATGCAGAGCGACGTAGCCACAAATGCAGAAACCATTGATACTGCAGAGACAGCTGTTGGAATGGTATTGATCTGCGCTACGGAGTAGCTGTGGCCCTCCTTCCTTAGTGCTTTCAGCCAGAGTCCCATCTGGCCCGTGGGATAGCTTGAGGACAGGAAGCTATAGGTACCGTTAATTTCTTCAACATAGTTTCGGGTAGAAATGGGGGGGGGGGAGATTTGTTTAATAAAAAATTAAAATCCATCACATCTTGGAGGCAACTTACAAGATATAGCAAAATACGGCGAGGTAAAAGTGCCAGCGAGTGAAAACTCTCTTGAGCATTTTTTTGCTGATGGGCTTGCTCACTTCGACTCCTTCATCAGCCATACGGCGTCTCGCGAGCTCATGTTGCTCTTTGCTGAGCCAGAGCGGCTTCGGACTTGCTGGCAGGCCAGGGAATATGAAGAATCCGGCGATTGCCAGCGGCAAACTAATACACCCATCAATGATGAATAGCCATCTCCAGCCAGCCATCCCATGCACACCGTTCAGGTGGTTGTATGCTGCTGCTTGCAGATATCCGCCAAACATGACTCCAGCATTGTTAGAGATATACCAGACACCGGCACGCTTAAAAAGCTCATCTGGCCGATACCTTGAAAACCTCCGAGTTAATATCTTTCTTCCAATAACATTTTTTGAAAAAAAGGTAGTGTATTTGGCATTATATACTCTAAAGACATACTCAAGCATTGCATGAATGCCCTTAAAGTAAACAACTCCGGAAATATTTCGAAACAGAAATTATTCTCTAAGAAGCAAACTTACCAGCTTGAGAGGATATACAAGGAGCCCGATGCGACTGGCGTTTCTAGAACACCAAGCAAAAATCTCGTTCCATAAATTGTCTCCGCGCCGTTTAGCTTGCATTGTGCGAATGTGAGAATAGACCACAGCACTTCCATTGTTGGGAGGAAAATGCGAGCATATTGAGGCCTTGACAGGAACAGCATGCATGGCACTTGGAATACGATATACCCGAGATTGTAGAATGTCTGGAAAAGAGAGTACTCGTTTCCGTTCAATTTCAGGTCTTCTTTCATACCCGAGACGTAGGCATTGTTAATGTTAGAAGAATCCAGCCATTTCAAGAAGACTTGGTTTGAATTAGCACCATGGCCGAATATAGCTAGATATCTTGGGTTGGCTTACACATAATCGAGCAAAATGGCAGGAGGAACCAATCGAGTCGCATCAAAAGTCTCTTCTCCTCTTTCGAATAATGGCTCGGATACCTATAGACATTCCACCTTTAGTATGCGCCCTATTTTATTAGATGACAAACTTACCAGTGGAGCATATACATCCATGCCGTCGCAAGAGAGTGAACTGGCTTCTCATTTGTCGTCGAGCTTACCATGGGAGCGGTGTCTTCAGTCGTCGGTGCGTCAACACGCCCAACCACTTCGGTTGCAGTGGTGGTGGGTGCCATTTTGAGGATGAACTGCAGCAGATGTTGTCCGACTGATGGGAGGCAAGGAGGACTTAAATATTCTCATATGACAATAGACATGCTTCTCTACTCCACTCTTCCCAACGCCTGGGACGATACAACAGCGACCTAACGTAGCCATCATAGGAAAGTAATGTGGGGATAAGATCAAGAATGGCCATCATCAAGGCATTACGGAAAATATCACGGCCGAGAAATAACCCACGCAAAGCCATTTCCCGCGGTGACCAGATTGGTCAAATGCAGGATGGAAAACCTGGAGAAGCAGCCCAGGAACAGCCTCGGGAAGTCAGAACAGGGGTAATTCTTATGTTTTTGCGGAGGAACAATTAAATTCGCGGGGAAGCATCAAATCCAGTTAAGCGGGCTTCTTAGGCTCGAAGGGACACGCCTGATTCGTACCGCATTTATACTGCCCCGAGAGCCGATAATTTACCCAGATATCATGAACTTCTACACAATTCAAACGCAGGTACGAAACGAACACAATCGAGGCCTTCGATAGCGTTTCATCTGTCCCATGGCGGAGATACCCTTGGCGAAAGCAAGATGGAGACGTCGAATGGACCCATCGAAGACAGTGGCGTGCCAGCTTGCGATTCCTGCAAGCGGAGGAAGATGAAATGCTCAAAGGATATGCCTACATGTCAGAATTGTGTGAGATTGGGTTAGTTTCCCAACGAACCTAAATCAGTTGAAGTTTAACAACCATAAAAGAAATAACATGTCTGTATATTGGGAAGAAACAGAAGCCCGGATTGAAGAGTGGGGCAGTCGAGCGGCTCAGTCAAAGGCTCAGTGAGTATAGCTTGTAGATGAAGAAGGCTTCGCTTATCGTTTGATTAGAGGTGCTTGAGCGCCTCCTTCTGAATTCTGACTCCTCGGAAGGAGAGGTGCCACAGTATCATGTTCATCGAGGACGTTGTTGCTCCTCTGAATGTGTCAGGCCTGAGGATCGGAGCGAAGCTTCTGATGAACATGCCACCAATGGATCTTCAATGCTTGCTTCCATAAGAAACAATGATCCTGAGGTTGCTCCTGAGCATGCAGCCACAGATTTATCGAGGAAAAGAAAGCGGTCTTTTGAAGAATACAATTCAACAGACTATTCTAGGGACGGGGTCGCTCATGACATTGGACATATGAGCAGCTCGACCCCGGCACAAGGCCATGTTTTGGATGCTGTTATCAGCGTCTATTTCAAAACTGCTCACCACTGGATACCGTTCCTCCATGAACGTCGGTTTCGAGCTAGGCTTGAAAACGATGCCGAGAAGCAAAAACTGTCAGTCGTCTTGCACGCCATGACTTATATTACCATTCGATTGCTACCACCTAGTATTATCTCCAAGGAACATGGGGAGCGAATTGCAAAAACTTCCAAGAATATTGTGCTTCTTAGTGCCTTTGATGATTTGTCAGTCGAGAATCTGCAGGCATTAGCTATGGTTGCTTTCGATAATGTAAGGCTCAAGATCTCATTAGACTATCGAAGGCAAAGTACTTACTATAATAGCTGGGAGGTGGAGAGTCCACGAAAGCTTGGTCTCTCATCGGCTCTCTAACACGAACGGTCGAGTATCTTCAACTGACAGTCGAGAATGACGATGACTCCAGGCAGTCTTTATTGAAGCCGTTGTCCTTCTTGGAGGACCCGGAGGATTGGACCGAAGCAGAAGAGAGGAGAAGAGTCTTTTGGAATATATTTCTCTTGGATAGATTTTGTTCGATCACAACGGGGTAAGTGTCCACCACTCAAAACTCAGTTAGATTCTTATCAGGACGTAGGTGGAATACAAGCTTGACATCTGATCTTGTCAATCGTCGCCTTCCATGCGATGGTGGGTTTTGGACTCGAGAAGAGCCAGTAACCACTCCATTCTTCGGGATTTGGGACAAGTCAGCAGGACGTATCGGAAATTCGATTGCCCATATACCTGACCATTATCCTTCACCTCGGTCCCGGCCAGAAAATAGCCCTGGATCAGCAACAACTGCTGGACCAGTTGATGTTTCCACCTTGGGTGCTTTTGCTTATTGTGTAGAGGTATGTGAATCTTTGGGTTTTTGCTCAATACGCGCAGTGATCATTTCCCTGAGTTTCTAGTGTGTGGCAAATTTGAGGACATTCTGACATCGCGATAGGCCACAGAATCTTTGAGTCAGGTCACCACCTTTTTCTTACAGCAGAAAGTCGATTTTAGAAGCAGGAGCGAAGTAAGCAGCTGGTTGACCAGATTCAAGGAACTGGATCTCAGGCTTGTCCAGTAAGATATAGCAGTTGCCTCATCAGCTTCTTGGACTTCCTGACATTTCTTAGCTGGAAGATGTTCCTACCTCAGAAGTGGAAAGACTCAAATATCAGCAGAGAACCAAGTTATGTCAACATGGACCCAAACCTCACTCTCGCTCATTTGACCCATGACTGTTCTATGATTCTCCTGCATCAGCACATTGCTTATCCCCCTGCAGACTGGAAGCTCGTTAGGTTGCCTAGCTCCTGTAGTGCGGAGACTTGTCAGCTTGCTGCCGTAGAGATTGCGAATATCAGTCATAAGTATCTCAAGTATACTATAGGAGGAATAGTTAATGGACAGTTTGCGTTCTGTGCATTTGTGGCTGCCAGACTCTTACTTAGTCAGTAGATTTCATTGTCCTGATCAACTTCGACAAGACTGACAATCATTCTAGTTCATTGGCGTTTCACGAACACCCCACTTGCCCCAGAGTTCTTCAATCTCGTCTCAAGCCTGAAAGAAATGTCTCGGCGTTGGCAAGGAAAGCATGATGTATCCTTGGAATCTCCATCATTTAACGAAAGAGAGATTGATCTTGCGGCAAAATACGCTCAAGACCTAATTAAACTCCATGAAGACGCGAAGGATGATTCAGAATTCTGTTCCAGAGTGTTGGGATATAAAATGAGTGGTGATAAATACGAAGCCAAAGGAATGTCACAGCTCCCACGAACCTCTGCTCGGACTACCGATTCAGGTACTCCTCGGGAACAGCGCACCCCCTCGATCAGCTCTCAGAGCCGTCCTCCGCCACTGAACATCCGAGCAAGCCACGAAATATCACGGCCAGGAACTTCTCAATTCTCACCAGGCAGTCATGTAACGGCCGCAAGTCCATCATTCGGCATGGGTCGACCACTGCAGAGCCCTACCATGTACCGACATCCCTCTCTGTCCCACACATTCAATGGAATGCCGTATGAGGGCTATCAGCAGAGCGAGGACGAGCTGACAGCGATATCGCATACTTTACTGGGAAACGAATTCATGGAGTTGGATAGGATAATCACGTTGGATGGGACGAATTTCTCTGTAGATATGTCTGCATGGGCAGGCTATAACGGGGGCCAAGTGTATAACGAGTAAATGTGTCAATATAAATATCAACATTTCCAGATTCGCCACGAACAGGAGCCTAGATTTATTCTAAGGTTACTTATACAAGCAATATTTCATCCAGACTCACGGTATCACACCCATGCAGAAAATTCTATATTAGCCCCATTCTCAGAAGCTTATTCCCCGCCTCCAAGAAGTAGTAATCCCCATACACCAATCCGTGGTCTTTATACGGCTTATGCGCATCCGGGTTCCAGTTCGCTGTCGCATTTCTCAAGATTGCCGCGAATGTTTCCTCCGATCCATTCACATCCACAACCTCGATCTTCCCCGGCTGGCTATCGTTCTTGAATGCAGCCTTTGATTTCGAGAGGCTCAACGCAACAGTCTCTTTGAGAATCCTGAGCGCCGCATCCAAGAAGAACAAAGGTGCCGTATCCAGCACAGGACTGGTGCCGTGGATCTGGTGCAGGATCAACAGACCATTCACGGCGATCATCCCTGCGGACGTATCCCTCAGCGGCCCTCCTTCCTCCTCCTTCACCGGCGCATCAAAATCCCAAAGAGGGACGTAGGGATACTCGTGCTGCCCCTCAACCTCATCCAGCCTGCCCAGAAAGTACTTTGCTAACCCTACCGCCGCATTCAGAAACACGGGGTCCTTAGTCCAGGAATAGATCTGCGTGAAGCCGAGGATGGCCCATGCTTGCCCGCGCGACCACGTCGAGGAATCGGCATAACCCTGGTTTGTCAGTTTGAGGAGAGGAAGGCCGGTAGAGGGCGAGAAATTGACGAGGTGGTATGTCGAGTTATCCGGGCGGACAACGTGCGTGAGGATGGTGTGCGCGTGCGTCGTCGCAATATCAATCAAGTTCTGATCGCCGGTGTGATAGCCCGCATAACAGAGTAAGTCAAGATCTGCTTCACGTCAGATTTCCGCATTTGGGAACGGCGGGCGGACGCGAGGGGGGGCGTACTGCACATGCTGTCGATGATCACCAGGAAGTTCGTTTTCATATCCGTGAAACTATACCGGTAATTTATCGCTGAGTCCCAACTCCTTATCGCCTTCACCCGCTCATTGTACCGGCTCGCCAGCGCATGGGCTGCCTCTACTACCTTTCCTAAGCTCTCACGGTTCCCGTTTAGCTCCCAGTCCGTCCTCAGCGCTGGTTGAATGATGAATCCCATATCGTGGGTGTCTGTCCGGCCCGCCATGCCTCGGATCGGCCCGTCCCAGTATCTGCATTGCTTTAAGAGCTGCTGGTGGAAATTGGCTCTGAGATGGGAAGGCAAGGGGAACGATTTGGGATATTTAACAAGACGTTCTAGGAGCGCATAGAGGGAGCCTGGAAAGAAGCCGCAGGTCCAAAAATCTGCCTCGCGGTACTCATAAGTTCCTGCTGATGGTCCTGTCTGGGGAACCGTGTGTGGGTATGATTCCGGCGGCTTCTGCAATAGTTTGTTAGTTCTGAATTTTATGGTAAGACATGGAAGAGGGGCTCTACGGTTTGCTCATTTGCCGTGGCTACCCTCCATAATTTGGCAATCACGTTCTCACTATAAAGCTCTAAGAACTCCATCTCTGTTCCCAGTATGAGCTCGTCCTTGGTAGGACTTAGAGGTTCAACGGTTGTAAAGCTCGTGGCCGAGGACTCATCAGAGGATGTGGTGTCTTTGTCCTCCATCTTTCTTCTAGGTTGTCAGGTGATGCTAGAAAATACAATAGAAGAGATGGATATGTTTCCTTTCCACCTGTGTGTAACTTTCATAGGTCAATAAATATATGGCCGTCACTTGATCTGCTTTTCTTGGTTCGGCCATCGGGTATATTTCGGCCGGGGATTCTTCCGTGGAGGGGTGGGGTGCTATGCAGCTTTTTATGATCTAGGAAAATGAGATATGTGATGTGGATAAGGTTCCGATGATGTTATAAGGGTGCATGGGACTTAGATTGCGTTACGACCACTGCATTAGCAACGGCATTGCAGAAGCCTCCCGAAGCCCCGAAGCAGGTGAACAGCCTCCTTTTCGTCTCGTTTATTTTCTTAGCACAGGTGAACAAATATATCAGAAGTCATCATATATTCCCATTGATTTATAGTTTTTCAAGCTGAGCTGTAAATTGAACATTTACCAGAATACTCGGTTCGCTGTCGGCGTACGTTGCATGATTTTGAGAAAGAATCACTTAACACCTTAGAGTTGTCTCACGTGACACATGTCTTTGGGTACTGATTATAATTTCCTATTTAGAATGAGGGATAGCATCTCATTTTTGGTTGAGTAGTTCCTTCATATCTCCTCCAACTTCTCCGGAGCCAATTTGCCGCTTCGTGCCCTCCGGTTCTTGCGTTCTATTGTTCGAGTGCTCTTTGCGGTCGACTCCATTGTATATATGACGCTTCACTTCATACTGTAAGCATTCCTGGGGAATATCCTTGTATTTAGCATCATCATCATAATAGAGCTGAAATAGTATATCAACTATGGGTTCTGGTATATCACTGCTCATATCGAACTCATGGCCATCGATGCATACACGGAAGGTGCGCATCGGGCGCTCGTAAGGGCTGGGCTCTCCATCGAAGAGTTCTGCTTGGCTATTCCCTTCCATTTTCTCCGCGTCTGAATTCAAGTCAGCATATGAGCTTTAGCCAGTTAGACTTCTCAATTACGACAGATCTGTCTCTCTCTAGGAAGTTTTGGTTTTAAAGATATGCGAAATCTGGACGGGCTGTCTGGTTCTGGGAAAGGTATAGATTGTCGAGATGCAGTGCGTTAATCCTAGCAATCTTAAATAATTTTTAAAATGAAGTGACACAAGGCTAAGCAGCTTTGTTGAGATGCTATAACTAGCTCCAAAACAGAGGCTTGCTATGTAACGCACCAGCTGCCAAGCTAGAGTTTAGGCTTAGTTAGCCATAGCCTGGTATAATTATACTTTCACTAAACTTTGATAGAAAAAAATTTACACATTTGTGATGGCCTGAAAGTAATCACATCTTCCGTGACTTATTGTAAATATAAATTGAACACTAGCCTCTGGCAGAAGCGCACAGATACATTACCCACTCTACGGTTCAACTTTCCCGAGATCTTTCCCGCCTACCCCACTACACCAGACTTCTGTTGAACCGCAGTAGATATCTCGACACATGTTATCAAGTGAATTCTCCTAACCTCACATATGCATTCTAAGGTTCTCTGTCACTGAATCCCAACCCCTACGATCCCCAAATTCCCACCAATCCCAAGATGCCTCCCCTCTCAGGCTTCTCAGACAATCCGTTCCTCACCCATGCAGACCTCATTACTGCTTCCAAATCCCTCCTTCGCCCCCTTCATGCCTACAAATCTCCCCAAGGTGCCCGTATAAAAGTTCCCATTGAGACAGGAACCCATTTTGACGAGACGGCTGCCCAACTAGAAGGGTTCGCACGCTCTCTCTGGGCTGTGGGCTGTCTCCTCTCCCCCGCTAATCGCGACCATCATTCCGATCCAGAACTTCTCACATTTCCGAAAGGGCTGGTGGCGGGGACGACTCCGGGATTGGAGGAAGAGTACTGGGGAGATGTGCAGGATACGGATCAGCGGATGGTGGAGATGGAGATTTTAAGTTTTGCGTTATTAGCTGCCCCAGAGAAGTTCTGGCCCTCTTGGGAGGAGGGGGAGGGGACAGACGAGGTGAGGAGGGTGGAGGTAGAAAGCCAGAGAAGGAATATTGTGAGGTGGCTGCAGGGGATCAATGGAAAAGGCATCCCGACCACGAATTGGTTGTGGTTCCGCGTCCTGACTAACCTTGCACTCGTTAAAACTTGCGGTGTCCCATATGAGGACCTGAAAGAAAGCATTCAAGCTGATTTTGAAGTGCTTGACAAGTTTGAGATGAAGGGCATGAATGGATGGAATTCGGATGGGATTTGGAGTGATGACGGCAGGCAGGCAGACTATTACTCCGGCAGCTTTGCTATTCAGTACAGCCAGTTGTTATTCGTGAGATTCGCATCTGATATTGACCCCGAGAGGGCGGAGAAGTATAGAAAGCGAGCTGGAATGTTTGCTCTGGACTTCATAAGATATTTTGATAAGAATGGCGCCTCTATACCATTTGGACGAAGTCTGACGTACAGATTTGCGATGGGTGCCTTTTGGTCCATTGTAGCATTTGCAGAAGTACCACTACCTGCACCTCTTGACAAGTATGGTGTAATTAAAGGCCTACTTTTGCGACATCTCCGCCAGTGGGCCGCACAACCTGGTATCTTCAACGGTGATGGTACTCTGAGCATAGGATATCACTACCCGAATTCTTATATGTGCGAAGACTACAATTCTCCTCAATCGGTATACTGGTGTTTAAAGACTCTAATTGCGATGGGACTTCCAGCATCTCATTCATTCTGGGCAGCTGAGGAACTGCCTCACCCCTTACATACAGACGATTTGAATCTGCAAGTCGCACCAATCAAAGCACCATTGCAAATTACATGCGATACTGGAAATCACCATTTCCTGCTTTCTTCCGGACAATTTTGTCCATGGCCGCTGAAAGCCACGGAGGCGAAATATGGGAAATTCGCTTACTCGTCTTCCTTCGGATTCTCGGTGCCAACTGGAACATTGATTCAGCAACTAGCACCAGATAGTACCCTTGCACTCAGCAATGATGAAGGGGAGACATGGAGAATGAGATGGAAGAGCATCGACCCGAGATTTGAGGCTGTGAGTTTATCGGCCGGGAATGCTGGAAGTAAGGAGAACATTGAAGTCTTAAAAAGTAGCTGGAAACCGTGGAAGTTTGAAGATATTGTGGTAGAAACGACACTTATCCCGCCAACCAAAAGGTGGCCAGACTGGCATGTCAGAATACACAAAATAGTTTCAAAAGCAGGAAAACCAATAAAAGCCATGGAAGGTGGCTTCGCCATTTTCGGACGTCAGAAAGCTAATGGGCTGAATGTGCGAGACATGGATATAGAACAACTGTCAGCAGAGGGCAAACTAGAGACTAAAGGAGCGGCCCTTGTAACGTCTAGCGCGGGAGTAAGCGGAATCAAGGACCTTGGGAGCACTAAAATCTCTCATGGGTTTGTCTTAAAGCCGGACTCAAACACAAACTTGATTTGCCAGAGAACACTGATTCCTATGCTAAAGAGCAACCTCGACAGTGATAAGAGCGACAAGAACGTAATATATATTCTGATTACAGGTATATTCGCAGTAGCAGCAAAAGGGTACATGGTAAATATGAGTATGGACGAGATAAAGAAAAAATGGGAGGATATCCCGGTGGTCTCCTTGACAGGAGGAGATAGTCAGGTCGAGGGGTTTCATGTAAGCCCGTGAGCAAGTTCGGCTCAAACAAGATCAGTCATAATCTCAGCCAGTGAATCTGAAGTCTGGATGATCGTCCCCCAGATTTTCTACCTCGTCTGCTGGACCCCTGAGACGCCAGTCTCTATCTCCACGCGTTCGCTTTCGATTCTCTCGCATCAAACCCAAGTAAAATAGCGTACACAAGACACCAGAAAACCACATGGCGCCCAAAGAGACACTATATCCAGTTCGATAAGTCGGGATCTCAGACTGGAGGAAAATGTTTGAACCGATTATACCTCCCAAGTTTCCAATAGCAATCTGAATTGCTGAGCCAAAGGCGCATTTGTAGTGTCCCCTCAGATTGTTGGCAAGCCATACTATAGTGATTGGTTGCATCATGTACAGCCCTGACGTTACGAAGAATATGGCTAAATACTTGGCTTGAGTGTCTAGACCATTTTGGCGGAGGAGCATGCTATAGCCTATTGTACATATCAGGATACCGACCATAGTGAATGCGTATCGATGGCGTAGGCGGTCAGAAAGATAGGACGTCATGTATGCTACCACAATACATACTCCATAAACAGGTATCGTGTGCAATTGGGCTTGACTAGCGGAGTATCCCATTTCATTCAATATGCTAGGGATAAAGAAAATCGTAGAATAACTCGCTGTTGCCACACTCATGTATATTACAGCGCTACGTTTGTTAGAGCAATAGGATACAAGTGGAGTGAACAACTAACCAAATCCATATTTTCCAGTCCCGAAGTATGCGGATGACAGCTGATCTATCGAGCCGATCCATGCGAGCGACACCACTTGCTCCATCACCTGCTAACCGTCGTATGAGCAGTGTTTTCTCTGAGGGGTTGAGGAATTTGGCGTCTTCAGGCCAATCGACGATGGTGAGTTTAGCCACGAATGAAAATACTACAGTCGCAACGCCCTCTATGATGAAGATCCTGTACATAAAACGACTTAGAAAGATACACGATGATCGATTTGGGTACGTACCATCTCCATCCGGAATAGCCACCCAAACCATTCATCTTGGCTAATGCGAAAGCCAGCAGCCCCCCAAAAGCTCCTGCAAACAATCCAGAGCTAAAGAAGAACGTCCATCGCTTTTGTAATTCATGTCGTTTGTAGTAAGAACTGATGAGATACACGCTTCCTAATGGCAACTAAGCATATAGCTTGGAAAACCTACGTAGACTCCATACCTGGGAAAGCGCCAGACTCGAATACCCCCAGAAGGAAACGACAGGCAACCAATCCAGCATGTGTTGTCACAAAGCCTTGACACATTGAAATAATGCCTATGTATCATCAATAACTAGTAAAGTTCCGCCAGGAACCAAATCATACCCCAGCAAAATGCCAGACCACTCAGCCATGTGCTCGGTGTAACTTTTCGCAACATTAAATTACTTGGGACCTACCAGAATTAGTATCTAGCGTCTCTTCAATTTCAGTAGCAGATGGATCTTACTTCAAGTATAATGTACGGGATAAAAAATATTAACAAGGCGAGATTGTATTGCTGGCCAGTCATGTTCAAGTCCTTCATCAGCCCCTGAATCTTTGCGTTTCCAATATTTATTCTGTCTAGGAAAGCAAATGTATACATGACAAACAAGACGGGCAGCACATGGAGGTCACATTTCCGAACCAGTTTCCTCTCCACTGCCGCAGTGTCAACATCGAAATGAGAGTCTCCGGTGGTTACTGGTGAGCACCCAAGACTCTTTTCCAGAGATGTCTTGGAGCAGCCGTGAGTGGTGTTCTTTTCGTTGGAAGACATTGCCGCGGGATGGTGTTGGGTGCTGATTACAAAACGTGGGATCAGGAGAGGAGAGGAATGATGGTGGGTTTAGCGGACCAGGTTCATATTAAAAGAATGAGAAAGTCAATCGCCACTCTTTTGCCTGACCTCAATATACTTGGCAGGTGCAGAGCTTTCTCTTGCTAGGCATCATAATGAACATTTGCGCGCTGTGGCGTCGTCTTTGGCTTTGGATTAAGTCCTTTCCTATGGTCCATCTCAGAATGAGATCCGACATAATTATAATAGAAACATCCAAGTATTGGTTTCTCCACACTGAACTTGAGGGATAGGAAAGCACGCGCCTTGCATACTAGACAATTGGGTAATGTGAGACACCCATATTTTTCATTGCACAAACCAAGTCGTGTGGCGTTCGAACAGTTCCTTGCATAACTGACACATCAAGGCACAGGTTAATGATGGAGGAATCCACGCCAACTGACTCCTACCTTTCTGCCACGAGATTTCAGCATTTCTCCCATACATTCCTGAGAGTCAATAGTGACAGATTGCTTGGAACCATGTGTTCGTGTCTTGATATATTCTTTTGGCTTCCTTCTCCCTTGCGGAGTACAACTTCGGAGCGGAAATGTGGACGACCATGAATACACAAATACCCCTAAATTTGAAGTAGTAAAAAGGTAGGTAGAGATATCTTATGAGTCCTTCAAGTTAAAATCATTAACACGGCCAGACACGGCAAAATGAGCGGCAACAAGCCTGGCGAGAGCAATGCTCTTCTTGTGCAGATTCCCTCCGTTGTGTTCTGCGTTATTTCTCCAATCGTCGTTGGCATTAGATTCTGGTCAAGAATCCGCTGTCGTGGAAATCTGGGATGGGATGACTGGACCATATTGGGATCATTGATTTTCTCGATGATTGTCTCGGTTGCCTTATTGACAGGTAAGATATTCAATGTGTAGAGGCATGATGGCGAAACTGAAGATTTGAATAGCCTGTGATTTTGGGTTCGGCAAACATATGAAAGATTTGACACCCGAGAACAAAAAGCTGGCGCTAAAGGTTCGTCGTGTGTAAACGTCCAACCGTGCCCGCTTCTGATTGAACAGCTGTTTTACGTCGCTCAAATCTTTTACAAAGTCAACATAAATATGACGAAGGGGTCCATTCTTCTTTTGTACCTGAGGATTTTCATACAAAAGCCTTTTCGAATACTTTGCAAAGTTATATTAGGTATCATAGTCGCATATGGTGTTGCATCCACTACTGCGTCAATCTTCCAATGCACGCCTATCCCTCGAGCGTGGAACAGAGGCCTCTCTGGTACTTGTATCAATCTCACACAGAATTGGCAAGTTATACTCTCATATTGTCATGTCCACCGGCAGCTAACTCCGCGAAGGTTTGCAAATGCCGGATTTTCTATAGCAACAGATCTAATCATTTTGTGCCTTCCAATGCCGGTCTTATATAAGCTTAAATTGCCCATAAATCAGAAAATCGCGTTGATGGTCGTATTTGCTCTTGGAGGATTGTAAGTCAATTTCCCATGCACCACAACTTGATTGAAATAACCTTTCTAGTGTTGTTGTAACAAGTACATTGCGTATGACGACCTTGAATCACTCATCAAAAACACCCGACACGACATGTGAGGAATATTGAAATATATTATTTGATGGGAAGCTGACAGAAATAGATCAAATAGAAAGCTCACTCTGGACTGTGGTCGAAGAAAATATTGGGATAATTTGCGCTTGCCTGCCTATGTTCCGGCCTTTCCTCTCCGTTATATGCCCCAAACTGTTTCCGGCTAGAGACGGAAATTCTTATGCTGCAAGCGCGAAGCTCTCCAACGGAAGTAGTAACAAAAGTGGCTGGGCACCCCCAACCCCGAAAGGGGCTAACAACATCGAGTTGAGGAGTGTTGTGATGGGGAATGACAATGATAGTAATGATAGGATTATTGATGGCACGCCTGGATCTCCCGCCCTGAGTGACGGAACTATCACCAAGGTTACTCAATTCAGTGTTAATTATGGAAGCCGTGGGAGTGACATTAGTGATATTAACTAAGCTGTAGCTTGGTTAAGAGGCTTCTGTCTGGAGCCGTAAAGATGTACCGATTTGTTTGTATCTGGTTCATGCGAGTGACTATTAAGTACAGGGTATAGACTGTTTCGAGGGGCTGATAGTGGAGTTCAAATCGTTCGGTTTTAATGAGCCAGAGAAATTAGTTATATGAGGCGTTGGTGGCAAGTTTCCAAACGGTTAGGCATTGGCTTGAATTTCGTAATCAGTTATGATTATTCAGATATGTCTTTCTTCCAGACAAACAAGGCATCATCTTTTTCTGCGAAGCTTGGTAGCGCACATCTATAGATTAATTTCCAGCCTCATTTGAGTTTCGAACCATTCCTCTGCGGTAGTGTCTTTGAATCCGGTATATCGGTTTGCATTTTGCGTCCCCACAATGATTATGATATTTCCACGATACGCTCGGATGACATTTATAGTGAAGTATTTGATGTAACTGGATATACCAATAGCAAAATCTTTCCTTGGGCGCCATTGTTTTGTTTCGGATATTTCGCGCCATCCATCTTCATCGTGTCTGGAACCCAGAGGGCACGATATTCGCTGAGCAGGTTGTCAACTGCTGTTCTTCCAGTTTCATGCTCTGTAACATGAGGTTCAGTAGTCGTTTTCACTTCCCAGATCAATAATACTCTAATTATCAGTAACGACTGTTACGATATGTAATGTCTGATTCGATGGAATTGCACAACCGAAATAATGGTAGAACGCAAGAAGTATGGGATGTGTCATTTTGGCATTGTTGGGATTGGCGTAAGATGGATCAGGAAGCGGCGTCAATAAATGTGTTTGTTAGCACGAATATGCCCATAAATCAAGATACAGATTAATATGTGACTTTGATTTGGCGGTTTCGATGGGGTACAGTCGCTTTGTTTGCAATATCTCGCGACTAGATGGCGAGGAGGCGACTTTTAGGCATTCGAAAGTAAAGTATTAAGTGCTTTGACTGTATCTGTAGTCAGCGAGAATATGGATGTGTATGCTACTATATCTGCGGAAGCCTCGGTCAGTCAATATCTCTCCGAAGCATTGGTAGCCTCCGTTCTGTCATCAATAACGCGACACTGAACTTGAAGGGGTCTTTGCATACTACTTCTATCTGCTGACCATGAGATCGGTACTTGAATTGAAACTTGTCGGCTTTTTCTTGTATTTGTGCTAACGTCATTGCGAAGGAATCAGTTCTGTAGACATGTGTCGTTCGCAGGAATATTGAAGGTTTGTGAGGTAGTATCTGCAAAGTCTTTGGTGCCACTGTACCAATTGGCAAAAACATTGTCCGGAGAGAAGGTATCCATAGGGGCTGCGCTATCCTAAGCAGATGGGTGAGGTGGAGAGTTTGAATCTTTAGAGGATAGCTCGCAGCAAACAGTGTCAACCATAGTGAGGTCATCTCCAGAAAGGAGCTGAGTGGTGGATTATCACAGGGGTAGAGGAACAGTTGAAATGGTCAGGTTCTACCCGCTTATATAAGCATGATTTGATTGCTTCCCCGTACAGTCGAAAGAATGTGCAACATCAACGGCGGTCACAATCTTGGGATCGTTCAATGTACAAGAATGGACGAAAAATCAAAAGCATTCATTGCAGCATCTTGCGAGTCAATCTCGCGACGCGCTCCTGCATTGGACAAAATATGCAGGGACTATAGCCATGCTGCAACGGATTTTACGCTGAAGCAGGAAGATAGAGCTTACAAAGTGAAACACTTGAAAGACAGAGCTCTCTTTGCGCTTGGCATTCGAAGAAGCTTCACTATTTCATATCGGAAGAGCGGGTTGAACGGCTACATATTTGGAATACTAGCTAGCGCAGCAGAGGACCTCAAGGAGCAATGCAAAACCGTCGAAGTTGTTTCCTTACGTCTCAACCGTGCAATTGTAGACGCTATCTGTGACTGTGAGCTTGTTGTCAGGTATTTTGAAAGCCGGTTACTTGCTATCCAGTCTAACAAGTCTGCTCAATCGCGAAAGGGATATCGCTTCTGCCTAGAACTAGAGAAGGTTTTTGTTCCACAACGGAAGATATTAGCCTTCTATAAATTTCATCTAAGACTGTGAGTAGAGGCTGTAAAAATTGTTTTTGATGTTTATTGACATTTGTAGAAACAATGTCAAGTTGCATGACTGGGGGCTAGATGGTAAGATGGGGAAGTCACATCAGCACCAAGCTGCAGCTGATGCTCAAGCTATTCGCGAACGGTGGAAAGATGAAAATGCCGCAGACTTTGGGCCACGCAATGAGAAGCGTGAAGAAACTTCCCCAGAAACAAAGCCTGGGAAGTCTTCTCTCGAAACTACTCTGAGGGAGAGGACACTAAGTCCGTCGAGCTATCGGTTTCTATCATTGACTTGGCACCTATTTTCGCATTCGCGTCTTCTGGTTCAGGATTTGTGTGCAGCATGTCTTGAAGGAGACACCAAAGAGGTCGCGCAGCAGCTGCGCCGTGGCGCGTATGTCAATGGAGTTGATGCTGAAGGCACTCCACTCATGAATGCTGTCAAAAGCAAAAATCAGGAAGTAGTAGAGTTACTGCTTAAGCATGGAGCCAATCCTAATATGCAAGATTTTCGAAGAGAATGTAGGAGTGGTGTTACAGCCCTTCACTATGCAGCTGATTTGAATGCGCCAGATATTGTTTACCTACTTATGTGCAATGGTGCGAACTCAGCCTTGACATATTGCGATCATACCACCGATCTTCATCGCATAACCCCTCTCCATGTTGCCAGAGGCAATTGCGCTAGGCACATAGTCAGCATAAGCGAAAGGAATGGAGACCATTCACGGCCAACAGCGAAAGACAGTCGAGGTCGTAACCCATTATTTTGGGCTTTGGAGCGGCAAGACTGGACGGCAGCAACATGTAGCAATTTAGTCGCGCGTTCATCTGTAGACAGCGATGGCAATACTCCACTGCATTTAATTTGCAGATATCTCTCACATTCATCTACCCCTTCAGAGTTCAGGACTATCGTGAATTGGATTTCTAGTGGCGAATTTTCCCGATTATCGAACGCTGTTGGAGAGACTCCATTCCAGATGCTAGCCTCTGCCTGTGCTAAAAGGGGCAGTGCTACCAGTCTAGATGACGAGCGACTATTTGGCGCATGCAAAGATGCCATTCTGGAGGCTGATAGATACTACCAGGCTAGACAGAGGTATCCAGACGACTTTCACGATCCATTCATTACGTATTGTTTTGAAAGAGGTCACACGTTGACGAGGGAGGAGAATATACGTCGATACTACATTCGAGAAGCTCATGATGCTGAGATATTGGCGGAGCAAACAGTTATTTTCAATTCGATGGTTGAACAAGCAAGAATCACTTCGGTAATTGCATAATCACAAGTGAATGCCACACAGACCATTATATTTCGGTAGTCCACTGCATTTCTATGCAGTTTGTGTCATCCTCCACCATACCACGAAGCAGCGCATTATAGAAGCTGTACCGTTATTGCCCAAATCAATACGATATCATGTGCGACTGATTATGCAAGTCTTTGACTGCCATCAAAACCTGGAGCATAAGCTTAATGTCTCAATGCATCATGCAGATATGTCACAATTGCGGGAAAGGTAAAGTAATGGTTAAGATACTTTGAACCTTTTTACAAAATCCTCTTTTTGCAGAGTAAACGCGCTATGAGACAGAACAGCTGACGGCCTAACCGATACAATTATATTCCAATGCACCAAGAGGACAGGTCCATTCGCTGTGCTTCCTAACATGAACACACAAGGCCATCAAATGGTCAGAGAACCTTGCAGTGGGAGCTCACGGCTGCTCGAACCAATAAATACCTGATATTGACCTTGTTGAAGTACCCAGCTCTGCTCAACAACGCTCCATTGAGAAAGGTCTCGTCTGAGTAGATCAAACGATGCTTTCACGCTTCCACCTACTGGAATGCCGAACTTATTAAATCCCCTCAGCTGCTTCTTTGGTCCCCCAGGAATTCCTATGTAGAGCTGTACGACTTCAGCAGCTTCATAATCTCCTGTATTTGTTACCGTGGCTTGTACTCTAGCAATCACATCCCAAAGTGATGCAATGCCGCCTTCAGTTATAGGACTCGCAGGGGGAAAATATGAGTTCGAGACCTCTGGCAAAAGTTCAATCTCGAGGTTGGAGTAAGAGAAGGTAGTATACGTCAAGCCATATCCAAACTCGAACCTCGGTGTTATGTTCACTTGATCGAAATATCTATAGTCAATGTACTCTCCTTCACTAAAGTTGCTCTGAGGAAACAGCTGATATTTGCCTTTAGGTGTGGAGGGCGAGAGCGTGTTATAGTCACTTTCATTCTTCGCGACAGTATAAGGAAGTTTGCCGCTTGGAGACAGATCACCATATAGAATCTGGGCCAAAGCACGTCCGCTATCTTGCCCTGGAAGATGAGCAAACACGAGAGCTGTGACATTAGGATTGTCAATCCATTGGTCCACAAGTCTTGGCCCAGCATTGTGAATCACTACAATCGTGTTCGGACACTTGGATGCAACATTGAGTACTAGGCCATCAGAGAAATCGTCTGGAAGATGTCAGATACCTGGGCACAGCTTTAACGAGAATGGCCATACCACGGAGGCCGGGACGATCAGCACCCTCTGATGCCCATGCGTTGATGAATACGAAGCATGCATCTGACGCCGTCGCAACTGCAGGATTCCCGGATGTGATGTCATAGAATATTGAAGTGCGATCTATATAAGCACGCTCACGTATCGCGTCGAAAGGCGCAGAAATATAGGCAGGAGCATTAGCCCCACTGCCGCCTATAAATATTGATGCTTGTGTTAGAGAATCGGAAGCTTTGAACCAGTTCTATGGTACATATAGCACTCACCTCCACGTATCATTGTCCCATTTGGTGCATAAGCTGCGCCTTGCAGCCACAAAGGTGAATTTCCTAGTTGAGGCTCACCACCAAGCCTCCATGGGACGGATGCTTCACCAGTTTTCGGTACATTCATAACAGGCGGGGCAACTGCATCATAACCGAATATAGAGAGAAGTCGAGGCTTCTTGAGGGGGAGGGCATGGTTCGTGTTCTTCACTAAGACATGCCCTTCAATTGCACCTTGAAGTAGGACTTCTCTTGAGCTTGGGTCTCGGGCATCAACGGGTTGATATGGGATGGTGAAGTCTTTTGGCATTCCAGCGCCTTTATCTGGAAATCCAGTCTGTAGATGTCGTTTTAATTTTGTGTCTACAAAATGGCCACGATTTGCTTACGTCTTGACTCATCTGATACCACGAAGCAACAAGACGAGTTGCCATGTCTGTTACGCGACTAGCCGCTAGGCTTCCATTCTGTATAGCGACTGTTAGGTTTTCTACAGCTTTAGTCAGCACAATTACCTCGAATGAAGGCCCACTGGTATCATAGATCTTCGGTAAGACGACTTGCCTCCACCTGGACCCCAAGAGGGAGAAAACGGCATAACCACGTCTAATCCTGCCTCAGCGGATACTAGACCGGAGCCAGTACCTATACACAGCTCGTCAGCTTGCCCCCCAAAAATACTTGCATTGAGGTACCTGCGTTGAGCAAACCAGTCACTCACGACAAACCCCTCGAAGCCAAGCTCGGCTTTCAACAATCCATTCAAGGTCTTGCTATTTTGACAACCAAACGAGTTATTAATTCGATTATAACTACACATTATTGAACCAGCCCCTGCTCGAACAGCATCAGCGAACGGCCATAGATAAAGCTCATGCATTGTCTTGTCATCGATATTAGCAGAGATCGAGGAAACATTGCCGGAAGGCAGCCTGTTCAGCTCTTGTTCCTAAGGCATTAATCGGTATCAGTGGATGTAATCTCACATATAGCCACACCGAGATCTTTCTGTTAATTATCACTTAGGCATACATTACCAATGTAGTGCTTCACAGAAGTTGTAACACCGGCTCCCTGGACTCCAGAAACCGTCTTGGCAGCCAGGACACCACAAAGATACGCTACATATATTAGCCAGATGTCGCCGCACTCTTAGAGTCAATTTACGGTCGTTTGAAAACCCTTCCCAGTTTCGGCCACCCTCATACACTCTCCCCAACGGACCCACTACCGGACCTAAAGCAACATGGACACCTTTGGTCCTAAATTCATTGCCCATGTGACTCGCTCTCTGGAAGGCAAGCTCGGCATTCCATGAGGCGCCTACATGCAGTCCACTAGGCCAGCTGTTTACGAAGTCGGTAGACCGAACTCCATTGCCTGCGTCTGAGAGACAGAGACCTGGCCAGTTGAGTCGAGGCACAGACCCGGTCTCGCCGGAACATCCTGTCGATGGATTCCATCCTACTGTAATATTGGACTTTTCTTCCAATGTCATCTGGGAGACGAGTGCTTGGGCTTTAGAATATGCTGCTGCCCAAGATGGCGAGCCTGGCATAAAGGCTGATACATGTGTGTTAGCAAATGACTTTTGTAACTGCCTTAATCTATGCTTACGAGAAGGGTATACTGGCGGCGATTGACCGAAGAAAAAACCATCATCTGTTATGTTTTCTTGGGCAGTACCACCATGGGCAAGCGTAATTATCAAGACCCATCTCATGTACCAAGAAGCCAGAGAAGCCATACCTGAGAACAACAAGTAACCAAGAGAACAAAATGCAGGTCTTCTCGATGATAGATCAATCTTATCATCTTATACTTGCTTCGTCCCCGTTAGAGGGGAAAGGTCACGAAAATGGCTTCGCTAAAGCAGATTCCCCGCTCATGCCACACAAGGATTTATTGGATGGTCGCAATTGGGATCATTTCATAACATATCCTGAAATAGTGCTGGAGTACAGGGAGTGTAGGTGGATGTTCTACAATGGCTCGGTACCAATTAGGCTCTAAGCGTTCAAGGCCAAGGGTTGCACGAGAGTAGTGATGGTTGCAGATACTACTGATAACCCTCTTTCTGTGCGGGTGCGGATACGAGATACGGATACGCCCCGCGTATCCCGTATCCGCACCCTTTCTGTGCTTGCAAACGGCTCCCCAGCGTACAGTGTTGGGGTTACCCCGCACTTTCCCCCTCGATAAAAATGATTAACCGCAACGGCACATCTCGCGTAGCTAAACCTCTCCTTCGACAAAAGTATGAATCCGTTCCTCGAACTGTCGTATATGCCCAAGAAGACTCTATTAATCGCAGGACATGAGCTCGGGTGACTTCAAGAAGGCTGTCTCGGTTGTAGAGTACAGGCTATTTAGGCGACCGCCCCTGATGATAGTCCCGCCAATGTCCGTGCTATAGGGTATCACATACGTCACTTCGGCCGTACCTACTCTAAAGTATATCTACCATAAGTAATTGCCCTACAAACCACTTCAAGCTATTTCCGTAAAGCCAATACCCAAACCATAGATATAGACACCCGATTCAGGAAGTTTGTTGATTAGCCAAGAACAACACTCACTCAATTGAGCTATAATGACGAACACACAGAAAAATGATGCTACATCTGCAAAATTCAGCCTTACCACAGAGGCTGGAATTCGGGAGTTCGATTGTGGCTTGATGTAATGCCAAACCAAACGGAAAACTTAGATGGTTAGTTTCTTATTTTAATAAATTCTGTCGAGTGAGCAGCAAGGCCAGTTCCTTAATCCAGTCTATGCTAGCAATTGCTACAGCTCAATGCTGCGCCTAGAGCCAACGAAAAATGAAGATATAATGCGATTCCCCAAACAGACGTTAATATTTATAAAGCTGTCCTATACTTACATCATTTTAACAGGAAGATACCCTTTCTGTTTTCTGCCAAGTACAATGATCGTATCACAGACAACTCTATTGCTGCGATTGCACTATCTCGGATTTCGTTTGCGTGAGCAGATTTCGATGCTGCGCGCAGAACCTGCGATGCAATCTATTTAGCTTCATTCTACTGGTAACCAACGGATAAAAATGGATAAAAATGGATGCTCATACCCAAAGAACGCCTATCTATACTACAATGTAAGTCACCATTTCTACATGAGATACATGAGAATGAGGGCTCATACTTCAGCCTATCAAACTCGCACCACACTTACAATTCCTTAGCGTCAAGAACCTCCAAACCAGCCACGCTGTGCCTCCTCAGCCTTCACAACTATTGTTCCTAGTTTAGTCATTCTTCAAGAGGTGACTTGCGATGTTGTAGGTTCGGATTCGCACCTCCCTATAATCACAAAAACCTGAATCCTTGCATTGTCGTCGTAGAATAGACGACCCGATCATCCTAATAGAAGCAAGAATTACAAGATGCGGTTTATTCCACAATCAGCCCCCAATTAGCGCCGCACAAGACTTTAGAACATCTGTATGCGCAAAAATCCACTGCAACATAAAAGCAGGTGAAGAAGACGCCAAGAACGACAAGGAGACAAGCCCGACCGCCACAATAATGAGAAGCCGCCAACGTTGAAAGACTGCGACCTTCATACGCATGACGCCCGACAGTTGAAACTCTCGTCTTCTTCTTCTAGTGTGGAACTGGAGCTAAAAAAAAATCTGACGAGTTCGTTATGAACCAGGGTCACTATACCCTCAAAAGCTGCTTCCCAGGAAATAGGACAGGCTCCAAAACACAAAAGCCAGTAGAGGGTACTGGACGACAGATGATAAGCGACTAAAGTACTTTAGGCAGATATATTCAATCTTTTGATTTCATCTGCCTCTTCTACTGCAAAATCTTCCTTTCAATGTTCAATTGTATCGGCCGCTTGTTGTCAGGGGAGGTGATTATTTGCAGTATAGTTGTTTGAAGTTGTATGTAAGGCGGCTAATGTGGTTCTATTAGGTTTCGTGATTTCTTTTTTTTCTTCCGTTTTAGGGGTTGAATTTATTTTTCGCCGCTGTATGGCTCTACTGTCAGCTTTGTGGGCGTTTTACGGTTGCATAGCCAATAATGCTATCAACTGCGCGAGGCTCTGAGAGCTGTGTAACCACCTCAAAGCGCCTCAAATTTCTATTCTTGGTAAAGATCTACTGAGCCAATCTTCAACTTCTGGAAATGGGGGCGGGATCATTCATGCGGCTTATATGTCTCCAGGATCGTTTCCCTCTCAGTAACCTGGAACTGAGGGGAATTAGATCTTCTAAGCACCATAATAACGTCTTGCAAATAAGTAGCGAAATCTCTCATCACCGAGTCTCCCTATAACATTCAGTTTTTCGCACTTTCATAATGCCTCTCCATCCTGATATCCCTCCTCCAGCTTCCAGCTCAAGTTCATTGCCTTCTACATATAGCCGAAACGACATTGCTTCCGGGAGGACTTCTCCATTATATAGCGTCAAGACCCTGCCCCAGAAACACAATGGCTATAACCTAGCACCAGACATGGCCGAACCGTCCTTTCGTCATCGCAGACCCTCTCAGGTATCTGCTAAATCTTCTCAATCCACTTACCCTTCTTTTTCAGCTCCCTCTAGAGCCAATTCGATAACAGAGCCTTGTGACGTCTGTCACCGAACTTCATGCCGGACCTAGACCTGTATTCAATGCAACAATGACTCATTCTGTGACGAATGTTGGGCAAAAGAACGAGCGCATCGTCCAGGTGCCGTTGGGTTTGATGGGAAACCCCATGAGAAGACTGATCGTCGAATAGTAGAAAGACTTCGCGGCATACTGGAGCCAAAGCGTACTGCGGAAGAACAGCAAGAGCAGCACCGAAGCGATGAAGATACAACATGGTTTGGGATAGCTAGGGACTCTGCCAATCTCCCCATATTTCAAGATTATGAACGATATGCGACGATCATGGCTCAAAGTAGGACTAGTGAAGCCAATCATCGATTTCCACAATTGGTATCATTCATTGGGCAAACAGGTTCGTGACCATGATATATATAAATCAGAAACTAATCGCTGACATATCGATCTGATAGGTGCCGGGAAAAGTACGTTGGTCAAAATGCTGATTGACCATGAAGAAAATGCTGGAAATGGCCCAAGTGCCGGTTCTCGATTTCCTTCACCCGTTACCGGTTCTATCAATGATAATATTCCAACATCTGGTGATGTTCATTTATATTCAGATCCCACGACATACTACAGTGCTACACCTATGCTTTATGCCGACTGTGAGGGACTTGACGGTGGTGAAAATGTACCACTAGGGGCTCGATACAAACACAAAGATGATTCTGCCCCACCTTCCGCAAGGTCATTGAGCTCTCGCAATGACCCTACATTTCGAAGAAAGATTCGCAAAGCGGCTCATAGTTCTCAGCGAGATATCACTTGGGCAACCACCCCAGAGACAAGAAAACGCGAATATGCCGTTACTCAATTATATCCTCGACTCCTTTACACATTTTCGGATGTGGTTGTTTTTGTTCTTCGTAATCCAAAGTAAGAAATAAGTTGGCTCTTTTTTAAAACTGACCATTAATTTATTAGAGTTTTCGAGTCTATCGTCCTAGAGAAGCTTCTCGAGTGGGCGTCCACATCCATTGAGAAGTCACTCAACCAACCTACACTGCCCCATGTTATTATTGCTTTAAACGCAACTGAGCTCAATATTGACGAAAAGCAATGGGATGTCAGCGAGGCTACTAGAATACTTATGTCTGATATTGAAGGGGCAATATCACGTGTCCCCAAGTTTGCAGAACATGCGCATATTTATAGGCAAGCTGGCCGGAACATCAAAACCACCAAAGACCTACTGGAGTGTTACTATGCATCCGTAACGGTCGTTAGAATCCCTACGCACGGGCGGTATATGCTCATTGACGAACAAATCGGTAAACTCCATGCTGAGATCCGAAGAAAATGCGAAATTGCCTACCTTACCAAGAAACGTGTTCGGATGTTGTCAAATGATGGAAAACTTCAGATTTATCTCCAATCTGCCTTTGACCATTTCTCTCAGAATCTCAATATTCCTTTTGATTTTGTCAAAGAAGCTGTCAAGAATAATCCGATACCAAGAGATTTTGGAGGCAACATTTTGAAATTAGCGATTGCTGTCAGGGATCACAACAAGTTTGTAAACAAATATGATGGTCCAAGAATGTTTCGTGAGCTCAGTCGGATGGTTGCCTCATGTCTTATGCTCAACTCGGCAAGAATGAGCTTATTGGGTAAGAAAAAAGATCTCATCATAATTGGAGTATTGCTAAACTAATTAGGGGATACGGTGCAATTATTGGATGATGTATATGCCGATATGTGTGACGAAGCCCTAGACAAATTTTGCAATATGTATTGGCCCTGCGAATTTCGGAATAGCTATGGCCAATGCTGTAACATGAAGTCTGGACACAATCCAAAAGGTCATCAAAATAACACGGGTAAGATCCTAGCTGCTGGTTCTTATCAGTCAAACTTTACGTACGACGACGCCTCGGCAGATGAATGGTATAACAACATAAGGCATAACCTTGAAAGAATCCAGCAAGATGTCTACAGAGAGACATTCCACCTAAACTACACATCTGAAGCAGATGCCGCGGCAAGAGTTCATCAGGCGGTTATGAATGAGTTTTATCAAAATATTGGGGACGGGGACGCTTCTAAATTCGTTAGCCATTCGACATGCTTTTCCTGTCTGAGGGAGCTTCCTGAACACGCCCTACCTTGCGGACATGTATTGTGCAATCCATGCACAAAGGCATATGGTATACAACCTGAGAAGACGATAGTAAAACTAGATTCGTGCCCTTTGCATGTATCAGATACACAGTTCCTCGCAGGGTTTCCTTGGAAAATTGTGACCAAGCCGCTGTATTCAGGCACGAGAATCTTGAGCCTCGATGGGTACGCTCCATCCTATCTACTGAATAAAAGCCCATAGTTACTAATCATAATGATAGTGGGGGCGTGCGGGGTATCGTTGAGTTGGAAGCCCTTTTGGCGATTGAAAAGGCTCTAGGAGGCAATCTCCCGATTCAAGCATTTTTCGATCTGATTGTGGGCACTAGGTAGGGCAAAATCCTATGCAGACTCACTGCCTTCTAATTTTAAATAGCACAGGTGGTATTATTGCGTTAGGACTCGCTGTTGAAAATTGGTCTGTTGAGGAATGTATGAAACGATTTACCAACTTGTGTGGTGATGCTTTTACACCTCGAGAATTCCTCAAAGTCCCGATCCTAGGAAAACTTGCAACAGTAAATCACCGCAGTATGTATAAAACAAAACCATTCGAAAACGCACTCCGATCCTCTTTTGTGGACCGACCTTTGTTTGGTGGCATGAATGGCCAAGATGGATATATGATCAAGGTTGCCGTCACATCAACAACAATGATGGATCAGCAGCCTGTTATCCTTGCTAACTACAACCGGCCTGATTTTGATGGCTACAGTGAGTCTAGTGTTTGCATACATACCGTAGCGTATATAAACTGACAGCCAAACCATAGATAGCTATATTTTCGAACGCCAAGACAAGCCATCCCTAGAATTGAAAACTTGGGAAGCGTAAGCTAATTTCTGCTATTACAAATAGTTTGTGCTAATCGATTTAGGGCACGAGCTACATCTGCGGCTCCTCCTTTCTTTAAAACATTCATAAAAAATGAGACAAAGAGTGGATATATCGACGGGGCTTTGTACCATAACAATCCAGTTGGAGTGGCTCACCACGAACGGCAGCTTATATGGAAGGACGTTGCTCACGAACCACCTGACATCTTTTTATCCATAGGGACTGGTCATCATGGTAAAATGGATGATGAGAATCCAAAACCGTCGTCCTCGATCTTTAGGAATTTCGTCACAAAACGGGAAGATAAGCCCGACCTGCCACCTCATCCTGAGCTTCCTCTCCGCCCCCTCCGCACTTTCTCAACATTTACGGGACAACTTATCAATACCGTAAGCAGTAGATTTGATAGTATCCTAAATTTTAACAGAATTTGGGATGAGTTTCGCGTGGAAGTTGTAGGAGGACCATATGCTAACGAGTAAGCAACCTCAAAACTTATACTTTCTTAGTTCTCTCGCTATAGAAGTTTCGATTTCAGCTACTTCATAGCAAAAACTTAATAGAAAAAACCAGCGCATCTTCATACGAAAACAAAGCTGACACTTAATGACTTTAGTCGTCGACGCTATATACGAATAAACCCCGACCTAAAGTTCAAGGTGCCAAAGCTTGACGCCGTAGATCAGCTGCATGAAATCAAAAAAGCTGCACATGGGCAATTACAGAATAACGTGAAGATCAAAGAAGTGGCTCACCGTTTGGTAGCAAGTAGCTTCTTCTTCGCAAAGATAGATGCGTCGACCAAAGAGAATAATGGGAAGTATGAGTGTGATGGTATGTGAAAAGGAGCAGAATTCAATTCCTGCTGACAGAATAGGTTGCATATATTGTCGCTTTTCAACTGGAAGTGATGAAATGAAAGCACTGGGGCGATTCCTTCTCGATCGCCTCAATGGGAATTTTGAGCCATACTTTGCCGTCCTAGAGGATAAAAACTTTAATGCAATGCAGAAGATTCCTATATCTGAGAGTATGCTCCACGATATGTCTGTCAGAGGTCGATTTTTAACGGACGTCATCCATATTGAAGTCTCAAAGCAACTCTCGACAACAACGATATATCTTTGTCTGCAGGATGATGCATATCCTCATTCAGGGGACTCTAACTTACCCATCAGCGGCTTTCCCAGAAAATTAATGACAGAGAATCCCACACAAAGTAAGAACTTTGATACCCGCTAATTATAACTACCTCTAAGAGACGTCTAACGGTACATTACAGATCCTCAACCACGTACGTCAATGGCGCGAAATAGCGGATCCTTCATACGGCGCCACCGCCGACGGCGCAAGCTACAGAAAGCTTCTGCCAACTTGGATAGCTCCTCTTCCATGGAGAGTTCGGCATCTCAGCCGCATTCTCTGCGGCAAGTAAAGTCTCAATCCAATCTCAATCGAGATGCTGCGGCTGCTCAAACTTTTCCAGCGACGCCGGAGGATGTTAGCACATGGACCAGACGACGCAAATCCGTGGACGGCGCGCTTTTCTCTGGCGTTTTTGAGCTGGACGGCACTGGTTCAACAGCTGCGCCGTCAGAAATGGTAGCCGATTTCGATAACCCCCCACCCTCTCGGCAAAAGAGCAGATTTCGATTGGTGATTTGAGTCGAAGGTTGGGTCGCCGCTGGTGTCTCTTTGTCGGAATTTTAATCTCAATCACCCATTTTCCTACTAGGTACAATTCCGGCCATTTGGATGTCATTTGTTTCGTAATAATCTGTCAACCAATTCTAAGTTTTCAGTTCCCTTTAAGTGCTGAGTTATGTGTGAAATTAGCCCGTCAAAGCTACCATGTAGGTCATGTCGGACCTTGAGTATCCTTCCTCAAATGATTTTGCCATCAGCATTTTAATCTCTGATATAAGTGTTTCAAGGCAAACCGTACAGGCGCCACACCAAAGTCTAGAGGACCCCGATTCTTAATAATTCAAAACCTCCACCTATCCCTCAATTTTGGCGCTTAATATTTGCTTCTGTAGAAGTAGATTAACAAGGCGCTTCGACATTGTATATGACTCAAAATTCTACCGGATGTTGCAAACTGTTTGATTCTAAATAAAGGGCTTTTAATTACGGATAGTCTATCTTCTATATGCTAGTGATCTAAATAAACTCTTGAACAAAAACATCCCATGGACTACAATGGCTTAGATTCCCTTCTTCTATAGGGAAACAATGAAATGATCGAACTGTCCAGATAAATACGCCTTCATAATTTTTCCCTTGGAATATGGACCGCAACCCATAGCGCCTTAGCTTTTGCAAGGACAACCTCGTCTTGATCTTTCACTGTAGCGGAGATGAATTGTTTTCGACCACTAGTCTCCTTGATGCTGACACTGACCAAAACATCCTGCGGTGTGGAAACCTGCTTCAAGAAATCAACATTCAGGTTCGCCGTCACAAGGTCATCCAGCCCCGAAGAAGCCATTCTTTTCCTGTTGATCGACAACAACACGCCCATGATCTCATCTATAAGGACAGCAACAAACCCTCCATGGGCCACGTGAGGATAGCCGTTCACACCATATTCCAAGCTCAACAGGGTATGTATCTCATCTATGCGCTCCGTGGGGGATGCTGGACGCTTGTGAAATGACAGACACGCTGAAATTGTGTCCTTAGTTTGGAGGGTTTTGGCGAAGAATGCATCTTCCGTGGTCTTCTTGTATTGTCGTGAGCCGGTTGGCGTGATTGTGATTGCAGGATCAGAGAGTAGTTTTGCGCACCATGGGATTGACCGGAAGTACGCTTCATCTGCGTCCATAGTTGATAATCAGTAAAGAGCTGTCAATGTCAAAGCTCAGGGACAAACAGTCAGATTTGTCATTTTTGGATTAAGCGAAGTTCATGATTCCAGTGGTCGCGGAACTGTCTCCGATGTCTTGGCAAAATGAAGACTTCCCCACAGATTTAAGGTCACGGCTTTCCATACCAAAAGATGATAACTCAACCTGTATATCCATTGACGATTACGAGATGATACAATAGTCAACTTGATTTTCAATAATATACACTAGATATTGCCCTTTAAATTGCAAATAGACAATCAATCAGACAATCTTCAAGGGTGCTGCTTTTTCCAGCCACCAATGGTTATTGTGATGAGCGAAACTCAGTATTCCACCTTCAAGAGTAGCAGGTATATGCTATTAAACATATGAAATACTGTCTTTCAGAATCTTTTACTTCTCTTTAAAAGAAAGGAAATCTGTACTTTCTTTGACGAGTGAATTTGATAGGCAAGCAAGAAACGGGACAGAGCTCTTGACGAAGTAGTATATATGGAAACTTCAAAAGTTGTAGCTTCGGCTTATATCTCAGAATAGCCCCAGCACCGCAACATCAGTTGTTGATACAGATCTTATTTCAGGGGGGCAAGATTGATTGGACGATTTACCCATACCAAATTCGTCATTTGACGCGTTTATTGGGCTGTATAGTACAAATCTGAGTAGCACTGTAACGGTAAAACAATTTCTTGTTGCACCGTTTCGAAACGAGGCTCTGGGCAGGCGTTCTAGGCATAAGTTTCTCAGAGTAGTCTGCTACCATGGAGAATTCCAAATTGGAACCCCAAATCTTCTGTTTCTGCACTGATAGGAGTTGCGACATTATGCATGTTCACCACCACTTTACTATTCTGGATTGATATGCTATCTCTCCAGCTTCAGAAAAATTCGAGTTGCCATCCTGGATATGGTTCTAACCTTCAGCGTCGAATTCGCAATCCATATTTGGAATTCTCGGTCCGTGACATGATTGGTGAAATTATAGTTAACCTTCCATTTAGTCCCTGGAATTCCAAATCACGGACAGGGGACGTCATAGAGGGGCATTCCATCCTTTTTAAGAGCTACCCCTCCTTCGTCAACACCGAAATCGCAAGACAAATCTTTCTGATCAAACCTCAAATCAAATCTGTTTAGTATCAATCGCAAACATGGTTAATGTCGGAGATTCAATTCCCAGTGTCGAGGTCACTGAGGGCGCCCCAGACAAGAAGGTCAACATTGCCTCTGAGATCGGTTCCGGCAACGGTCTAATCATTGGTGTTCCAGCTGCCTTCAGTATGCTATTCTCCCATCTTTCTCCAATGACAAAAAGTCAGGCTTTTCCTGACAATCTACAGGCCCTACATGTTCGGATTCGCACATTCCCGACTACATCAAGTCTCCCAAGCTCAAGTCCGCTGGCAAGGTGTTCGTTGTATCTGTCAATGACGCTTTTGTGTGAGTGGATTCTTATCCACCTCAGTCTATAACAGTGGCTAATGTGGATGTATAGTATGAACGCATGGGGCAAGGCTCTCGACGCCGACAAGTCTAGCGGTATCCGCTTTCTCGGTGATGTCAAAGGTGAATTTACCAAGGCACTGCACGTAGACTTCGACTCAACAGCGATTTTTGGAAATCGGAGAAGCAAGAGATATGCGATCGTGGTTGAGGGAGGCAAGGTTAAGTCTGTGAATATCGAGCCTGACAGTGTTGGTCTTACTAGTGAGTGAAATGTTCCGCCAGCCTGTTTGAGAAAGTAAAAGCCTGCTGATACAATGATAGTTTCTGCTGCAGAGAAGGTTCTTGCATAAACGGGTGGACTAGTCAGTTATTTGTAGGCGTAAACTCGACTCTATAAATGGATAGATGAGACAAATTGACTCCAGAAAATAACAAAGTACATGCTGATCATTTGATGTGTAATGTGGCGTGTACAAGCGCTGTGAGCAACGCTAGAAGACAGCATGTGAGATGGAGACAAGGACACTTCCGTCCATATCCGAATCTACATGGCAAGTTCTATGTCATGTGACTTCATCCATGTGCCCTCGACCAGGCAAATTGCAATGACAGGTGCATCAGATAGTATGTTTGGAGGAGTCATCACACCAGGCAAGCGTGAGAGATGGATTGCAGAGCTCAATAGCAGATCGACTAACATGTGCGTGCTTGTTATGATAGCAAGCACAACTAACATAATACAAAAGCGTCAAGAACGGGTTGTCTGAATATCTCATTACACATAGGAAATTTGGTGTGACAACTAGAGATTGCCGGATGTCTTAGAGATATTATATAAACACAAGAAGACAATATATACAGGCTATGCTAATTTTTTTTGGCCTTATATGGTAATTGCATTGTGAATTTACTGCCAAGAAAGAGCTATAGTACAATGAGTTCGTTCCATGTCCTTCAATGCCCTCTAGTCTTCCCTTTGACAAGCTTCAAAGCATTATCCTCCCACCCTGCTGCGCCTCCATATTTCTGAACAATCTCCGATACATCAACATCCTCAAAGGGAACCTCCCGGGTTCTGCCGATGAGCGCCGTGTTTCTTGTGCTCGGAATGCGCAACATCTCCTTCTCAACGACCCATCCGCAGTCCTTCGCAATCTTCGTGGCCCATGTAACGAGCGATGCGAATGCAGAACTGGTAGGTGTGGGCGGAGGAGCGCGGAAGCGAGAACCCGACAGGGAGTGGCTACAGCAGGGAATCATGATGAAAGGTGAGGAGGAGAGGTTGGCGAGTATGGGAGTCCAAGGTGTGAGTTCGTCGGCATGATTGGAAATAATAAATGTGCCTTTGGGAAAGGTGCCGTTATGGAATGAGGCTTCAGAGGACGTTGGGTTTGTTTGCACAATAGATGGAATCAGGACTTGTTCCTTCAGATTGTCTTGTGTTTTCTGGCTGTATACGTCCCAAGATTTGCGCTTTCGTGCATCAAAGCCCCAGCCGGAATAGCCTTCTTCGAGCAGAATATGCACCAGTAGGCCATTGCCACAGCCTATGTCCACAAATCCAGGGAATGCACTGTCCTTGTATATCTCAGCCCACAGTTCTATGAGGAAAGCTGCTATGTTGAGATCTTCAAAAATATGCTTCCCGGGGTCCGTTGTCTCTACCCAATTATTTATTAGAGCTTTCGCATACTTTTTCTTCAGCCGTGCATATGTATTTTGTACTGTAGCTTGAGGAAGAATCATATCGTGATTAACTCTTTTTACATATCCTGCTGCACTACCTTTGCCATGCTTGTAAAGTACATTTAGTAAATTCTGAGCTGTTCGTTCGAGTTTCTCGGACTTTGGTTCGCCTTCGAAAAATGAGTAGTGTATCGATAGTTCCCCGTCTTGGCGTTGAGGGTCGTATATATGTAGAAAACCTATGCCGCGAACGGCTGGGTGGTAGAAGGGCATTTCTTCTGGTGCCGACACATGTGGCAGATATGTAACCAAAGACTTAATCTGCCTTGTATCCAAAAGCCGTTTATGGAAGAGGCAAGTCTGATCTAATGGTTTGTCGACGACAATATTCCGTGGTATCATAGTGCGTACCATGACAGTGTTTAGATCGAAGTCCTTGATGCGCGTGAGTCTCGGACTTATAGCTGACTTGTAATCAAATTCTTCTGTATACGACTCTTCTAAAGATATATCTGCCCGAAACAGATGAGAAGTGTTGATGTTCGGATTCCTTATGAAATTCATCATGACCTGATGGAAGATTTCTGGAGGAAATGAACATTTCCGTTTGAACAGAGGTGTCCATGTCTGGTCGATTTCTTCTAAGATTGGGGGAGCACCAGTGGCGTAGGATTCAAGTTCAGGAACTTTCATTTTATATTTCCGTAATATACTTGATCTAAAACCTCTTGTCTTTCCTTCAACGTTGGCAAGTGTCTGATTTTAGGACGAATTGAATGGGCTCCCGGGCACGTGACCACAAAGAATAAATCTGCTGAGATGCTGTAGAATATTAGATGGATGTGAACTGAAGTTCAAAGCCCTCAATTCATAAATCTAGCATCTCAAAGTTGATGCGTTGAGACTAGCTATTGCGAGGATCCATCAATATCTAGGACTTCTGATATGAGGCTGAAAATTCGCTATAGCTTGTGGGGCATACCAAGCTCGCTTAGCTGGCTCAAAATAGTCTTAGCGCACACTCACATTCGCAACATTGTGTGAAATCTACCAAGGCGAATTTGATGGTCATCTAACTCACGACAATCTCGACAAACTTGTACGTCTACCTAACTCTCAAAACCTCATAGCTGCCAATACCAGGATTTAAGGTTCCAGGCTATTTGGAAATATTGGTGAATTGAGTCTAACCTTCCTCAGAAATCGCCAAAATGAGAACCTACGACGATACCTTCTCGGGCGAGAAGATCTACCCTGGAAAGGTACTGCTCCCAAATTCCTTGGAATGCGATGATATTGTGCAATGTGGGATACCGCAGAAATTATTCAAAATCGAATCTTTTGGCGGAGGAAACGACGCGACTGAGCAATAAGGGTTGGAGAACACTGGCTGACGGAATTAAAAATAGGGCAAGCTCTACGTTCGTGGTGATAGCAAGATCTTCCGATTCCAAAACGGCAAGACCGAATCTCTTTTCCTCCAACGCAAGAATCCCCGTCGCATTGCATGGACCGTTCTCTTCCGAAGACAACACAAGAAGGGTATCTCCGAGGTAATGGTTCTTTGGAAGTCTACGCATAAGGCTAGATGCTGATACATGATTATAGGAAGTTGCAAAGAAGCGCTCCCGCCGTACTGTTAAGTCCCAAAGAGCCATTGTTGGAGCCTCTCTCGATGTGATCAAGGAGCGACGAAGCCAGCGACCAGAAGCCCGTTCCGCCGCCCGCGCAGCCGCTATCAAGGAGGGCAAGGAGAAGCGTGCTGCTGCTCAGAGCGCAAAGAAGGCAGAGAAGGCGAAGGCTGCTGCGGCAGGTGCGAAGGGACAGGCGAGACAGATCAGCAAGCAGGGTGCGAAGGGTGCACCAAAGAAGATCCAGGCCTCAAGTCGTTAAGGGACAATCATGGGTTTTGCTTTGTTTGGGGCACGGGTTTGCATGAAATGAAGGTCTGATTCGTATCTATTGATAGCAGAAGTACCAAGCCTTTGCAGCACCTTACGCTACGGACATATTCTTGCGTGACGTACGTAAATAGGCGTTCCGGTCTGAGAAGTCTTACATTGTAGAGAGGCTGGTGTTCGAATCCATCGTCAGCACTCCTGCATCAAATAATGTCTTTCGAATGTCATACCCTTTTCCTTCAAGCCAACAGTCTGCGAGAGGTTCGTCCCTAAACCAAGTTACGTTTCTGACATTGGAGCGTGTGTCTCTTTTGTATTTCGCAAGTACAGTAGACAACTTGCTATAGTCACGAAATTGCCTTGATTCTAACGTTGGAAGTCATAAATCACCAACTATTGTACCAAAGACTACCAATGCCCATTCGAGAATCAGAAAGTAATAAATTGAAACATGATTTTTCACACCACCACAAAGTACTATCAGCACCTGTGATAGCTATATATTCAAGTTCGTGTTTATCGGACTTCTAATCTATCTTCGCTCAGATCCGTTTTTGCGCCTTTTGTATCGCTGGCCTTTCTCTTTTGCTTCTCTTCACAACATAGGCACCAAGTATAGCTAATACCATGCCCAGCAACATGAGCCTTATGCTCAAACTCTCTTTCCATTTCATACCGCCATCTAGTCACAGACTACCCTTGTCGCCGATAGGTGGTATCTGTGCATTGAGATACTCCTCGACATCATCTATCTCGTCTGGAACCGCGCTGTGCTGCAATCCCCTGTACATCTTCAGCTCCACGCTCCAGCCTTCCTTCGTTAGGATTGCCTTTGTCTCTTGTCCCCATTTTGGCAACACCAATGGATCGCTATCTCCATGGCCCATGAAGATTGGCGTATCCTTATTTGGATTATCATCCGGGATTGACTGCAGGAATTTGTCGTGGAGAAGGAGATAGCAGGATAAGCCGAATATCCCTCCAAGCTTCTTCTTTGCTGTAATTCCACTGAAAATCGCCATGGCACCGCCTTGTGAGAAACCGCCCAGTACGATTCGGTCAGACGGGATGCCGTCCGCGATCTCCTTATCAATGAGGCCGTGGATGTAGCCTTGTGACCTCCGAATTCCTACCTCATCATTGCGGGCCTTGAGGTCGTCGAATGCAAGCTGTTCATAGTATCAGTACTCTGCCTTATATCGTGGAGATCTGGATTGGTATCGAACTGTAGACTGTCTTACAATATCATACCATCCAGGCATCGTCATGCCCATGTTCTAAATAAAGTTAGTTGCTGCCCTCAAGGATTGGCGGGGTAGAATTTACCACTGTGATTGGGATAGCTGGTGCGTTTGGGAATATAAATTTGACTTCTTGGAACTTCTGTCGGCGCCTCCAGTTTGCTGCCAAATCTATCCATCCCGCACCACTATCACCCAAACCATGGGCCATGATCACCGTTGCCGTGTGCTTGGTGACGGCGGGCACAATGAGGGGTGGAGCTGGGGATGGCGGCATTGTGAGTATCTCACTTAATTTTTGCTAGGGTCCAATATTTCTTCTTGGCTCGAAAATTGAGTATTTCGAAACGATATCTGCAGAAGTATATGCTGCTCAAATACTGCAGGTTGTGGCAGCAGACATTTGTCCTTGCCGCTACAACTTGCCCTGCAGCTAAGCCTGGTCGCATGCACAATCGTTATCATAATCTTGGCAAGATCTAGCCCTGCTGCTGTATCTGAACTCGCCAATATTCCTGATGGAGTCAAGAGACCACTTCCTTCACTTCCTGTGGTCACACCTCTTACTATATCCAACTCTTGCCAGATGTACCATACTCTTCTCTTTCTGTGACGCCAGTTCTGTTGGTCACCTTTTTCCCCGCTAAACTGCTCTGTTTCAACAGCTCCTGGTAACCTTAAGCTAGAAGTAAATAAATAAACATGTCCACGACGGCCAACAACTCTCGTCCACCATCTCCAAGTAAACTTCCCCCGATACCCGGCTCGCCGACATACTCATATGCCTCAACCGCAAACCCGCTGCCATCTACGTTTGGCATTCCGAACCCTCCTGCGCCGCGACCTGCTCATGCGGTCCTCACCAAGGCCGACCTCGAGCTATCCCAGGCCGCATATTCAGACCTTCTTGCCAGTGCAAAAGCCTACCGCACTACTCTAGCTGCACTCTCTGAAGCCGCATCCACATTCGGATCTTCTTTAGAAACATGCGCGCGACTGAAGGAAGCCCGATCGGACAGTGTCACCGCGCCAGGAGGGAGTCTATCGAATAGTTTTACTGTGAAAGGAAGTGTTACTGCGGATGGGCTTTTGGCCGCAAGTGGAGTACATCAGTTGATTGCGAATCACCAGCAAATCCTCAGCGAGGTTGTATATAGGTCTTTTGAGGTGCCACTACTACATGAGATGGATGCATGGCAGCGGAAAATCGAGGAAGAGGAGGTCACATATCAGACGAGCGCAAAAGCTATGTCAAAAGAAATTCGAAGACTAGAGAAAGATGGCATGAAAGTGTATAAACAGAGGAAGCGCAATGTTGGGAAATTTCGCGAGCATCTCGTGAACTTGACTACCAAATTAGATGGGTTGACATGCTTGCATGGCAATCATGCAAGGGGTTTACTACGGGATTGCCAAGAAACGAGTACGAAGATTGTGGAGTGTAGCGCTGGACTTGTGAGAGCGGAAGTTGATATCTTTGAAGCTCTAGCAAGGAAAGGTTGGCATGGCGGAGGACTCGACGAGCTCCTCGAAAAGGGGAAAGATCTCTTCTCAAACGACGAGACACCTAGGAATAATAGTGGCTCAGATCAGCTTTTCAGCATCCTACCTCCAAAAAGCATATTGGTAGACTCCGATAATGATGGGAAGTATGTGCCAAGTCATGGGAGAGCGGACAGTTTGGGATTTGGAGTCGGACACTATCAGAGTCTGACTGGGGCAGTGCGGGATGGTGAAACGGCGAGTATTTTTTCGGAACAGGGGACAAGTTCTACGATGGGGATACTGAATCGGAGTCGAGGTGCAAGGCCTTTTAGTCCACCGCCAGCGAACAGGATGGCTGACCCAGGTCCCCTTGGAGATGAGGTAGCTCCAGACGAGGACAGTGCCGTAACAATAAAAAATGTTGCCTCGCTCGAGCCGGTGGATAATGCAAAAGATGCAGAAGGAAGCCAGCGAGGGAGAGAGCGGCGATGGAGTGTTACGGATGATGGTATTGTGTCTGATTAGTATGGCATGTATGACGTTGGCGTTTGGTTTACCGCTTGTGAAATTAGATTTATACCCTGGAATGTCACTTCAACTATTCACCGCTTGTCTTTGGGCCAGTTTCTCCTTTTCAAGTATACAATATTCTAAGGAATTATTAATAGAGAGACCGATTCCTTCAACAAGTTTCAGCTGTCTACTAATATGGACGCAACCGTTCAGCTGGGAATCAAAAGACAAGCATTCAAGTACACAACATACCAAACACATAATGCATACTTTTGCACATTTTAGGAAGACTCGGCCGGTAATCTTCTTATCCCCTTCTTTCTTTGAACTCACCCGCCTGTTCCCTTCTGTATAGTTGCCACTAATCTAACATCAACACTCCGTCCCTTCAAAGCGTCTTGCACTATTGTTTTGAAGGATTTCAGATCATGGCTATAAAACCATTAGCTTGTACAGTCATGTGGAACCAAGACAAGTCTTTGAGGGGTAAGAAATGGAATGAATTGAAGTTGAATGAACGAGGACGTACAGAAGTTCAGACCACCGACAATAAGGACTATGCTCTACATGGTACTTGTCAAAATTCACAAACATCTCCTCATAGTCAGCCAGACCTTTACTTCTGGCCGAACAATAAGGGCAGGCCCAAATAACTATATAAACAAGCTTCAACGAGGTCAACTGAGCGAGAGCCTTACGGTCAAGCTCAGAAAGCATGGTTAATACGCTAGCATTCTCGTAAGTGCGTAAGGCAAGTTTCTCAATTCGTCGGGCCCAATGATCACCAGGGAGATCCCTCGGTATCTTCGCTCCAATGTTATGGAACAGATATCTTAGCTCTCCAGGGAAGCGATGCCCAAGATTAGCCACAGCAAAAACGTCCTTCTCGAAGTTAACCCACGCCCAAGCTGGCGCCAAGGTTTTATAGCCTTTGCCAGCAAGTATCCCACGGCTGAAGATAGAACGGAGCATAACGTGCTTTCCCGTGACAGTAGTGATCTGATTCGTGAAGCGAATCTTGTACTCCATGGGATCGAGCGGGTCATCTGCATCGGGCTCGGCTGACTTGACGGTGGTGCGAATATACGATCCGGAAGAAGTGTTGTAGGCGGCGTAGATACGTGTCATGCTGCTTAAATTGAAGTAATGGCATATTATGGGTTGATCGGAGCGCCAAAAGGACCAAATAAGGAGTTGGAGCTCAGTGGGCAGCTTACGAAAACAGGTAAACTTGGCAACTGGCTCTGAAGCGGAGCGTTGTCGAGGCATCTTAGCGCTAGCTTCCTGTTCAAAAGTTGCGGTCTTCGCCAACTTTCCTAGTGCCGATAGGGAGGTCTCCTGTTTGTCAAACCAGCGAATTCCTGACGAGCTCAGCCTTGATCTCGACTTCGGGAGTGTTGAATGACGCAAATGAGAGAAAAGCAAATTTAATGTACTTCAAAACTGAGAGGACTTTGGCGTAGACGGGTATCGTACCCTAGTTTATACTGCGGTGGTTTTGCTCTCTCTTGGAAAAGATGGGACCTCTCTTAGGCGACCAGCGGCTGCCTAAATCTTGGTTACACAGTACATCCAAAGTCTGCAAATACATGAGCTCAAGAACGACCTCAAATCAGACTCTTATACATGAGAATATGAGCTTTTGTTAAGAGAATTGCTTTTATGTTTTGGATCTTAGGTTTCATCTTGAGCTGAAGGTCTGCTCTATTAGATGTTCGGGGCATCAAGTTTCGCCCAAGATATTGGTGCTGAGATTTCTATCAATCTGACCTCGATACAATCTTGAACGGATCGGGTAAATGCCTAACAGCAGACTGTCTAGTATTTGTTTACCCGGCCATGTTACACAAGCTTCGATATTGAGCGAGCCAAACCAGTGCGCTCCGCAATATATGATGCCTACTACTACGGTTTAGAAATTAAGCTGGTTTGCGAAAGCTAGATGAGAGCATGCAATAGAGAGGCTCTGGAAATCACAACTTTCTTCGACTTTTAGTTATGAACTCGAGCCAACATGTGAATGTCCGTAAACTTCTTGTCACTTTGACAGACACTAGATTATATTTATCACGTGATTTAACTATCCGGTGCACGACACCTGGTTGAGCTTCCAATATTGATTCTTCTTGCTTTTCCTCTTCAGGCGAAGAAATATGATCGAATTCTAGAACTGTGCTCGTCTCATCCTTTTTTGAAGGACAAAGGGAAGATACATACCTCAAAATTACGCCTCAACAATTTGAAAACAGAGATAGTAATTTCAGACAACAAAACAATAGGGAATATTGGTTTTGCGGTGAGAGACCAAAAATTGAGAAAATATTTCAAATCACCGCTTTTATGATGTGTAGGATTATTCTAAACATTGTGAGTAATATACAATCCTATAAAAGCATATTTTGGACTACCCGCTGAACTTATATCACTTATCTGGTTGCGCTAATGACTTGATTCGCACCAAGCAAAACTAAAAACGTGAAAGTTTAACAATACTTGCCCATTATTATTTAAATATAGGCCTGCACAGAATTAGAACCCCCTAAACACGAACCTTCTTAAAAAAAGCTATATGCAATTCAATCTGCAACGGAGGAACACTGAATATAATATTCATCACAAGCAGATCACCTGGACACTATGAGCCAAATCTTTCCGAACAGCATGGAAGAAGTCACCGCGGGTTCCGATAGAGTCGTGAACAAACTTTACGCAAAACATAAGCGTCTTCGGAAGGAATGGAATGCCTCACCTCAAAAGTCCCATCTGATCAAACAGCTTCATCAAGATATACTGCCCAATAAAGAAATCTTCATTGATTCTGCGGTTTGCCTTGGACTTGGTAGCATTGAAGAGACACGATCACATCCGCTCCGTGGCTGTAGTGAAAAGAAAAGATCAAAAAGGTATCAGAAAACGTTTGGCCGTGATCCTGATGAAAGGGTCTTTGAACCGGTTGGATCTGGGAAAAAGAGGAATCGGTCGCTTTACCAGCTGATCATATTTGAAACTGTGCTGGAGTGCCTTCGTACGTCTTCCTATGAGGTGCTTGAAGAAGCGGTTCGCTAATCAGCATACAGGTGAGAGGTTTACCATCGATAATGTTCGATTCCAAGAACCACTGTTTACCGAAGCAGATCAGCTATTTCTCGAGACAAGGGGTCATTCAGTGGTTCCCACCCCTGACGATGATATCCCAGATAGCCCTGTTGTTACAAGTGACATTTCGGGCTCAACATTATTGTTCGCACCATATCTCCCGTGCTTCGTCGTACTTGAGGCAGTTTGTTTGATCAAGCCCGCTCTTTACTTAGGTAATGATCTGCTTGGCTACATCTCGTACTCGATGCTAGTAAGTTGCAAAGATATATAAAGCAATCAGTGGTATTGTATGCTGACTTTGTAGTGGTACCCCGAGGCATCATGGTCCCATCTGATGGAACACCTTGAAGAATTTGTATTCAGCCGCGAGTCCGCACCTGTACCAGCTCTAGGTAATTCAAGGATTGACCTCGGCTTTATGTGGCAAGCCAACCTCGATGACGAAGCTGTACAAAAGACGCTACAGTTGCGAAAGAGCTTTGCCCGATCCGGTAAACAGCGAGTTACGAACGACTACAATTCGCAGTTCATCACTGGCGGAAAATGGAAAGGCAGTTTCAGTCGAGGTTGAGGGAGAACCGAGCGACAACTGTAAATAAGTAGATTAAAGCAAAGAATAGAGGTCTATAAAAATTCTCTCCTTTTCAATATCTTCCTAAGGTGGCTCTGGAGCTGGAAATTGGGCATGAAGTTGCACAGTCTTTCAAGAGTAGAGAGCTGTATAGAGATTAGCACGAGTATACAGCCTTATTATCGGCACTGAGAAAACAAGGTTAAGGTCAAGTCGAGCGTATTTGTAAGCCTATCAGATGTCAAAGCTGCATACCGTGATTTCCAAGAATAAGTCCTCTATCTCAAAGTGTCTAGGCCCCCCGCTACTTTGAAAAGGTCCAGATCTCTCCTACCAAGAACCATACTTCGCAATGACGGCTTGTGCGATTATGTCGAACCTAACCATGGCTTCTTTCATCTTCCTTGCCGAAGTGGCCAGTTGATATGATACATGAAGGTAGCAGTGCACGACCCGATTTACGAGTTTCCCACGGATGTACTTGAAGTAATGCTTACTCGATATATATACTATCTGTCTCTGGTAGTCTTAAAATGTGTATATTGTCGGACACTATATTATGTTAGGCTTTACCTTCATATTATGTGAGCCATTATGACAAACATCCAAACATCCTTTTCCTAAAGGATGGCCGCAAGGTCATTCAGTGCTGATAAATTATGAACGAATGAAAGCCGCAAGAGTTACGAGGGATATCTAGTGCTGAGAGAACCAGTAGAAAAGAGACCAGAAGAAAGCCGAGGTGATACATTATAATCATGGTCAATTTATATCTGGGAATGTGCTCTCCACTCCTTGGAGAGTTTGCATTTGAGTTTTATATATAAAGCTCCGCATTTCCCCTAGCACCATACCGTTCCGGCATCAAAGTATATTACAGCGTCCCCAATCTACGTTCAAACTTTGACGACACTTAGGACCCGAAAGCTCCTCTTGCTTTGAGCTGTTGTTGTAAACCTTGCTTGAGGTTCGTGACGAACTCTCATATACTGACCCTCTTTACTATCCTACCATTCATCATTGTCTGATTCGTCATCTAAGCAGCTACGTTAGCATGAATTATGAATTATCAAATGGATGGTATACTCACCACTAGCGCTGACTTTCTGCTTCCGCTTGTTCAACGCAGCGGCCAATGCGTCAGCCATTCCGCCTCCGCCAGCCGCACCCCCTGCGCCTGTCGGAGGCAATCCACTGCCAGCTGGACCAGTGTCTCCTCCAGGTATAACAGCTGCGCTTCGATCACGAACTTGACTTTTGTCGACCTTCTTCAAGGCTCTAATACCACCAGCATTCTGAATGCCAGCCAGTAAGTTTGCACGATCCCCAGCAGGCTGTGGCAAAGCTGGAGCTGGAACACCTGATGCATATCCAGAATCCCTGTTTGGTGGAGGGGGAGGCGGTGCTGGAGGACCCCCGCCGACTGGCATGGGTGGCGGTGGAGGAGGTGGTGGAACATTGTTGTTTGACGATGGCATAGGCGGTGGAGGAGGAGGAGGCGGTGGAGCACTGTTGCTTGAAGACGGCATGGGCGGCGGAGGCGGAATTCCCGGAGCGCTCGTTTGCGGAAGTGGAGGCGCATTTGATGGCGGCAATGGTGGAGGTATAGGTGCGCTTGTTGGTGGTAATGATGGAGCATTTGACTGAGGCAAAGGCGGAGGCGCGGGTATATTTGCTTGTCTGGTTGGCGGCGGAGGAACAGGACGGCTTGATACGGGCGGTAAGGGTGGCGCTCCGCCGGCTTTGGGAGGCAAAGGCGGAGGCGGGCCTGCTGTTGGAGGAGGAATAGCATGGGCCTGACTTTGCTGAGGAGCTGGCTGGTTACGCATTGGAGGTGGAGGCGGAACGGGCCCTCTGCTTGGTGTCGGTGGTGCAGTAGTTCTTGCGCCAATAAACGGAGGCGGAACACCAAATTTAGAGCCGCTTTCTCCCGGTTCATAATCATCCATTGGAGTTTTAGGTGGTCTGGGTGGCGGTGGAGGCCCAGGATTCGAAACCGACGTAGCGTGTGGTCGGGAAGGAGCTCTATTATTGGAATATGCAAGTTTACCTGCATCTGCGAGAGGAGGCGGGACTGCAAATCTGGGTGGAGGTGGGCCACGTGGCGGTGAAGGCTCTCGTGGGGGAGTTTCTTGTTTGGTTGGCGTATCGGCTTTGGCAGCAGATCTTCTGGCTGGCGGTGGAGCTGGAGGCGCACCTCGACTTGCTGGTGCAATCTGGGGACTTTCTGACCGTGTTCGGGAGGGTGGTGCGGCAGGTGGTGGCGGTGGAGGAGCTCTAGCTCTCTGATTCTCGATACCATTTGGAGGTGCAGTACCTTGAGCGGCTTGTTGTTCTCGAATGTAATCCGCAATGAAATCTTGGTTGTCCCGAATCAAGTCATCTGTGATTCCCATCCCTTTCAAGTCATCTCCCCATGCCTCCCTCCAATTTGAATCAATAGCATCAAGCGCAGCAAATTCAGACCTCTCTCCATTTTGAACGACAGGGGCTCTGACGCTTTGCGCTGGTGGTAAGACGTAACTCGGGGATTCTGGAGGAGATTGTAGAGTCGCCGACGAATGCCTGTGTCCGCCAAATAAACCTCCTAATAAACCTGTTCTTTGAGCCGGCTGACCTGAGCCTCCAAATTTCGTGGCTTTTGTTGCTTTACTGGCATTCTTCTCTCTGTCATTCATCTTCTTCAAGAAGGTTTTGGCTTCCTTTTCATCCACAAATGATAAACCAGCCAAACAGTCCTCGGTCTCGAAGGTGTGAAAAAATGTTCGGTCTTGGTTGTATGACCAAGTATCATAAATCTCCTGGTCCCATATTACCCCTCGTCCGGTCGGCTGTAGTATGTTAGCTGTCTTCCCCATGCTTTAGACGGCCAAATATGATATACGCACAGCGATATCCACTAGCTTGAGCCAGTATGTATTCCCTACTAAATCGTTTGCAAGCACTATTGCGCCTTGTAGGCCCGTATATATCCATCTGCTGCGATTGGGGTACGCAACATAGAGACGAGCTACAGCTACGGCTTGGATCTTGTTGGAAGCCTTTGGAACCTGCCGTTTGACCGTCTCCTTGTCCTCGTCAGAGAGTATGGACGGCATTCCGCTAATCCTCGTCTGCGCAACCCAGGCTCGTGGTAAAATGAATGCCCCTCAAAACTGTTGACACAGTGACGCTGGTGTGTCGCCGTGAGAGAAGGGTCAATCTTGTGGGAGATTGGCCTCGTATGACAGAACTTTGGAGTACTTTGAAGCATGCAATGGCTTGAGCGTGCTCTCTAGGGATATGCGGAGATTCAATCTCGGCCTCTGCTATAGAGATCACTTTCCATGCAATGTTTCAAAGTATTGTTCACGGTTGAGTCGGATGTGGTGGGATATTATTGCGGTGCCTGGCGATAATACGTAGGTGCTGGTCTGGCGTCTGTGAGGTGCGAGGTGCCCTTGCCCTTGTCAAGATGCACAGCCACAGGTCGAAGCACAGGAACAACAAATGCTGACCATCATTAATTAGATGCGACTGTTTTGATCGAATCACATACAAGTAGAATGTACATATGACTACGGTTGTCTGATTTCTACGGCACTATTGCTAAGGGGTGACCTAACTCCGACCAAATAAGATATTTCATTACGAGTACTTAGAGAGAAGCTACGACCATATCGATTCAAAAGTCGAACCAATATCATATCAACTGCCTGTTAGTCATCCTGGGCCACCCAAAATTGCACGAAAGGACGAGGCAAAGCCTTGCATAAAAAAAAAGCAATTTATGACGCACGATCCGCATATTTTTCTATCCCACATTCGGTTTTTCGCAGCGCAATTCTTTTTGCCGTATTCAGTCTAGCATCAAACAAACATTCTACCCATTCGACTCAACACGTCTGAGTGTCTTTCATGGGTGAATTTTCTTGGTCGATTTCGTGCTTTCAAATACACATCGCCACGACTCGGCCTAATTCTCTGTTGACTTAAAAGACGCACTAGCTTATCGATTACAATTTAACCCCCCCACCCCACTTCCTTCCCTCACCATAACTTTTGGAACAATTCAGATCAGTTGAGAAAAGAGATCCACGGCCAGTCTGCTGTATTGAAAATATCATGGCTTCAATAAGTGCAAGCAGAGTTCCTGCTACGCAAGCAGACATCGGCTCAACTCATCCATATACCTGCAATACATGTCAAGTGGCGTTTAGGAACAGCGAATTGCAGAGAGGTCATATGAGGAGTGACTGGCAGTGAGTTCTGGTCCTATGCTTTTATTCCTCATTTGCTAATTCGTCATTAGTCGGTACAACCTCAAGCGCCGTGTCACCTCTCTCCCACCGATCACATCCGAAGTATTTACTGAGAAAGTCCTCCAAGCACAAGCGTCCTCAAACGCAGCTGCGACGAAAGCCGCCTATGAGAGATCCTGTATCGTTTGTGAACGAACTTACTTTAGTGAGAATGCATATCAGAATCATGTTGGGAGTCAAAAACACAAAGCGAAGTTAGCCGAAGCTGGTGGCAAGCGCGGAGATGATGAGACTGAGTCGATAATGGGTTCGACATTCTCACTCGGGGAACCTGCCGTCAGCGAATCAATAGACTCTGATGCTGAAGATGAGTTTCACGAAGTTGTGGAGGGCATCAAAAAAACAAATTTGAAGGACTCACCACCCGTGTCGAAGAGACCTTCTCGGCCACATCACTCAGCAGAGCTTGAACAAAACGAAGGGTCAATAAAGACAGCATCTTCAGTCACTGAAGATGGTAAACCAAACCTAAGGCTCTGTCTATTTTGCAATTATCTGTCTCCTTCAGTCGAAACAAATGCCGACCACATGGCGAAGATTCATGAAATGTTCATTCCTGAGAAGGCCTATTTAGTAAACCTTGAGGGGTTAATTGGATCTCTATATGAAAAGGTTCACGAATACCACGAATGCCTCTACTGCGGCAAGCTCAAGACAAGTGTATTCGGCTTACAGACACACATGAGAGATCTGGGCCATTGCAAAATACCGTTTGAAACGGAAGAGGAGCAACTGGAGATTGGAGAATTTTATGACTTTACCAGCACATACTCCGATGCAGAGGACGGGTCGGACGATGAGAACGACGCAGCAGAGAAGAGTCAAAGTAGACGCGTCAAACTCGGCGCGAAACGAAATACAGCGACTGATAACGATGGAGACGAAAGCGTGGAAGACGGAGATGGATGGGAAACGGATAGCTCAGCCTCGTCATTAGATTCGGAAGATCTCACTGCTCTTCCCCTCGACCAGCGGACTCACCAATACGAAAAACTTCACCAACATCCTCATCATACAAACTCAGATCCGCGGCCACATCGCAACAAGGATGGTTGGCATTCTCACGCCCACAAGCACAATCATGCTGTCTTCTACTCAGAATATGAACTTCATCTTCCCTCGGGTCGTACAGCCGGTCACCGGTCACTAAACAGATATTATAAACAAAACCTTCACAACTATCCAACACCTGCTGAGAGACAAGAACAAGAACGGCTTGCCATTGAAGCAGGAGATGGTAGTGGCTCAGACGAAGATATGACGGATCAACAAGTTGCACGTCGGAATCAGAATGGCCGTGGTCGGGCAGTGGTCCCTCGTACCAATCTGGGAATGATTGGCGTCACTACTGAGAAGGTCAAGGAGGTACAAGCTGCCGAGAAGCGGTCCAGGAGAGTCGAGGAGCGAGAGAGGCGGAAGTACCAATGGGGTAATAACAAGCAAAGCAACATGCAGAAGCACTTTAGGGTATGTTTTTACTAGGCCAAATTTAAATTTACCACGGTACTAACCTTATCTAGGACCCTCTGCTGCAGTAGTTGTCCATGGGATTCTTACGGACTATATGTCATCGAGTTGCATCTTCGCACAGTTGCTTTCTAGCATTGATAAAGTTTAGAGAAGATTGTCTTCTAACATTATGAGGGCGACCTCTATAGATAGCATGAACATGAGACTGCATCCCAAATCATGTATACGAATTAGATTTGCGTTCGTGCCTCATTGGGGTATCTTTAGTATATTCTTACTTCATCGATCGGGACAAGTCATTGCCATTAAAATAGGAAGTCATTTGTGCTAGTATCACGGAACGAAGTGCTCATATGCATGTCTCGTGTAGAAGCAGCTATTTCTCGGCAAGATATTTAAATGCGGCTCGTTTTTAAGGATAAATCTGTTTAAATTTCAGCGGCTAAGAATGTTTTTGAACATCCTCTGGTCTATTGTGTATAGACATAAAAATTACTTCCAGCTACTCGCGCCTAGAGCCCCTGGATTTGTTAATAAGGGCTTGGTAGATGATTTACGCCTAGCAAGGGCTGACCCGTCGTATTTCCGTACCACCAAAGACCCCTGCGCTTTTGGCCCAGAGGGGATGAACAATATAATTTGAGCTGCAGACCAGACCCCTTGAACTCCTACAAATTGGTCCTTTAATCTTGGATTCTATGAAATCTGCCCCTAAGTGATCTTTTACGCAACTTTGAAACCTGCACAAGTCTAAATTAATAAGAACTCTGAACTACATCAACACGTTCTGTACGAATACGCAGATGCGCTGACCTTTTCCCTTCGAGCACGAATGCAACAGATATGGCTGAGCAAGTTGGAACTCCGGGCTCGACTGCGGATACATCAGTAAACGGAGGAAAGGCAGCGGCACCGAAAGACAAGCAATGCCCATTCTGCCATCAGCAATTTACTTCCTCGTCCTTGGGGCGTCACCTCGACCTCTACATAAAGGAGAAGAACCCCAAGCCCCCAGACGGACTGCATGATGTTATCGAGATTCGCAAGATTCGTGGCGGAATCACGAGAAGACAGCCCAGAAACTCTATGTCCAGAAGAGAAGATTCCACACCGGCAGGTACGCCAGGGACGCAGGAGCCACGAAGTCCTCCCCCTGAACTCGAGATTCCCAGATCTCCGAGTCTAAGGCGAGAGAACATGGATCCAAACTACAATAGAGGAAGAGAGAAAATCTATCTCAATAAGGCTTCGTGGGAGGCCACCGGCGTCATGAATAATATTCCTCCAGCGAGAAATGGAGATTCAATACGGGGCTATGATGGTGAGGAGAGAGATGCGTCCAGAAGAGTTGAAGGTCGGAATAGGTCCGTTAGCAAGCAGGTGCTAGCGAAAACAGCCTTCGATCAAAAGCAAAAGATGGTGGATGCTTTGGACAATGCGCGAGCGGCGGAGCTGGCATTACGAGAACTAATGGGTAGCATACGCGCAGCCAAGTATGTACCACTTACAGCATACATTGAAGCAAACTGACAGTCACAGACAACGAATAGAAGGCCCTTCAATATTCGACTACGACCCGCTGTCTCTTGATTTTCCCTCCCTTACTCTGCATTGTCTGCCTCCTCCTCCGATGCTTCAACAATCACATCCTCTTGCCACATCAGGCTCGTGGTCAATTCTTCCTCCTAGCGAAATGCAGTATCAAGCACTGCGGGCGCATTTCTCATCAGCGATACATAATTGGCGTAATTCTTGTGCAATTGCTACTATGGTACCAATGGAGGATCTATCATACCCGCCTCCAGCCTCTTTTCAGCAAATGGATGACCCCTCTGAGATTGTTCAACGTGCAGAAGCCGCTGCAGCAGACCTCGAGTCCAAAATATCTGACCACTTGCAACAAGTGTTTACTCGCTGGAGCTCTCTTCCAACTTCAAAACAAACAGAAATTTGGACTCTAGAACTAGCTCGGAGCGTTGGAAGGAAATCAGAAGAGGTCGACAAATTAAGGAGAGAGAAAGAGCTTGCAGAGCAGGAGACTGCACATCTTAGGCTACAAGTGGATGAATTGTCTAGACTACAGCACCCAAGAGAGTTCAAGTTGATGCCTCCAGGAACATTGCCTTTGGAATCTAAACTCATGACAGACCTGGCAGAGTCCTCACTTAACAAATCCAGCATAGGCTATAGCTATATGGATCGTAATTTGCATATCGATGTAGTGGTTCAGCGAGCTATTGGACGTTGGAAAGGCGTGGTGAAAGAAGCAAGGGGCCGTAATATTGGTATAAATGGCCAGCGTTCGTTGAGCAGTGATTCTACTGTCGGAGTATCACACATATCTACACCACAGGCCGGAGGGACAGGCCCCCAGAGCCTAGAGCCACCTCGGTCTCAAAATCATACATCACAAACTCATAATAAAAATCAGAATCACGCGCAACACCATACGAATTCAACAGTAACAAACGGAGCAGATATGGGAAGTGACCCAGATGCTGACGCCGACGCTGATATGGAAGAGGATTATGTAGATATGAATAGCATATCCCAGCGGCCGCCTGACAATTCAGCGTTTCGGCTCACAAACGGGAACTCCGCGCAAGAAAATGGACATGGAATGGAAGGGCTAGAAAGCCCCAATATAGTCGGAGGCTATGTGAGAATCCCTGCTTGACAGCAGATGTAGCATATACTTTACATTTTGGAAAGGCATATAATTTACGAGTGTGTATGATATTATGATTGGAGTAATATACAGTGGGTTGTAGCAAGTGGAACAGGCATTGATTAGAGGCGCACTGTACTATAATACCAGGTGGTGATGGCATTCGTTTTAACATGCTCTCTACTTAAAGCTCATCTTCTATTCGTCCTCCTGTTTCTGCATAGTTTTGGCTCACATATCATATTAGCTTACTTAAGACAAGGGCGAGTGCCTAATAAATACTTCCTGGTATTCGGCCATGTGTGATCTTGTACTACAGTGGACCTTTTCGATGCCCTTTGCAAATTCGAAACCTACCATTAAATCCAATGCTTGGTAGATAGTCCCTAGTGTCGTAATGATAGTCATGAGACGTAAGATATATAGTATATGCATCTGAAAACACCAGATTCTCGGTATTATATTAACGATATGATGACGGACACTATCATATCATCAAGCTTCTAAGACGATCGTCAAGCATCACGGCTCTATCTCCATGTTATACATAAGGCTAACTAAATACCCTAGAACATCGTACTTATCAACTACGAACCTTAGCTCTAACCGCAAGCCTAGATCACATCTCAACGGCCTAGACGACAGCATTAAACTTGCTCAACCTCAAGCATAGTCTCTCACAAGTTTTCCACAAAGCACGTCAATAACTCTTAGTGACAATGATACCCAGCACACATACAAAAGGAGATTAAAATACACATATCTCTAATCACACCCTTCTTCTTTCAAACCCATAACACTTCGCAAGCGCTCCCCACAAACCCATCACCCCAGTCTAACACAGTAATATAGAAAGGCACATCACGACATCGTCACATCCCTCGGCCCCTCCAGTTCCACATACACATTTGCAGTCCCGGTCCCAATCCCAATCCCAGCTCACCTTATCCATCCAAACGGTCACCAGATCAGCAATTCCCCTCCCCCTCCCTCCCTCCATCCACCATCTACCATCTTACCTCCATCGAGCAGCTAGCCCGCCGGCACATTGACTATCCAACCTTTCCTGGACCAAGGCACCTCCCATGGTCCTCTCTCCGCATGATCTGCACAGTTCCCCCCTTCCCCCTCCCCCCCTCTAGAGAAAGCACTCCATGCTCATCTCCGGAGAGCAATCCCGGTACTTCGTGCTCCGCAGGGTGCTCCGCATGTTATGTACATGGGGCACGTCATTTACATACATACATGTACTTACATGCATGGGTAAATACGTTTTTTTCTTCACCGGTGTTTTTTGGGGGGGAGGAAGGTGGTTCGGTTGTTTAAGGGGAGGGGTGGTTAGAACCTTGTTATATCGGGAGGGTTTACAGGGGCGGATGAGATTTCCATTTGCGTGTATAGAGACGGGATATTCCGTTTTAAAGTTTTTGTTTGTATTTGTGTAGATTGGTTGGGGGGTGGCAGAGAAATTGGGAGATTCTCTTGGTGGTCTAGGTGAGGCATTGAGTGTGGAGAGCAGATTGGGAATGTTGGTTATTTTTGATGTAACTTACCGTGGATGCTCTCTTTCTTTCCACAAGGGAAATTTGGTGGAGAGATGAGATATTACTGCTTTTTATTTATTGTAATAATGGACATAACATCATAATAGGCGTCAAGCTTCCCGCTTTGTATATATATATAAATCGCCAGCGCCGCCAGCTATTCTTTTTACCCAAGGAAAATGCAAAAAAAAGAGCTTTCTGCTTATACTTCTTGGATGTTGACAACATCTCCATATGCATCGAAGCCTAACCGCTTCTTCTGCAGAGAGGCTTTGACGGGGTTCTTGGAGTTGAAGATCTCGTCTAATTCTTCGAGCGTGCGATTCTTCGTCTCGGGGATCCAGAGATAGACGACAGCGCTTTGGACACCGCACCAAATTGTGAAGATGATGTAGGTGTGCCAACCGATGTGTTCCATGGACACAGGCCACGCAAATTGATTGAGCATACCGGCTGATTTTTATTAGCATTCGTTCATTGTAGAAAAGGGGGAAGAGAACGTACCAGCTGCAACAGCGAAACCAGAGAAACCCATTCCCTTGGCTCTCATCTCGAAAGAGAGGACTTCGACAGGGTAAAGAGCTTGAAGAGGCGTGAAACCTATGGAGTACACGGCTCCGAAGATGAAAATGAATGCAAGACAAGCAGTTCCCGCCACCTTGTTGGTTCCGGTGTCCATTCCGTCTGGGATGGATTGCTGATACATCGCGGAAGAGACCGTCATGGCAAGCCATGTAACGCAGCATCCAAGATTCGAGAACAATAACAAAGGACGACGACCAACCCGGTCTACAAGAGCGGCCCCGAAAAGTGCGAACATGAACTGCTGACAGTTGTTGATAAGGATGACGTTCGCCTTGCCGAATTCGCTGTGGATGCCGATGGTGTCGAGCACTTTGCCCATGAAGTATGATAAGACTGCGTTACCGGCCCATTGTCCAAAGATAGAGATGCAGACGTTGCAGAAGAGGCGGTAGCATGTCGACCGGTTCTTGAACAAAGCGGAGTAGTCCCACCATCGCTTATCGGAACCATCCATCTCGAGCAGGTCCTCGTACTCGTGCATTTGCAGCTTTACCCACTCGCTGTCTGGATTGCCATCACCGTGGTACTTGATCAACATAGCCTTCGAAGCGGCCTGCTTGTTGTTGACATACAGCCAACGTGGAGATTCTGGGAGGAAGTATGCTGCCAGGAAAATGATGGATGAGAACATCAGCTGGATCCAGATGACAAGTCTCCACGAGATGTTTCCTCCGATATTCAACCCTCCACGTGCAACACCACTAGCGATGATAGAGCCGGTAAACCAGAAGCAGTTAAAGATGGCGGTCACGACACCGCGATACGCTGGATGTGAGACCTCAACGACATACATTGGGCCAGCTGCGGATGCAACGTTGACACCGAATCCAAGCAAGAAACGACCACCCATAAACTGCTTGGTACCATTGGCCTGAGTTGCTACTCCCTGGATCACGGTACCGATGATGATGCAGAGACATCCGATCCACATACCAAAACGTCGTCCAAATGTATCCGATGCAGGTCCAACGAAGGGGAGAGAAGCCACACCACCGATTTGGTACATGGCCGTCACGATACCGGCCCAGATACCATCGTTTCGACCGTTGTAAAACTCTAGGAAGTACGGGTTTGCCAGGAGGTTGTTAATGAGGGAACCATCGTAGCCGTTCATGGTTGCACAGAAGAAGCCGATAAAGCAGGCGGCGTATAGTTGGAAGGTTAGGAAGGTAAAGGGCTTTGGGGGCTCCTTGAGCATCGCTTCGTTGAAGGCTTCATTTCCTCTGACGATCTTGACCTCGACTTCGGCATGTTTCTAGGAGCAGAGAATTAATTATTGGCGCAATTCAAAGCGATGCTGGTCGTAGCTTACCTCGTCGGCCTGGGGGGACCGATGCTCATACACCTCGTCCCAAGCTTTGTCAGACATGGTGGCAGAGTCTCACACAAGTATTAACAAGCGCTCGAATAGACCAACGTCGACGACACCTATCGACGGTATGTCATGGAAAGACGACAAGGAGAGATGAGAAGCCTTTTGAAATCAGAGCACAGGAAGAAATGCCACATGAGGATGGCAATTGGCACCACTATAAGTATTGCATGCATGAAATTCCACTACCCTCGTCAATAATTGGGAGGGGGGATTGGCCCTCCGCAGTGCGCCACGGAGACAACCCCAGCATGGTGCTGGATAGGGTTTAACGTTGATTATACAACCATGATCACCCCGGATTCTCGGGCAGACGCTCCTTTTCGCTGTGGAGCGCAGACAGTGCTGCGTGGACAAATGGAGGACTGTGAATTCCACAAATAATGGGCTGTCGGTTAAGTTGGCACTGGTCAACACCCCTCCTCACTTTGTTCGCAGTTTGGTTTGTTGTGCCCCTCCACCACACCGTTATGTTGCGGCGAAGATTCAGGAGACTAACTGTGCAGTAGAGGCCAACAAGGGATGCATCCTCCCGCCAGTCTATCCCTAACCTGGCCATTTCATTTCACGGAAGCTGAGGTCCGCACTCCCACAACAGCTACGCTGCTGTCGTACAACCATTCTTCAGGCTATCTTGGATCACTGACTTGGAAGCTAGATGTTGTAGAAGCGATGGGTCTTCGCAGCATTGCAGCATTTGTGCACGCGTTTTTGAGTTTGTCCTAGATTTGAAAAGGGTGGCGTCCCGAACCTACCACGCAGCCGGAAATGGTCAATGCGAGCCCTTCATCTCGTGTCGTCGTGTGTCCCAATCCGGCTACGAGAGGGTGGCGCACACGAACAATATCAGGTGAAACGTATCGTGATTCAGTAAACACGCCGATCGCGTTCTGGAAAAAGCTTCTATTTTAGCTTACGATGCTGGGCCTGGAGCTATTCGTCTGCCGAGAGCCGTTTGCCGGATTCCTTGCCTGGCATTAATTTATTTATGCTTGGGGAAAACTGAGGTTGTTTCTAAAGATGATATCAGAATCACGTGCAAAAGTAAATCTCGTGTTAATGCTGTACGTCGTCATGTCAGCCAATAGGAGATTAATGGAAATGTCAGATCATAGAGAAGGATTGCCATCAATTTTGACTTCTTAATGCCCTCATCGTCTGATGGTGTTTTGCACTATCGTTGGCGATCTTATCAAGTCCTTTCATTCCAAAATCTAGTACGTACTTTAAGACATGACTTGCGAATATTGGATTCTCCGCGTATGTAGAATCAATTGTTTAGTCCCATGCCATCATCTCTTGGCTCGAGACAGGATCTCATGATCCGGACATATGGCATTAACGAGCGTACATGACCAGTAACACTGCATGCATTTCATCCAGAGGTACTTGTTTACTGGACTGGGAAAAGTACATGTACCACACCCAATATATGGAAGATGACGGCTGCGTCAAGGATATATTAAATCGAGGCCAAGCATTTGAGAGAGGAATTGGCCAATGGCCACTCTATTGGGGAATGTCTGTGCAGATACTTTGTGACTAAGCTTCTGTTGCTCAGAGGCAAGTTATGTTATGTCCAGAGAATGAGCCGTTCAGATTCGATTGAACAGATTCCAGGCCGCAACATTTCCCGGATTAAATTTTATTCCACATGTATTGCAGCCTTAGAGAGGGACCAAATACATCAAAATACTGCAACGTTATCCTATGTCTATTCCTGGAGAGACACACCATGTCAGATTGAACACCAACAAGAAAAGACTTCGAGCCTAACATCATTGGCGTGAAGCTTATTAAACTCTCGCCAATTACGCCATTATTTGATCTTAATTGAAGACAAAATGATCCGCACTCTAAAGGGTATATTGCGATTACATCTGAATATGTTGGTCCCGCACCTTTGTTAGCCACGGATTGACAAAGACGCCTCCGGAAACCAATAACGGACTCGTTTCTATAATCCTACTGCATCTAAAACAAGTTCGACTGGCCTATTCGAGGTGAGTAAACTTGAAACATGTGTGGCATGATGATACTTGTTTATCCGCGACATTCAAGTCGGCACATGATGGACGTATTTGTGAAACTTTAGGCTCAGACTATATACATAGGAATGATGTACATGAATGTGTACTACCCAAAAAAAAGCATGTCCTTCTTTCCCATTGAAGTCGGTAAGCTCTAGAATCAACTTCTTTATCTGGGCAGCATGAGTAAATCCCAGTCCCACGGTTCGGTAATGATCAGCAAGAATGAAAATGCGACAGAACACGGAGAACCCTTTCATTTCGAGCCTGAATTTTAGCACCGTCGTATGCCTGATATTGCACTGCAATCGCTGATAGATGAGCTGAGAGTGAGCGGCTGCAGGTACGGTAGAGACCCAAGGAGATAGAACACATCAATAGATTTCTACATAATAATTTCCCGGAGAAGCTAACAGTCCAAACAATCTAGCTTGGGTGTATATCGATAATATTAAATTTTCCAAGCGAGCAAACATACAACAATCTAATCAAGTGCGGGTATTGGCAACAGGGTACGTATACTGCCTGAATACAACCGTCAGTTTCGTGGTAGAAGTCAACATGACTAGATGATGTTTTCTAGACACGCGAGGGTGCGGCTTGGGTTATCCTGGGATCGATGATATATGGCCGTAATTTGTTGATGAGCAAGCCATTTCAGTTAATATCCGCGGTCGCTTCGCTTTTTGAAGTGATACAGCTGTTCGAGGCATGGGAGCCAGTGGCCTCTTCAGTAATGCAACTGCCGCCGAGCTTACTCCAGAAATGGTGGTTGCTTCGTATTTCCACAAATGAGAATGTCATTCATAGAGTGCTGTTTTAGCTGTAGTCCGAGAAGTTAATCAGGAAGAGCCAGCAGATGCGACAGGTGCCTTAGATCCTGCCGATGCAGCTGCATCATATCTATCGGCCCATTCATTCCTTTCCGCAATTTTCGGTTTACCCCCTTCTGCCAAAGAGCTCATCTTAGCGACTCCTAGACCATCCCAGACCCCTCCATTGCGCGGACACTTCAGAAGCAGCGTCAATGAACGAGCTCGAATCTCCTGATTTTGGCACTTGCTACTGACATAGAACAACGGAGCAACAACTCCCATCTCGAATGAGAATTGAAAGCCATCCAACTTCCCTGTACCTTGAGCCGCCGCAAAGAGGGGTTCAACAATGGCCATGATATCCTGAAATTGACCATTGAGAGGCTCGTAATCTGACTCTATATGAGACATCCTTGTCTCAAGCATTATAGTCGACATTTTCTGATAGATGCGAAGGATTTTGCAGGCTCGAATGTTGGCGTCACTGGTCCAATATTGGATTCTTAGATACTCATTTAATGCCACTTCCCACTGTTCGAGTAGAATGTGGCCTTTTTGTTGAATAGTTTTGATCTCGGCATCATTGATCTTTCGTATAGAATGATGCAACCAATATAGGAGGATATCTAGCCAATCTCTTGCCTCCTCAACCGATGAGAAAGCTGCTGGAATTCCAAGGCTCTGAGGATTCAAGAGGCGTTGATGAAGCTCTAGCTGAGGTTGACGACCGTTCTCGAGTGTTACGCCTTGTAAGTCCAACCGAGTGAATAAAGGAACGAGATGATCTCGGATAAATTGAGTTTCTAAAGATGTTTTGCATGAAGATGCAACTACATTCCGATGCCATTCTCTCAAAATATTCAGGCCGCCAGCCAATTGCTGCATTCGCAGGACATGATTTCCTTGGATTGTTTCAAGCCATATAAAGAGCACGCAACATATCAATGTCACGCTCACCCGCTGTTGGGCATCAGCAAGATCACTAGCTAGTTCTCGAATGGCTTTCATGTAGTGGCGCAGGCTCAAGCTCTTCAACGTTCCATTTGCAGGTTCCTGCTGTTTTACACTTTCGTGAAGAGCACCCAGAGCAATGACTGCGTGTCTAATTGCCGGCTGATTACGGCTAATTTGTAGCAATAGGTGGTTGTAGAATTCCTTGTCAAAATAGCCGGATAATTCAGGAGCGGTTCGCTGCTGGAAGAAACAAAAGTGGCGACGCTCGTCAAATGTCTCAGGTAGTATAGCAGACAAAGTTAGAGAGGCGTCAGAATCTAAGCAATCCTTCGGCGAAATTCTCTCGTTTCCCATCTTAGACTGCTGTGCATATCCGTCGCATACCCGCCCACTAATCTTACAGTTTCGGCACAGGGGGCGAGATTCATCACATTTGATATGGCGTATTCGGCTACAATAGTTAGTCTTAGGACATATAGAGAAGATTCACTGGGATTTTTGATAACGGAAGTGAAATGAAGAGTAATGATTGTAACTAACCAAGTACGACAACCTGTACGAGACCTAGGAGCCTTGGCCCTTCTCAGCTGTTTTTTCTCCTTTTTGTCTTTACAGTCCATGACCACTGAGGAGTTGATAGGCGGGAACTAGGTGGCATTGCACTCTAGACGAGTAGACGAAGTATTCCCTTAAATAGGATATGCAGTGGAGGAATCCTATGGTATTTCGGCCCATGTTACTAAGCTCCGTGACGCCTTTCATTGGCTGGAATTGCAGCTCCATAAGCAATCCGCCTCGTTTTCCATAAGCAGGATCAATCCTCGCTCAATCGCACTGGGGAAGCTTGTTACCACGTTATCTACAAATATACGTACAACGAATCTCCCATTTACCTTTACGAGAAGTCTCTTCTCAAGCCTTCCGCCAACCTGCTTGGGACAAGAATAAACGAAGCTTTCGATTTATCGAGCACTAGATCAAGGCAGGATCTCGGCTATGAGAAGTCAGACTAATATTTGATTACTCACATATTGACTCCAGAAACTCTGTAGGCAATACGAGTTGGGGTTCATGGTTTTCGTAAGCAAATAATCGAGTGATAGACCTAATGTAACTATTACCAAAATCTACCAGTAGGTACGAAAACTGATTCACGTGTGCCTTCCTTATGACGTAGTGTAAAATAATAAAGAAATAATAGGTTGCACTACGATGCTCTCTCAAAACATGCAGAATTTCTCGGAGCTTCCCGGTCGCATAAAGTTTAAGAGTGCCCGCTGTATCATGACGGTGCTATTTTATAGGCTCTTGATACTTGTCAAGCTTCCCTGTCCCAACATTATAAGCAGAGGTCATCACCGTATGGATGTCGCCGCCGAGCAGAAGATACTGACAGTTAGGTCATGTCACGTCAAAATGATGAATAGACATCTTTCTACAGAAAGAGAAGCAAAAGGATACTATAACCTTTAAAATAGCCCCAGTGCTTGCGTATCAGTAGCAATGATATTTGGTGAGTTCTAAACTGAGCTAGACTAATGTGTCTAACGATCTGTACTGCGCGGCGACTGCTGTTTGTAGTCAGAACTGTCTCAAAGTTGAGCATTCACAGACTCATCATAGTTACAGAACTATTTCAGAAGAATGAGTTGCAAACCAGTCTAGTGCTTTCTAGGAATGACTTAAAGACACAGTTTTATTTCACTTGGGCTTGCGGCGACTTGATACGTGACGTGGCTCGGCGGCTTGTGAGGTATCTTGGTATCATTGCGATTTACTGATTTATCTGGTAATTCGGTAGAATTTTAAAAGGAGATAAGTTTGTAAACGATATTGGAAGAGGAACCGCAGGGAGTAATGGTGTGGCGCTGTAGAAGAACGATTTGAGTTCAGGATGGGAAGTTGAGTTGAGCCAAGCAAATGCTGCATCTATGCCTGAGATTTGAGGCAATTAACCAAAAAATTATTGAAAGGCAAAATGAACTGTTTAACAGCGCGACTTAACTTTGGAACGCGTTGACAAGACAAAGGTGCCATATCAGCAACAAATAAGTCCTTGGATTTGCCTCTCCACAGACGGTAATCTCAAAGGGGATTTTTGAATTTGCAAAAACCAAACGGTTCGACAGGATGGCTATGAGTGAGTGCCTAATTGATGCCCTAACTCAATAATAGCTTCAGCTAACAGATACCCTTAGATATTGATATGTCCCAGGGTATGCCTACTTTCCGTGATATTATGGTTGAGAGAAATGCGATTCTAATACTGCTATAGCCCAGGTGGTAAAAGACGAGCAAGGGCGACCTTTCATTGTAGTTAGAGAGTGAGCAAATATACCTGCCAACTGCTGAGAGTTTGTTAACAGAGCTTAAGTCAGGGAAAGAAGAAGCGACAGCATGGCAACGATGCGGTAAAGTCTCACATACTGGCAGCAAGAACGGTAGCAAATATCGTTAAAACGTCACTTGGACCTCGAGGCCTCGACAAGATCTTAATATCCCCAGATGGAGACATTACTGTAACAAACGATGGAGCTACGATCTTAGGACAGATGGAGATATCAAATCATGTAGCGAAGTTGCTAGTAGAACTCTCCAAGTCACAAGATGATGAGATAGGAGACGGAACAACCGGTGTTGTAGTGCTTGCAGGGGCCTTATTAGAACAAGCGGCAGAGCTCATCGACAAGGGAATTCATCCTATTCGAATAGCAGATGGGTACGACCAGGCTTGTGATATTGCGGTTGCCGAACTGGACAAGATTGCAGACACCATTGAGTTTACTAAAACACAAAAGGAGAATCTGGTAAAAGTTGCGAGGACGAGCTTGGGTAGCAAGATCGTTTCCAAAGCTCATGATCAGTTTGCGAACATTGCCGTGGATGCCATCTTATCTGTGGCTGATCTTGATCGTAAGGATGTAGACTTTGATCTCATCAAAGTTGACGGAAAGCTTGGAGGCTCACTCGAGGATTCATTATTAGTACAGGGTGTTATTGTTGACAAAGACTTCTCTCACCCTCAGATGCCCTCTGAAGTTCGAGATGCTAAGATCGCCATTCTTACTTGTGCGTTCGAACCACCGAAACCCAAGACAAAGCATCATCTCGACATCACTAGTGTGGAGGAATTCAAGAAATTACAAACATATGAAAGGGAGAAGTTCGCAGAGATGATTGACCAAATCAAGGATACTGGGGCGAACCTTGTTATATGTCAATGGGGTTTCGATGATGAGGCGAATCATCTACTCTTACAAAATAATCTGCCTGCTGTTCGATGGGTTGGAGGACCAGAAATCGAGTTAATTGCCATTGCAACGAATGGCAGAATTGTGCCAAGATTCGAAGACCTATCCGCAGAGAAGCTCGGAAATGCTGGTATAGTACGAGAAATGAGCTTCGGAACAACTAGAGAGAAGATGTTGGTTATCGAGGAGTGCGCAAACACGAGGGCTGTCACAGTTTTTGTCAGAGGAAGCAACAAGATGGTAAGCTATGATTTTGTCGTAAGATTGAGTTTGGCTAACGCTTTGATTAGATTATTGATGAGGCGAAACGCTCCTTACATGATGCTCTTTGTGTTGTTCGTAATCTTGTTCGCGACAACCGTGTGGTTTATGGAGGCGGAGCTGCTGAAATCGCCTGTTCTCTCGCAGTTGATGAAGCTGCTGTAAAATCGCCGGGGCTTGAACAGTATGCTATGCGTGCATTTGCAGATGCCTTAGATGCAGTTCCTATGGCACTTGCAGAGAACTCAGGCCTGTCACCCATCGAGACTCTTGCTAGTATCAAGAGCCGACAAGTGACAGAGAAGAACTCCAGATTGGGCGTTGACTGCATGCAGACAGGGAGTAATGATATGAGAGACGCGTTTGTCATTGACCCGTTGATTGGCAAGCGACAGCAACTGATGTTGGCTACCCAGCTGTGTCGAATGGTTCTGAAGGTCAACAACGTGATCATTTCAGGAAGTGAAGAGAACGAATTCTAAAATAAATGTACTATAAGTTTATAATAGACCAGGGAGCATTATTAAATAGAACGTTCCTGTACTTTCCCAGGGCGAAATTCCCATCTGATACAGCCATTTCTGCTCTCGGATCGACCAGTGAAGGGTTCCCAATATGGTTAGTCTCTTCTTAGCATAAATGATGCAAACTCCCTAAACCCGTTGCACCATCTACATCTTTCTATAATCAATAGTTATAGATACAGACAATGTGACTCGTCATGGAGCGGTATTGGGTACGTAAAGAGTCAGGCTTCTACGTATAACATCACATATCGGCATCACTAGCTAATAGGAAAAATGATAATGAGGAAGGAACATCCTGGCAAAGCTGCTTCGTCAACAACAGGCTCCCTTCGTCTTCTTTTCAAGATTAACTCATTATTCAATTGAGTAGCATCATAGATTAATACAATGGACGACATTCCGGAAGATTATGAGATGATCGAGTCTCAGGAAGCAAATATAGAGTCGGAGGACATCTCAAAAATCCAGGTTTGGCTTCAACCTACAGATTATGCGGCTGAGTCTAGCGAGTTTCATAGTCATTTGTACTCACATATACCAGAAACAGGACTTTGGGTGTGTGAGACCTCTCAGTTTGAACAGTGGCGCGACTCTGATAAGCACGCAAGTCTTTGGATTAAAGGTCCTCCAGGGGTGGGAAAGAGTGTAATCTCGGCCGCGATGGCTGATTACTTGAGAAATATTGGCGATGGACCAGTCTTGTATTTCTTCTTCCGCTATATTGTTGATGGAAACCACCACCCGCGTGGATTGCTTTGTGACTGGCTTGCCCAACTTATCCCATTCAGCCCCAGAGTGCAGGCGATCTTACAGCCATTAGCTAAGTGTATACTAGAGGATGTAACGGATGGAGACTTATGGGACTATATTCTTGATGGATTGAGAACGCTTCCGAAATTCTACTGCGTTGTCGATGCGCTTGATGAAATGGACCAGTCCGATAAAATCATCTCTTGCATCGTCTTAATGATCTTGCTACATTTCGACCCAAATCAACAAAGTTAATAATGACCAGTCAGCCCAAGAAATACCTTCAAAGAGCCTTAAAGACACTTCTACCGTTCACATAAGCTTAGAAAAAGAGCTTGTTGGCAGAGATATTGCAGCCTTTGTCTCTCATTGCCTACGTGTGGCTCTTCCCGACTTATCCCAGGCCATATTTCGGAAGTCACTGCAAGAAGCTATATGTGAAAGATCACAAGGCCATTTCCTCTACGCCCGTTCGACATTAGATCAAATCACGCCGGTAGCTCAGTCAGTACAACTTAAGGAGATTGAAAACCTAGTGCAGAACCTGCCAGGTGACTTAGAGTCGCATGTTGCTATTAATGCGGAAATGGCACGGGATGCGTACTGGAATATTGAATGTATCAAACTTCTAATTTCCTTGGGAGCGGACGTCAATGCCGAAGACACCCAAGGGTACTCCTGCCTGTATAACGCTACTTATTCATTTTTCGTTATGGAGATCTTATTGGAGCATGAAGCAAAGTTTAGTAGCAGTACAATTTCGCCTATATTTGCAACAATTCAGAACAAGAGCGCTGCCGCCCTTGCTATGATGCTCCAGGCCGACATAGATTCAGACATTGTTGACACAATGAATTCCTGTCCCGTGGATGAGATGATTGTCAAGGACCAAAAACGCACTACTCTTTTCTGTACGTCTTTTACGGCAAAGGGCTATTCTAACGGTAATATTGCTGTGGTTGGATAGGGTTTTATAATTCCCCTACTGATTAGAGGTGGTGCGGATGTTTACACATGTCTAAATAACAGAGACATTGCTACACTGGGTGTTTGAGCATGGGACTCAAAAAATAATCAATCAATACCTAGAGGTACCATTGGGCATCGACTTTGATGCGAAAGATCAATCAGGAAGAACGATTCTGCACGCATTAGGCGACTGGACAGCGACGATAGGCGAAGGGGAAACACGGCCATTACCAATTATACGCCTCTTCGACCGTGGAATTCACGTCCACGCGTTAGACAGGAAAGAGGGGAACTTCCTGCACATCCTACTTCAAAATCCAGATTTTGCGCAGGACACGATCATCCAGTGCATCAAGTATCCTAGGTGCCAAGATTTGTGGAGGCAGAAGGACAGCAAGGGCTCAGAACGCTAGACTACGCACTGCTCTTCTTGCGTCCGGACTTATGTGAAGCATTGATAAGTTTAGGCACCGATATTCTTGAACCTGATCCTGAAGGTAAGACTCCTGCATCATATTGCTGCCCAATTCCTCTATGTGCGGCGAAATAGAAAGAGTGGATATAAGAAATAGGTGTTTCGGTCGGTATATCTTCGAGGACTATATACATATGGTCTTACGGATTAAACACACCAATGTCTTGGTAGCATAAGACCTCTGCCTTTCTGCAAACCTTCGAATTTGAAGCTGATAACCTTAAAATTTCTTTAAGTTCTAGATCCCATCGGCCATTTAGTAAATCCACCGTTTTCACAACGACAATGATGTGCCTCTTCACTCACAAATCTCCCAATTGTCATCCATTGAGTCAATGCTCTTGCCGAATTGCAGTCCCTTCCAGAGCCTTGACCTGAAGTCAGAGTGAAATTCATCCCTATCAAAACACCATCACCCACTCACCCCCAGTCACGAGATCAGGTGGCGAGCGTGTGATCTGGCTCGCTTAAGCCCCTGAGCTAGAGTTTGAATGGTGGATGGCTAATTCAAGCTCCAGAAGGTTGGAACAAACCAGCACTACTCACTGATGAAGCTCTGCAATTTTCGGAGGGGGGAGGGGTTGAACGTTAAGTTGAGACTAATTTGAAGTAGTTAGAGCCTCTAGGGAAAGGTAAATACTCCTTGGGACTGGTGGACACTAGTCACAGGTAAGACACGCGTAGTAGCAAATCGTCTAAAAGTATGGCCGTTCCTTATGCGTATAGTCAATTACGAGGGCTCTAGTCAAAAGGGAGAAACTCATTCAACACCTGCTCCGCACCAACCAACTCTCTTGTCAAAACCTCTCCATGCTCGTCACTTCGCAACTTAAATTCACACTTGAACGGTGCAGGGCGTTGAATGACACCCTTGCAGATCAAGTTCATCGTATCATAAATCTCACCATCCACCTTCAGAATTTCAAATGCCCAGATGATCTTCGCAAGTGCGATACCGATGGTAGCAATCGCCAAGTCAGCACCAGGACATGAGCGACGCCCCCAGCTGAAACCCGCTTGGCCGAACTTCGAAGGGAAGGGCTTTCCTATGAACGAGTGGTCAAAACGCGAGTCCGATGATGGGAGGAAACGTTCAGGATGGAGTGCTTGTGGATCTGGAAAGTATGTTGGATCGAGATTCATGGCCCAGAAGTTTAGAATGACGGTTGTGCCCTTGGGAATGCGGAATTGCTTGTAGGTATTATCTTCGCTTGTTGTGTGAGGTAGATTTAGTGGTGTGATAGGGCGCCAACGAAGGACTTCTTTAACTAATGCTTCGATGTATGGAAGTTCATCAGAGAATGTTGGGCTTCGGGATGTTCCAACCACAGAGTCAATTTCTTCTTTTGCGGCATGAAGCACCGAGGGATGAGTGATGAGTCCTAAGATTGCTGTTCGAAGTGCCGAAGCTGTGGTATCTGCTCCTGCTGCAAAGAGTGTTCCAGGGATATATGATTGCTCGAGTTTTGTCAAGCATTCGATTTCTTTGCTACGCTCAAGCATCATTTCAACCAGGCATGGGGACCTGCTTTTGCCTTTCTTAGAAATATCGTTGTAGACAAGATCGATTAGAGACTCGTTGAAAACTTTCTCTTCCTCCCCTTTCTCGATGATCGGTGCTTTCCAGGGTGCAAGGAAGGTTGGAAGTTTTGCAAGAAATGGTATGGATTCCGCCAGATATATCCCAGGAGTGGTTAGTCGAGTCACATAAGCCATGAAACCAAGTTTCGTGGTAACGACTTTAGCGTCGAGCCTATCAACTGTTGAAACGTTAATTATAGAGTTCAATTCATCCCGATCTGGAAAGCACACATACCACGGCGCCCATAAGCCATAGAAAACACAATGGAAGCAGTATACCGATCAAGAGAAGACACCAAACTGTTCGAGTCCCGAAGAAGATGGCTGACCAGCTTGACAGCCTCGGCCTCCTGGCGAGGCTGATACATGGGTAGCGATGAAGGCTTGAGGATAAGATTTAGATATTTACGTCTCGTAGCCCATGGTTTGCCATGAGGCATCGAAACAATATGGTTCTTACCACCAAAGACCTCTGTAAGAACGACAAGCTTTGGTCTTGATGCATAGTTGGTACCTTTTTCGAAGAGTTCAGCCGCGATTTCGGGATCGCATACCAGGAGGATTGGTCGTCGGTACATCCAAATCGTGTAGAACTTGCCATATTTCCTACGACTTTCGGAAGACTTTACCCAGTCTTTGCTCTTTGGAAGGGAGAGACTAGCCATTATATTAGCCCTGAATATTGAAAAAGGTAATCCTTGGTTACCTACATGTTACCAATGAAAGGAATTGGAAGTGGTCCACGAGGAAGGTATTTCCATTTCAAGAAGTCAGAAGTGACGATGCTTGCGATGGTCAAGAACAGGGCACCGAGAACGTACTTCCACAGTAAGAACATATTAAATGATTTGCAGACTACTAACTGAAGTGTTTATGATAGTTTCAAAGAGCCTTGAATTGAACAAGAAAGGTATTCTCGGGAAAGAGGCGATTCCATTTTTGGTTAGCGCGTGTTCAGAGAGTCCCGCTGCTCGATCCTCATGAAGATGAAAGGATAGACTGTTTTGGATTCAACAATGAAAAGCGAAACTTCTTCTGAACTTGTTATTATATTTGAGTCTGTATCCGGGAGATACAACAGATACAAAAAGGCATACGACTTGTCCCCCTGGATAGCTGTTAGAGATGGCTACAACAACGCCTGATGTACATACATAAATTTCGTTTTTTTTTTTTTTTTTGTATTCTTCGCATCAATCAATTTAAGAAGATGGTTGTTAGTCTTAACAGTGGAAAATTTTTGTTTGCAATACTTATCTCATCTTAATTTATTCATGTCCTGACAAAATATACAACCTTTTGATGATTACGCCAAGTCAGAGCAACATGCGAGACAGCAATAGGTAGACTAGTTCTTAGTATTTCCATAGCCACGCTAAATGATGCTTTTCAGTATCATAAAGAAGGCTTTGCATCTCGAAGTAAATATGTAATAAGTTTGTAACGATGGGTTGTAAGCAATACAGATTACTTCTAACCGCGAAATGCCATTCCAGCATTACAGATAATTGATTCTCTGCTCTTTCGTATTTATTTTTGACCACAAAAAGGCTAGCAAGACCTTTCCAGACCCCCAAAGCGGCTTCCACCTTTGTGATTCCTTTCCTGCCAGTAAACCAAACAAGTCAGCTTTTGCAATATCAACAGAGTGTCTTACGCAGAATGGCAGTAGTATATAATTCATGTATTGTGGTCAAAGTAATCACAGATGCTTTTAAGGGCCTGGGTTCGTTCCCGCGGCACCCCTTGTGGTATCGTCCTTTAAAATTCCTTATTACGTTAAGATTTGCGGTAATCATTCAGTAACTAAAGTTCAGAATTAGAGTAGAAAAGAAGAACCTGTTGAAGCTACCTATAATTTGCATTAGCGCTACAAGGCCTTACGACGGAACTTTGCGAGGGGCAATCCGTACTAAGTGGTTACTACTATAAATACAAATATATTACAATACTAAATTGCCGTGCATGATAGTTGCAGTGTTTCAGTTATTTGGATAGGTGAGAGCATAGCTCGAGTCGCGGGACTGCATCTAACCATAGAGATGGTGAACGCCCAGCCCATCAAATCCCCCCACGGCGTCCTTTAATGAGAATCTAAAGCTTGCCAATGTGAGTTTGAGGTGTTTAGCGATGGCTATAAGAAAATTGTTGTATGTGCCTAAAATATTTTATGGGCTTCTCGGCACCACGAGTATGTAGAAGAAAATTGGCAGATATTTCATCTTTCCCCAGCCTTTAATAACAAACGTTCATAAAATAAATACCTTGAGTCCCCTATTCACAGAGTCGAACGTGGGGATTATCTGTCTAATATTTGGAGGATAAAGCACGACTGATGCACTTTAACCTATAGGAAAGTGGCGTTTGGCCACAACTTTGCCCGCTGCATTTAACTCTACAGCAGTGAAGTGGATTCGGTTATTGGATGTGCTCTTATGCTGCGTCTCCCTACGGATGTGTTAGATTAAAGTAACCAGATAGAAAGTTTATGGATGCGGACGTGTATGCAAGAGAGGTAGCGACGGAGTTGTTGAAGCCGCGGGTCAAGAGTGATATTTGGCGAGGAAGTCTGACGATTATTGCCCGTATTTTGAGCTGTTTTGGGTGGGAGGCAATGTTGGATGCAGAGCTGGGAAAAGCTGGTGGGTTGGATAAGATCAGACGCCCTTGATGCGTTATGGAAATTGTGAACCGAGAACACTGCCGCTCAAGCTATACCTCACCGGCTCGAACCTCGACCCTCGATTCTCCCCATCCTCTCGCATCTTCTAAGCCACGGGATCAACCTCCACATACTCTCCAACGCCATCCTATCCCTCACAAAACCTCAACTCCTTCTCTTCCCCCTATCAAACAACCCCCTTCCAAATCTAACCCTGCATCCCCATCCCCATCCTAACCACTACAACGCCTCTAATCCTCCCCCCATCCAAAACCCCAAACCACCCACCCCCAGGCGGTCCCCTAACCAGCATCCATACCTTCCACGCCAGCACCGCAGCCGAAACCCCCATTCCCACATACACCCTCCGGCTCAAGGCCCCGCCCGGCCCCGATCTACGCTCGATACTCCTTCTGAAAACGGGAACGTGTTGCCTCGTATTCGTATACGCTCGAAATTTTGGAAATGGAAGAGGTCGCATTTCGGAGAGCTGTCTGTTTGGATGTGTATTTGTTATCCATGGAACAATGCGTGAGAGTGAAAATAAGGAATGGAGGAGGAGGAGGAGGAGGAGGAGGGACAAGAATTGTGGTTTAGACTTTAGAGCGCGGTTCTAGGGCTATCTAACTCCGGTTGGCTGACTATATATCCCAACGGCTCTAGCTAGGCAAAAAAAGTAAAAAAAATTAATTCAAGGCGAAACTATTTCCAACGAACCACCCAACGGAAACGGAGAAAATGCGTCGCTTAAACTATAAACGGGCCGAGAATCGCGGTTTATAGACCTGACGAAGGAGGGAAAGGAAGGGGAAAAGGGTAAAGTTGAACCCGACGCAGGTTCATGAACAAAATTCCATGGCGACGAGGGGACCTACTGAACATATAGGTATAAAGCATGGGCTTTGCGGGCTGGGGTGGGAGGCAGGCACGGTGGCGTAAGTATAGGGGAGGTGGAACTGTATGTGCGAGTGTAAATGAAGAGGGGTGGCGATCATGAAGCTCAGCTCGTACGCTTTCGTTGCTATTATGGTAGGTAGCTCTGATTCAGGTTCCTATCCGCGAGAACGGGGATAGCTTTTGGAAACTGTCAGCACACTTAGCTTGATCTTGTCGTCGTTCGCTAGAAGCTGTTATGTAGAGGGAGGAATGAAAAGGAAGGGTGCCCATATCCGGTATCTTACCAACTTCCAACCGTGAAATTACTGTCCTGGCCATCACTCGGCAATGCCTATCCCGTTCCTCTGCGTATTAGTAATATCATTATGTCCAGAAGAAGTTCAAAGGTAATGACACAATCAGGATACGATTGGGGAAATTATCTTCTTGACGCTAGCAGAAGATCCCCCAAAAATGGAGGATCGATTCATCTCTATGTGCATAACAAATGTGCCGCTCGTGCATCCCGCACGTACACGACAGGTATAACGCAAGCAGTGGTATCAAAAAACATGTATCAAGCTCCCAACCACAAAAAAACAAACCCCGGTGTATAGTCCAAAAAGCGCAACAGATAGCCCACCCCAAGCCCAGAAACTCGTTGCTTGCATCGAACAAAGCAAGACACAGTACCAAATCCTGCACCATTGGTGTCTAAAAACGCCATGCTAATTCGTAGGTGAAATCGAAAAACAATATATAGTAAAGCGAAATCGTGATCGTTAGCCGTTACAGACTCATAGTCAACCATTCCCATTCCTGCGGCCCTGTGCCAGTGGCAATACCGTTAGGTCCAATAACCATGCCTGATGGCGGAGCGGGCATTCCGTTCAATCCAGACATGCCCATCGCTGAACCCACCTGGCGCGACGACATGCCGAAGCCATTTGAGAGGCCCAAGTTTGCCATGTTCCCACCATTTGGAATCATGCTCATGCCCAATGACTTAGCCGCTTCATTGGACCCAGTTGAATTAGTTGGAGAGTCGACGTCCATGCTTTCAATGGCGCTGACACTCTTGCTGTGTCGTCGCTGACGCTTGGGGGCCACCGTGACGTTGGAACGAGGCAATGAAGCCGCAGCTGCCCCGGGTCCTGGCGTATCTTTCGGTGGTGCAGCCGCAATAGCCACAACTCCTTTTCCACCGCTGATTCCAGATGGTCCAACCGAGGATCCAGCGGAACCATGGTAAGATGTTGGCGTGCTCCCCGCGGTGCTGCCTCCACCACCCCCAGTAGAACCTGATACAGAAGCCGGGCTCGCGCTTTCATTAACTCCATGTGTACTCGTGGGCGTGGTTGCCTGAGTAGCCGGTGCTGTTGTTGACGTCGTCACAACTGAGTTCTTCCGGGTGTTAGGTCCGCTGGTGCCTTGAGCACCCACCTTCTTTGAAGCACGAGTAGAGGCTCCACCTGGAGCTCCAACAGGAAGAGAAGCCCCTGAGCCACGATTTCGCTTTTTGATAACGTCAGTCTTCAGAGAGAGAGGTCGCACAACTCCATGCAGCTTTAAGAAGAGGCCACAAGCATTGCATAGCGGATGGCCTTCTGGATTTCGACGCCAAAGGGGAGTGGTTTGAGTGAAACAGTTGGTACAAGTTGTCGGTACCCCATTTTCACCCTGGGCACCTGCTGCACCCACCAGATTTGTGGAAGAACCGTGCTTGGATCCGCCAGGTGAAGATGGACGACTGGGAGCCACAGAGGAGAAACCTGACATGTTGTTATGATCGGGTGGAGAATTGGGGTTCGATTGTGCCACAGGATTGAATCCATGCTGAGCCCCCATAAGCGTCGTGTTTGGAGTCGACGCAGTCCGTGGAATCTTTCCTCTCCTGTCATTCCTTGATCGATTGTCTGAAACTGATTGCGTAGATGCGTGAGTGCGGCCCAATGACCCTCCTGAGCCTTCCCAATCCACCATTCCAGTTGTGGTCCCTCCAATTGTGACCTGCTTCCTCGGAGGGCCTCCGGGATATCGAGCGGCTTGAGTGTTGAATTGCCCCGGTAGGCTCGCATCCCATTGGAGGGCGCCTTGTCCTACTTCTATATTTGAATCATCCATTGATGATTGCCCGAAATCATGCCCAATCATCAATGTGCGATCCGCAAAAGCTGCTCCTTCATCATCTTCATTGTCAGACTCCCCCCCAAAACTAAACATATTGCTGTCTTGAGTCATGTGCGCCCCAGGCGACCGAGCGGGATGATCTGAATGAAAGACTTGTGTAGGATCTATATGCTGGGCCATAAACGAGCCAGAGGACGTGTAAGAGTTAGATGGACCTGTGTTTGTGACAGGGGTGAACATTTGGCCGCCATTTGTATTGTAGATGTACTGCGGGCCTAAGGAATTTGCAAAGTTAGATGGCCCGTGACTAAATCGTTGGCTCGGGGCCATGTCATGTTGTTGGAAGTACATGTGCTCTCCTTCTGGTATTGGCTGTGGGGTTGAAACAGCTGAAGGATAAGTACTCCCTGGCGGAGAACCGTAAAAATTATTTGAATTCAAGGACGAGGATGGCATCGAGGCATTATTATACATTGTAGAGAATGGCCCATGTGGTACAAGAGGGGACTGTGCGGGCGAGAAAGAGAAGCCTTGCTGGTACGGACCAGCGGAGGTGATTATGGGATCATTATCCATATTAAAGGTGTCGAGTTGATAAGGGATTCCAGCATGGTTATTTTGGTGCATTGGAGGGTGTTGCTGGTCTAGAGAATACTCATGTAGATCTGCATCGTGATCCAAGTCGTTGTTTATCATCATGCTGTTTACAGGAGGGACATGAGGAGAGAAGTCGGCGGGTCTCTTTCGAGGCTATCTTATGTTAGCAAATTGCTTATCAAAAGTGGTACTAAAGTCCAGGCTCAAAATGACATTCGCAGAAGCAAAGACTCACCCTGCGTTCATCGATACTGGTCTTCCTAATATTTCTTTGCACATAATTAAATTCATGGCTACCTCGCGCATCATGCGGAGGAACAGGGACAGACTGTGGGATAGCAAATTGTGCTGATTCTTTCCGCATCTTGATAGGAATCGCGGATGCCACCGCATGTGAAGACTTGTCTGAATCTTTCTTCAAGTCTGGTGATGGTGACATTCCCAGCCCAGCAGGAGTCGCAATGTTGTCCGAGAAAATAAAATCGTCAATGTTCATGGCATCCTGATGTTCTGCTGGAGGGGCCCGTTCTGAGGTTTTCCTCAACTGCGCAATGCCACTTGGAGCACTGGTTGAGCGGGCCATTGACTGTCTGTAACACAATTAGAACTCTGTACCAAAGCAGATCATATCTGCCTCTTGACCACTTACCGAGCAGCCTGTTCCTGTTTGCGTTTCCGCAGACTCATTGCCATCATGCGCCAGGTGAGATTCTCCATCCGCTCTTGGTTAGGCAATTGCTTCTTCGTTTTGCTGTACAACCTCCATATTTGTGTAGCCAACGGGTCCTTCCTCTGCATCTCGTCAGGGCTGTCGAGCTCCTCTCCTGCTGCATCATCCTTCCATGTGGGGAAGAAGCTCTCGCGCAGCAACTCCTTGCGCGCGCTGATCTCTTCCGAATTATCCAGCTTGACGTGCGCGCCAGCGCTCGAGTCCTGTATCGAGGTGCTCGTGGTCGGTCGTGATTTGGCGGGAAAAGGTTGTTGCGAGTGCTGCGGATAGCCGGGCCTTCGTGGGAAACGATAGTCGTGCTCTGTTATCGACGTCGTTGTTGATGTTGTAGGATTAGATTGAGCCTCTCCAGCCATTGTGAACATGTTGTTGGAAGCGTGGAGTGGTCGCAGGACTCCCCCACGTTCCTCATATTGTGCCGCCGCTCCAGACATTGTTCGGAGCGACACACACCTCCTAAATCCTCTCCTCTTTATGCAATGATTACTCCAGTATTTGGCGTATGAATAGGCCTCGTTATATTCTGCAAGTGTGATATTATGCTGAGGATCTTTCCTGCTCCTCCTTCTCTCGACCCAGGTAGTGGTTCCGGCTCGATGTACAAAGGTACTTGGCCGATCGAGGCCTAGGCAACTAGTGCGCTGGAAGGAAGTGGTGCGTCGTCTTTGGTGGCAGAGCTAAAACAAGACAGGCCGTGGACGCAAAGCGGGCACATGTACGAAAGAATAATGAAGATTCCTAGAGCACAATGGTGATGCTAATAGAAAGGGACCGTATCCTGTTCTTTGTGGCCGCGCGCTGGGTGAGTGCCGTGTCAAGTGGTGGTTTCCTTTGGTTTCGTAGTAGAGTATATTTCCGTCTCGACTACGAAAAGTATGGGACTTGATGAGAAATGGGCTTGGGCAAGGACCAGTGAGCTATTGGGATTACTTTACCGAGAACTGGATCAGATGTCTTGACGCTTTAAGCCTGCATGCCATTGTGGGTTGGGTCAGGGATAATGCATACACTAGCGTGGGTATGCCACCATGGATGATGATGATGATGCTGCTGCTGTTGATGGGCTTAAGCACGGTAAGGGATGCTATATATTATTATACTGTAAAACTACAGTGGGACAGTCAAAGTTAGTAAGTAAACTACCAACAGTAGAGCCCACGCATAACAGCAGCCTCCACCATTAAAAATAACCCCTAAACTGGATCCCACTTCAGCTTCAACACTAATTTTAATTTAAAAAAAATGTAAAATAAAAAAATTTAAGAAGTGGAAGTGAACGATAGCATTTTCGTAACCCCCGTTCACCGCAATGCGGATAGTATAACGCCGTTCACGATTCATGCATATTGGTCGGACAGGGGGGCAGAAAAGATACAGTATTGGTCCTGGAGAAATACACGGGGGAATTCGGTTACCCAAGAACCACCATATCTAGTCCTTTACCTGCATGATGGACATTGTCAATGAAAACCCCTAATTATTCATTCACATTGCTGAAGAAAAATTAAGCGGATGGAAAACTCGGTACAGTGGGCTGGTGCTCCGTAACCTCACAGAAGGGACTAGCTACTATATATGCAAAGGCTCAATAAGAGAACAGGAAGATGAGCTTCTGTTTTGGGGCATATTCTATGTCATAAGAGAGAGAGAGAGATAGAAAGAGATAGGGTTCATGTTTCTACGCTGCAAAGTGCACATAGGTGCTGTAGATTAATCGACAGTTCTTGAGATGCTCAAGCTTGAACCCGATCTAATGCGATACTATCCATCATTGAAACCCGACTCATATCAGGCTCTAATCAGGGTGTGCTGCTGCTCTGGGGTTCCCTTATGCAGTCTGCAGAGAGAGACAACTACGATGCTGCTTCACCGCACTCCCGTTTCCACGAACCGTTTGAGCCTCTGCCTCAGCGATTTTCCTGATTCTTTGATGTTTGGTTCCGGGCCAGCGACAACGGAGGCAAGGCTACACCCACATGTTGCCTAACAAGGACAGGAATGAATTGTGGAAATATGGCGCCCTCTGAATATAAAACTATGGGGCCGAGAACAATACTTACTACCTCCCAACTTGAAAATAAAATGCATCTTCCGGCATTGTCATTGGATGAACAGATAACCCCCCTAGCAGATGCTGCTTTAACTGAGGAGTGGGGATACAAAGGTCGAGTGGGGGTAACATGGGTTTCAACGGTAAGCAGCATGCTGCTGGGAGAGACGTCCATCCATCCATCCATCCATCCATCCCCATCCCATCCCATCCTATCCACCCACATCCACCCATCCTCTGGCTCTTCTGCCCTTCTTGTTCATCATATCCCATCATCATTATTATATTCAATCATTGTTTTACACGGTAGACGTATCCGTTCGACTCACCTCACTTGCATAGGATCTGGACTAAGAAAAACCTGCCTGTTAAACACAGCATAATAGTAGACACCGACTATGAACCGTTGGGGCGATACCATGACTAGACTGACTCGATCATCCACCACGGGCTGGCAGAAAACATAATTGATCGAGGGAGCCACTTGAAGGAAAGCTACGTACAGTACTACTAAGTTACGCAAATGGCAATCTTGATTCGTGAAGCCCACACTCTTGGGCTAAACTACAGTACGACATGGTCCACATATCTTATCCGACCTCTCCGATTTTCAGGGTCTGTCGTCGATGCACCCCCGCCCCAACATTGGTCAGTGTCAAGATTGATAGCTCCTGTTTTTTTTTTACCCACCATTCTGCCGTCGGCCGCAAACCAAGCAATATTTAAGGCAGTTTATGGCAAGGTTTCGTAGCAGTGGGGGGAGGGGAGGGGACGGTACTGTAAGTGTAAACGTGGAAATAGGCTCGCTTCCGCTGCCTAGGGACCTTGGTGCTCACCCTCAAGCTGAGGTTGTGTTACCTTTGGTGCTATGCCTAACGATAAGCAAATGACTTAAAAATCCTTCTGACGGTGGCAAAGATGCTTCATGGCCACCATCTTAGCAAGGAATAAGGTCAAGCAAGAAAAAAAAAATGCAGGTGGAAAATATTAATGCTCACAGGCGCTGGTCGAGATGCAAGTTCAGCCTTTGCCCCTCCGTCTTCTGGTCGGTGCTTCTCCGGGAACTGACGGTGGTGCTCGTCTTTCGGCGCCTAGAGTGTCAAAAGAAAAGCCCGAAATACAGCTATCCTCGGAGGTGCTACATGCTCTGTATGTCTGAGTACTCGCCATCCACAGCCATTACACCACGTAGTCCTGTGAATAGTGAACTTATACTTACACAGCGTAGGATTGTTCTACCACCCCAGTCAATACTCTTCTGGGCTTACAATAGCTCTCGAGTCTGAGCATTGTGTTCAGTAGTATGCATCTTCAGACTCTTTATGGCTAAGATACCTTTTTACTAAGGCGGGAGAGGCACTAGAACATTTCTGCAATGAACAGCAATGCTCGTTTTACCTGTATACTAGGAAATGCAAGAGACAGGTGGGATACGACGTGCTGTCGTCCGAAAGCATATTGATACAGCTGTTCCTAGGTAACAGTCGAGAACTTTCCAAGCTACTTTGGTGAAACTTGACTGATCTCACATCTCGAGATGTGTGAGCCCTCGAGAGGTAAGAAACTCATCAGTACTTATTTCTGGTGATCTTGATGTCAGGCTGCACGAGAAGACATAGAAGATAGGCAGCATCAGTCATACGGTTTCATAGAAAGAAAAGCAATCATGGCCGCCGCTGCAACCTTAGAAATTATTGGTGAATATATGCCAATATGCTGATGCTGGTATAAGTTGGATGAAGTGGGATGCTGTCCCAAACAGCCTGAATCGACCAAGTCTGGTTTGATGACAGTAGAATATGATTGTTGCAATATAGCTGAAGCGCGATGAGTATTGACCGCCAAAATTCCTCACATGTGCTGTTAAGGATCACCAATTTTGTATGGTTTCCTTCTATATGGCAGAAACTTGTAAGTTTTAACTTTCTGGGAGCTATGATCCTGTAAGCCCCAGGAGGGCGAAGACTCAACACCTGTATGCGGTGCCCTCTACGAACCTCCAGCTCCCTTGCACGGTAATAAGCTCTGCTTCACTATGCCTGGGAGTCTGCAGAGCCGAGATTGAGTCAATTACAACTACGGTAGATGTTTTCTGACTCTATCGATACCGCCACGTCAGAGTTTTCACCCCCAACTTCGACATTTTTACGACAACAAAAGACGACAACTAAAAGATTGGAGGAGAAATACATAGGACGAAAAGCGAATAATTTGTCGATTATAACATCCGGCATACGATTGCAAGCTACGTGGGAGCTTGCTAGCAAAGTACGAATCCTTCTTTTTTCGACATTCTTTCAGCGGGTAGACTTTCGGCGTCGTTTCTTCAAATCGCACTTTTACTGGCTACGGAGAGCTTTCTTTTTAATGAGCTTACAGCATCCCTAACGCTCTTTGCGGTACTAGAAAGCTGGGCCAGGAGCAATCTTATTTTCGAAGCTTTATTCTTTTTTGTTGACAACGGCTATTGTGGCATTATGACTTTTGCTCGCAGACTTGAAAGACATAAGGAGGATAGCTGGGCAGAAAAGGAGCCAGGAGGCATAAAATAAACACCGAGTGGCTCTGCTTGATTTCGTGTCGAGTGGTTTTTAGAGTTATTTTTCCTGACAGGGCAGTACACACCAGGCTGGCGTTTGGTCAGTGTAGCGATGTGGAAACAAGGGCCAATTACCTACTAAGTACTGCGTCGAATGACTGTTTATTTGGGCACTATGCTGTTGATAGAGAGCTGGAGAAATAGGCTGGGAAAGGGTATACTATCTGAGGATTAGGTACTCGAGGCCCCTAGGCAGGAGGACCTAGTAGTGTTACATAGTCACCGACTCATACAGCACGAATCAAATCAATCAATCAATCAATCAATCAATCCTGTAAGCCCTGCAATTTGAAAATTACCAGTACGAAGTAGGATGAGAGACCAATTTGGAATCAAGACGCCGCGGGGCGACTCGTGCGTTCGGAAAAAGCCACAAGCTACATTGGAGCTAAATATCCAGCCTGTAAACTGATTTAGCTTCCGCACATTTACGCACGCCACAGATCATGGTTATTTTTTTTCATAAAGAGACCGAGGTCGGAATAACTCGGAATGTGATGGATATGTTCTCGTAGTCAGAGTTTGGTAAGCACTCAAATATCAAATAGCATCAGATATTTGCGGTCTACAGAAAGTCATCCTGCCTAACCTCCAAACTCGTGCCATACAGAATATGGAGCTTCACTCGACCCCTGTGCTGACATAACAGGTCGTAGGTGATGAAATAGGTCCAGTTTAGACGATCTTCAATATTCGAGGCCATTCTACCGTAATTTAGTTCTTTCATGTCCGCAAAGATTGAAATACTTTAGAAGCAACCAAACGCCTAATCAACAATGAGAGCAGGCCCAGTCGTAACCAGAGCTCTATAAACAGTGCGATGCTTAGATTCCGGCTGTCCAGATAGACCAAAAATGTGTAGGTCTGGATGCCTAGCCTGTCGCGAAGGCGGTAAACAGCGCTGCGTATCTAAAATTTGCGGTGAAAGGTTTGTCATTGATGTCTTCAAGAGTGCTCTTAGTGAAATCCGTCTCTGCCTTTTTTTCCCCATCAAAAGGATCTTGCTATGATTTATTGTCCTTTTTGAGTGGTCTGTTCTTCAGGCGACCAATCACAGATCGCGATTTATTGATTGCATGTGACAATGTTAAATGACAGTAACTATTCAAGCCTCCTTATGGAACAAAGTCCAGGATCATCTCTGCGTCTTTTGTTAGGGCTTTTCGGAATAGAGCAGCACTGTGTGGGAAACCAAGCCGCCGACTCGGGCTAGCCGTGTATTCGGAGCTTGAGAAAATGGAAACGAAGCTCCGTGATTGTGAATTCTACGGCGGCTGGCGCATCAGTGTCCCGTATAATCAGGAGAGGAGGATGTTTCGAAAAGGCTGGGAGCTGCAGAAGGGGCCTGTAATTGTTATGTGGGTGTGCGTGGGGGAACGCTGCAGAGGTGGCATTACTCCGGGGGTATGACTGAATCCCAAGCACAGCAGTGGCCGACCCTGGGATGACCAGCGTGGGCCATGGTTGGAACCTGCAACAATCTGGCGATGCACCTTCACTCAGGGATAAATTGCGAAAGTCGACAGAAAAGCAATGCGTGGGGGTGGCCAACCATAGTACAGGGGATTAAATTTGACAGTTTTGGAAAATGGAAAAATCGATGATTGTCGTTGTTATTGCTGGTCTTTGTGGTGGTGGAACTGACGCGTGTGCCATGAGTCGTGACACGTAGAATGGATGAGCCGTTGATTCTGATGGTCCCACTGCCGAAGGATATGCACAATCTAAGACTCTAGCGAGACCGAAAAAGGCGGCGTTTCGAGGATTGATGCGGAATGATGGGAGCGGCAGTGGGTGGTTGGCAATGTTATGTATAAGGAGGATATGGGCGAGCCGAAGATGAGGATTGAAGAGGGGATGGTTGAGCAGGTGTGTCTGGCCGGTACAAGTAAGGTATTTCTTCAATCAGGTGATCTGTAAACCAAACAGGGACATTTGTTGTTCCACTCCTTCCTCTCGTGGAGTCTGAGGTGTCGCTATTGAAGGTGATGGGGAGTCCAGCATTCCGTGAAAGCACTTAAATGTTCGAATCAGAGAGTGGACATGGCTCTGGCTTTATAGACGAGCAGTCGAATGAACATTACCAGGGCCCCGCGTCTGTTTTTTCATACGGTGAAGGCCGGAATGCTATGGCATGCTATCGCATCATCCAGGTACAATCAAACACAATCGGGCTTTGGAAGATAAACATCCCAGCTGACATAAGATGAATCCTGACCAACAAGGAATCTCTGTTGCCCAGTGCTCTCGATGCATTGGGCAATTCCAAGCAAGTGTATCGCAATTCAGCGGACTCGCCTTGCGCAGAAGAGGCCCTATCTCACTGGGCCATGCATCTTTCTGATGCCTTATCCATGTTTCTTTATCTTTGATACCAACTTTATTGCGGTTTTTTGTACGTGGTCACTTCCCTATCGTGGATCACTCGGCAAGGGGCTTGCTTGGTCACACACACAGATACGCAAATCCCCAGATAAATCTGCGGCATTTGAGATATGGCCGCGATAGGAAAGTCGAACCAGGAATAACGTCAAACTCGTCGACGTTTACTGGACAATCCCTATGACGAATTGATAATCCTGGCCGTCACTCTCCCCGCTATCTGCTTTCTCCAGACCAAGAGATTAGATCTGATATCTCTCTCGCGTGCTCGCCGGCCATCTATAGACCCGGAGATCCCGCCCAAAATATCTAGATAAACAATCGCTTCCTGCCGTCTTCTACATCAAAGCTCACTTCGTGATCCCTCTCTTACGCTACGTCTTTCGTACAATATACATGCCGCCAATAAAACTATATCTGTACATATACCAAGCAATCCAAAGTTAGCCAATATACTTTCAACACACCTCTGCTCAGTGTTTGAAGGCTCTAGTGGAGGAGTAGAGCTTTGTCCAGACGGAGGGAACCCTAGACTCCTCTCATACTGGTGCCTATCTTTGGAGCAAATCCTGTGTTTGGACATTTGCAGCGGCCAAGTGGTCACGCTACACCATTTGCAATGTCGAGACTTGGAACAGCAATTTCAAAGAAACTCTCATCCAGCAGCTCTCTTCACTTGATATCCTTTCTTTGATCATCAACGTCAATGGCAGGAGGTCAGCAGCACTACCGTCACCACCGAGTCTAGCCTTTGTTCTACGTATAGTTTTTCCAACTACGCAACATTCCTTTGTCTCCTGAAGCAGCTCAGTAGCCAATTAGGACAATGATCCAGAATCGCATTAGTCGTGGTCGTCAATTTAAATTATGTTGCTTTTATCTTACTTTCCATCTCAGTCCTCAGCCAAGTGGCGATGACATCCAAACCACGAATCTCCTCCGCCGCGTTGTTATACACGGAGCTACTGCTTATTACACAGATTGCTGCTGGAAGAGAAGCAGAAAGATCGATAGCATTTGCTTCCGAGCGTGGTGTCGTCGATGATTTTCACAGACAGAAATCTAAGCAAGCACCACATTTCCCATTGAGCTCAGCCACCAAGGTATTTGATAACGCATCATCAGACTCCTCGATTTTGGTTGCTCAGACATCGACCAAACCAACACAGCAAACTCAGCAGGGACCAGCAACAAATCTAGGCGTCACTCAGACTTCTCATGAGGTGCTGATCGAGCCACAGGCGCCTCCTTCTACCACTCTTGCCCCTTCCATTAGCGCTCAAGCTACACAAGAGCCTTCCCGCTCCATTTCTTTGGATATTTCTTCTACTCCCGCAACTATGGAGACTCAGCCCGAACCAGACGAACCGTCGCCCACTTCTCTTATTGCCACCATATCTGAGCCTGCAGAAAGGTCTTCTCTGCCACCCATTTCAACTTCCACTTTTGAGGCGCAAGTAGGACAAGTATCTTCGACAGCACAGATAACAATACCGCTCGTGCAAATAAGCGTACAAGCGCCTGTGAGCACAAGAATATTGTTTGAGCCTGTCCTATCACCTCCTCCGCCAATATTTGTTGCAGCTCCTTCCCCTGACGGTGGACAAGATCCTACCTCTCGTCCCGCTCCAGCCATAAACACTTCACCTGTATCAGTACCCAGTATACCTACGTCACGAACTCTTCCATTTCCAGATCTAGTATCACCTTTCTCTTCAATCTCGGTTGAGCCAGTATCCTCAACGACAGGTGCACTTAATTCCATTGTTATTATCGCAGCTTCATCAGAATCGCTGCAAGTATCCCTAAACTCACAACCGCCACCGTTCATGGAGTCTTCCCCTCAGCTTTTAGCCCCACCGACTTCTGCATCGGCAGAAGGACTGCTTTCCTCAATTGCGTCCCTATCCACAACAGATGAGGTTTCGCCGTCAACTAATCCTTTGAGCGCATTAGACACAATTTCAGGTAGTCTAACCGATCCATCAGAAAGATCGACTAGGCTATTAGATAGCCCAAGCAACACGGTAGATACCTCAGCAGATGGCTCCGAAACATCAGTCATCTCTTCACCCAAGCCATTCCCATACAGCTGGTCGTCTGCCCTCCCAACCTTACCTATAGGCACAGATATGACAGCATGGACATCGTGGCCCACAGCATCCACGACTCATCCGTCACCCGTCCCAATATCAACCACCAACAACCATGACAGCAAGTCGACGACGGGAACCTGGATTGGCATTGCGTTCGGAGTCTTAGGCTTGTTCCTACTTATTTTAGCTGTTCTATTATTGTATCGCAAACGCCGTACCGAGGCCCAGCGCGTGGCTATTCCTAGCTTCTTTCCGAGATTCAGAGATTTGGAGTTGTTGAGAGAGCCCAAGATTCCCCTGATCACTATTGACGACTATGATAATCCTAATATGGCAATGGCTGTGGGAGGGACCGGGAATGGTACTGGATTAGGTATCGCAACGACTACAATAGGAGATAAGGAAGTGGCAAGGGAACGGCCAAGAAATTCGTTGCTAGATGAGTGGAAAATAGGCATGGTGCCAAATGTAGTCTCGATCGAAAAGAAGCGCTCAGTTCTAGCAGTGAAGACGAGCGATGATGTGAGCGTTGGAGAAGACTATATCGACGACAATTAATTGGAATATACGGACTATCGGCTCTCAGTAAAAGACACAAGGACGATGGATGCTGAGGATGTGAGCCCCATCTCACCGAATGGAGGAGATGTGAGGATTGGGAAGGCTTTATGAAGTCTGTAATTGCGGTTTTCCGTAGATTTCATGAAGCCAGGTTTACGGATCAATATGAGGTGGGTGCAACACACCGAAAGCATCCATATATGTGATATACTCCATCTCGACCACAATAAATCATAGTCTATTTCCAGTGGCTCTGCGAATTCGACTCATAGATAGAGCAATAATCCTGCAGTTGCAGCATCTTCTGGCGGAAACTCCAGTAGATGCATTTTAATACAGGCTTTTTTGTTTAATATTGTGAATATTGGCTAGAATGGCAGAAATAAGGTTTCATACATGACTTTTAGTCATTTCCTCCAAGTAAATACTTGTTGTGAAGAACCAGCTCTTCGATTATTTGCATTCCCTGTCCTCATCCAGCTGTACTTAGCTCAAAACCTCACCCACGAAACACTCTAACGATCGTAGTCATCATGAATGGTTTAAATCGCTCCTGGTAGATGTTCTTTCATCCGACAAGCTCAGCAGGCATACACATTCACACAGAGAGATGTTATATAAAGACATTGACCTCTTGAAAAGACGGAGTGAGTGTACCTTCACGTGATTTTATATTTTTGAGTTGGACTTGAACCCCAAAAAAAATATAAAAAATAAAAATTTGTTTAATTTGTTTAAATTTTTTTTTTTTGGAGACGCGCAACAAAAAAACGTGTCGGCCAATTGAACTCCCTGTTCTTTCGCTTGAGCCCCTGAATCGATGCATCTTCTTGGCGATGCTGGCAACTTCGACTCGCTCGGCTTCTTTATATATCAACTTTAACCCGTATAGGTCTTTAAGTTTTGTTTTGTTTTGCGACCAAGGCAATGGTGGAATGTCGTGAATTAGACGTTTGTTTACCTGATGGCGAGCATGGAAACTCGGCTGGCTGATAAGTGGTGGTAGCATGTTAGCATTGAAACTTTCATGGCTCCCGATGTTGTGGATAGCATGAGGGTGATGAGGGATAGGAATGTGCGATTTCTGCTGGGTTATGGGTGGGTATATTTGATATGGTGGGTATTTGCTACTGGCTATGAGAAGACGGTTTATTCAGGATCATTGGGTGTAATCTTCCGTATAGCACGTTCAGACTCTAGACTCGTAAAGCTCGCCAGTATTTGGGTATTAACAAATGCAGCGTGGTTCTATGGCTTGTCTGAAATCAGGAGTTCAGGTATCTGGCCTTAGCCGGCTCGCGGTGAGCTATCGGTGGTTACCAGGTGTGCTCGGTACCTCGGAGTCGACCATGTCGTCTTTGAGCTATATGGTCTTTGTAAATACTGAGATAGGAATTAGTCACTGGGTTAGTGGCCATCAAGGCAAGAAGCTCTCGTTGATGAGAGAAAGGTGTGGCGAGAATTTCATCCACGGAGTATTTATGTTTGCCACGAATCATAGGGTTGTCAGCCGAAAAAATGAATCATAGGGTAATTTGACTTAAGAACACGATGTGTCACGGAGATGAAACGAGGGTATTTCTCTGAGAGGTTGTCTCTGCGAAGTATCCCGAGAAATCAGAACTGTAAGGTACAAGACTTCTTTGCCTCTCGCAATTGTCATAGCGCTTCTTGAATGTCACTTGTCGCCAATAAGCAAAAATTTTTATTTCATTCACTGTTCACTCTGATATCTCGTTTGCCTTAGTTCAGTGCCCTGGCTATGGTAAGCATACGTTTTATGTTGGAGAGAAAATAAATAGGTATGCAGATACTTAGAGGAGCATTTCACGCCTCTATCATGCTAAGTCAGTGAATAATATGTCTCACTGTTATTTACGGTGCTTCGCAAAAAACATTCACCTAAATTAGAACCAAAGAAATTGCCTCCATGTGCTAACCAGCCGCTACTTATAAGAATACGTCCATTCAGTTTAAGACTTGGTCTGTTGATCAGAGTTTTGCGCATAAATCCAGCCCACCCCAACTTTGAATGGGACATCTTAATATCATACATTTCAAATTAGACCCTAATTTTATGGGCACTCGCGCAATTTATTCCTGCAACATACAAGTAACGAAGATTGGTGACGAGCGGCGTCCTTTGAGAGACGCCAGAAGCCAGTATCTTTACAGCCTCACCTCCAAATCTCACAGCTTCGATACTCAGACACAATGACGGACAATAACACTTCGATTCAAATCTCAACTATGCCTTCCACCGAAGACTCCACTACTCGAAACACACCTATCATGGAGCACAGCTCTGCTGCCGTCGTTGAACGAGCCTACGACAGATCTCCACTCTGTACAACACAAACAGTATCTACAAGTAGCGACGGATTGAGCAAAGATCTTGAGTCTACGAAAAATACTATCGAATGCCCAATCTGTAAGGAGGAAGCCAAACAGCTTATCTCCATCAAACCTTGCAAGCACGAATATTGCAACGAGTGCATCCACAGCTGGCACCGCCAAGCCAGCCGCCCAGGAGCAGGCAGATCCTCATGTCCACTCTGCAGGAAGACGATCGAGAAGATCGGAGATGAGGCCGTCAATGGTTCGCAAAACATACTTGAAGGCCAATTTGCCGGTTTACTGGATTTCACATATGATTCCGACAACGACTCTGACTCCGATGGCGCTGATAATGGTGCGGATGGCATTCTTACTAGAGAGAACTGGGTGTCGAGCGCGCCTCTCGGCGAGGTCACTTTCCAGCACACCTTTGTAATAGGCCCTATGGCGGATCTCGATTCTCAATACACGCCTACGCCGCCAACGTATCCCGATTCGGAAGCTGTGGGTTATATGGAGGTATATGCAGCACTTTTCGGAGCTCCCTCCCATCCGAACGAGCCGGACTTCCACGGGGGCGAGGCGGATGACACGGCTCAAGAGGCAGGATTGCTAGCTTCGCGAGCTGATTGAGCTGTCTAAGGATGATTTGCGGCATGTTGGGTTTGGATCGGGCAAGAGAGGAGTATAGTGACCGCGAGTGAAATGGTAGACGAACAAAAATACAGTGTCTTGATTTCTTTCTACGCTAATTGTGATGGTATCTCTATAGCTAACCTCACTGGCCAGTGCAAGAGGCAACTGCTACCATATTGAAGCACCTCATACCTCTCCTTGGCGAGGATAACTATTTGGGGGGATTTGGTATGATAGAACTGCTGATTAGCATGACTATCTTTCTCTCATCACGTCGGGGAAGTTTCTGATTCGAAGATTGGAAACTGCTCATCAGGAATATTGAAGTCATTTATTATTCAAATGTGGCTTCGCTTGGGATATGATTGGATTGTGAGGCTGGTTTATGGTGGCTTAAGAAAATAGACATCGACCGTATGATAGTGCATCCACGCTCCTTACTCACCACGCAGATCTGTTATCACCAGCTTATTTCAGAAGGCTCCGACTCAACCTCCTTGTTATCACGGTCACTCACTAAGTTATTTACCAATCCGATTACTGATTTCAAGAAAGGTTTCAGGGTATATTACACAAGTGACGCATTGACATCACAAGGCAATAGACTTAATAGGAATCAACGATTGTATTGTTGTTGTAATAGTTAGTTGCAGAGGGATATATCATTGTGCGGCCCTTCCATAGTAAACCCACTTGTTTCCCAATTGGGCTATGTAACTAGCCATTCGACCAATCGGGAGCCTTTCTTCCATTGATTCTCTTTACAGTGAATAATACGCATTCCACGGAGCTCTAATTGCTGTCGGACACTAATTCAAGGACTGTCCCCGAATCAGCGCCATTGCCCTCGAATGCATGCTCTGCATGTGTTATTCCCTTACCCCAGTAACACTTAAAACAAAAATTGAAATCTTCGCACACTAAACATTTCCAGCGACGTCCGTAAATTGGCTGGATGATGAAGTTAGACAGCAAGCCCTCAAGCCAGATGTGACGGATGGTTAGATTGGGACTTACATGTTGCTGGCAACCATCACAAACGTATCCGTAGGCAATCTCACTAACTCTCCATTTATCTTTCTTCGGCAGTTCCGTTGACCGCGAGATGCCGCCATGTTCAGTTTCATTTGACATTTTGCCTCCGGCAAGTTCATTAGCACTGAGCAGAGGTAGTAGATCGGAGGCATTGTGGAAAATTGCAATATTTTCTGGCGTCCATCCATGCTTTGCTTTTTTAGAGGAATCTGCTCCTGCTTCGACAAGAAATCTTATCACATTCCCATTTTTAGCGCTCCGACATGCCCAGTGCAAAGCGGTCCATCCATCAACGTCTTCTAGGTTGCTCAATTCTAACCTGCGATCTTGCATTATCATCTCAACCATTTCAAGAGTCCCACCCATTGCTGCATGGTGCAAAACCGTCCTCCCCTGATAATCTTTCAGACTAAGATCACCACTCCTAGCCATAAGCCACTCAATATTCTCTACAGATCCACGCCATGCAGAAATATGGACGGCAGTACGCCCCTGCTCATCTCGAGCGTTGACATCAGCACCTTTTTCATACAACATTGGGACAATGGCGAAATCACCAAACCAAATAGCTGCGCTCAGAGCATTGGCGAATAATCCACCACTGATGCTTGCATCAGCGCCATTCTCAAGCAGAAATTCGACGAGGTCATCATAACCGCTAACCGCGGCAGCCTGAAGGGCTGTGTTGTAGAGCCCTCCCTGTGCATTGACATCTGCGCCATATTCCATGACTAGTTGCTTTAAAACGCCTAGCTCGCCGCTCCTGGTAGCTATATGAAGTGCAGTTGGAAATGCCCCTCCCCCCGCATTGATGTTGAGACGATCGGGAGTCTTCAATAGGGTGGTCCAAGCTGATTCCACTTTGCGACGAATAGAAAAGGCGACGGCCTTGGTGACTGCCTTGGTGAGGGCCGTCTCGCCCTTCTTATTGCGTAGTTCTGCGTTAGCCTCGCATCTGAGTAGGCTTTCAATCACAACATCGACATTCTTTTGGACAGCAAGCAGGAGGGGTGTGTTCCCATCTTTGTCTTTGAGGTTTATACTTAAGTGCGGGCTTCTCTCCAAGATGGTGTCTACAAACCTGGACTGACCTTCGAGGATGGCCATGTGTAGTGCCGTATACCCATGGTCGTCCTGATTAGTAACCACATTAATATCTCTTTCCATTAATTTTAGAGCGATTTGGATTTGTCCCCTACAAGCTGCATAGTGTAATGCTGTTTTCTGCGAGTTATCTCGAAGGCTCAAGTTAGCATTGTGAGAAAGGAGTAGCTCCACGACCTCACTACAGCCCCGCTCCGCAGATGCCATCAGGGTTGTCTTGCCGGATTTGGTCTGCGCGTCAATATCCACTGAGTGTGCAAGGAGCCACCTCACTGAAGCCGGCTTGCTAAATGCAAAGTGTAGCAAAGTACTACCATCTTGACTTCTGCGGTTTAGTAAGTCTGGGGCTTCCTCCCAGAGCATCTCCATTACTGGCACATGGCCATACATTGCCGCGACATGCATAGGTGTCCAACCATCATCATCTTTAATCAATAAGTCAGCGCGCTGGTCGATGAAGAGCCGGACAATATCTTTATTTCCGCCGCGCACGGCGTGATACAAAGGAGTCCAGAGGAGTTTGTCCTGCAGTTGTGAACTTGCGTTATGGCGAAAAAGGACCCGCACAATCTTTACATTACCAGACCTCGCTGCATGATGAAGAGCAGAGCGACGCTCGTGATCGACACCATTTGGATCAACACCGGCTCTTAGCAGCAATTCAATGGTGTCAGCATGATTGCCTTTGTCACCCGGTATCTTGGCTACATGTGAGACCAAGTTGGTCTGATTGATTTGGAATGAATAGTTCGCTTTTCTGGCTAAAAGTGCTTTGACAACTTGTTCTCTGCCTGCGATTGCGGCTAGAGCCAGAGGAGTGTAGGCTTTATTAGTATTCCGGTCAACGTTCACAAGGTCGATCGTCGCTCCATGGTATACAAGGAGCAAAACAATGGCAAGATGTCCCTCTCTTGCCGCATAGTGTAGTGCTGTATAGCTAACCGCATCCACTGTGTTCAAATCATGTCTAGATATTCTGGGGATGCACTGCTTGCAAATAGAGAAAAATCCCCTTTCTGCGGCTAGAATGAGTACAGAGATTATATCCTCAATTGCAGTTTCTGTAGGTGTTTCCTTTAAAATCATCTCTGCGATTTCCTCATGTCCATTGAAAGTCGCAGCATACAAGGCGGTGTGTCCTGGAACGCCTATTTCCGTACTATCTGTCAGTTCCACCTTTGCCCTTTTTTGCAAGAGCAATTTTACAGCAGGTTGATATCCATGGATGCTGGCTAGCTTCAATGGAGTATTACCCAGCGAATCCTGGAGATCTATGCCAGGGTCAAGCTCATCTTGGGTAAGTAGCTTGATGACTTCCGCATGGCCATTGAGCGCAGCTAGATGCAATGCCGTGCGGCCCTCGCTATCTTGCGTTAATATGGGTGGGTGTAACCCCAGCAATAGCCCCACAATCTCGTAATGACCGTACTGAGATGCAAAACGGAGTGCTGTGTGCTTATCATCATTGAACGCACAAACATCCACTACTGAATAGTCCTCAACTGCTGGCGATTGTAACGCTTCTGATAAGCCATTTGCAGTTCTTGTATTTGGGTCAGCTTTCCAAGATAATAGCTTGAAAACGACTGACTTATGGCCATTCTTTGATGCTAATTGCAGTGGAGTTCCTCCCTCATAAGCATAGTTTAGATCAGCCCCAGCTATAAGGAGCTTTGAAACAATTTCGTCATACCCAAGCTCTGCTGCTTGACACAATACTGCAGGGTCCCAGACTACGCTCTGAGTCGGGCTAACGAGCTTTGTAAGCAAAAACTCTACAATGTCTTCAAATCCTTGTCTCGAAGCATAGTCGAGAGCTAGTAACATGCCTGGGATATCAACCAGCCCATCATCAACGAGCATCCTCACTACATCCAAATGGCCTGCCCAACTGGCAAATGAAACTGCGAGAGAGCGGATTTCAAGCGGGATAGAATTTTCTGTCTCTTTTTTGAGGTAAAGTGCGACAATATCTGTAAATCCAAGATAGGCTGCCAAGGAAAATGGGTCCACAATGCACAGATTTGGCGGGCCATGTGCAATTCCAAGTGTAGAGCTTAGCCCAAGCCAAATTCGTACCAGATCCCGATGGTGAAGAATGTGATACATATCCTTCACATGGTAACCTTGCTTCTCTGCCTGAATGTAATGAGTTGGCCAGAATCTCACTGCGTAATCCATCAACTCGAACACGGTGCCTTGAGGTGTCTCCCAATTGTCTTCCCCAAGCGCTTTCTTCGTTACAGCAATAATATCATTAGAACAGAGAAACTTAATCAGAATACGCATAATGTCCCAGTGGGACATAATCGGAGCCTGTTGTTGTCTTCCAGCCGGCGACTGCCTCGCTTTCTCTGTGCCCAAATTCAGCTCCTCGTCTTTGGCAAGTTCCTGAAAGCACTGTCGTACTTGCTCATGACCAAAGCTAACCTCATTGTTCTCGGCTCTGAGGGTTACACCAAAAGCTGATTCCAAGTCCGTTGGTAAGTCAAGCAAGAGTTCATTTTTGTCAACCTCGATCGACCCCTCGCCTTCGTAAAGGGCAATCGCAACAGCCAATTCCTTTATTTTCATTGGCCTTTGTGCATTGAGAACCCAACCAAGAGCTTTTCTAGCCCATTTTGGCAGCGCTTGAAATATTTCGGAAATAAGGCCTGACACTTCGTAAGGCAGCTTATGAAGCTCTATTTCAATAGAGTTACAATTTGAGGGGAGCCCGTGGCTGCGCTTCATGAAATTATCAAAGCTCATTGACAATTGAAGAAAACTTCTACACTTTTTCAGTTCATCGTCCAGGTGTTGTCGAAACTGTAGGAGATAGGGTCTCTCTTCGATCAACTTTGCAGTTATCGAAGTTCGGTACGCCATGAGAGACTCTGGAGAGCATACCAGGCCATTGAGGTGAACTGTAGATATCGGATTCAGAGCAGTCTTGATATCCTGCCTCTCTTTGCCAATGAGAATTATCTTAAACCTCGTGAGTTTGCCTTTATTGGCTATGAGAGTTGACAGATCTCTCAGAAGCCGAACACGAGACGTGTCACAGTTATGTATCTCGTTGATGACGCAATAGAATGTCCCTGACCCCAGTGTTGTTATGAGCGATTGAAACAAGACCCATACCGCGTTTGATGTCCAACTGGAGTATTTATTGATAGCAAGGAAGAGATGACGAACTTGTCGGAACCTTGGCGGATCCTGGATCAAGAGCTGGTAGACCAGCGAGCTCAAAATTGATTTCCGTGTGGTTTGCCGCTTATCCTCTAATCTAAAGGAATAATAAGTAGTATGGCCGCCTTTAGGCATCTGATGCTGAATTGATCTAAACAAAGCGCCTGAGACTACACCCTTGTCTACTCCTTGATCGCAATAGAGGTATGCAATTGATGAGCTGTCTGACTTCAACCACATTTCAACCTCCTGGTGTTTCTGAAAGTGGCGCAAATCTTGCTTCACTCCTCCTGGGATAGAGAATGATGGTGCGAGTATTCCCAAGATTGAAAGACATCCGGTGTAAGCCTGATATGCCTCTACGCCACGATTAGAAGTCGTGTTACATCTGTGAAGTGAAGAGAAAGCAGTTACCTCTTTGGAGGCTCTTCAAGACCAGAGCGAGTTCCGAGTCCGTCTTCGAGAGCCTGCCGAGGTCTTCATGTATTGCCTTTCGACCGATGTTGGTTTCATAGATAAGATCTGTGGTGGCAGAGTAATAATCAACAACCTACCCGCCATTAGTCGCCTATGATCATAATTTCATATGGGGGGTTGAACAGTCACAGCGAGGGTTGCTTACGGCGTTTTCACTTCCGTCATGGATATCACACTCTTGTTGATATACGTTCACAACACTTTCCCTGGTGATTATTGACTTAAAGTCTCTTGAAGTTTGGGCTAAAGCTTTGGAGAAAGCTTTTACCCTGCTCGACAAATGGCGGACGTAAATTGATGAGGCAGAAGTGGCAAATATGATGTTGCGTACTTGGTCATCCCATGACTCAATATCTCTAACGCGGTGAGGAGTCCCAAAAAATACCTATTCAGCAAGGTCAGGGCCTGGTAATCAAAAAGAAAGGTGGGTAGTCTGACGGACCAACTGGTGAGTATTATTAGCGATAGATGAGAAATTTCTATCTCTAGAAGCAATGATAAGTGCCTACAATAATTTTTTAGCGGCAACTCTATTAAGACTCAGGAAAGCCCTGCCTCCTTGATGATGGCACCCCCGAGGTCATGCGATATGAAGGTAAGGGTTCGGTTCTTAGACTAGTGAATATCAGTCTAGCTCGATACGATGTTATTTCTTTCCCATTTACCCCATTCTGCCTTTTGATGTTTAGCGCAGTAAGAAGAGCCTCTGCGGCCTGCCTTAGACCATTTGCGGATAGAAAGGGGTTCTTGTCAATGCCGCTACACTCATAGTGGTACAACATAACCCGCGAATTTGGCACAAATGGGGGAAGCAGGTTCTCGAGCCAGGTCGACTCAGTCTGCTCGGATGTCTCTACCCTCCATGACATATGTGGATGGCCATTTAAGCCATTCACAACAACGAAACTGTCCGTGAAAGGGAGTTGGTCAGAATCCTTAGCCAGTTTGCATTTTGGAAGAATCACTTACTCGACTCCTTCTCCAGGCATGGGACGTGACTTTCCATCTAAGAGCGATAAGCCTGTGAAGGTAGATTTTTCCATGGTGAAGGTGAAAGTACAGGGAAGTTTGGCATCGAAGCAGGAAGAATCAGTAACTTGGTGCTTCGTGTCGGGAGGTTCAGCAGGTTGTGGAACAGTCACAATGGACGGGCTAATAGACCCCACCTCAGCTAATCAGCATGAGCTCCCCTGCAGCTGCAAGAGGATATCATTTATCATGTATACCTATATCAACCTGCACCAAAAGCATTGTGGGCCGTACATCCTCCATCTACGAGTTGTTGTATAGTTCAGCATTCAAATTCAAGTCTAACTCTAGCAGCGACAGAAAAAGTACCGCCTTTTGTGTCTGCCGGGAGGCGCTCTCTAAAGAAGTTCGACGATCAACTTGGTGGTTAAGTTATCATCTACTTCTAATTGTTTTTCCAGCCTCTTGATCAACGGGTGTTTGAGAGAATATGAATAAGGTTTCGTTGGCATCTCCTAGCATAGGCTAAATATTGGTTCGTTGGCCCCAGCATTGTTTGCACCGTGAATACAGAATTTGTGTCTGGATGCAGAAATAGCTTGCAGAATTTGCAAGTTCCTCTTCTTGCGTTCTCCTGTCCAATCACAATTAGCATTTCGATGATCTGCCGTTGCTGAATATATTAGCTCACGGTAATTTCTCTGGGCTTTCTTAGTTCGTATCTGGCGCAGTTCAGAGACTTGCTTCTTGAGAGGCTTTTCTGAGGGCATACTAAATAATAGTGACTTGAGAGAAGTGATTGATATGATGGTCACGCAGAAAGACTGGTCTGTTAGCGGGCAGGTTGTAACTCGATGCGTAAGAAGTGATGTTGAGAGTAAGCTGGAGATGCTACTCGTGCGAGCATACATTGGTGTCTAATTACTGTAATAGAGCCTGCTGAATTTATTACTATCCACCTGAAGCACACACGACTAGGCCTTAAAGGCAAGAGAGGAGTTGGTCAAACTGTATATTACATCTTATCGCCTGCCATGACCCAACTCTTCATTGCTGAGTTCGTAACCCTTAGGCGCCTATGCCAGAATCCCCCTTGCCATTTAGCCAATCGCTTCCCTTCCTGCCCTTCTAACCTCAGACAAATACAATACCCCATGTATCAGTGTCGCCTTTTCACTCGTCCCAGAGCGCACCACTCTATCCCAAGTTACCTCATAGCATTACATTCGTAAAATAAAAAGGCAGAGTCCTACCAGCACTACGTCTTAGATATTTCTCGCGAAAGTAAAATCTGCTACGAGTCCACTTCAGGGAGGAATCAAACACTACGCTATAGTACGTAAGTTAGGCAAGCAATACTGCTTTAGTTCACAAACTCATAGCAAAAGCACCCAGGACCGCACACCCCACTGCAGCGACCGCAGTGATCATGGCTCTTCCCAACCCCGGCCAAGTAGACACAGAACCGCTCGTGCAGGGAGCCGTTATATATGGCCACGCATAGGCGCTCTTAGTGCAGTTGGCCAGCGCCTGCATGGTCGCGGACACCTGCTGGTCGACGCCACCATTCTTGATACCACTACACGGAGTCGGTGGGAGTGTTGGCATAGCTCCGATAATAGGGTACGGCGGATCCCAGGCATCGTTTGTGGGACTTGTAAACCAGATACGTAGAACATATTGCCGAAAGTGCAACACTGATCAGCATCCGTGAAGTTGGGGAGCACGCCTGTGGCCGTAGCCGAGAACTCAATGCTGCCAGAGACTGCGAGGTCGTTGTGTGTTACAGCTATGCTCGTACCATTGGCGGTGCGATTCTACTCGAAGCCGAACTCCCACGTGAGCCTCCAGCTTGCGGTCTAGTTGTAGATGGCTGTGGTGCCGTTAATGATAGCCTTGGTAACGACACCAATATGATCAATACTCCGATCATTGAGGGATTGGATTCCAGCCTTCTCCAGCTCGACAGCGGTATCGCCTTTGTATAGGGACCGTCGCAAGAAGACTTCGAATGGCCATATCGACTCCAAGTTTTGAATCAAGAAGACAATGGGGAAATAATTAATACCAAGGCTGGCGCTCCAAGTAACAAGATTGTTGTTGGGGTCACAAGCTACGGCCGTTCATTCTCTATGGTCGATCCATCTTGCACTGGCCCGATGTGTACTTACACAGGTCCGTTGTCGGGAGCAACTCCCGGACGGTGCACACAGACGGCGGGATATCTCAGATGCTGAAATCAAAGAGATCATAGCTTCCAACTCGAGCATCTCAAAATGGACCGACAACAGCGGCTCTAGTATCATGACCTATGGTAATAAGTGGGTCTCCTATATGGATGCGGATAATAAAGCTCTTCGAACCTTCGCCTATGCCAGCTTAAACCTTGGGGCACGACTGGCCTGGCTATTGATCTCGAGAACTTCGTGGCAACACCTACGACGACTGCAATTTCAGAGTCGGTGACCACGGCTCAGGATACGGCTTCATGGAAAACAACGCTCGACTGTCTTGCACCTGGCGCTACGAATGTGATTGACAATACAAGTGAGAGTAGGTGGAATGGCCTCAACTGCGATGATGCATGGGAAGCCGTCAAGACGGTCTGGAGAACCCGAACCAGGGGCAGCACGATAGACTTCTCGGCATTCGAGGCCAACCTCTTTAATATACCCGAGGGAATGGAATGCGGTGTTCTCAACCAAAATAACAATTGCCATGCCACAGTCAGGGCCACAGTCAGGTGTGATGCACGAGGGATGCAGGGCCGGCCGGGTACCTGATCATAAACTCGTTTGTTCTCATCAACGAGGTAAGTCTCCATTCCTGCTCGGCTTGTGGGAGCCTACAGCTTGGGCTCTCTACTTTAGATAAATATATGTTCAGAAGTTTCCCAGATGTTTCAAACTATCTGCGATGGGACGAACGGTGTCGAAAGCTCCCTCGGAGCCACCCTCGCTTCCTTCACTACCACTTTTGTCCTAAAAAATCCTGTGGACAAAGCGCTACAAATCATGCTAGATGCTATTGGTGTGGGTATGATTGGGGCAGCTGCCCCAATGTTCAATAGACATATGTATTTAAACCTAGCTCTATGTAAGCTGGTAGAAAACCCAGCCTGACAGATACCAACAGTGTTTAGAAGCTTCGGTTCCTTTGCAAGGAACCCTAACTTGAATGATAACCTCAAAGACATCACGTATGCAATGATTAGTGGCGGATTATCTGTTGCCAAAGATAAAGCCGGAGAGTGAGTTAACATCTCCCAGCTGTGCTAATATTGAATTTCACAGTCACTAACTCCTGTTCACTCGGTATGTAGTTCTGGTGCCGTGGCAATCAAAGACATGGCCGCACTTGGCTCGGCAGCAGACTGCCTCATTAATACCTGAGAGGCCGCGCTAACGGTGCAGCTCGCCGAGATATTCAATGGGTCAGAACAAAGTCTCGCTGCGCTGGACAATATGATCCGCGGGGGGAAGCTCGTCCAGGGCTCGGATAGCACCAACTTCGTCTGGTCGGTTTTTGACGTTAAACCAATGATGGAGAGACAGTTGTACGAGTACCTGGTCCCCATGGTATGGAGGATGCACCGCAGGGGGCTCTGAATCCTCGACTCCGGATACCCCTGTGACACTGTTGGCCCATTCGACTATGTCTGGATGACTCCATGGGATGCGGTAGCGACATGGGTCTGCGTTGATGAAGGTTTGTATTACTTGATATCAACAGATCCGAATGAGCTCGGCCAGATATGTCCTGAAATTGGAGAACCGTGCCTTGCCAGTATGTTCGTCGCACCTCTCAGAATCGGTTCACTTGATGGGTCTAATTTGGGTGGACTGACCAAAGCGGACTTGGCCACAAGGTACTTTTTTGCACCTTGGGCTTGGCTTGGCTGTCAAGCCCTTCAGAGGCTCTTCATTCCCTCAAGCTCTTGTGTTGTATTCGGATCGACTAGCCTATTTCTTTTACTACTTCCCTGGCTTTGACAGTGCGGTGCACGGATATAAAAACAATGGCAATAAGAACGGCTGGACACTCAGGGCTTTGGTGATGGTAATGACTACAGCAACTTGTGGTCCATCTAGAACAAAAGTCCAAAATCCCCCCCAATACAACAGGTTGCAGGAGTCGCGAAGGTTCCCATCTGCCACCCTGATGAAGCCAGTTACAACTGGATAGAGAGTACTTTCAGTGACAACTACCCATGTAATTAAGCGTCAACAGAGAATGGGGGTGACTACCTCCAGCAATCACCGGATGTGCGACCTAAATCCAAAATTCATAAGCGAAATGTCCCTGGATCAAAAGGCAGCACGGGCCATATGCGCTATAAATATTTTACTATAAATCCAATACCCAAAGTGACCACCACACTGCTTAAAAAACGCCGTTATTAGCAGTGTAGGCTAAACCCTGTATGATTTGTACACAACGCGGAAAGCATCGTGCGGCCTACGCAATTGAGATTTTTGACCGGGCCGCAGAATCCGGCTTGCAACCAGATCGAATTTAGTGCTGGAAAATATTTTTGCTTCCGAGCCGCCTGCGCAGGGCGCGTGCGGATCTTAAAAAAAATTTACCGTTCTGTAACATGTCATGACCGGTTGGCGATGCTGGTAGGGTGCAACTATGCGCCATATCCGCGCGTCAAGATATCATCGCTCATTACAGGCCAAGAAGCTATGCGAGCTTCTCCGTATTCCCCTGACCGCCTGGTACACATACGCGAAATAGCGGGTCAGGGGGCCTCAGCTACGATCTAGTCTCTTAGAAGGGGGCTCCCAGCTGCATCGCTCGCATCACGCTCAATGGGCATGACGATATGTGTACTGCTGCAAATTCCTTCATCGGCTCGGGAGATACAATTTCATTCGGCGTCACTTGCACCGCACAGGGTAGCGAGGCTCCCTGAAGACCTGCTGTAAATCCTTTCTCTATTTTAGCTGGCGGCTGTCGTAGCTAAGGAGCCTAAACGAGTCGTCTTTTTAGCTCACATATGAGGAAGAATAAGAGACGTATTTACGGCAGAGCCTCAAGGTTCTTTCATAGTTCACGGTATCGAAATGAATAGCCAGGTATCGTATCAATGCCTTCTTAAAGATATATGATGCGGATCCCCTCAAACATGCTTCATTTCCAACCCAATGACTTTCCCTGGTAGCTGGCGATTTAGGATGCGGCTTACATAATCATACCCCTTTTATCCTCGCTTAGGTATCCCCTTGCAGCGATGCCCAAACCTAAGGCTGGAGATGGGTAGGAGATATACCGCGGGAGGAGGGTGTTGTATTTTCTGGATATTATGATGCGGATGAGTCTGGGTATCTATACTGTTATTACATATTCAAACATTTCTTTGGCTCTGGTGCTTCAGCTCTCAATCCACTCCCCAACTTCCTTCTCTATATCCCCGCCCTCCAACTCAAGCATCTGCACCCTTTGCTCAGCACCCCCCGTTTCTGATTGAACGTGGTTCTTCATCTCATCCCTCGTGATGCTTCGTCGCATTACTTTGGCCATCTCCTCGACTTGCTTTTTATAGAACTTCTCGTTACTACATAGGAATAATGTCCTTGGGATCTTGAGCCCAGAGTGCAGCGGTGGGAATTTGAGGGGTGAGCGGCGGAGGGTTTCAATTTCATCATCCTCCTCGGAATTTTTTGGTGAAGAGGAGGTGGGGTCTTCTGCGCCGAGCCTGAACTCGAGGTCAAGACGTTCTGTGATGGTCGGTTAATACTGTTTGTACCGGAATATCTACGTTGTGGAGAGGTAGAAGAGCAGAATGAAATATAGATGAGGACAGGGAGATGCACATACCTGCCTCCGAAAGCGAAAGGCCCGCCAAATCGGCAGGAGGAGGAGAAGGTGGCTTCATTCCGGGAAAATATCGAGGGATGGAGAAGCCTGGGGTACGAAAGAAGAGAATAGGGGAGGCGAATGAATCGAATGCCGCTGCTGGCTTATCAAATAAACTTGATTTCAATGCATGTAACGTCTGCAGATCTAGCGGGTTTTTCGAAGCTAGTTGCTTCGCGACGGCGTCCCATATCTTCGCGGTTCCGTTCTTCTCGAGATCTGATATTGGTTCTGGCGGTACAGAGGTGGCGATGGACGTCCAATCATAAACGCCATTTTGGAGAATGACGCTGATCTCCGGCTTGAGAGCTGAGGAGAAGGATTCCGTTAACGCGAGGGACAGAGCGAGGGAGGCGCTGAGATGAGAGCCGTAGATTATCAAGGGACGGGGATGAGAATGAGGTTTGCTGGAGGACGCGGAGAGCGGTGGTTGTGAGCTGGACTGGGGGTCGAGCTGCGGGATATAGAATTCTTGGAGATAGGTATAGGCTGCGAGAGTGTCGTGGAGAGGCGTAGGGAAGGCGAAAAGTTGGTGTTCAGCGCTGTTAAAGGCGGGCTCTGGACTTGGATCCGCGGGTGATGGTGGCTGCTCATGTGGAGAAGCAGATATAGATTGTGGAGGGACATGATTCCAGCGGTAGTTGACACGTGCAAGCGGGAGGTCTCTCTCTTTATCTAGCAGGAAAGGTGGGATAGGCAGATGTGCAGAGCGGATGTGTGTGCCGGCGGGCTGTAGGTAGAAGATTAAAGGTTTTGATGGATTGCTAAGAGCTTGGCGATTGTAGACACTGGATGTATGTTAAATTTGGATAGTAACGGATATCTCCAATCGATAGCGTGGGAAAAAGGAGAAAGAGGGACGGTGCTCGGATCGGGTTTTGATTACCGCATCCACCGCGGCGGCACTTCCGGGCAACCCGAATCCAAGTAAAGTAGGCAAATGAGATGAACCAGATATTACACTTTCGTGTGTCTGCTTAGAGATCTGGGAAGTTTCAACTGCACTCTCCATTACCCAAAGACTCTTCTCTTCCCAGTGCTTTATATTCCATATTCTCATGCAATATCTCTTCCATAGACTTGAAACATGAGAGTCAAGTAACCGCCAAAGAATCCGAGATGTTAATGCCATGTGAATCACGTGATCAACCATTTCCGAAATCATTTCCAGTACCAAAGCATTGAAAGATGACGAAAAGACCTACTCTACAGTAATGCTTCCCTTACTCGCACATTTAACGTCAAACGTGTCAATGTCAGCATCTCCCTCGTACGTTTCACGACCCGAAGAAAAGAGCCTCTTCCCTCCCCTGAATCCCAATGGTAGCGAGCAGAAGAGTTGAGGTCGGTGTTTATTTTTCCGACATACGAATCTCGGTGCGAACCCCATCATGCCAGCGCCCCAGCCCCAGGTATGCGGAGGAGGACGCATCTCCAAACGGTCGTATATCGGCTTTCGTAGTCGTATGTGTCGGGTTCTTTTTTTAATAATTTTTTTTTTTTCTCTGGGTGTCGTCAGTCTCGTTCCCTTCGTTTTCTGGTTGGGAAGGCTTTCTGTATTAGGAGGAACTAGGAGGCCGGGGAGGGGGAGCGAGCAAATAAGATTTGGGAACGAGGAATACGCGCATACCACACGGACGGCCTCTACGATACCACTGCGCAATAACCTAGGATACCCTCCTAACCTCTCCCCCACCAGCTTGCGATCTCCTAAGACATCCAAGACTCAAGGAGCTGAGATGGTCTGTCACCTGTAACCGGTATGCCTCGACCCTACTACATACATTCTAGCAGGCCTTACTTATTTGATGGCTCATATTTTGTGATGGATGGATGAATGGATGCGTGAACTTCTGATTTGGCAAAACACCTCCCAAAAAGAAAACGAGAATATGAAAAAAGGGGCCTGGGCCGTCGGTAGGAGGAACCCGTAACCGAGGAGTTTTTTTACGAGCGCGATGCACGATGAGGATGGGATTATTGCACCCACCCCTCGTCGTCTGTCCACACGGTCAGGTTATGCCTGCTGAGATCATTAGGAAATATTGGCTGCTACCCTTATCACATCACCGAAAAAAAAAACCACTAAAAAATCATCCAAACTTTATAATTACCATTTTTAACCCGTTCAAAGAGGGAAACGTATACGACGTATACCCTTCGTACGCTATCTGTGAGGGGGCGTAGCGACTATTGTTACAAGTTTGAGGATCATGCGGTTTCACGGTTTCTTCCTTCCCTCCCTTCCTTCCCTTCCCCTCCCGCAAGCCCCCCATCATACACGTTGTTGACAAGAGGTGGTGCGCAGCAGCGGAAGCGGTAGAAGGGGAAAAAGGCCCTTTAACTGAGCACATTCGGCATCACTGATTGGTGCGATCGTTCTAGAAAGAATAAAAAACCACGTAAGGGAGGGTGGTAGGTATACAGGTCGAGGTCTAGACCACAAAAGTAGCTGGATAAGAGCTGACTTCCAATTGCGAATAAAGTCTTATGTTCTCCTCCTGCCTTTGCATATTGTGACAGGCCCAAGCACGTTTAGACTTCCAAAGCAAACAGTACTAGCCCAAAAAATAATAAGGAAAAGGGAATATTTGCGAGACGGTGGCGCGGCCATGCCTGTATGACCAATATTTGACTAATCATTCCAACTCGACCTTTCTGCTAATGGAAATTGCTAAGATTTTTTTACCATGTTTTATAGGCGTGTCCTTGATTTTTCCACGGAGGTACGCATCTTTTGTTACATGGTTTTTACTTGTTCTTAGGTCAAGAGCGAGTAGCATTGGATCGTGATCGCTGTAAGTAACCTCTTGTGGTCGGACGATCAGAGTAGCAGTGAAAGTTCCAAGCTGCTGGGCAAATATATGAAAAAAATAGTCAAGATCTCCCACTCTTGGCTGTGCGTCTGAAATGCCACCTTGATTACCTATCTATCGTCATTCTTTTGATAGATGACCATTCTGTGGTGGATATTTTATGGGCGGGCAGCTACATAGCAACTATTGAAAAGATTCGTACGAGTATGGGGTCTGGGGGAGAGATAAACAGGCAGGTCAACGGGCGAGAACCCATTTTTTTATTCGTTGGTATCGATCAGCATCTTTGTAAACATTCTTCTCCATCAATATACAACAAAGGCATCAATGGCCATTCTCCACTCTAAACACCAACACACTGCCTAAACGCCCATCGCATCGCCCAGAGTCTGGTGGGCATGCGGTATTTTTTTTATCATTCATATCAAGGTTGATCCCACCCCGTAACGCCAAATAACAAATGTAACGCCGATCGTCATGATTCCTCGCTCTAAGTATTTCAAATGCGTGTCTTTCCTGCTCGCTTTATGATCGGATATGCTAGGTTGTCGCCTTGCCCAGATTATATGCCGCTATGTGTAATATATAACAGAATCAAAAAGGTATTATGTACCGTCGCAAAGGTGATTACGGGTATTCCCAAGAGATCTCGTAGAATGGGAGAGAGGGGCCAGTCCATTTCTCGCCGTAGGGATTTGCACGGCCTGCTGAGAAGAATCCGTCTTGGGCACGCTGAATGACGTTGAGCCAAGATGAGGGCTCAGGGTTTTTTAACCACTATTATACGATATTAGCTTTGGGGGGCATTTCAAAACAGTAATGTGAACATACCTGGTTGTGAACGTGGTAAGTCCATGCCCCTTTGAAGAAGTTCTCCATGGTCCTGTTTGTCGGTGGATAGCGATCCTCCTCAATCTTGTACTCCGCTTTGCTCAATGCATCGCGGTCATATGTCACCGGCGTATTTGAGCGCACAGCTCTTGATTCTATCTCTGGGACGTCCCTGATCTCCCAAAAATGGCCACGATCTGTCGACTTAGTTGGTTTCAGCTGCTGTCCCTTGTAGGCTTCCCACTCGTCCTTAAGGGGGAATGCTTTCGAGTTCCCCTTAAAAACCTGTCCGTAGTCATGCACACAAGGTACGGTGCATTCTCCAAGTCTGCCCCAATTGAATTCCGACCAGATAGGATCAAATGCTGCAGTTTCCAGCATATTGAACTCGAAATTCCTGTGATCCTTGACTGCCATGACACCAATGACCCTGGGGTGGAAATTCAGGCCCATGCGGACCCCTCCACGAAGAAGGTAAGACGAGAGTGAAGAATTTGCTGTCAAAGACATGATTGCAGTATTGTAGTCTCCAGGACTTGGATGTGCTCCCCATCTCTCAGCAAAATTATGTTCTTCTCCAATGAGCAAGGGCCGCATGTCTCTCAGCATAATTACGTCCATATCGAAGTATGCACCGCCATATTGATGTAACACAACAAAGCGTACAGCATCGGAAACAGCGACGGGTAGGAACGTTTTCTGTTTCTCAGAAAGAACCAACCACTCTTGACCTTGCGCATCCCGAATAAGCCCATCGCCTACCGCGTACTCTCCCTTTGAGTTTGGCTTTCCCGGTGTCTTGTAGTATCCAACCCCATCTGTGTTGTCACCCTTTGGTAGAGGAATTCGAGACGGGAATTTCCAGACCATGATGGTGATGTCTCCCCGCTCGACGAATGGCAGGAATTTCTTGAACAACGGATCAGTATTCAACATTTTCTCCTTAGCTTTCGGATCTCGGTCTCCGTCCAGCCAGAGAAACAATCGCACACATGGGATGTTCTGGGTGTGAAAATGGCTCTTGATGAACAATTCTACCCTCCATGTCGCAGGACCAGTCCAGTAGACATGATAGGGCACAATTGGGCCATTGCATTGCCCGATGGAGCCTTTTGTAGGAGCTTTCCATTCAGGATATTCTGCGAGGGTGTTGTCATGACCGTCCGAGTTCAAGTACTCCGCTAGCTTTGGAGGCTGTTCACTCGCTCGCTCACCCCTTGAAGGTAGATAATAATATTCCTTTTCGCCATCTGCCATGTAATTCATGCAGTCCTGCACATAGGGCATCTTCTCAATATTCTCATATGAACCTCTGCATTGCTCCACCAACTTTGTCAGGTTGGCGACGGTATCGATGTGAGGCCGTTTCCCCCAAAAGTCATCTTTTGGCACAACGAGACTTTCTGGTCGGTTGAACCAATTCGCATTAGGAATAATCTTCTCGACCTTGAGCTTGCTAGGTATTACAGGTATGGCGGACCCGATGTTGTCTGCGGAGGATCCAGGGGGAGATTTTGAGGCTGGGTTTTTGATGAGTTCTGCTGGTGACTTTGGGAACGAGCCTCGTTGAAATGCCAGAACAGCCAGATACAGGAAACTGTACAGGACTGCAGCAGCCAGCACACTCTGCACCACGCCAAAGAAGTTTCTCGCACAGCTTTTCTTGGGCATCTTGCTGGTTGGTGGCCGTGGTTAGTTGGGACGCGCGACAACTTTCGCCGTACCCCCTACTCAAAACGTTCTGCGTTGTGTGATGTGGGTCGATTGCTGGGGGGAAAGCACTCGAAGGATGTTATGAGGAGAGGAATGCCATGAATCTAGTAAAGAAAAAGTAAAGGAGCGTGAAGAAGGAGGAAGTAGGGACAGAAAGTAGGAAATTGAGGCTTGTAAGGTTAGGATGGATTTCTCGTTGGAGATTCAGATTCGTACCCCTTTCCTAGAATACCCCCGACACCCGCTCTGGTCCCCTTCTCATTCGTTCCGCTAAGGCTAAGGCTGATGATCCATGACGGGGACCAATTTAGTGGAGCGGCACAGCGAATGAACACTGGAAGGGTATTAATATAAAAAGGTGCACAGCCTCGGGACAGCCCACAGGGCAGGGCAGGGCAAAAGAAAGCCTGTAACTTCTCGCTTCAATGTACAGATGACCCAAAGCAGGTTTAGAGGGGGGCTAGGCATTGTCTAATGGGTTACAGGCTGGCAGGACAAACAAGTATGGCGTCCGACCTGTCACAACCGTGGAAAAAAAGAAGAAAAACTGGGGTGGGAAGTGTACCTACAGAAACACAACCCTGAATTTTGATTCTCAACGCTACTGTAAGCCTCGACGAAGTAGGGCCTCAGCTCTCAGCCACCTATGGGATGATGGCAAAAACGTGTACGTTGGTAAGTAACGTGATACAAATATGCATTGTCACCCCTTCTCAGCTTTGGGTAATTTCTTAAGGAGAGAGGTATTTTTTCCGTTCGCCTCAACCTTTGGCTGTTGGGCATGGGATAGTATGGTATGGCGTGATAGGTAGATATATACCTGACATGACTAAGGGATTAGCTGTAGTAGAAGTAGTAGTAGAGTCATGTCAAGTCAAGAGGCAAGTATGAAGGCGGAAATGCTTGAATCACGCAAACAACCACACAACCTAGGCAAACCAACGCTGTTTTAAATAAGCTGAATGCAAACAGAAGGGGAGAGATGCTGCTGCTTTTGGACAGAACCATATCGCTGCTCTACAGTACAGCAGCCATTCTTTGGTTCTTGGCTCCAGGGTTGCGATAACGCGATAAGCTTCTTCCCCTCACTGGTTCAACCAACTTACTCGCTCACTTACTCGTTCACTTTCTTACTCACTCACCCACCAACCCGGCTTTGGAGGAGCATCTTGCATCTGGCGTCCGCATCCCCATCATCACCATCATCATCATCATCACTCATCATCCACCACCACCGAATGCAGCCCAGCCCAAGCCAAGCCCAGCCCAGTCTCCCCCTCCCCCCCCCCGCATCCGCGTGATGATGTCGAGATGTTGTAGAGTTACACTTCCGCCTTCTGTCTTTGTACCTGCCCTGACCTTATTGGGCTAATCCCTCTTCCCGCCATTCTCTTTTCTTCCCTCCTCCTCCTCCTCTTTCTTCTTCTTCTTCCCTTCTCTTCCTTTCCTTTTTTTTCTAGTACAGTAGCCCTAGCTTTAGAAAATATAACTCTTACCTACCATTTTATATATTCTTTCACTCGCAGCAGCGATAAGCTGTCGGCCACGGATCTCTGGGAGCTACGCTGATAGCTTCGGGAAGCTACCCCGCCCACCGCTCTGTCATGGCCGCCAGCTATCTGATCCACTACGCAGCTTCACTGCTTGTGCTCTGCTCGACCGTTGCTGCTCAGTCCAATGACCAGATCACTTGGGGAACCTTTATTTTCACGTATCACGGAGAGAGACGGCCCGTTATTGCTAACAATGGCGAGAATCTTACCCCCTTGGGTGCGCAACAACTGCTATCTGCGGGAAGGGATTTCCGCAATCTCTACATCAATCCCCCAGTAAATGGATCGCAGATCACAACCACCGCGCCGATCAATGGTATGAACATCAATCCCATTGACAACTCTCAGATTTTGATTCTGAGCACTCCATGGGATTATGTGACGGCAAGCACACAGGCATTTATGCAAGGCCTTTATCCGCCGAGGGACGCTCTCATTGTCGATGAAGAGAGCATGTTGAGCAATGCGTCGCTGGTGCAATACCCCTTAGACGGCTACCAGTACCCTCAAATTCTAGCTGTGACACCGCTTGATTACAACTACATCTCGTAGGTCTCCAATGCCCGTATCTGCGCATCTTCAGCGCAGCCAAACAAATGGCTTCTAACGCTTCTTCACAGACTTTCTGGCAGCAGAGACTGTTCCGCGTACTCTCAAGCGTTTCAAGAAATCATCAACTCTGACATGTACGCAGCGGAAGCGGCAAGGACACAGAATTTCTATGATCGGCTGGCCACTTCCGTCTTCGCAGATCTAGCTTCGACGTCTGTGACTTTCTACAACGCCTACCAACTTTATGACTATGCCTTGTACCAGTACAACCATAATGCGACTATATTTCGAAGTTTGAGCGCAGGAGATCTCGCGCAACTTCACAGTCTTGCCTCGCAACAACAATTCCTGCTCAACACGCCAAATTGGTTAGGGACTATTTCCGCAATCTCAGGGGCAACTTTGGCGGCCAGGGTCGTGGATGAACTTGCAGCCGTCGTCGATACAAGGGGGCAGTATCAAAAAATGTCCCTATTGTTCGGATCTTTCCAACCTTTCCTCGCTTTCTTCGCACTGTCAAATCTCAGCAATGGTCCTGCAGCTTCGCGCTTTAGCTATCTACCAAGGCACGGCTCCAGCATGGTTTTCGAGCTGTTCTCGTCCAAATCCGATCAAAATAGTACCTTTCCTTCGACAGAGAACCTCTGGGTACGTTTCCAGTTTAGGAATGGCTCAAGTGACACAGACCCTTTGATCGCATACCCATTGTTCGGACGACCAAACTCCGAGACGGATATGACATGGCGAGATTTTGTGGATGGCATGGGAACATTTTCGATGACCAATTTGTCGTCATGGTGTAATGTATGCCAGGGCGTGACTTTATACTGTCAAGCCCTTCGCAGCGCCCAAGCAAGTAGCGGGTCTACCTCTAATTCTGGCTCCGGCTCCAAGAAAGGAGGAATCTCCCCTGCGGTAGCTGGTGTTATCGGAGCTGCAGTCACAATCGCAGTTTTCATCCTCGCAGGTGCCATTCTAGCCATGCTGGGATGCAGACTCGGCAAGAGAGACAAAGCAGACGGAAGCGGTATTGGGGTATTGCGACGAACCGGAAGCGGTGGTGGTTTCAAAGGTGCCGAGAAGCTCGCCAGCGACACAGACCTCCGCTTGAAAGCAGCCGCCACCACAGGAGCTGCTCCAGTCAAGAAGGAGCGGGTCGGAAGCTGGGAGTTGAATGAGAGCCCAACAGGCGCCAAACATACAAGTCTTGATAAAGAGCTTGAGAGTGGGAGGAGCACTGCCCATTATGGACGTCCCAGCGAGGATGGGCTTGGTGATGCCAATCCATTCAGCGATCCGGTACTGCCCCGCGAATCTGTCTGATTGCGTTTGATTTTTTGGATTTTTTTCAGTATCTTTCTTTTTCTACTTTTCAACCAGGCTATATGGGTAGGAATTCGGAATTTGCAATTGGGCTGGGGCTTGGGCTTGGGATATGTGAGTTTCGGAGTGGCTGGGATGATGATACCCTTTCTTGACTCTCGTTATATACCCTATGGAGGCGCATACTGGTTTCTTGGCTTGCTTTAGACGATTAAAGATATTATGCATTGGAGTTCTGGGCCGTGGCGGGTCTGTAAAGATATGCATGCACGCAGTGTTTCGTTTAGCGCAATGGTCGTTAGGACCAGAGAAGGAGTCAGAAGAAGAAGTTGAGAAAGGACATGATTCATTCTATAATACAATTTATTCGGAAAGGCAAAGTGAGATATGCATTCTATACTCCACGATGTTATCCGTGCGAGTCACTTCATAATTCGTCCAGCTCCAACTCCAAAGACGAAGAAAGTAAAAACTCCCAAAAACATATCCGGCTAAAGAAGTTTGTCATGAAATTTTTCATATCATGGCTTATGTTGCTTATCCAGTCATTCCAATATATCATGCCCAATGTCTTAGCAGCTTACCAAAGAATACCATCAATACCGAGGTAGTGCGCCTTCTCTGCAGCGATAGTCTCCAGCTTAATCAAAGGGATTTGCTTTGATGGGAGCCATTTCTTCCAATATGAGATGATCATCTTTGTGATCTTGCGGAAGTGTTCCTCAATATTGACAGCGTAGTGATCCTCGCGGCCATCGCCAATATACCATAAGATATTAGTGAGACCACTTTCAAAGTAAGGGAGATAGAGCACATACCAGGACGAGCTCCTTTAAATTGCAGAAGAGTTTAAGGAATCTGCTAACCTTTTGTTCATCGCCTTTGATAAAGTCTCGAATTGGGAGTGCGAGGCGCTGAAAGCGTTCCTTCTCGCATCTACGAACGTGTTGAACCATAAAGGTATATTGGTCAGCGCACTTGGTGTTAATGAAAAGACGGTCCTTCTCGAAATTGAAATATACGTTTGGTGGAGCCCAACGAGTTTCCAAAATCTTCTCGCATAATTGGAGATCGAGATAAGCTTTGCGAGATAGTTGACAAGTTCGTAGAAGTGGCGAGGTAAGAGTTTTGGGCTTCCACCATGTGTCGATGGAGCGATCTCTCTCATCCCTGGAGTTATAATCTTGGGGTTAGTTTAATTATCGGCAGAGATTTAATGGGCGAGATGCGGTTGTAGGAGTTATCTACTCATAAGATATAGTCAAAATTATAGGCGTGGCTGGTAGTGCAGGGTGATTCTAAGGTGCGAATTTTTAATTTTTGGGTAGACACTTACAGACCACCGTATTCGAATTCCACACGTATTTCACGCCTGCTCTCATCTGCCGCAGCATACTCCCAAACAATGTGGGCAATATCGTATGGGAAAAGAGCGAACCACTGGAATTCGGCCGGAGATGCACTGATTTCCTTCTTATCGAAGCACTTAGGCATCGCTCCTCGGTCGGGCGCTCCGGCACGGATCTCTCTGTGGGGTGCGATGATACGGCGATGGTTATGTGTATCGAGGTTTAGGTAGACTAAGTGCTCCCAATGAGAAGGAATTTTATCCCATGCATGATAACTCGGTTTGCTAGGTGAAGTATAATGATTTGGCCTGGCGCTTGTCTTCAATGGGTCCTTTACGAGGAAAGGCATCTTTGTAGGGCCTTTGGTGATTTCTCTGCGAAGAGCTTGCACTCCCATATTGTTGGCCTCATACATTACGAGTGGCCCACTGGCAGAACCGCTCTCACGGGCCATGGCACTAGAGGAGCTGACTTCTAGCTTCTCCCGGGACCAGCGACGGCCGCAGCAGCAGCATAACTAGTCGGTCGATGCAGCGCAATCTTTGTCTCATGTTGGACAAGAGAAGTCCATTTCTTGGCCTTCACCTTTGGGCCATGCTGTGGACGATACTCTGAGGCTCTTGGTGTAGGTGGGAAATTAGGCTCTTGCGTAGCCGCTGGGCGCTCTTTGACATTGTTTGGAGCAACGAAAGATGTCGTTGGAGGGGCCCTAGGCGTGGTAGGTGGAGTGAGTATCTGAGACAATTAGTAGCTGCTTAAGAAGTTGGATGGGGTGGATATATACAGAATTGCAGATACACGTATTTTGGGCGTTCTTGGTGCCATTCAACTCTTTGGTGGCAGCTGAGGAGTCGACAATATCGGATATCTCCTTGCTATTCGTTCCACTTGAGGGCTTAAGGGTGTTGGCTTTCTTCTTGCCGTTATTGCCATCGGCGCTATTGCTGGAAATTGAAACATCTGTACCTTCAGCGACCTTACTCTCCTTGGTTGCGAGATACTGCAGGACTTGCTTGCGAACATTGAAATTATGGACAAACTTGCAGTTCTTCATTTGATAGCAAGTGGCGCCGGTGCAGTAAAAGTAGCAAAGCCAAGGGCCTCTAAAGCCAGTATCCCATAGCAGAACCCGCTTCTCGTCCAGAGCACGGAGACGTAACAATTCGTGGTGAATAAACCGGCATTCGCTGCCGTGAGTGCAGCAGGATTGGGCGTACTGGCGACATAAACGGTTGTAGTCTAAAGCTCCTTTGGCTGGTAGTGGCTTGACTGCGATGGACTTGCAACCGCGTTGGTGATTCTTGCTTTTGAAGCTCATGGCGTCTGGCGTTGTGACGGATGGATGGATGGATGCACGAGAGGTTGTCGAAGTGATGGATTAGGAGACTTGATAATTTGTAAATGGAAGTTGTGGAGGAACTGGTTTGTAAGTAGTTTGAGAAGGTAATGGGAGGTTTAGAGGAGATGAAGGAGAATTGTAATCAACATGATAAACTTACTATTGTTCGGACGTGGGAGCTATTCTTATTCAGGCATGGGCTTGGCGAGGCGGTCGAAGCTACTCGCTTCCGAATTAGGGAGTCATAATCTAAGGAAGTCGCATATTGGCTGTCTATCCACTAGTTAGCAGTTGAGGACCTAGAATTCGTATTTTTTTTTAAAAAAAAGGAGTTAAATTGCAGGATTAGATTGTTACAAGTAGAGCATGGATCACAATTAAGGTAGATCTGAGAAAGTTCGCATAGGTGAAATTATATCGATTCAACTAGTCTCCAACTTCAATGTGAAACGAACGACCAGCAGAATAGCACAGATAAATTAGTATCAATCGCAAATATCCCCGTTGAACTGATAACCTAAGCCTCTCCAAGTAATGCTTGTCCCTCTTGGATAAAGACCAAGGATCATATACTGAAATTTGGATAGAGTGAATTACGGCGCTGGGACATGTTTTGGATTCCACCATGGATAGAATCGCTCCCCCTTTGCTAGTGTCTTCAGAGTGCAAGGAGTACCCTCACAACCAATATACGGCTGATCGTTGCCCCACCATGGGATCGTGACCTGGAACCACGACACTGTGAAAAGCATAATGATGGCTGCGATGGCGATTCCAGCGGAGAAAGCAGCGGAAAGAACGAAATTGTACTACAAAGAATTGAGTCAGTCCCTGGCGCGCCCATAGGGATAATGTGTCAATGAAGTAGATTAGACGAACCTTAGACCAGAATCCGAGGAAGCGGTTCTTAATATAAATCCACGACAGCCACGCAACGCCGATCGATGGCATCATATATGAGAAGCTGTAAGGTGCCCAGTTGAGACCGCCATACCACAAAGCGACGGGGTGAATCTGTCGCAACCATCTGGTTCTTGGGAATTTCTTGATGATGAAGTAGAACAGAACTGGTGTAATGATGCCGAAAGGAAAGCCGAGAAGTAGCATTCCGTATTGACCTACAACGATATTAGCAAATAAACGGCATTCTTACCCAAAGAAAAGAGCCGTACCTTGGTGTCCAAACACCTTGATAGGTCCGATCGTTCCCCATAAAACAGCTGCGGTAAAAAATGTGTTTGGGCCGGGGCAATAGAATCGCATAGGAGCGTCAGGTGTGCAAACATTCTCAATGTTAATCTATGTTCAGTCAGAATCATTAGAAACCATCGATTTTGAGCTAGTGACTTACCTGATATTGTATTACACCACAGCAAACGATGGTTGAGATCAAAGTCGCGATCAACTGGGCACAAAAAGTGTGACGGGGTGGAATCTCATTTTCAGTTAGCATGGCCTTGGTAACAGCGGTATCATAGTTGTTCACCTTGAGGTAGTGTGCAATCTTCAAGTCATTTGCAAACTGAACGGCGTGCGCACAGGTGACATATCTAAAGCCGTTAACTCACAAGATCTAAGACGGTGGTGTTGATCAATTCTTACCCAAAAGATTTGAAGAAATTCATGGCAAGTGCGTTGCCTTGCACCCACATGCCACCAATGAATTCAGCCAAGACGTTCAAAGTAACCTCGATTCCAGTCATAGCCTTGATAATACCAACAGGCACGACGAATACGAGTGCCAAAAAGACTCCATATGGCACAACACCAAGTGTTGTGTATGTTGGCCAACCACCGACACCTGCGAAGCCAAAAGCAGCAGCAATAATCAGAATGGCAAAGTACCACCATTCAGAGACTACAACAAGTCAATACAGAAATCATACAAAGACAAAGCTCGGGTATCATCACCTTCGGGATATGATGACATAAGGCGGTTATGAACATCCTTGTACTCGTTTTCTGCGATGGCAGCGTCTTCGGCTTCGGTGTTCTTCTTGCGACGCAATATTCTCCACAAGCTCTTGAAGCCCATGACGATCTCGTAACGATGGAACAAAGCTACGTGAGTGACTGCTGCAGCATAAACACCAAAGAATGCGCCATACACTAGTTTGAAGAGAATAATTAGCAAGGCAAAAGTTGAATACAAAAAAAACCAAATATTCCAGCAGCGATCATATTCCAACAATCGGCTTGGAGGAAATCTAAATGCTTACCTATCGTATTTGCAGCTCCAAGATATGCGGCTGAGTAGTTCATGTATTTTTCGTGGTCATACATTCCCTTCACATCTAATGCTCGCGAGACATTATAGAGCTTTCCAAAGTGATCGTACACGCGATTGCTATTGACTGGGATGTATCCTGTGTTCCACGAATTTGTGAAGTATATCCCAAGAATGAAGAAGCCGAATATGAACATGCCAAGTGCGGTGTTGAATGTGGAGAAGGCGGGCACCATCTAAAAGCATAGTCAGCACTGGATGGGGAGCAGAGCTAGGGGAACCTTACCAGAGGATCAACTCCTGAATATAGCAAAACGTTCCAGTCAAAAGTGGGCCACGGATTAAACAACTGGCACCCATCATCAGCCACGTGTAAAATTACAAACGAATGGAGCTCTTACACCAAGTCCTCTCTGGAAGCCCGTCAATACTTCTAGGTTATGGTTATTTGGCGATATCCAGGTCATCCAGCTGAAGTATGTGAGGGTTTCAAAAATGAAGTTCGGGAACCAAAAATAGACAAACATGGCCCCGAACGCGTACAAGAAGAACTTGAACCGAGAAATGGTAAACATTCTCTTGAACGGACCAGGAACGGAAAGGTTCTTGTCATTGTGCAGGGCTGAGTTGAGAGCAATGGTCACTAGAGACGCTGGCCACACGCAGAACGAAGGGTACACGAGGAACCGGCGAGTCAAACCAGCCAGACCGTACCCGATGAAATTTGTCGACAGGGCAATAAGGATTTGGTACCCAAAGCTCCTAGCATATTGCTGGTTGAAATATTGAGGGAGCACCTGAGTCCAGATTACATACTGAGTGTAAGGCAGGCTCTTAGCCGTGTTGGCCATAATTGCAATCAACATGTGTTCCTTCTTGTTGAATGGACCTGGGTTCAAGCTATGCTCGGTTCCAAAAAGCTTGAACCGCCAATCAGGCATCGTCTTCTCCCATGCTTTTCCGAGTGGAAACGCGAGAAGCTGGGCAACGTTTGAGTCGATGTTAATTGGTGGCTGGCGAATCGAAAACATTTGGTTGATGAAGGCAAGAAAGATAGAGAAGAAACCGCCTATAACCCAAGCTCGAACTGTGGAGCAAGGTGTTTCGGGGTTGTCCTTGTTATCAACAACAGCACGAACTTCAGCGTAGGGACTATTATTAGTAATAAGCGCAGCCTCAAGCTTGATCTCCCAAATGAGCTCTTCATGCTTTTCTGGGTGCTCGAAAATATCCTCGTTGTCTGGGATCTGTTAGAGGAGTATGCAAACGGCTAGGCATGACGCACCAAGGAACTCGTGAATTTTCATCAAGACTCTATGTGGGAAGTTCGCATCATGCTCATGGATCCTAGAGCAAGAATTAGAATACCAATCTCAAGTAATGTGGTTGTGATTGGGGCCTCGGTAAGGCTCTTTTCTCTACCGATGCACTTATCCGATAGTGTAGAACCTATCGACGCTCTAAAGTGGGGAAAATGCTTCGAGGCTCGGTACTTACTTGAGTACGTTCTTCATCATCTATCTCCATGTTAACGCCATAGTTCAATACGGTTAATAGGGGGTGTCACCTTGTGAACTTGTTCAAGGCTCAGGGCTTCCGCCATAGCCTTTGCTTCTACGAGATCCTCTTCGGTGACATTGAGTTCCCTGTATATCGCGACACATTAATTGGTTGGTATGGGAAATAATATGGTTTGCACTTACGATTCAAGAGCTTGCTCAAACTCTGTGAGCTCTACTTGTGGTCCCTTTTGAAGAGGTGTCAGCGTCAGTTTTAAAGTAATGGGGTGAGAATCAATATGCAAAGGCTTACCAGTTGCTTCTCTGAAGCAAGGACATGCTTTTCATCACCAGCAAGAGATATGTCTCCATCACCACGAATTTCGGTTGCCATTGCTTCTGCTGCAGAGGTCTTTTGACCAACGGCGTGCAGAGAGGTTCGATGGATGTGCGATGCCTCAGCTCCCTGGGGGGGTGGCCACTTTTAAAGTGATTTGCCTTGTGCGACCAGTACCACATACAGGAAGATGCCAATGCCTGAATGTTGTATTTCAAGGATTCCCGATGTGCATGTGTAAATCATCTCCATATCGACGGTAACTTTGAGCATGACCAGGATATCTTTGAGCGTCCTAAGTTTGGCTAAACAAAACCTTAAACGAATCATGATAATCTCCTAATGACCCAAAGTCTTGGGAGTTTTTGCGGAGAGGGCACACCTGCTGGAAATGCCTGAGAGACCTGCTTCATTGAGATACCAAGATCTTGTGTGTATCACGATTTTGGTGCCAAGATAGATAACAGCCACTCTTCCAAGAGTTTTCGTGTGTTGCTAAGGCTGATCCTCGAATTCTCGCGCGATGCATCGGAGTCTGTACAACCAAAAACATCACCCATGGATATATTGACGATTGCCGCCACACTGTCGTATTACAGGGCCTGGACGTTCGCCGAGACGTAGATAATAGATGATAGGGTAATAGTCCTCGTGCTGAGGATAAACATTTCATCACAACATTAGCAGATCATACGCAATCAAGAGGTCATCCATGATCCGGCGCATTCACGACTATCCTGTGGGGCAGATCCCCTCCACTCCGAGTTATGGACGACTGCTTCGTCAAGTTGCTGTAAACAACGGAGCGCGTCCCTAGCAGACATTGATGGTAGGTGATTCAGTCCCCGAGTAATTGAAATTGAGGGCCTTGGCAAGATCAATAGCATACGCACCGTGGTGGATAATCGAGAAGCCGTCAAAGGCGTTCTCCGCAATGCTTGGATCTGGGCAATGCTTGGCTTAAGTGATAATGGACTCAAAGCACATGCGGAGCCAATCATTAGAGTCCAGATATGAATGTCCCAAGAATTTCATATACTTGCGCAAAGGTTGGCAAGCAAGCCACTAATTTTGAAGGAGTTAAAAGCAGCAATAACAGAGAGAAAGGTTGTGATCATTGTCGGGTAAGACGACTTACAAAGGGGTGCCAAGTTGCCGATAATCATAGCCTATACACATACAGTAGGTCTGTATATTGCCCAGGTTAGACGTCCTTGTTTCTACTTATTCGTTTGTTGCGACCTATATAGGAACCACCGCCACGCACGCCAGCAAGCAAGCAACATGGTTGAGTATTCCGTCGTGGCGCTTCCACACCGCAGAGATCAATTGCTCGTCGTCGCGGGAAAGGATGGCGGGACATGTAGTGCCAAGATTAGCCCGCCGTCATGTGAATCCACTTTTTCTGCCACTGTTAAACGTTGAAAGCTTGAAAGTCTCCTCTTTCCGCCATCAAACTATCGTTCTGTTTCCGGCATCGTAGAAGAAGATATCGGCCCTTGGAACGAACCACCGTATCTGCAAACGTAATTGAGTTGCCCGCGCTCAGGTGATCCTGTTGAATTATGGAGGGCGGGCGTTGCCAAGTTCTTGGTCCTTCGAGAAAAACCTCAGCCTGATGCAGGCGAAGACTGCCCAGTCTGATTGCTCCTGCTTGAAATGGATAATGGGGTTGAGGGGGATTCTTGATAAGACGATTTTCTGTGTCTTCTCGAAGCGCACCCAAGATGGAGACTACTGTAAGTAGAGACGCTCCGCGAAAGTCAATTTGGGCCGCCGCCTATGTAGGTGGATCTAGTGTGTGTGAGCGTGTTGCTTAACTTTCGCCGAAGAGGGAAAATGCGGCCGCACAAGTTATCCTTGGCAATATCGAACTGGTCTCGGCAAAGGCTTCACTATCAGTTTTTCTCAAACAGCCTGGCCTTGACCTTCTTCTTATTGTCCTGCTTGTTCCGCCACCTTCGTGATAATATAAACTAAATTGAGATTGTTCAATTTAGTACCAGACAACGTCGTGATGAACCGTCCAAAGATTCAAAACAAACCAAAAAAAAACGAGCGGCGTCTGCTCTAGGAAAGTGCTTGCCATCTTGGCCGCCAGAACCTAGGTCTCATAGGGCTTTCCCAACACCTAGAGGGGAAAAATAAAAGAGTTTCACAATAGACAAGTCTTGTCAGACTGCTGCTTACAAGATTCTATGATGCGCGAAAGAAAGTCGAAGTCATGGCAGCAGAGCGGAGAGATGCACTGGATAAGACGGAAAGATTGTTTCCAGAATCGAAGTAAGGCACAAGCCAACCATCTGATCGAAAAAGCGTATTGCTGCCGTGTGCCCAGGTTCAGCGATTGCCCCGTTATGTCTGACCATTTAAAAGTCCGATTTCCTTGCTAGCCACCAGGAGCCATCGCCGCCTTCGCCTAGATGATCCGTGAACTCAACAGAACGCCCGCGCCTTGAATGACGAGCCTCTATACACACAATTAAGCTTTCCTCTTATGTGTTAGAACCCTCGTTCATTCAATGAGGGGTTTACCAGCACTGCAGATAACCCTGAAGTCTTTACCTCGCCCAACGCATTCTCCATTACTTGACACAACAGTGAGATTCCAGACGACGAAATGGTAATTTTATAATTACTATCACCCCAATGGCACTCTGTTGGCTCCCTCTTTCCGTAGGCTTACAAAATGAGCTTCCGTGTCAATTTCTGGTCAATCACTGGATTGATATGGCAACACAAAGCAAACAATACTCAACGGTAAATTGCTAACACGCTCCAACAGGGAATGATCCCGCGGTGTTTAGAGTAAGAATATCTGAGGAATTAACGATGAACTTGACAATGGAAAAGATTCAGATACGTGTCTTGTTGTTCTGAGAGCTGTACATTGACAGTCTTCCTATAATTTTACCAAGAAATGCAATGGAAGGAATCTCTGATGCGGTGAACCTACATAAGATTTTCACCTGCAACAGGTGCATTGTGTGCAAAATCTCCTGGGCCTAGAGATCTCCTCCTGCAGCTGTTGATCCCTCCGTCAACACGTTCATTAGAAGCCCGTCCTCGAGCTCTCTGGTATCCCATGAGAGGAAGAACGCAAATCTGATCGTGCGATTCTGTTAGAATATATCTGTGGAAGTTTGTCTAACAGCGAGTCGTGCTACCCGAGAAATCCACCAAAATAATTGATGTTCGATCATAAAGGTCACGATTATCGTCATCGTCATTCGAGACGACATTCCTTTGAAAATGTCGCACCTAATAAGTACCAATACTCCAAGCTTAAACAGCGTTCAATAGTCGCCGGAACGGTCCACGTGCCGCATATTCGAACCAGATATTCCGACAATAATGATACGCATCCTCCTCTTCAAGCCTAGACATCTTCGATAGTGTGCAATTCTCCACTAGGACCCGTCCATGCCCATGAAGACGCAGTAGCTACGAAAGTCCCAATCGGAGCCTGATTGTTCCTCGACGCTGAAACTACCCAGTGCATCTGCACTGCCAAGTTCTCCCTCCGCGTACGAGCAGCATATGCTTTAGCTGAATCCCTGTCTGGATTCTGGAGTACGCATTGCCGTTCTAGCCGGCCGTCGGAGATATCCACGAAATCATCATTTCTACGTCCAACTTCCTTGCAGAAGTAGGACACATACTCACTCACCCAGAACTCCTTGAATAATGGCCGTTTACCCGGACATAGACCTCTGGTTATGGAAAATCTACTCTCTTCTCGATGCTTGACACAACCTGTCATATGCTGACAAGGCATAACAGGAAGTTGTCGTCCAGCACCACCAGAGAAGTGGCGACCCAGCGAAGAGCAAGGCCCATGGCAGAGGCAGCAGATCCTGCATAATGGACACTCTCTACGCAAGTTCAGAGATAGAAGTTGATATGGCTATACGGTGAGGGACCCCATTTAGATAAAACTTCTTAAAATATCGGATGCGGTGAAGAAGCCCTAGCATTTCCAAAAGCAACAACATTCGCAGAAATTCCCCTCTCTGTCGTCAGTGGGACCAGCCGCTAGGTTGGGAAGCGCTCTGCCGTAAAAGGCACCTATGTGGGAAGGCTCAATATCCCCAGTCTTCAGGCTTATCTTGAACGATGAACTAAAATCTCTACAAATTTGTAGATTTGAAGACACCATGCAGCTTTGATGACGCCGCAAAACTTTTCGTAAGGTTGTAACTATGGACTACCAGTTGTAATTTCGAGAGATTGTGTTTTATCGAGAGTATGAATGCGAATCTCTATGACGTAAATCGCGCCTTCTGAATGGATGAAGCCCTGAATGTCAATGACGGCCGCCTATATTGTGGATTCAGCTCCGCATAGTTTATTGACATTGCAGGTTGCATAGACACGCAGTAATGGAGGCTTACTCTGACTTCTCTGTACCCTCTAGTTTCTAGGTGTGGGCGTTGGAAAGTGTTTAGGTCTATCCTTCAGCTGAATTGAAAGACAAAGCTGTACCTTATTTCTATTTACAAATATACACTTTATAGGCATACGAATGGAGCCTCGCATTGGAGATACGTATGCTTTTAGCCAGGCTCGCGTTAGCCAGCCTGTTTTCTGCTGGCGGTTGAGTATTGTGGCCGGTAGTCCTATTATAGCGGATCGTAAGCGATTCATACAAGCCAATGTGGAGGAGAATGAAAGCAAGAGCATAACTTGTAAGAAAGATTCGTGAACAGAGTTAAATTATCCGCTTCCCAGCACAAACTAATATATGTACAGACATTGGATAGACCACCCGCTGACCCCGGACTTCTGAGCTGGAAGCCCAAAGACGATACTGAACTTTCACTGTTCACGTATCACTACACAATAAACAGCAGATTTAACACTCACAATATCTTCGTGAATCACTCGCTAGCTGCTGGAAACATATCAGGAGACGTCGCCTGTCGAAACGTAGCAGCAAAGACCATATACGCCCGTTCATACTCGATGGGAAGGCGAGCATAAGCCGTCCCACTGACATCGCCTTGCTCATGTGGAATCAGGAAAGCCATATTGGATCCTATGTTTCCTCTTCAAGCTCTTTCGATTATGGATAGCCACACAGGAAATATATCCTGTAAAACACGCACAGCCCACCGATAGTGTGAGAAAACGGGAGCAGACACTGCAACCACACCTCGCAGAATTATTTCCGGCAACTCCGTTTCTTAAATCGCGGCAATATCGAGGAAGTTCCCACGTTGCATAATTTTGGCCTAATCGTTGAGGAAATAGGCGCAGTAGTAGCGTATCCGAGAGATATATCTCCCTCAAGAGCTGAAGTTGTTCGAGTCGATGGAGCTGAGCCAAGATGATCAGGTCAAGTTACTGGAATCCGCCTCGTTCCATAAGATATATAACTTATTTCTTTCCACGAGATTAAGACGAACAAGGTCTTTCATAGCGTGAGCAACGTCGTAAATTTTTTCCCCTCTCCAGTCGCTGCTGCCTATCTGGCAAGGACTTAGTCATCATCTTCAGAACCCATGCTGGACAAGCTTGCACGCTCCAAACTCTAGCCCCTGGGGAATAGGCAGCAGCAATTTCAAAATATCACCCCGCTTTTCGGGGACATACGAAGTATTAATTGTCTTGAGGATCCTGAGGCATCTGGCAGTCTTAATTACAATTGCTTACTCTCGTCTGTCGTGGCTCAGATGTCACAGGTCATAGGTCAAATGATCGCCAGTTCCAGACATTTTTGTGATCCGTCATGTTCAACAAACCTGTAGGCGAGATTGAGGGAAATGAAAAGAATAACCTGGATAGGTGAGGGCAGTGAATGGCTTTGGAAGAGGATGAAGGGTGTTATGTCAGAGACTGGAGGCTCTCTGTATTCCGGGTACTTTGAGCGTTGTCTCTTCGTATATCCCGCTCGTACTGATATTTCAACAAAAGAGGTAGGCCCGGAGCTCCGGTAGAGACAACTACTTCAAACTTCAAGTATGATACTGAGTGCTTAGTCGTATACCCTCCTATGCTGTTCTAAGAAATTTCACGAGACAGATATGTCTCTTGATAAGTTTTAACGGCCAACTATCAACCTCTGCACTTATCACTGCTCTTGTCAACATTCTAGATAGCTTACGATGACAACTACGTTCGAACGTTAATCTTTCTTGGATGATCGTCATACTGCCAAATACTCTCCTTGGCCCAGCATGATCACGTATTTACCGTTTCATGAGGTGCTTCTCACGTGCAAGAATGTGATATGTCGCACCGATCTAAAAATCCACATCGGGTTGGCGCAATATCCTTCCTTGATACATAATATCTTGCACACTTTGTCCCAGACGGAAACTTTTGCATTCGAAAATCCTGTTTTGCGGCTCGGTTCGATACCTCGGACGACATCCGCATCAGCAAATATAGGCAGAAAAGTACGGGCGAAAGCTCAAACTGAAGCTGCTCGGCTCGAGAAACAGAATATCCAGGAGACGTTCCATCGGTCCTGCTTGGCCAGATTAGCGTCCCTGCGGGCAACTTTTGGAAGTTCCCAGACGCAACCTCAAAAAACTCCACTCTTCCGCGACATCGCCATGAGACGCTCCAAAAAAAAATAAAAAATAACGTCCACAAGAGAAATGATGTAAAAAAAAAACCTTGTGCAGTTCAAGGCATTGAAACCTGACACACGGACCGCCCCCAAGCTCCAGGATCTTGGTAAGAAAACCTGCCCGATGTTGGCGTACGGCGCGTGCCGCTAGTTAGACCCTTCCCCATCATCGCATTTTCGACTCCACCAATCCAACATATCGCTTGCCCTCCTTATGCGCACGTCCTTATTGTTGAACGAAAAAAAAGACGGCCGCAATATGGGAGATGTTGAAGGCCCAGGCCGTCCATCCACACCTTGCCTTGTTGAGGAGTTCTCCATCTTCCCGTTACGAGCCTTAACACGGCCATTATCCCCATCCACAAGGAAAACAATTTCGGATAGTCCCCTGCCGTCCACGGTCTACCTTGTATTTAGACGGCGAAGCTCGCTTGATCCCGAAAGGCGTCCCGATATATTTTTTCCGCATGGGATTTTTCGGGCCACAGGGCGCATACGGAATGTCCCAATCTGACAGCTAGCATGGTTGCATCCCGTAGAATAGATGAATCGTACCGTTATCAGATGATCACAAACCTACCGGCGGCGCTATCCGCGCTTAAAAAATCAGTACTTCTATCTTTTCGTCCAAATGGAACACAAGTCAAGCCACACAAAAGTTGAGCTATTCTCCTATGCTGGGAAGAGGCATGGTAAAGTGAAGGAGTGGCCAAGTTACAGTAAAAGCTCAGTGGCGCATGCTGTCAAATGGTGTTAAAAGACACAGATAAGGAATGGGCGTAAGTTGTACCAAAATCTCACCCACAGATTTTTGCACAGGCTGAAATGGGGTGGGTGCTCAAGCGCCGAGTAGGCCACCATCGTAACATCCATCCTAGTATCATCGTCAGCATAAAACCATTAAGCTGAGTGAGCCTTAACCGAATCTTTCCCTCCTTCCCGTCCCCTGCCGTCGAGAATTAATTTAGAAGGGAGCGGGTAGGGCACCAGATCTGTTCTCGTCTCCAAGAACCTTCTTCCCTTCGCTCTTTGGGATGCATCGGCGATTTTCGTGGCCGATTGCTGACAACATGAAATGAGATTCACGAGCTTGAAGGTCGGATGCTGTGGAACAACGCCTGCATCTTGAATATTGCGGGGTTTGTGGGACCCGTCATCTAGTGAACTGGCCTAATCGAGATATTATCTGAGGATGATGAGCTGGTTACAGCCTGATCACACGACTGTAACCGCAAAGCAAGGAGCGACTGCGATTGTGGTACATATATCTCCCCACATATGTCAGCATGACTACTTTTTTGGTACGTACAGACAAGGTGATCAGTCGATATGCAGCCTCTGCTTTTTTCAGGCTTTTAGGTCGTGATCCTTCGAAGGTGAGAGCCATGAAACGACAACCAGTGTGCAGCTTCCACGTATGGTTCGAGGATGTAGCGGTGGAGTAGTAACATCCAACATATATGCCAATATACAAAGCTTTCGCCTGTGAATATGGCTCATTACCAGCCTAACTAACTGGAAAGCGTGACCTGAGGGGCTATGACCTAACCGCACTTCTCCGTCTCTCCGCACTTCATAGCTCAAAAGGTGTCTAATGCGTATGTGCTTGTATGACATAGCGCAGCAACACAACTCCTGGCGATTGACTTTCATATACTTTGCCATGCTATCACAAGAGTCTGTTGAGAAGTATGAGGTGCATAATCGCAACCCTTATCTAGCCGGGCAGAAGTGTGAAGACAGGGAGTATGAGCAAGCGAGGGATGGCGATTTCGACTGGTCGGCCCGCTGCAGGACGTTTTGTCGCCTTCCCTTCCCTGCACTCACATCATGGGCTGGTTCCTGCACCGTCATGTTCAAGCGAGAAGTCCAATCATTATGGAGATATTTACCCGTTGGGGGTTGCCGCAGCGGCCGAGCGGGCCCGAGCTGACCAGCTTGCAGAAACCAGATTGACAGTGCCAGGGATTTGGGCAAGGATGACAGCATAGGAGTGTCCAGCTGAACGGCTACTGGATCAGTTATTTCAAGCTAACAATCGAGCTGGACGTGCATTTTATTGGCACTTGGCGCATCAAAATTAAGTACTCTGCAGTAGCCTGTCCTGCATGCCAAGATTATCAGACAATGAGCCGGCCCGGCGTGCATAAACTTGGGCCTCTTCGTTCCGCACCGCTCTTTGCGGGCGGGAATGCATCACTAGTGCAGCACCAGAGCGGCTACACGCATGAGATTGAGGTCACAAGACGTCCGAATCCGGTTAGGTGGTCCAGCGGTGTGCATGAAGCGAAATGCCAAACGGCCACTTCTTTGCAGCCATTGACTTCGTATTGGTGAGAGGGTGCGTACGATGGTGGCAGAAGACAATGCAAGATGCGTTGGCATTGTTTGTCGTCCTGCTCGGACCATCATGTAGGAAGGACCTCTTCTGTGGTTCGTTGAGACGGGAATCAAGATATATGGGATATTTCCATCTTCAAACTCAAAATCTCTCGATCCTCGAAAGGCTTTCCGAAGCTCCGATACTTTGCTCGATACTTTGCTCAATACATGCGCGAGTAAGCATAGGCTGCAAATTGATATGTTAAGGATGCAGGATTCACTAGTATATTACCTCCTTCAGGTATGGAATCTGACTGTATGTAGATTAGTGGCAAAGCATTACTTTGGCGCCTAGCTTGAAAGGTAGTCAAGAGGCACGGCCTATCACTGTAAATACTTATGCAGAATGCGACTCGTAGATAGTTCTCACTGTAAAAGCAGGTGTTTAGGTTGCCTGACGTTATATGTCGCCGTCTGATTTGGGTGATTCCGTAATTAAAAATATCTTGAAGTTAAGCAGGACGGAGAAGCATCCGAAGAATAACAGAATGGCCCCCAGAAGGCTGAAAAATAGATACAGTATTATGGGACGTGAAACGGTTTCAGCTCAGGCTTCATGGGAAACATTCTTCATCGCTAATAGCGGCTAATTTTAGGAGCAAATCTGACAGAAGCATTTGCAAACATCCCAAGAACCAGGATAAGAACCGTCCATCTCGGGTCGTGCCATTCTTCGGGCCGCAATATGCCACCTAAGCATTTGGTAATGTTAGCCCTCAATGTGGTCGCTTCTGGGGTGTGAAGCAGCAGAACGCCCGTGTCTCCAATTCTTGTGAAGTCTAGAGATCCCAAAAATCTCTTTCTTTATAGACTCTCGATGATGTCACAGGTAATGACTCCGTTGCAAATGAGTACTACTGCTAGTGCAAATGTACCTAAACACAAAATGTCCATATGAATATGTGCATTTTGGCCTTCGTCACATCGTGTGTATAAATATGCAGCTAATTTGTGGCCGCTGCATAAAAGGGTAAATAGCCTCTGCGCTCTCCGCGCAAAAATCGTTCCGCATACCCCAGACCTGTGATTGTGATTGTTTCTGGTTAGTCAAGAGATTCTCACTAGAGACTAAACCAACGACAACTGGGCATACTTGCATATCGTTTTGAGTTCAAAATGCTCGGAAACAGCTAGGGGCTTTCCACAAGATAGAAGACCATATTGAAGTCGATCTTCTGGCGTGAAGCGTGAGCGGCCAACAGGTTCTAGCATACCATTGCATTTCAATTGTGGAGAAAAAACAAGATATGCTGCGGTCCAGTCTACGTATTCGAACAAAAGGGATATGCATGTCTTGCTAGGCAAATAACTTCTCCATTTGTCGCGATATGTGATCATACAGGCTCCATTCCGCTTCGTGCCGTCCCCTCCTTCAAATTCTTTGTTTCGTTCGGAGTGGATACAGACATACGTAGCTGCCATCGTCGTGGGACTTCTCTCAGCCATCCACCCCTTCGTCGAACGGGACCTCCGGCATCTATCTAGCAAGCTACTTTGACGGCGTGTTCGTGGGCATCGAGTTGTTTTTCAGCATATACTTGCCACACGGTTTCCCCCTAGTCTCATGGGTGTGTCGCAAACGGAAGCAAGAGCGGATAGTGCCTAGACCCTGTGACTCGGGAACTGAGAAAAGCGCCGCACAAGAGTGCTATTGGCTTGCTAAGCTTACATTTCAGGGATCCCCAGACTGGAATATCACCAGGGGCCAACTGGCTGGGTCGCGCCAATCGACGCCGGCACGCCAAAAAAGGGTCCGAATTCCCCATTGCATCGTCTGCGCCGGCACGGTCCCCACCCACACCATAGCACAAGGGAAGAGCCCTCAGGGAGCAAGAAGGAAGGAGAATAATCAGGTCTATCATTATCTCGTTATAGGGGTAGAAAGCTAGCACAGCCTGCTGTGCTTTGCATCTCTTCCTTCTGACATCTCTTTTAACCAGCCGGACCACTCTTCGCCTAAAAAAAAAGACCCGGTGCTCATTCATCAGCGGCTTCACTTCACTTAGAGATCTTGAGCCTGGAGATTTTCGTGACGAGGGTTATCAATCCCGCAGTCCTGTCATCGCTTTGCGTATTTCGTTCTCAGCCATCGTCCTACCTTGCGAAAAAGCAAGCATCAGCAGCAGTGACCATAGGCCGCTTGGTCCGTAGCGTAAGCTTTGGCTTCTGGAGCAACATATTCGTTTGGGTGCCGAAAGTGCCACAGCATTAAAACCACAGCTCTTGAAGAAAAGACTTGCATTCGCCTTCTGCCTCCTCTGCGCAGGGCTGCATCCAAGGTACTTATATCCACCAGTGTGCTGCTCCAGGGCTGTGAAAAGACCATCGTAACATCGCCTGGCCAGCTTCTGATCAATAAGCCGAGTACGGCCGGGTTCAAATCCAACAACAAACGTGTCTAATCGACTATTGACCATCTTAACCGGTCCAACATCTAAGCCATCGTCCATTTTTGTGCCCAGTGCATCCGAGCGCATTGCATCCGCCTGCATCGCATCGCCATCGCATCACATTACCGCTCCTTCTTGTACACCGCAGCTGGCAGACCACCTCTTACGACGGCAAAGGTACACGCGCACAGTTTGAAAGAAAGTTGCGACCGACCTACTTTCTGTAGGATCCAGCTACCTGTCGGGAAAGTTGCTCGTAAAGAACAGACCCTTGCCGTTGCTACCTGGCCCGACCTATCCCATAGCGAGGCTGACGCCGAGAGGTTCGAAGGGGGGTTAAATTCGAAGGCTGAATCATAATAAGAGTTCGTTCCTGATTGAACTGGAATTTGGTGAGGAAGACGAACAAGCCAGATCCAGGAATAGGTAAGGTAGTGGCGCCTGAAAGAAAACACGCTTCAGGCGTTCAGGCAATAGTGACAGGGATCACATAGGGCATCGCGCGCGTGCACCGAAGGGCACGGATGCGGCCTTGTGATATACCACCTACATACCACCTACCAGCTACTACCGACTCTACCCTCTCGCTACCTCCGTCCTCTTTGTGCGGTACCGTCCTGTATTATTTCTAGAAGGGACAAGGCCTGGCGATATCCCTTCCCTCTTCCCTGAACTTGAACCTTAACCCGAGTTTCGGACCCCTCCACGTCCAACCGATTCGCACCCACTCTTTTTTTTGCCCTCCCACCACACGACACCATCCACCACCAACTGGATAACTTATTATACTACTTACACCCATTACCCACCCACACCTTTTCCCTTCTTTCTTTTCTCTCGGTTTGGATCGCATTTCGAACAAGCGCCGTCCCTTCTTTGCTCGGCCCCATCAACTCCCAGCTCTGGTCTTACATCCTCGGTCATCCTCCTTCTCATCTCGACCCCATCCCTAGATTTCTGATTGACACCTTTCGCAAGTATATACATACATACCTGCGACCATTTTCATCCAGCGACTGTTCTGCTGCGGCTCGTCGCGTTCCTCGTCTCTACCAGCAGATTCCCCAATCACAGAAGCGCACTGCACCGCTGCAGCACATCACCCGCACCCGCGTGCGTGGGTCGCAGAAAATCGACCCCCCAAGCATCTAACTTCGATCTAAAGATCAGGCTCGCTACATTCGGACCTCTCTTGCCAATCTGCATCTCATATCCTTAGCTGCAATCTAGGTAATAAAGGCACTGGTGGGCGACTTTAAAAGATATTCGGTTTAATTCAGGAGGACAATCTTGGTTGAGTTTTGCGCAGGCATTCGAGTTTTGGTTTTTGATATTTCACAAGATAAACTTCACAAATCTTCTATTATCAGGAAAATTCATAGAGGGAAGACAATTGGCCCCAAGAAACTGTTGCAGCATTGAAGGCTATCCCGACTCGGAGCCGGTTTTAAGGTTTTCAACCCCACACGTTGCAAACAGGACGATTAGGAGGAAACTGATACCTCTTCAAGCTTGAACGAGTTTTGGTATATTTCCCCCAATTTTCTTTAGATCCTCTGAGGGAAAAAAGATTGAGTTCTGAGAATCTTGACACGAGTGTATCGATCCCTCATATGCGCATGCCCCGCCAGATGCTAGGAATCGGAAGTTCCCCCGAGATCTAGTCACCGCCAGTGTGTGCGGAGACTGGGATAGTGGCTCAAAAAGGGTTCCAATGGATTACACACACCCGAGTAGTCTTAGGCGCTGACTCCTGGCTTGCCTGCTCGAGACTTGGCTGACTTGAGTTGTAACAGACACTTGCGACCAGAATCGCACCATAGATACTATCATAGTATCTGAAACCTTAGGCTTAGCTAGGTGCTATCCCAACAAGTGAATACTCTGCTGAGAAACTTGGGATTATTACTTCGCAATCTCTCTACAGTGGTACCTTACATTATTAGAAGGTGCAGGCCAGTATTCCACGGCCTACGGGAGGGAGGCACGATACGCTCCTTAGTAGGTTCAGCAGAAGCATAAGAAAGAGCTAGGATCCAGCGGGCTTAACGCTATTTTTCAGTTCTACCCACATCCCTAGCAGGAGGCACCACTGAACGGCTTTACTCGCTGTTCATATTTGTTTGCTCTAAGATCACCAGGCTTACTCCCTGAGGGCCTAGCAGCACCTGGCCCGTCCGTTTCCGTAATCCGCTCAAACCATAAGGTAGAAGGACCTGAACTTCCCCCGCTACTCGGCGCTCTGCCCCTCTCCCTTCTTCTCTTGAAATAATTTCTCTGGACCACATTGTATCATTGTGAACATTGTGTTCGAAAAGTCGACTTCTTGTTCGCGGACATATTATTTCAGCCTGCGCATTAGACCCCCATCAGCTGGTTTATTTCACTCATTCGGGTCGTCAGTAGTCGTTGTTTCGCTATTCGTTCGAGGGCCGCTATTGCATTTTTTTGCGTCGACCCTCTCTCGTCGGTGACTTTGGAGCTGAGGCCGTAGCATACGTCAAATCCCACTCTACATTTACACGATTACTCGACACCGTTCTACGACAATATTTCCAGCAACTCCGAATACGGGAGCGGGAACAGCCTCTAACCTTTCTTCGCAACCGAAACCATCATTCTAGGTGCCATACAAGTTGGCATTTTCATCAGGTGAGCTCAGCTTGAGGAATGCAGATCAGCATGCATGAGCCTCCCTTGTTTTTTACTGACGGAAATGGCTAGGTACATTCCTTTAAATTGCAACAGCAGCCATCGTGGCGATCTTTACATCGAGGATGTCGTATCAAGACCATAACGGTGGTTATCCACCGCCGCGCGACCAGAATGAGTCTCAATATCCTCCGCCTCCAGGCGAGGAGGATGATCGCGCGAGAGCGTATCATCAACGAGCTCCTTCATCGGGCGGCACCAATATCACTCTTCCTTCTATCTCCTCCCAATATGATCCGCAATATGCCCAGCCTCCTCCAAATGGCTATCCCTCTGATCCTCGAGCCTATGGGCAACCCGATCCCTATAGACAACCACCTCCGCCCGGTCCTTATCAAGACAGCCGTCAATATCAGCCGGATTATGGAAGAGGAGCCCCACAGCAACATATGACTTTCAATCAATCAGCTCCTCGGCAGAGAACTGCGATTGCGTGCAGATATTGCAGGAGACGAAAGGTGCGTAATTAGCGGTCCCACTTCATGTATCACAAGCGTGTATTCGATAGAGCACAGTTCAACAGAACTCTCACTGACAGAACCAAAGATTCGATGCTCTGGCTTCGAGCAAAACCCAGAGGGACGCTGTGTGAATTGTCAAAGGTTTCAGCAAGAATGCATCTTCACACCAGTTTCATCGCAGGCACAAGCTTTTGTTCCAGCACATGCTCTATACCCTAATATGCGCCCTGGGGCGCCTCCAGGTCCAGGGAGAACGCAGGGCTATCCGCACGGAACGCAACTCTATGGGGCTCATGGGCAGCCACTAGGAACAATACCTTATCAGAATAGTGGTTCAGCTCCTCATGGTGGCTCGCCATATAGTGACTATGCTCAACCATCACCCACTAGCTCTTACAGCTCTTATACAGAAGACCGTGATCGCTCTCAACCACCTCAAGACAGTTCTAGAAAGCGTCCGCAGCAAGAGCCACATCCGTCAATCCTTCCACCTCCTGTGCCAGGTCAGCAAGGCTATCCACAGACAGACACCAACAGCCGTCGACCAGCAGCCCAAGATGACTTACGTTTGCCACCCGTGACCCCAACCAGTGGGCCTCAACATGAGTCCAAATATTCACCTGGCTCCTCTACTTCCTCGCATTCAGCCCTGCAACCCCCACAGACGCAAAGCAACATTTCGTCGCGGACACCTCCTCCACGAGGAAGTCCCAGCGAAGGTGGCAGATCAGACCCTATGTCCTTGGGCAATATAATGGGTGGAGCCGATATTGACAGTGGTATGAAGAACCGCTTGAATCGAAAGGGTAAAGACGACTGTTTAATTGTGCCCCCTGTCAAGCGTATAAAACTCTTTTTATGACAGAAAGCGAATGAGCTAGGCGGATGCCTCTTCGGACGGTGGCATGTTCTGGTCAGCAATTACTTATTCTCGGAAATTGAATGCGTCTGTGAATGGCGCGTAATCATGCTTCTGAACAAAGTGGTTTCTCGACCCGAACGTGGTACGGTTTTCTTTCAGTCCTTGCCCAAATAACCATTCAGAATCACCGATTTCCTTCTGAGAGATCTTGAGTTTCTATCACTAAAAGAAAATCTGCTAACCTCGATTTGTGAACAGGCTAAACTTTTCATTGAAAATGCGCGCATCGACAACAAACTTATGTGCTATTCCAGCAGCGATATCTTATCAAAAATATATATAAAAAAAAACAATTCGGGGCTTCGAAGCGTTGACCAGCTGGCTGGCTTCTTGCCTTCTGCCTTCATTATTTTCATTATTATCTTCCAACGGCGTGCGCACAAAACTGGGGCATTATCTTTTTACTAATAGCCTAGGAGGGTGACGGGTGAGGTACGGGGAGTAAAAAGAAACTTAGAGGAAACCGCCGCAAGGCACGCAATGTTTGGTGTTTGGGGGGTTTTCTATTTGCTTTATTCTTATCCTTTTTTTTGCGTTTTACTGAGTTTGCGTGCTATGGTGCAGGTAGGAAAGGCTGGCTAGCTGTATCAAGGTATTAAGGGGTTATTGTACTTGGTATGCTTGGCTGGTTGAGGCGTGTCTATAGCTGGAATACAAGCATATACGTCGCAAATATTAACTGTTTTTGTGGAGGCCAACACTTTGCAGGATATCAAGTTGCGTTATGTACATCGTGATTTTACTCTCCGGCTGATGCGCATTGTGTGCAAGGCTTTGTTACAGTGGCCAATGCGACGAGCTACACTCTCCTGGCTCCTACTCAGCGACTGATGAGACAATGACTCCGATTTATTCGTTTAAGATAGATCTTGGACACCAGCACTCTAGGGCTAGTTATACCATCGTCCCCGTTTCCAAAGCTTCCTCGTTCCAACACCAAAAATTCAAGATTGCCATAATGAGACCTTTAGATACTCCATCCTGCGTATGTTCCATCACGGCAAATCTTAATCCCTAGCCAGGTTTTCCTCTCTAAACTCACCATACCTTCCTCTCTTGTAGTGTTAGCAATCGAAATACCCCAGCTTCCTTTCTTTAGTTAAATATGTGTGCTCAGCCTACCTGCACTAACTTGATCGACCGCATCCGCAGAGAGCCAGCTCTTGCGGCTTACTGAACGCTGCAGATACCGAAATAACAGCCTAGAGATGCAATATAAATAAATCTAAAGCACAAAAGAACTTTAGGTGTTCTCTATCGAAAAAAAATTGGGTTCTGCTTCAAATGAAGGCAGGCTCCAATGTGGCATTCACAAAGGAGGGCTTTTATTCTGTTGTTTTAGTCAAATTGCCTAAATCACTACGAGGCATCCCCCGGCAATCGACTTCATGGAATATAAAGATCTTGGGAAAAAATCTCGCCAGATCTTTGTAAATGATTGTCATCATATCTTTATAGGGTAAAAAACTAGCCCCGCACCGCATCTATCTCACCCATGTCCGTCTTTTATCGATAAACCCCTCCAAGCCCCACCAACCCCTCTGCTTATGTAACAGTATCGTGCATAAGACCGCTTAGCTCCGTATCTCCATGTTTCCTCCCGAACATGAATACTAACCCTGATGTCACGCTGTGAAGATTAAAAAACATCTCTCAATAACAAAATACTATCGCGCCCAGATATCCTTGTTATGAAGAGTGTAAAAGACTGAAAAGGGGGACTTGAAGGTGAAGGAAAGGGCAGAGAAATGGACGTGGATATGCTCACAACGCTGCCGAATGAGGTGCTCCATCACATATTCAAAGATGTGGAGGTTATGGACATTGCAAGGTATGTGACACTTTGCTTTTGGGTATGCTCTAAATTGGAATAAGAGTGTAACCAAGTGATTCCGGATCTTGTATTACAAGGAATGTGCTGTAGGAGTTGTGATGTACAGTTTGCATTAAGCCTCCCTTTCTTCATGCTGCTCCTCTTCCTTCGAGATAGCAACTCTCACTTATGCATTTGTAGGCTAACCCGAACATGTCGAAAACTTCACGCGTTCACAATACACAATGTAGCCCTTTTCAGAGATATGTTCCTCCAGAGACTTGTAAGCGTCCATTTTCCAGTCAATGAGCAATTACTAATCATAGAACAGGATGGCTCAATCTTTGACACTCGAAACTGGGAAGAAGAACTTCATTTACTCGTGAAGATGGAAAGGATTCTAGCTTACAAGACCCATGCAGAGAAGGTCTCGTGCCTTCCGCAGCTCACCGAAATGGTTGATCATTTCCTTAAAATCGCTGCTGTGGACAAGCCATCTAAGACACGCATACATCTCGCGGAGATATTTGCCTCCGCAGAAGATAAAATTGCGTTCTTGCTTCAATCTGAGATCTACCGACGGTTGCGGGCCGATACTGAGCATAGGCGCGATCCAGAACATACGCCCCATCCCAGGTCTTTAAGGTCGGAATCTGGCGAAAAATTTAGGCAGCGTCAGGCTTCCGCAAAACTGCATGTCCTTTATGGCGGCCCATCAGCTGACCCAGAGTATTCGTGGAGTTCTCAGGATAAAGCGTATGAGTATGCTTGCTCAGTCGTATATGATCTGAGGAATTATACTTTGGGTCCGATCGGGACTAAGTGGGGTCCGTTCTTGCCAAATGGGAAGGCGATGGCGGATTGGGAGAAGATTGAGGCTATTTTGAGTGAGTGAGACTTCCGAGCTTTTTCGGACCAGTACCAAAGCCTCTATGCCTTTGTTCTAGGTCCTGCCTAAGCAGTTTTGCTTGCAGCGCAACTGACAACCCGTTTTACAGTTGTGATCAACTATAATATTAGAGCATATCTGGACGATGACCACCGCCCTTATATAGAGAAGCTGTGGAGAACGGCTTTTGAAGGCGTAACACCTGGTAGTTTCAAATCTATCCCTCAAGGTCTGTCAGAGCCTCAGAAACCCCAACCATTGGACCACGCAGATCCCTATAATATCACCGGCACATATATCAGAGTACGTTCGCACCATCCCTACATGAATTTCTCCAAGAAACTAACGCAGCGTCAGATAATCTGCTTCTTAGGTAAACCATTTCCTGCCCCCCTCTCACAATTCTTCACCAAACTAACATCTCAGATTTCCACGAACTCCACCACTATAACTTCACCTCCCAATCCTCTCAAACTATCTCCAACAATGAACCCCGCCCTCCTCTTGCCACTCAAGAAGCGATCCGCATCCTACACATGGAGCTCAAAGTAACAGCAATCAAATATCCTGGCGACGAAGGCTACCGCGGCGCCGGCTCCGCACCCGCGGTCTATTTTGAGGGCGTGAGCGGCAGCGCGAGCAGACATGATATGGAAGGTGGGCACTCAAGGACAAGGGGCTGTGTCAGGATGACCGAGGAGGGTGAGCTCAGATGGACGACATTTAGTGTTTACTGGGGGGAAGAGAGATGGAAGAGTGAGGGGATTCAGGTCGGAGGCGTGAATAGTGGAAGGGGTGTTTTTGGAAGCTGGTTTGATAAGTAAGCTCTCTACCTCAATCTCTTAATGCCTGACGTGGCTATTATTGAATGTGGGAGTTCAAGGAACTAATAATAAGTAGACATCACAGCCGTGAAGGCCCAGCGGGACCATCGGTATTCTGGAAGATTAGCGACGAGATCAATCCGAAGAGCAAGGCCCTGTTTCCAGGCGATGAGAGCGATGACAGCGAGGGCGATGACTAGTATGCTCTTCCAATCCATTCCCTCTCTAAGTCAAGAACCATTCTCACATAGCCACAGTATTCCTGTTCTCTTTGCCTAAGGCAATCTGCAACATAGCTAGGTGGACAAGATTAGTAGTTAAGCTTATTAAATGCGATTTTAAATTATGAACGGGCTCCAGTTTTGGATGTCTTTTTTTGCTTCACGTGTTGTACAGAATTGGAGGACTTTCGAGCTGTGGCGCTCCTTTATTAAGAATACTTCTCCATCATGCCGCTCCTTCATAAGAATTATACTCGCTATCAAATAAGCCTGTCTAATTATCCCGATGTCGAGTATATCCTTTTATGCATTGGCAGACGAGGCGGGGTTCGGAGCAGAATAGATACGGAAAAGGCAAGCCCAGAGATGGGACATGTCGTTCGTTTGAGATATTGAACAGTTAATGATTTGAGGCTGATGTACAGTACATTGAAAGTGAAGAGAAAATATTATATCACCCTGCTCTTAAAATGCTTTGACCAGCAGCATAATATGATTTGTGGTTGGGGAGAGGGGCGGGGAGAAGACCAAGTTCAATGAGCAAGCTGTATTGCGAAGGAGGCGCTGACTTACTCTGACCTCTGTTGTGCTTTCACCAATCTGCTTTGGGTGCTTGCTTGGACATGTCTTCACACACCTAATTGTGGTGTGTCATGCGCGTCATTTGTCTGAACTCAACTCACCAATTTCCGGCCGGAGCGATCTGCTGCTGTATTTTTCCTGCTTAGGGTTCATTGTATCTGCGGCCGTCGTGGAGGATTAGAGCTGGATTGAATATTCAGAACCTGTCACCATTTATAGGTGCATTTGAGAACGCCGCCCAAGGAGACTTATAGTTAGAATAATTTCAATATATCTAGGACATGTATCTCGGACCAAGTTGTCTAAATGTTTGGAACGTCGCAACAGGAAGGACGAGCAAATGGACAAAAAGACCAAATTTATGAGGAATATTGCTAATATTATGTGATGAGAGAGGTCAAATGATGCCTCGGTTAAATAGTTACTAACAATGTTGATATCCCAAAATAAAGGTAGTCTATATTCCGTATACTGGGATAGGAGCCTGTAGTGAGCACATACAGTACAGAGCTACAGCACATGGCCAGAACTTCATCACTACCATGTCATATTATTGCTGGAGTATTAATTCCATGCTTGACTTCATAACTTTTGACAACGTTGCAAACAAGGAGTATGATTGAAGCAAGAATGATAGTTAAGTTCAAGTGGGCTTGGTAGCGGGACGTGCCATCCCGAGTAGATTCTGAAAAGCTGGCTAGACGCCAAGATTCTATATTCTCTCTGCAGAGTAGTCGTTCTCCCCCTGTTGTTTGGCATTTGTTATACAATTAAGAGGTTGGAAGCGTAGCAATAATGGGGTTTGTCTAATTTTCGTTAGTTTTTTTGGGGGGGGGGATCTAAATTGTTTGAATTGGCAAACAGCACCTCTGGGGTATTCGAACAATCGCTAAACAGTACCATCAGTCTTCTAATTTCATAAATTGAGTGCAAGTAGTTATAAAATAGGAATTGATTGTAATTTGAAGGTAGCTCAGGGTTTAATGGACTGGGCTTACTTGAAATTGGAACCCGCTAAAGGACGTCCCAACTTAGACACTCGAAGTAAATATATAGTACTCACGATAACTAAGGCATCAGGAATATCCGAAGTGTTGAGCTACAAATTTTGCCACTTGTACCTAACTCCCTTAGTTATAAAATGTTCTGGATAACTTGCAATGAGACTGAGTGCATTTTGCAACACTCGTCAGCTGATTATATTGAGTGGACGTTGAACCACGATCAAGCTATATCACTGACGGTCATGTAAGCTCATTAATACGGATACACGAAAGCGGCTTGAATACATGGATAGATCTATACAGGGCCAAAAAACACAGTCTTTTATATATGAATATAACTCTCGATGGGTTTGACCCTGAAATATTTAGATGAGCAATACAGGAGAATATCCCTGAGTCGTAATGATATAAGAACTCGTTGTACAGATGCTCTACATGATATCATCCTTGGATAATTCTTGGCGTGTCTGACATCACCGACTTAAAAGGTGCCTTTGCACTTTGCAAGCAATCAAGGATCGACATTTGGGCAAGCGAAATGCGACATGCCGCGTGGAAGTTACTCATGCCAATCGCATACCGACCATTTCTCTCGTGATAAACATTCTGAATTTACCAAAGTATTAAAAACCAAAGTCTTACTTTCTTTGTAGTGTTTTATAAGCAGAGACGTGGTGAAGCAGGAACTTCCAAGCCAGAATTCGCGATCCTGCTTCTGTTACAGGCTCAAGTGAACAAAGTGACAGTGAGATTTCTATAAAGTCTGCTTTGCTTCTGCAACATTTCGAGCAATCTCAATTTCCAAGGATATACTCAACAAGCAATAAATTCACAAACACTCAAATTATTCGATTTTAATAAGCAGAAATAGACAAGTCTGACGATTTGTAAGCTTCCGCGGTTCTGAACTTTTCATTTCCAACTAAGAGAACACAGGCGCGAAGGATTAGGCGATCAGGTTGGCGAGAAAGTCACTCCTCAGTCTCAAAAGTCCTACAATCAGGTTGCTAGCGAGAACATCTTCGGCATCGTTGATAAAGTGGCTTCTACTACCCAGCTTTGTAAGCTCCATTCCCTTGATATAACGTCGTATGTGCTGATCTGTCTCAGCGGATTCCAAGTTAACGACCCAGATGATTGGTGACAGCACTCGCTCCAGTGCCGACGATGCTCAAGGGACATATCTTGACTCGGCAAAGGAAATAACAAGTGGTGTTGGACAGACCGTACAAGATGCGCTCGATGCCGCTAAGGATTCCACCAAGGACAAGAGGCTTTAGAGAGAGCAAGTTCGGAGGAGTGCATTGTGGTGTATCTCAGAGGGTGCTTGAATAGTCTTGCACGGCGGGGCCAGCCCAATATACAGTCGTATTTAATCCGAGTATGCGTTTACAATCTCTCCCTAGGAAACTCATCTCTTCTGGAACGGGTGAATGCGATGCATATGGGCTATTTTGATCTTTGGTTGGCAGCACCAATTCGATAGCAAATTGAAAATTCACGGCTCCTACGATATACTGCCAGTTCACTTAGCGGATCAGCTCGTGGATACTGTGACGTACTATAGACTTACGAAGACAGACTTTTTGAATGCGACTCCCAATGTGTTTTGCTCTATGGTGTTTTTGTGGGTCCTGATTAGCGCCAAAATTTCATGTTGCTCTGCCAGAATTTGGCTGTCAACAATCAGCCCCACCATACTCCTGTTACAAAATCCATATCAGGACAACCTCACCGTCCCTCACCGCACACTATTGAACCGACACCTACTTTCATTGCATTGAAGGTGCTTGGACGCCTCAATCTCCGATCTTGATTGCGTGATTGACATCACCTTCGGAAGGTTCCAAACTTCCACTACCATCTTTCCATCCGACAACAACCTCAATATCGCACCAAATGTCGAACTTCATCACGAATCTTTTCCCCTCTTCCCAAGCAAATAAACACGAAGGAATCATGCCTGTGCCAACGCCACCTCTGCAGACTCGTTCGAGCCAAAACGAGGGCTTGAGCGAGCGACCAAGCACTCCAAATCGAAACAATTTCACTACTCCAGTATCCACTCCACAGGGCAGTCCAAGTAAGAAGTCGCAGCCTCCAGGTGCCCATGATCTTCCATCTACTTTCGAAAATATGAAGCTTGCGCCAGGGACATTTGGCAGTCCAACGAAACAAGGTCGAGGCACACCACTATCTCCTGGAAAGAGCAATGGTTTGGCAGTGGACGACTCATACTTTGGCAATTCCAGCGGCAATGTTGATGATAGCATATTACACAAACAACCAGGAAGCCCATTACGCAAGCAGGGGAAAGAAAATACTCCGCCATCATCTAGGGGTCAGGATGCTGCTCAGAATCATGCTGCCTTATCTCGACAGGAACTATATCAGGCTAGAGAGCCACAAAATACGAAGAAGTACAACACACATCGGGGTTTGACACCGGAGGAATTAGAGATTCTGGCTAAGCCAAATGTGAAGCGTCTTGCCAATGTCACTCAACTCTGTGAGTAACAGAATCAAGCCTTCAATTCGCTGCTAACAATAGCTAGACTTCCTTGACTATTACTTCGATCTCCTCACATACGTTGGGAATCGTCAAGCTCGCCTTGCCCACTTCAAAGCTGAGTATCCTGAACCACCCGCTACTCCTGATGAAACCTACAATCCACTGTGGCAAAAGTATACTGGTAGAGAGCGTGCCAATCTTCGAAAGCGTCGAGTTCGCCTTCGTCAAGGAGACTTCCAAATTCTCACCCAAGTTGGACAAGGTGGGTATGGACAGGTTTTTCTTGCTCAAAAAAAGGATACAAGAGAAGTTTGCGCGTTGAAGGTCATGAGCAAGAAGCTTTTATTCAAATTGGATGAGGTCAGACACGTTTTGACAGAGCGCGATATTCTCACAAATGCAAAGAGTGAGTGGCTCGTGCGATTGCTATACTCCTTCCAAGATGAGAAGAGCATCTACCTAGCAATGGTAAGTTTGGTATGACTATGCTTTGAAAGCATGCTAATGCAATATAGGAATATGTTCCCGGTGGAGATTTCCGAACATTACTTAATAACACTGGTGTGCTTGCAAATCGCCATGCTAGATTTTATATTGCCGAGATGTTCTGTTCCGTCGATGCACTCCATCAACTAGGATATATCCATCGAGATCTGAAGCCCGAAAACTTCCTGGTTGATTCTACTGGCCATATCAAGCTTACCGACTTTGGACTTGCGGCTGGTTTCTTGGCCCCTGGAAAGATCGAGTCTATGCGAGTCAAACTCGAGCAAGTTGGGGAAACATATGTTCCTTTTGGGAAACCAATGGATCAACGGTCGGTTGCAGAGCGTCGAGAAGGGTATCAATCTATGAGAAACAAGGATGTCAACTATGCTAAGTCAATTGTTGGCTCCCCAGATTATATGGCTCCCGAAGTTCTAAAGGGCGAGGAATATGAGTTTTCCGTAGATTACTGGAGCTTAGGATGCATGCATTTTGAGGCTCTGACTGGCTTCCCTCCATTTGCAGGAAATTCGGTTGAGGAGACTTGGAAGAATTTGAAACACTGGCGAGAGGTTCTGAAGAGACCTGTTTGGGAGGATCCAAACTACTTCATCAGTAACAGGACGTGGAACTTCATTACTACGTATGCGCTTTACGGTTACCCCATCTATTTTGAGCTAACATGAGCAGTTGTATTAACTCAAAGAGCAAACGCTTCTCGTCCATCAAAGATGTTTATAACCACCAATACTTTGCCGAAGTTGACTGGTCGACACTTCGCTCTCAACGCGCTCCATTCGTACCTGAGCTAGACTCGGAGACTGATGCCGGCTATTTTGATGACTTCACGAATGAAGCCGACATGGCTAAGTACAAGGAGGTCCACGACAAGCAAACTGCATTGGAGCAGATGGCTGACAGGGAGGAGCCGATGAACAAGAGCCTTTTTGTCGGTTTCACATTTAGACATCGTAAGCCTACTACAGATGATAATGGCAGGTCTAGCCCTCGGAAAGCCATTGCGACGGATGGAACTTTTGGAACTATGCTATAATTGTTCCGTATTCTGTGTTGATAGATCTCGTTTAATTCGGAGTGGGTGTTTGGAGCATGCGGAAGACATCATGGAAGTGGAAAGCATTTTTAAGGGTATCGCTTCATGTGCATTGTTGATTTATGATTGGAGTTTACATGGTGCTTTGCCGCCATGCTGTAAGATTAATTATGAGTAAAACTGATGATGATGCAGGGCTGAAATTTCCTTTCAACTTTATATTAAAAATATTCAATTTCGATTATTCATGACGTACATCACAGATCTACCTTAAATTAAACGTTCATGTGAACGGATTAATGCTAAATATAACTTAGGATTTACCAATTCACAACCACTTCATACGATTATCACAGTCCGTCCCTTTTTTCTCTAAGAAGGTCCGCCGCCTCTCCGTTCCTCGATCTTCCTCCTCAACTCCTCCTCTCGCTCCTCGAGCCTCTGCAGGTTCTGCAACCGCTCTTTCCGCAGCTTCACCTGCGCCATCTCTTCTTCCAACCTCTGGATCTCGATATCCTCAGCGGTTCGTTCTTCATTGATAATCTCGTGGTGTTGGGGCTGGTAGGCGGAGAAATCATGATCTTGTGTGGTGTCCCACGGCGGGATGGATGTTCTAGTACTGGGTTGCGGAGACGATATGTTGCTGGCGCTTGGTTCTGGGGACGGCGACAGCGGTTTCCGCGCTATGGCCGCTGTGGACAGGGAGGGAGATGGGTGGGAGGCTGTTAGCTCGGACGGGTGGGAGGAGGGCGGCGGGTAGTAGGGTTGCGAGAGTAGCTCGTGCCGTGGGGCAGGCGTGCTGGATATCTCGTGGAAGGGCGGCTCGGAGGGGTATGGATACGACACGGAGCCTGGGTTGCTTACAACCTCGTGCCGAGATGGCTCTGCTGGATAATATCCCGAACTTGGGTTGCTTGCTATCTCATGCCGAGATGTATCTTGAGGATATGCCGCTGGACTTGAAGTCCTCACTTCATACCCATATTTCTGACTGGTCGGCTCTTGGTGTTGTACCTGATGTGCACTTACCTCGTGCACCCTCGATGGATTCGCGAGGTAAGCTGGAGGCGGAGGTTTTGGCGTTATCTCGTCAATCTGCTGTAGATTGGTGACGTTTTCTGGCAGGTTCCCGTCGTCCTTTTCGGTGGTTTCTTGAACCTGTTGTGGTTTCCGATTTTTTCTCGCTTTTCGTCGTCGCAAGAAGCCTAGCAGGAGGGCAATGGCTAGGATCACGAGAGGAATCGCAACACCGAGCCCGATTTTGGCACCGGATCCCAAGCCCTTCTTCTTTGCGCGTCCACTACTGCTGCTGCTACTACTGCTACTACTATCATTTGAGGTCGAGTCACTCGGACTGGAGCTTGAACCCGATGGTTTCCCAACAAGCACTGTGACTTGTGGAGCATTAGCATTGGTATATGTTGATGTAAAGCCTGCCCGTGTTGCGGGAATCGTAGTAGTGACCCTTTTTGTCGTTACCGCAGCCATATTCTCCACCTCGACAAGCACGCTCACAACGCCCGCGTAGTACGGCAACGTCGTTGTCTGTGGAAAGTAGCCCGTTTCGCCCCACGCAGCCGTGATCGTCGACGTGATGTATGTGGTTGTCTCGGTATCCGACGGGTCGAAGTAAATTGAAGAGAACCCGCCTTGTCGCCGTCGTAGCTCGCCAAGTTGTGTCATCCATGCCGGGAACTCGCCGAGGGAGATGGAGACGGAGGAACAGAAGTCGCGGAGGGCTGCTGGTGCCCCTGGGAGGTGTTAGAATGCATTCCTCAAACACGGGCGAGAGGACGGACATATTTGCTCATTGTTGAAATCGGTGTTTTCTACGCATGCTTGAAATCCGGCGTCATAGACGACCCATTTGAGGCGTTTGCAGATACATTCATGATCGGTGTAGGCGCATTGATCTAGGACGCGGTCATATATACAGTTCAACTGGTGGTTGTTAGCTGCTCAAGTTTTTGGTTCCAAGAGTGGCACGTACAACAGACTTTGGTATGTCTTCAATCCTAGCGGGACGATAATCTGGGATCTCTTCTACATCTGTCGAACTTGAGGCAAAACGTTAGCACGGTTTCTGCCTTGGCCTCCAAAAGTTCATTTTAACCTACGTTTTATCGTCTCGTCTGTGTCCTTCCGGAGCTTGATTTTCAATGACAAATTTCGGAAAGCCGTGGTCCTTCATTATGACCTCAAATTGCAACAAAATTTACAGACCATAGAATCCTTTTGTCGCTACCCAATCTCTAATCTGAGAAGCTCTCGGCTCTTGAACGCAAGAAAGTGAAAATCAAAGATACAGCCCCAATCCTCCAGCAGTTCTGGGGGAGCCGTCTATCTTTATTGATCCATCACACGGGAAAAGATCAGTACACGCTGCTGCAAATGGCGTTATTACAGCATTTCCATTGGATAAACTTGACATTAGTTCTGCTTCTTAGAGGTGCCCATGTATGTGAGGCTGGAAGATCATGCAAGATATGAGGGTTCAGTGGATTCGGCTAAGCCTTAAAATAGCTGCGGGCAGACGCCACAAAATTCGTGCGTTGGCGGGCTGGATACTCTTTTTTTATTTGGTTAAGTAGAGGTGACTTCCTCCTTTTGCTATGCTATGAAGTCTAAGTACATAGCTTCCAACTGCCTGCACTCTGCTGTGGATGCGTTGGGACGGCTACATTGCTCTCTTCGGCACGGGTATCGGGTAACAGTCCTCTTGATATCCGAATCAACCCGAGGTCCATAATTACATCGTTTGCAGCCGAGCAGTCCTTTCGTGCCCCTCCATCGTTGAGCAATAACTCAGATGAAGATGACGCCTAAGCCTAAGCATTCTGTATCCCAGGAAAAGGAAGATCCATCGTTCAAGCAGGTTGTCACCGAGTAAAAAGAAGCATTGTCATCAGAGCAGTTGGCTCTCGGTAAGCAACGGGCTAAATCTTCCCGCTGGTTTTCCAAGCGGAGTTTGCGCCCCAAAAGTGCTTGGCACTCAGTGCTCGAATCCTTCGTAAGAGCGGGCAACATTGTTTCTGGGTCTGGGAATTGAAGCTATGAGAGGTTTGATTTAGTAGATAGAAAGCTACTTCATTACCGCGAATATGAAATCCTCAGCTCCCGAACCGTGCTATATGGTCTGCCTACCAAAATTCTGTGGAAGATCTTTGAGACGGTTACTTTCATGTTTCGGCAAATGCAATTATTTTCATAAGCTAACAGAGTCCACGGCAGGAAGCAAAAGAAAAGGCTTCCTTCCTATAAACTTATTGCTCATCGATTCGACAGACGTCGTTTTACCTCTGCGCTATCGAATGTGGATGCCAAGATCATTCAACGCACGCAATGAAAGCATCAATACTTCTGAGAATTCTGGAGGCCCAGCAGAACTAAGTAAATAACTGCAAATTAGGGATGCAGGAAAACTCCACGATAGGGTTCAGGTAATAGAGGTATTGCAGAGTATGTTATCAGATCTGCCTCTTGTGCTCCCAGCCCAAATTCAAAGCACTGTTTACATAGCATACGCTGCTTACTTACCTATTAGATTTACTACGAGTCTAGAAATTCACCATAGGCTTAGGCGTCTTCGTTTCATTATCGAAAAGAGAATACTCAGTGTAAGAAAGAGTAATTCAGAGTCGTCGAGGTACGTTTTTGTCGTTCCCAAATGACTAGTTGAAAGTGCCCTGCTGAAATTTGGACGGTGGCACGGGAGAAAATAATGGAGGTATTGTCCATAATTTCAAAGTAGCTCGCTTGTCACAGCTTGAGAGAATTGGGGTTTTGTACGAAAACAACTGTGTGCACTGGCGTCTGCTGTTTGGCGCTCTGGATAAACGCTTTGCTTGTACTGAATCTATAGGCATAGTGAGCAAAATGCAACATTTACCTCATAAAAGAACATTAGAAAATCAAATCAGTTTCGAGCTGGTCCAGTTTTCCGGGACCGTAACCGCCAAAATTTTGCCTGAGGGTCGAAAGCTCTCACGTTAAGACAAAAGTATGTTTCGACGTTTGCTAAACAGAGGCCGATTTTCATTGAAGAAGGGAGACTGGAAATTTTGTTGAGTTTGGAGGACTACTTGGTGAAGAATAATATGCTTGGGCAGCAAACGTTAAGCTCAGTTCCGAGAGAGGTAACACTGAAGTGAGATTCAAATATGCCGCAAGAACACTCTCCGCATCTTGGTGCTCAGGAACTATCAATAACCGACGTACTATCCTACATCTGGAAACAACTGGAATGGAAGGATAATAATGGGGATGATTATCGATCTTGTTAAATCGACGCTCAAGATTTGGGTACCACAGAAATCAGCGGCTGATACTTTGGATATTCTGCATAGCTCTATTCCTGGAGTTATATCTCTAGTTGATTGACATAGAAGATCTACAAGTAGCGAAACGCTAGAGAAGTACGGGTATATAAGGGTAGCCAATATTGTTCAATTTCTCACGTATTTATAAGGCCTTCTCCGGTTTCATTGAAAGCAGATATAATCTTTTAAAATAACTTATTCGCAAGTGGTATTTTTGGGAAAGATACCATCCTTTCTTTCAAACAAGCGAAAATACGCATCACCACTTGATAATAGAACTAATGTAATCCAAGTTTCATGACTCCTCCCAGGAATCATCATAGTCTTGGCAGCTTTATTTAGGTATGAAGTGAAGATATTGGCGTGAGCGATCATATGGTACTGGCTGGCAATGATGCTTGCGTATCGAGCTAGCTATAAAGATGAGATTAAAATCTTGATTTTGTGAAAAAAGGGAAAGGTTTTAGCATCATGGCGGTCAAAAACGGACAAGCACTGGGGCATAAAGGCCATCTGATGATAAAGAATCTGTACGGGCTCATTGATTCAAAATTGTACCACACAAAAAGACAAACCAATTGACACACTGAGCTTCCCAAAACTCGCAAACCTTCTGAGCCTGCGGAAATACCAGCATAGGAGAGGACCAGGCATCCACAAGAAACTCTCCATTACAGTCGTCAATATTCACATTACTCTAACAGTATACAATTGTAATTCCATGCGTCCACTAAATGGACATATTTTCCACGCCTGTTAACCACAACGCCATATTTGTATAACCAATGTTTTGTTCTCACAGCTAACTCTTACCAGGCGCTGAATCCTACCCACTCTTCCGTATTTCCTCCTTCCTCTGCTGAATCTCCTTCGACAGCTTGACCTGCTCCAATATCTTTCCCTCCCTCTCTTTCTTCTCTGCTTCTGCTGCGACTTCCCATACTAATTTCAGTCAGCACCTGTTCCAAGAAATTAAGAACCAGGAAAAGACATACTAGGTTTGTCACTCTTGGAGAACTCCTTCAGTCTGCCAACAAACTCATCAAAGTCCCGCTCTCCCTTCTTGCTTATGCGGTTCTCCAAACTCCGCCTCTGCAGATCTGGGTTGTATTTCTTGAACAACTCCTCCTCGGTAGGCGTTAGCCAGAAGGTGAGCGCTGGCCCGCCGATGCAGCATATCCCACCACTATCCCAGCAATCATCTGTTAGTCTAGGCGCTCTCCCCAGTCTCCCCGCAATGACCAGGGACAGCAGGCACTTACGCAACCAGCATTTTGCCCCAGAGATACCAATTCGTCTTCGCTTTCGGAGGCATGATGATTGGTGAGTTTAGGCGAATATCCAGCTGTGCTGGGATGCGGAATACAATTCCTCGCGACTGGTGACTAGTGGTTGTCGTCAATGATGACTTTTTGAATGCGGCCGCAGATGTGGCTGTGCGAAATGGAGGTGTGGCGGCGTTCCCGGCTTGGCACCTTGGTAGTGTTTCGCTGATCTGGCTGGAGAAGCTTATTACTCACAATTAACGGCTATTCGGCTTGAAAAGGGGGGAGGAGGACCGCTGTAATTAATTAACAAGGCTTTTCTTCTTGAGACTACTAGTGGGCAAATAATGCTTAGATTGATATGAATAATGGCAAAACAACGCCCGGGTTATGAAAAACAATGTAGTTTTGATTATGGTATGATATTCATGTTTACAATGTATAATTTACGTTTGATAGTCAAGACCGGAAACCTCCAACATCAGCTGAATTATACGCATGGTTCCTTGCTCTGGCATATTCCCGGAATCGAACCACTCTCAGACTGCTTCCCACTCAACTGCTAGTCATTGTCGCCATCATATTGCATGTTGTAGTGCTGATGTGCAGTCAGAAGACCAACACAATCCCGTCGTCTGCACCGCCCATTGTATGCTTTACATTTCTCCAGTTCGTCCCTTGGCGTATTGATTGCCTACTGATCGCTGGAGTGTTCCCCATTCATCCAATGGTAAGATCCATGTGCCTGACATAACAGTGGAACCCCCCCTGTCTGCTCTGAGACGCGCTCGACGTGGTGACTTGGGTCAAATTCCAACACCTAAAATTAACCTTTAATGCTGATGACCTGCCCGGCCCATAAAAAAACCCCAGTGTCAAAGCGATATATGTGTATTTTATGTTTGGAAAAGCCGACCTTCCCTTTTGTTCATCTACAATCTCACCAAAGCTAGCCTCACCACTTAATTTAATTCAAGTTTGTTATTGTTTAAAAAAAGAACGTGAGGTCGGAGCAACCACCCCCCGTAGGATCTCGAATCTTAGCGTGACGCCGCCGCCGCCCCTCCTTTCAACGCTCAAGTCGAGACCGTGTAAACACTTGGTACATGCACAATCACAATCCTCTCAAGGCGGAGGCAGAGTTGACACCTATATCGGATCGCGCTTTCTGGTTTTGACCAACACGACACTCCTTTATAATTTTTAGCGACATTCCGCATCTTCGCATTGGAGCTTCAGACCCGGCTGAAACACATTTTGCCCTACCCCAGAACGCGATCCTTTTGCGCCTTGAACTCAAAATCTCCACCAAAAAGCACATCCAACTTGTGCATATATGGCTTTTATATAGGATAGCGACGGCATCCGATTTAATTAAGACCTGCCATCTACCTTATCGATCGTAGCGCAAGTCCTGAGAACGAGCGGCCAAAGTCTTTCGAAGCCATGGCATACGACCAGGGTTACTATCAACAACCACAGCGGTCCTACAATGGACCAGCCGCGCAAAGACCCAGGCCACCACAAGATTATCAGCAGCCGCCTCCCCAACAGTATCCCCCTCAGGGTGGCTATGATCCATACCCACAGGATGGCTACTATGACGATGGATATGATAATGGCTATGATCAGGGCTACAATGGGCAAGGTGGTTATCAGAATCAGAATATGAATGGGGGTGGAAGAGGGCAAGATCCGTATGGAGGTAGAGGGAATGGCTATGCACCCCAGAATCAGAGTTATCCACCTCCACAACGAGGACCACCCCAACAAGATTACTATGAGCCGCCAAGGGGTGGAGCAATGCCGCCGCCAAACAGAGGAAGGGGAGGACCTATCCAAAGACCGCCTACAGCAGATGGCATGAGAGGAGGTTATGATCAGCGGGCGGGGGAAGGTCAAGGTAGGGGATATTCGAATGGGGGACCACCAAACAATGGGCAGGCGATGGGGAGAGGAGGTAGACCAGCCCCATTGGATCGTGCTGGATCTTCTGATCCTGGCTGTAAGTTCAGCTTCAACTCAATCTCATTAGGTCTGCATACTGATATCAGACAGCCACGAGAGGACCAGGGCCACGCAAGCCCCTAAAGACACCGCCTATGTCACCAGATACCACCGCTTGGGACAATCCATTTCCGACATTTCCTAACACGAAGAAAAGGACAGCAAGAGATGAAGAGCAACAGATCATCGAAAGGATGGAGTCTTTAGAAATGACAGGACAACCCCCACAGAATAGACCAAGGACAGCAGGAAGTAAAGGAAGTCAAGACCGCTATCCACCCGGAAGAGGCCCAAGCTTTGATGACTATGGAGCGAGGCCACGACCTTCAGTAGATAGTCAACGGAGCATGCCAGGAAGAGGGCCACCGCAAGTTTCTTCTCAAGGATATCCAGATCAAAGACGAGGGCCACCAGGTCAAGCGCCAAGAGAAGCTCGTCAAAATGGATATCCAGAGCCTGGATATAACGATAGAGGCTATGATCCTGGACCAGCGTCCCCCATCCGCGACGATTTTGCTCCGCCTGGAAGAAGTATGACCATGCCAAACCAGCAACCAAGAGGCCCAGGTGGGCAGCCTCCTATGCCAATGGATCCTATTGCTAGCGAGCGTCCATATAATGGGCCTATTGGAAGGGGAATGCCACCAAGACCATCAACAGCAACAGGAGCACGACCTCCACTTCAGAGAACGTATGCGAGCGACGGCCCAGTCCCATCCCAACAAGCATATCCTTCTGATCCTTATGCGAATCGGCCCATCGATAATGGTCGATTACAAGCTCCCGCCAATATGCAAAAGCATGAAAGCGTCAGCGATTTCTATGATTCGTACTATGACCCACCAGAACCTCAAGGCGGACCACGTAACAGCTCCCAATCACAACCAGATATGCCGAATTTCGATTCTGGAGGACAGAACCCAGCGAATGAGCAATATCCTGCTCGTGCACTTTCTTTCGAGGCTCAAAATGGTTACCAGCAACAACTCAGACCTATGAAATCACAGCCTGACTTTAGGAGTCGAGCGCAGCCTCAAGCTGCTGTTTTTGAAATGGTAGGTGAGGCGCCTCCGCCTCTACCGAACCAATATCAACCAAATTACCCCGAAGATCGTTATGGTCCACAAAACGGCAACTACAATGCTCAACAACCACCAAATCAGCAAAGCTATGGACAACCTCCACAAAATGGATATCCTCCAAGAAGCACATCGGCAGCACCTAGAATGAATACGCCAGGCGGAGGTCTTCCAAACGGCCCAAAACCTGGTGGCGGATTTGTTGGTCTTCCCAGTGGCCCATCACCGAACGCAATGCCAAAGTTGGGCCCGGATGCTTTGCCTTCTCACCCTGCGCCTGTTCGACCTGGATTGTCCAATTCTGTGCCTGGTTCCACATCTAACCCAACGCCAATGGCTAATAATAAACCTGTTCCTGTAAGAAACTACAACAACATTAATTCCGGAACAACACCTGTTCAAGCTCCTCAGCCAGCCGCCACTCCAGCTGCAGCGGCGAAGCCAGCAACACCACCACCAGTCACCCAAGCAGAAATCGACGCTCTTACAGCAAGAGTTAAAGCTCAGCCTCAAGACAAGGAGACAGCCATGATTCTTGTGCGAAAGCTAGTCGAGGCATGCGATGTCCTGGTCCCCTCAATACCTGACCAAAGACATCGAAACAAAGCCCGCGAACAGAATGTAAACGCAGCATACAAACTACTCAAAAAGCTCGTTGCAGCGGATGACGTGAATGCCATGTTCTATTTGGCTGACTGCTACGGTCGAGGATCGCTAGGCCTAGAAGCTGATAACAAAGAGGCGTTTACCTTATATCAATCCGCTGCGAAGGGCAACCATCCTCAAGCCGCATACCGCACAGCAGTCTGCTGCGAACTGGGCAACGAAGAAGGTGGCGGCACTCGCAAGGATCCGCTGAAGGCAATGCAATGGTACAATCGTGCTGCAAAGCTAGGAGATACACCTGCCATGTACAAAATGGGCATGATTCAACTTAAAGGTCTGTTGGGCCAGCAGAAGAATCCCCGCGAGGCTGTGGTCTGGCTCAAACGAGCCGCCGAGCTAGCCGATGCTGAGAATCCTCACTCTCTCCATGAATTGGGTCTTCTCTATGAAGCCCCTCAAGTACCAGATGGCTCAATTATTCGTGATGAGATGTACAGCTTTTCGCTATTCAAACAAGCAGCCGACTTGGGTTACAAGTTCTCCCAATTCAGACTCGGCGCTGCATATGAATACGGATTGTTTAATTGTCCTATCGATCCACGGCAATCAATTATGTGGTATTCGCGTGCTGCTGTGCAAGAGGAACATCAATCCGAGCTCGCGTTATCTGGATGGTATCTCACAGGTTCTGAAGGCGTCTTGCAGCAAAGTGATACGGAAGCATATCTCTGGGCACGGAAAGCGGCTATGGCAGGCAATGCCAAGGCAGAGTATGCGATGGGATATTTTACTGAGACAGGTATTGGTATTCCGGCGAATTTGGAAGATGCGAAGCGCTGGTACTGGAGGGCTGCTGGTAAGTGTCTACTAGATCTATAATCTACGCTTGAGTGGCAACCGATATACTGACATGTAAACAGCTCAAAACTTCCCCAAAGCCAGAGAGAGACTTGAAGACCTCAAGAAAGGTGGGAAGAATGCAAATTTGAAGGCCCGAGAGCGTATCTCAAGATCGAAGGTTGGGAAGCAGAACGAGGGCGAATGTTCTGTGATGTGAGGACACTTCAAACCTTGATATGACATATATGCCTGCAAGCTTGAATACGAAGATATTATATGAAGAGATGAACGATGGGATATCCTATTATATGCGAGGATGTGCGGGGAGAGATGAATATAAAACAGTATCCTTGGACAGGTCCAGGATGGCTGTTCTGCTCATGAAAGAAAACGCTTCCAGGTAATTTTCAAGCTTGGCGTTTCAGGACGGGAGGGAAAGGGGATATCCATGGGATAGCTTGCATGTGTAGAATAAGCGGATATAAATAATGCCGAATTTCAAGACTTGCGATGGGGAATCAGACATCATGCCTTGTTCTTTGTTCGACTGACTTGTGCGGCATTGCAACACGGGTCCGGGAGTGGGAATCTCTCGTCGAGTTGATCTTTGCTATACTGAGTATGATATATTTCGTCTTTGAATATTACCTAGTCTATGCCTCCTTCGCCACTTTCTTACTCGCCCCTTTCTTACTAACCTGCGTCAAAGATAAGAGAAATATATGCCGCTCCCCCGGCTCGGCTTTCTTCTCCCCTCCCTTTTTCTCCTCTTCCGTTTTGTCTGCCTTTCCCTTGCCCTCCTTCGTCGCCTCTTTGAATGGATCCGCAAGACTCCCATCCTCGGTATACTGCCACATCTCGCTCGCCTCGCCCTTCACGAGCGCTGTTCCCCAGAGCGAGACCAGGACCCCTGGGACGAGGTAGAGAAGCGCGGGCTGCGCATGGTTGAATTTGTGGAGCACTATGAGCGTGGTGAGCATGCCGATGGTATAGCCGATCTGCGTACTGTTAGTGACGTGGATGGGGAGAGGAGAAATGGGGAAGACACGTACGAGGCTGGCATGGAAATAGGTTTTCTTGAATGTGGACGCATCGAGGGATCCGGGAAGGGGGCCTCGGAGGAGGCTGCCCCACGCTCCCGTTGCTTCGATGTACGGCGCCTTCTTCGCTTCAGCGGACTCGCTGGGGGATGCGGATCTGGTTTGCAAGCGAAGGTAATGCAGATATAGGTCGAATCGCAGGGCGAGCGCCATCATGATCCCGGGTAGTACGATGTCGCCCAGCCCTAGCATGCTGCCTCTTCCCGGGCCCGGGAAGACAAGCTTGATTGGGCCGTCGATGGCTGTTGCCACGGTTATCATGAGCGGCGTGTAGAATACCATGGTTATATCGTAGACGAATAGCCCTGAGAGGATGAGCGTTCCTGTCCAGAAGGTGGTAGGGGACATGAATTGTAAGCTGCTGTAGCAGAATCCCCAGCCGATCAGGTTGGTGAGCCACCATGGCTTGTTGAGGAAGTTGTAGGCGGTGACGGCGAGAAAGCCCAGGATGAAACCGATAACGGATTGGAGCTTGATGTGTTGTTTTACGGAGACAATGCGGTGGATGTAGGATTTGAAGAGCAGGCGTTGGGTTAAGGTGGGGAGGAGACGGGGGAGCGTAATGGAGATAGAGAGGTTGAGGAAGTCAGCCAGGATACGGCCTACGCCAAAGGTTCCGAGGAGCGAGAAGTAGTATCCAAGAAGCTTGTTAAGTATCTGAGAAAAATTGTTAGTAATTGGTGATGTAAGACTCGAGGTAGGTGACCAACGAAGGCCATTGTTAAAAAAAAAACACGTGATGATTATGACCATCGATGCCAGGAGATTGAAGCACTCACAGCTGGGTCCTCAAGCCATTTAATAAGGTAGTAAAGCCCGGCTAATGTACATCCAGCCAGGATAGGAAATACTATTGCATCAGAAGGCTGTAGTCCTTCAACCTGAGGAGCGACCTCGACGTCCTCTCCATCCTCGTCCTCCTTGGCTTGAGATGCCGACGGTGGACATCTTAGAGATGCGTGAGCGCCGGTGTATATAGGCATTAAAGCTGCGAGTATGAGATGTATTTCCATCTTCACGAGTTCTCGTTTAGAGTAGATATAGTAGCCCCATTTTCCTATAAATTGGAGCGGTGGACTGTCCCATTGGAGGGAGCCAAGAATAGTTTCCATGATGGAAGAATAGCCTAAAATTCAAGTTAGAACCCAGAAATAATAAAGTTGGAGTAACATCATTCCATAGTGAGGTCAAGGAAAAACCATGCCTTCTCTCGATACTTTTTTGACTTGGGTGAACACGTAGGTGAACTTACAAGAAAATTAATATCTATTGAAATGGTAGTAATTGCTCCAAACTATACAACAGTTTCAAACCTTAGAGCGAGTATATTAAGGCTGATGGCTGCACGATGATAGTTTTCAAAGTATAGAATGTGGAAAGTAATTCAGGATTAGGTACCGTAGGTAGACAAGACAATGATTTGTATGAGACAAGGATTATCATAATGTGGCGTGCCGAAGTTTAGGCGATGTAGCTAGTGTATTTATGATTTCTCTCAGCCTTGTTAAGACGGCTGCAAATCTAGCCAGTATCTATCAAGCCTTTTTGAACAACAATAATACTTACTACTGATACCTGTGTAACGATCCATAGCGAACCTGGTGCCTCAAGAATACCATTGGAGAAGTTCAAAGTCATAATATCTTAGTTGTGATCTTTACCATCAGAGATACCACATCATGGCAACAAACATTGCAATACAAACCACCATGGTATTTCCGCAAGGACCCATAACTACCTCTCATTGCCTTTGCTCTAACCAATTTACAGGGTACGATTACTGTTGAGCTTTACCACGATCATGCCCCTAAGGTTAGTCTCTTTTCTTCTCATGCAGTCCCACCACTAACCTAGCGCAGACCTGCAAGAACTTCAAGACTCTCGTCGAGCGCGGTTACTACGCAAACATAATCTTCCATCGCATAATCCCGAACTTCATGCTGCAAACCGGGGATCCTACCGGGACCGGCAGAGGCGGAACCAGCATCTATGGTGACAAATTTGAGGACGAGATTTCCCCTTCTCTAAAACATACAGGTGCCGGTATCCTGAGTATGGCAAATAGCGGACCAAACACAAATGGAAGCCAGTTCTTCATTACCTTAGCACCGACTCCGTGGCTGGATGGCAAGCATACAATTTTTGGACGGGTGAAGAGCGGATTGCCGGTCGTCAAGAGAATGGGACTGGTGCCGACGGGAGCTGAGGATAGGCCGAAGGAGGAGGTGAAGATCATTGAAGCAAGGGTAGTGGAGAGTGATGATAGGATTTGAGAGTTTCTTTCCAGGCAATTACGGCTTGAGGAAATGGTGTTGGGGGGGAATAAAAAGCTATGATACCCATTTTCTTTCTTGTATTCGTATTCTCTCTGTCAGCATAATCTTGAAAGCCCTTATGCAGACAAAGCATTAGATCTGAGCTTCAATTTTCAGAGCATATTTTTTATGTAGGGTTTCTATAGCGTCTTCTTGAGTTTGCGTTGTTGTCGGTGCTTTCATTAACGATATCCGGGTAGCTGGTCTGTTGCGTTTGTTCCGCACATCATCATCATATGTTACAGTATTGTATGTATTCTCTCGATCCAGGCCCTTCGATATTTGCTTTAATGAAAGCAAAGTCCCCATTGCCAATAGATCATTACCAGAACAAAGTCCTTAATCAACCGTTGTGAAGCCTTGCTTAAGTTTATCCAAGCACAGCCGCTTCTTGGAAAATTAGACTTAACTATCGTTTCTGCTTTTGTATTTACTTGGGCTATAATAACAAAGATAGGGTAGGCTCGCATTCCTACTTGTCTGTTACATACGATTTGAAGTCGTTATCACAGACAGCATGATGATTTCATCTTCAATACCCTAATACGGCAATAGACAAATGGTCTCCAACCTTGTAAAGCTTGTTCTATATGCCATGGTCTAATATGTTTCAAGAATCTAAGTATCCTTCTGGACAAATGCCTTTGCTCTGTTTGCACATATGCTTCAAGGCCAGTAAACTTGAAGCTGAGAAATATGGGTTAAGAGCAAGACACATCCGTATAAGATAAAACGCACAACGATACTGTTCAATATCATTCTGAGGGAAGTGGTTCATTGTTTCTTGGTTTAGGCCTTCATACAGCCTAGAACTGGTCACTTGAAGTATGTGGGACCTTGTGCTGTACTCTACTAGCCTAACAGGCTGACAGAATATCAAAATCACGAGGATTCGCCTAAAATGCAAAGGCAGCGGGCGGTTATGGAATTCTCGCGAAGCAGGTAGAAGCAAGGTCAAAATAGAACCCAAAGCTCCATTAATCAAGACCGAGAACAATACCAGGTGATCTCCACAACTTGTCAATCAATCATCATATCTACATATCAAATTTCTTTTTGAGGATTCTTTATACGGCAGCAATGATCTTCAGTTTGACAATGCGCTTGACAGGGGTGAAAGGCGACCAGCCCACAGCTTGCTGAAGCTCGAAGGCTTGTGAACGGGCATCAAACTGAGGACTAAGAACAGGTCACAGGTCTCGTCGACAAATTCTCCATCAGCCCATCCTCTGCCATTACAGTCTCCATCACATGGTCTAGCCCTCGAAGCACCCCTCCATCTCGCGTCCAACTCTAGCGAATAGTCAGTATGGAATGGTTCTCGTCTGCGATCATCTTCTTACTCCTGGTGAACTTTAACAGGCTCTTTGGACGATCACAGACTTGTCATAAACTTGCTGACGCTTGCGGGACGGATACTCGCTCATCCTCAATCAACATATTTTATCCATACTAAACATATGCTACTTCTTCTCAAATTCACCTAGCCCAGATCCATAGATGTATCAGATCTCCCGTGACAACCACCCAACTTTCCGTAAGTTATATATATGCGTCCAGGAACAAACAGCTGTTGTAAGTTAAATAAATGACCAAACTCCTTCTATGCCACTGGACAGGTCTAGATCGGAATAGCCCACTCAATGACAAGACAATTTTCTGTACTAACGCCTTATTTCGGCTACTTGCCATGCAACATCGGCGCCTTCCTATATTCGTCAGCGGTCGAGGAAAGCATCAAAGAATCACCCCGATACCTTCCCACATATCACGAGCTCAAAAAGTAGTGTACGACCTGATGTTCCCAGATACTCTCGAACGCCATTATTCCATGGAGTATCTGCCAGATTCACACTTGCCCTGAATATATGATCTCAGAGCCAGGCGGAGGCATGGTAGAATCTGATTTATTTATAGATGACTCTATCGACTTGGCTAGGCTCGACCCTTCCAGCAGCCTTTCCGTAGGCTGCAGCTCGGCGACGCGCGTAATTCCGCGCCGCAGTCATTCGCCAAAGGAGAGATATTTGGAATATAGTTGAGAAAGCCATCACCGGTAGGGAGATACGTATGATATAAAGAGCTCAGAAACGCTATGTCTTTTCTTTTGGTACAATTCAAGCCCCAGAGTACCATGATTATTCTCAGTAGAGAGCTTTTGAGACTAAACGTGCCATTCTGATAGAGATGATGACAGAAATATACATTTCCAGCACCCGTTTCAGAGAAGCACAAATACATAGCCATCCTGAAGAAGTTATTCAAGAAGAAAGAAGGGGCGGCTGCCCCTACCGTCACCTGTTGGTTAGTTGATAAGGCTTCATGAGCAAGTCTTCCCGCTGTGTCTTATAGGGGTCTTACAGAGCAGATGTGGCTCCTGTGACTAGGATGAAGGTCAATGGATTGATAATATCTTCATCACAAAGACACTGCGCAAGGTAACTCCGCGGCGGAGGAATGGGAATCGAGACCTGAAGCAAAATCAGAATACTGAAGCTTGCTGGTACCGGGGGGCGCAATATGCGAAACGTATTGACAGAATCCGTTCAAGAATCTGTGGGTCCTGAGCAGCTGGAGGACATTGAGTAGCTAAACAAACCAGCAACCAGAATCGGCATATTCCAGTGACAGCTAATACATTCATCTGTCATTGCAAGGAAGATTCGTCGTCTCAATATTTAGCTCATCAGGCAAAGCCGCACAGATGAAGACAGAGAGATCTTGAACTGCAGGTTAAGCTCGAGCCATGGCTAGCAGGTTGATCGTTCTGTCGTGAAGTTTCCCGCAACTCGTATGGGACTCCATGCCAGTATACTAATCTCAGTTTGAGATTAGTATCAACCACCATGAACAATGAATCTCTCGACTTAGAAGACCGCCATACATCGTGGTTTCCGGCGAGCCGTGAGTTGGCTGCCGGGTCATCCCAAGTCCAGAAGCTATGGGCGAACACTTGTGTAGAACTTCTATGGCACTGTCTCGGCCCGTACAGCTCGGGTAAAGAATGATAAGATATGTAAGACTTTGTCCTTGTATCGTCTATATGAAGGACTGTGGATACTGATAGATTCCTTTGGCTGGTTACACAAACTGCCATATCTAGCTCTTGCAAATGCTGGTGCTTGTGATGGCTGTGACTCGTCCCGAGCAGCTTAGATAATTGCTTCGAGCACTTTCTAGGCGATGGAGAGCAGTAGGATTGCTGGGTTCATCACCAATATGCAGCCCATGGCGGGCATTTGTATCACGAAATCGGGAGCCGTGAATTTGGTTTATTCCTTGGCCATATCCTTGACATAAATGTTGATGGGTTCTTGGCACATCCTTCACGTCTTTTAACATACGCCCGCTAGTCAGGGCAAGAGTGAGAAAAGAAAGATTGGTGGACTCAAGAGCAGCTTACCAAGTCATCAGCGAGTGGTGGTCATTCTTCTACTCAATGCATTGGCACTATCTTGGCTCAGTATTCATCTGAATCTCTAACCCTGCCCTCTATCTCAAATATAAGGCGCATTGAATGCGTATATAAACCTCGTGTTTCCTGAAATTGTGTTGAGATCAACGCTCTGATGGGCGCCAGTCTTTAATTAAATAACATAGGACTTGCTGAACACCTCGATGTGCCTTGGTTTGGGATGGCGCGATTGACGGCCGCAGTGCTGTTGAGAAGATCACCGCCCCTCTCAGTGGCCATCGTTGAGGTTGAATGGTTGACGAATTCTTTATACTGTTTAGGTCGGCGTTTGGTTTAGTTTGAAGTGGTGAGAGCCATGGAAAGAGCTTGAATTATTGATAGGGGAGCCTCGTGCGCAAAACGATAGGAGATATCGCTCAGCCGTCAAACACATTTGTGGATTGAGATGGTAAAGCAGCTCAGCTCCAATGCTTCGCTTCTCAACCCACAAGCAAATCAAAATACTACCGTTACCTCAATCTCAAGATATTACCAGCGATGGAGCACTTGGTACCAGAAGAGAATGTAGGATATCTTCTTAAGCTTCTCTAGCCCGACAACTAACCAAACTAGGTGGAAGACGCACGCCAATATGGCAGAAGCCTCTACGGCGAATTGTGTACCCATCTGCGGGCTCAGACCTGCAAGGAAGCTGTTAGGCTCTGGGCCAGGAATATTGCCAGCCGAGACACCAACCGAGCGTTAATCCCAGAGCACATCAATGACAATATCCTGGCATATGGAGAAGGAAAGCGTCACGCCGAGGCGGAGCTTCGGATGGTGGAGCGGGGTGGAGGAGGTCGAGCTGAGATGGAGGAAAAGCGAAGGCAATTCGAAATGTCGTTGGTCCTCTTGTACGTTCTCCTACTCGCCATATGGCTTCATATCAGAAAAGATGACTGACTTGAGTATTTAGTGATGAGGCGATGTTGGAAGCAAGGCTGCAATATGCCGCACGGTGGCCCAAATACTTCGTGGCACCGTTTGTCGATTTGGAGTAGAAATGTGTGCAGATAGAATTGAAGTGAGGCAACTATAAGGCAATCATGATCCTATTTGATATTCAACATCTCACAGCTGGTAACTCATTGCATTTATTGACTCAATCTAGGCTCAACTAAGTGACGAATGTGTACAAGAGTCGGGAAGAGCTTATTGGATATTTCGAGTCTGATATGACCATCAGAACCTTTTGGCATGAGTGAAGAATGAAGAAATTGTTCCTGGTTGGTCTGTAAGCCGAGGTCATCCTGGACAACGGTGAGCTTGTTGTTGTAGCTCGCAAAGCGCGGAGCAAATATAGTGGGAAATAGTAGATTGATCCACTTACCATGTACAATTCAGAGCAGTAGATAAATACTCAAATTAGCACATGTTAGGCACAGCCCTTCAATAAATTCTGTTTGGCATTGTCATCTAATATTAACAAAGTCACCACAGCATTACTGCAATGCACATACGCTTCTCCCAAACTCCACGGGCCCATCCATCTTTACATGGTTCGCCTGCAATCGTATACAACTACAATTCATATAGTATCTTCAGTATCTCCTGTTGATGCCGACTTTCCCGACTCCAGTTCGCACGGCTTTCATCTATGACCTCCATGGTAACTTATTCTTCATAATTTCGAATTAAAGTGAATATCACCGCGACCACTGATGCTGTCCAGGCATCTCATAATATGGCCCCTGGTTCATATTCGAACTCACCCCACTCATCTCATATCTCGGATCCTGTGGTTGCCCATGCATCTCTATCGCCTGTCCATACCCTGCCCATCCAGCTTGCATTTCCGTGGCGTGCGGCCCCGGTTGCTGCGGATAATTCTGCTGATATCCATAGCCTTGCTGTGGTGGAGGCGCGTTTGGTGTCCCAGGTGCCACTGGATGATACGGAGCAGGAGGCGCTTGCATCTCGCTTGGTTTTTCTTGCGTGATCGGTGACACACCGGGAGATATTGGACTGGGCGCTGGCTTGAAGTCCTTGGCGGGCAGTGGAGTGACGGAAGTAGATGCTAGTTCGGCTTTTCCGTTGTAGTCGGGTGGAAAATCGGATGCTTGGTTGGCAGGGTTTGGTTTTGGTTTGTTGAAGCGGCTTCGACGGTATCGCCAACCACCGAATATAATCAAACCAATAATAATTGCTGCACCAACAGATCCTCCGATGATTGCGCCCATAGGGAGTTTTCTACCAACAATCGTAGTGTCACTGTTGTTCCCGGATGAGCTGGAGCTGCTCGTTTCGCTTGCGAATGAAGTTCCTGTTGACCCTGCTTTAGTGGCAGGTGTTTTCCCACTAGTGCCCGTTGGATTGGAACCGCCATTCGAGTATGCAGTAGTTGCCACTACCAACAGTCAGTATGGCAAAACCCTGACTTTATATAGATACATACCCGAGTTTGTAATACCCTGGGGAGTGACTAGACCATTTGCAGCGCTGCAATAAAGGTCAAGTACAGCCAGAGCGCTAGTAATATCCGCATTGGCAGTTGAAGCACAAGAGGATCGCACATCTTTGATAATCTCGGTGGAGATCGAGCCAAAGTTCCCGTCTTTTGAGCATGCGCAGGACGCCAACATTCCCGGGGCACTCGGACAATCACTGTAGGTTAAGCTATAGAGCGCGTCGTAGTAGATAGCGCTTCTTGCACATGGAGCAAGCGATGAATATTCGGCCATATCAGTGATATAATACGTCATGTCTCCCTTTAGGGGACTTGGTGTTGGAAAGCTGCTCGTTCCATTATTGAGGCCACAATATCCAGCAAAGACAGCATGAGCGGATGAAACATCTGCGGAGTGCGTTGTGCCGCAAGACGAGAAGACCGACTTATTTATCTCGCCACTGATCAATAGTGAATTTTGGTTCTTGAGACAAGCGCATGAAACCATAGCAGACGCAGCTGGTGGACATTTATCGTAGGTCATAGACTTCACAACATATGACAACGCATATGCGGCACATGGTCCCAGGTCTGACCAAGCAGGGAGGTCTTCAATATACTGCGTGACTGAATTTGTCAATGCAGGAAACGGCGTCAGATTCTTGTCTTGCTCGCAATAGTTGTTTAGCACAGCGGATGCGCTTGCCACATCTTCAGATGCGGTAGCCCCACAGCTGCTTAAGACACTGCTTGATATGTCTGCGGAAATCGCTGCGGAGTTTGAATCTTTTGTACAAACGCAAGATTCAAACGCGGTAACATCTGCTGGGCAACCCTCCCTCGCGAAGCTACTGACACCATAGGAAACCGCATAGGCGGCACAAGGAGCAAGTAATGAAAAGGCTGGGAGGTCGGTGATATATACCACATCTGCACCGACAAAAGTCGCCACAAACAAAAAGATGTATGGCCTAAAGCCGCTCATTATGAAAATATGTATTTCGAAAAAAAAAAATGAGGGAGAGGGAGACAAAGCTGTACTACCGCAAGAAAAACGGCTGCCGCTCAATTCATGACATGCACTTACATGCGGGAACAGAGAATAATAGGCCAATCATTGATTGCATGATCTAAAAACAGTATAAGGAGACCAGCTATTACCTTACCTAGTTTGGGGACGGCTGAGAGAATTTGTGTCAGTCGGGGGTGTGTTCTGCCGTGGAGACACGGGGTCACCTGATCTAATGATCAGATTGATGGTATGCGATTGGCGCAGAATATCTGTTCAGGGTTTTCCACACAAACCTCCTCAGTGTAGCAAGGCTAGGCATTAAGAAGTTTAACCATTTGCAATACCCAATTTCAGCCCCGTCCATGGGTGCTTGTTTGCCAAGTCAAAGCTTAGATTGTTATTGGCCTGCTATGGGTCACCCCCTGCGAGAGGCGCTTTCAGCTAAGGTTTCGTCACGGACATACTAGTTTTAGTGAGGCAGATCACAGAGGAGGAGATTAGAGGAATCGTACAGTAGCCTCTTTTTTAACAAACGAAAAAGTATTAAGGGCGAATCGCCGTCCTGCTCTTTGCCCTATAGGATTCCAGACGCGATGAGGGGTGGGGAAAGTGCAGAGAGGTTACCGTTGTGAGTTCAAGCTTTTGTTAAGCGACAGAGATCTAACCTAAATCAGGACTTCTTGCCCCCTTTTCCTCGAAGCTAGTAGCCGAATTCATCCTTACCCATATTGGAGTGGAGCAAGCATCTTGCTAGAATTTGTAACATCTAAAAGAGTTGTCATTGGGAATTTTTATAATATACCAAACGCGTTTCAAAGTTAGTCATCGAAACAGCGCATTCGATGATATTTTAAAGCAAATCACAATTACATGATAAGGAACAAAATCAGCAATCAGCTCTGATTGCCTCAATGCTATCCGAGTCATAATACACAAGTAATTTACATAAGGCATCGTCAATAACCCATATATCTGCCATCACCTATCTTCCGAATCCACTATCCGCCTCAATCAAGCGGTGGAAACTCTCGTTGTATTCAGTGACGCCATCGAAACCCCTCAACTCAAAGATATCACGATGTTTGGACTTGCATATTGTAGAGAACTCTCGATACCGCTTCCACCATGTGAGCCCATCAGATAGTTCCCCGCCAAGGTCAAATTTGCTTTCGAACTTTCCGAAGCCGCTCCTGCCAACACTTTCGCTACAAGCACCTCCGTCTTGTAAAATGTTCCCCTCAATCTTCAGATTATTTCCTTGATAAGCTTGCCAAGCCCACGCATCCGCCTTTCGTGATACTTGGCGAGACTGATATTCTGCTGTCCATGAACTGCCAACCATCTCCCCTCTGACACCTGATGCTACTAGCAGCTGCGTAACGAAGTGGAAAAGCCTGTACATGTCGACATGTGGAAGCTTCCGAAGTGCAGAATGGGAGACATCAGTTATCAAGTTCCAAATGATGAGTTGCTTGAGTCTTTCGTTGGTCTCTAGGAATTTTGTAATAAAGTTTCGCGCTAGGTGGCAGTCCTCGTGTGTCATGACAAATGTCAGTGATGTGACTTTTGTCATATGATTCAGTTTATTATTATCGTTGGCCATGTAGTCCCACAGAAATGCCTCAAAACTTGCAATATGGCGGTTCATTGCCTTACGCTCTGGAAAGAAATTACTACGGTATGTGTTAGTATGGAATGATGAAAACTAGGCCTGATGAGGCGTATTACCTAAAGTCGATTCTGACATTTCTAATCATACCGAGGGCATTGGATGAGAGATTTTCAATACTGCTGCAAGTGTGCCGACTTAGAACCACTGTCATCTTGTCGTAGAATGTTTGTAATGCAATCAGATATAGGTCTTTATTTGGGCGAAACGCAATGACAAAAGGAGGGACGACTGTGATATAGCGGTCAAAGCCATTGACATGACCAACTGTCTCCTTCTTATTAAGGGCGACAGGGGTTTTGGTTGTTCGTGTATCGGATAGACAGAGCGAAAAGATCATACGCAGAACCTCTGGTGCTCCGAAGAGACGCCGCAGATGGAAGCCCTTCTCTTTATCTTCAAACATTGCCACTTTTGCAAGAAACAGTTGGTTCTCATCCTCGGTTGCCGTGTTGCTTCCGACTGACTCGATCAAAGTCTTTAATTCGGGATCTGTATTAGCTGCTACACAGAGCTTTCTGAGTGTATCATATTCATCCTTTGGGAAGATTGTGAGGAGTCGGATGATGCTAGAACCTAAATCTGACAGAGTGGTATTGAGAGATGCCATAATCTGGGATATCGAAGACCGGTTAAACCCTAATCGTTCATGAGTATAACTTCTCAAACCGTTATGATGGTCCATGGAGTGGAGAGGAAATAACTCTGAAGTGGAGAATGCACCTGTCCCACAGGGGATACTCAGATCCAAGACGACAAGGATCAAAAGTTGTTGATCGATGATGACTCTGTGTGCTAGTCATGTGTGGGTATGAGTTGTGGCACGCTATACACAAACAGAAAAACAAAGAGAACGCGATTCTGATGTCTAAGATACACTTACCTCGCAGCGTCTTTCTATGAAATGAAGAACAAAGACTCAAGCTCGTAGATGGGAGGCAAAAGCGAAGGGGAAATGAGGATGGAAAGTTCCTGCGTATCCTAAGGGGATTTTTATGTGAAGATTGATGAGCAATTGCTCCCGCAACTCGAAGCTTGTTGCGTTTGGAGCGGTTGGTTGGATAGAATAAAGTTTGTTCTTCTGAGTTTATCGTGTTGGTTTATTATCTCAAGAAGGGTGCACCCAAATCACGCGGTGAATTAGCTAGATAAACGGCGGTAGCCTTGAGGCTGTTAATTTGTGGCCAAACTTCTCTCTATATATACGGGTTGCGGCTTCTGTTTGGGCATGCCTCTTACTGTGATACATGGAAGACAAGGCACTATCGATGCGATGGGCAGTCCAGCAAATTGATTGGAACATAATGGATGAAAAGAGCAGTGGAATTCGTTATTGTATATACGATTTCTTGTTACCTCAGGCCTCCTTAGTCCACTGCCATAGGATTGACTAACAATGTATTGCTACTTCGATCTGTTGAAACGAACCAAACATTTTTAAGTCATAAAATGGATTAACAGTTAAGAACACAATGTGTTAAACTACCAGACAAGATATTTCGGAAGCAGGCGTGAAGCCTCCCTGAAGTCAATAAGGCACAAAGAATTGATGCATAAGTGATCGCGAATATACTGTAAAAGTTACGCAAGTCAAGACCTAAGCAGGAAGTGAGGCCTGTCTTGTAAAAGCACAGGCACGCATAGTTATTTCACCAAATGGTTTTACGCACACACAACACGCGTAGAAGACGAAACAGGATAGTGGTTTCATGATTCATTATCCTACTAAGGATCAGCTACGTGGAAGCTTAGATCAAGAAATGAACTAGTGATTGTATCCCTTCGTGGAATAGAGTGGGCATTCTAAGTCTCTCAATAATAATTTTTTGGCGCCAGGACTTCCTTATACCGGCCGATCATCGACAGAGCATGGTTCAAACTTCAGTGTCGCATAGCTGCAATGCCTTCCCATGCTCGGCACTCCATTTCCAGCGTTCTGCTTCCTTAATTTTGGGTAGATGCTGTCTTCCCCAGCGATTAACCGAAGTAGTTATAGGTAGTAGGAGAGGGCTGGAAGTCCTGCTTCCCGGGTTTGAAGGCACTTCCAGGCGAACCCCTTTTACGTTCATGACAGTATCCAATTCTTCCTGTACTCCTTCTGATTCGGTGTCATCCTCAAGATAGCATGTGAGCTCATCTACCCCAGTGCTCAAGCTTAAAAGTCGTCTAACCAAGTGGAATGCTCTACTTTTCCTATCACATGACTGGTAGAGGCACCTCTGACTGCCAACCTGAACAATGAGTTTGCCTAAGCCACAGAGGAATGAAAGTCGTGTATCTCGATCATCAAGAAAATTATCAATAAAGTCTTCGTAATCACTACATCTTTTGCTGTGTTTGGCTCCATACCCAGGAGGGGTGACGCTAGTTCAGATTAGTTACTGGCTTTGATGGGATTTTTGGGCCGGGGGGCATGAAGCTTACTAGAGTTCTATCTTGAGGTTCCGAATCAAGGAGAGTACATGTGGCAAAAGGTCATCTCTAGCAGTCGTGAAGTTGTGGATACAAATAGTGAAAAGATTCTTGCTGTAGTATATTTCCAAGGCTTCCTGATACATGGGTTGATCGGCACGAAGGGCAATCAAGAGAGGTGGTGTGAGGCGAGGACGACCTAACCAGTCCCGGCCATCTTTGCGGACCGGTTTGTCCTGCATAGCGAGGACATCCTCAAATATGATGAGTCTTATTTCAGGAGGCAGCTTGTGAAGTGTGTTTCGTTGCAGGGTTTCTGAAATGGATGAATATTGTTGTTGCTCATGGTCGATATCAAGCTCTGGCTGTCCAGACAAAGGCTCAGACAAAGCGTTTTGGGTAAAGGTTTGGATGGTGGTATGAGGCTCGAGATGGTTGCATTTCGAAAGTTCCTCAGCATTTACACGTGATGTCAGATTCTTTCCAACCTGCTCCAGGCCCTTGGCATCTTGATCCAGCAGGAACTCATGAACATGGCTGATCTCTTCTAAGACATGTTCCAAATGCGTACGATCATGAAAGGCATTTATGCTGAGAATTGCTGACTCCATTCCTGTTGAGCTGGAGCCTGATGACTACCTTGGCGGACCTGTCCGTAGAGGAAGACTGGATAATCGTTCTAAAAGCAGGAAAGACAGGCGGCTGAGTGGAAAGGTATCTGTATCTCGTATAAACAGTGCAAACTTGTGATAAGGACAGAATTGCTGTGGTATGGATGCTTGTCTCTAAAAACGCCGGTGACGGATAAATTTGACTGGATGGTTGCCCATGGAAAGATCTAAAATGCAATAGAGAAAGATCACGCAATATCAATTCTATGAACCCTTAGGAATACATTTTTGCTGGAGTGAAGAATGAAGAGAAAGAGGAGAAGGAAGAAGACAGAGAGAGTCGTGCGAACGGCCCCCTGATATAGAGTTCTCAGGTAACAAAGAAGAAGCGGTCTGCGGTGAGTAAGAGGCTGTTAGGCTGTTGTCCATGCTTGCGGCTCGCTTATGAAATTTTACACTCCACTTTTCTTGGCACTCCCACAACGGCAAGCTTGACTTACCGACTTCATCATCGCATAGGTCCGGAATTTCTAATTCGATTTCCGCCTCAAACTCAACGACGACGGTGAGTGCCCTCTTCCATTTCGTCGCTGGAAACTTGACGCTTTCATGGTAGTCGGGTCGAGTCGAGCGAGCAAAAGAATTCCCGACCAGGTGCTGACTGTGCGCCGAGCAGATCCACCCAAGTCCTCTTCTCAACGATCACATCAGCCTTTTCAACTCCAGATCAGAGGTTCACACCGCCATCATGGTTGTCGACCTTGAGAAGCTCAAGAAACTGCAGCAGTCGGGACCAAATCAGAGTATGTGTGCTTTGCTAGCTCCAGAACATCACAAGGCTGTATCGGAATAATTGCTAACAGCTGCAGAGTACGTAATATTCCCCATCAAGCTTCGAGCACAGTCACACGAAAGCAAAGCAAGTCCAAAAGGAGGTAAATGAATACTAGATGGCGTAGTGCTGATGAAAACAACAGTCGTGCAAAGGGTGCACCTCGAAGAAAGGCTGGTCCCAAGCACAAGAGCACCGGAGGAGATGACAAGAAGCTGCAGACTCAATTGAAGAAGTTGAATGTTCAACCAATTCAGGCCATTGAGGAGGTCAACATGTTCAAGTCTGATGGAAATGTTATCCACTTCGCAGCACCTAAAGGTAAGGGTTATTGAAACTCCTATTACCGTTCCGGTAATGGGAAGTATCTGCCGTCACAAAACTCTAATGCTTGAGGTTACAGTTCACGCTGCCCCTCCCTCCAACACATTCGCTATTTATGGTAATGGCGAGGACAAGGAGCTCACCGAACTCGTCCCGGGAATTCTAAATCAACTCGGCCCAGACTCACTGGCCTCTCTCCGAAAGCTAGCCGAGAGCTATCAATCCATGCAAAAGAATGAGGCCGGCGAGTCCAAGGATGATGATGATGAGGATGACATCCCAGATTTGGTTGCGGGTGAGACATTCGAGGACAAAGTCGAATAAACATGCAATTTCATATTGGCGCGGAAGGCTAAGTGGGTTGGGAGCGGCTGCATTTATGATCTGAGGCATCTCTCAAATTCTAGGTTGCTTCATGGTAATGGCCCGAAGAGCTAGCACTTCGGAAGCGCCAGGGCAAGGTCACTTGCTTGCTTGCGTGTACAAAAAAAAAATACATTTGGCAACCACGAATTATCGACCTTAAAAGTCGTAAATGGATGCGTTCTATAAGATGGGTCATGGTTTCATTTATTCAGTATGCTCGATGAGCACACTATTTGGCATGGCCTTTTTTACATCATGTCTATACTGAAATCAGAGCTTTGCTACTTTACCACCAGCTTTTCACATATCCTAGCAAGTGCAGGGCGATGGACAACCATGGTCAATACTCTATATCTAGCGATTTACTCACTGTGGGATTTATACATATCCTTCTGGCAAACATCAGTGCCTTGCGCTTAATAATAAACTCACACAACTGTGTAAGCTGACCCAGGTGGACACCGAAGCGGCATGTCTAAGCGACTGCCCCATATGACCCGTGTATTCTTTCTAAATTCCCTTTGCCTCCTCTATTGCCATAGTTACGTATGGTAGTCTCTAGAATAGTGCTTTCTCCGTTCGAAAATGTATAAGAATATGTAAGAATTGATCGGATGCCCTAAAGATGAAAAGCTCACCATTGCCATCGAGAGGATCATTGGCTGTATGAGGGTAGAAATTAGTGTTTAGTAAACACGATTCGATTTCGTAGGTTTTATTTGAACAAATAGTAATAAAGAGGTCAGCCTGTGAAGGTGAGCCGACAAATAAGCCGTCCAAGTCAGTCGCTCAATTCATTATATTGTAATTTGTGCCGCAAGTACTCAGCTCTAATGTTCAACGTTTGTTCGGCCATGGTTATGGCGAAGTCCCAATCCAAACCTCATTTCTTTTGCCATGATAAACAAGGTCAACATGGGTTAATGAATTGAGCGAATGAACCTCAGCGCTGCTACATTATCAGCTCTCTTGTGATCAGCCACGTCTCCGAAAATCAGCCGACTCTGACATGAAGAGGCATAGATGAGTTTGAAGGATTGGTAATATTATATTTTCGGCACAATGATCTGTGAGGGATACGAATTATCTCTTCAACAACTTCTGATGCTGCTTGATATATGGTAGCTGAAGATAAGGCGTGATGATCCTACAGTGCGGGCCACGCCTCAATACACGCTGATCTTATTTTCTCATGAATGTGTTATATTTGGAGCTTTGAAAATCGACACAAAATTCTATCTAAACTCTCTATGTGTTTTCATCGCAATTAATGTTGATTGCTGGTTAATTCAACATGGACTGGTATCTGACACGGCGCCTCCATACAATAAAATTATTCGAGCTGAAAATTCCTGCCAATCCAAGCAAACATAATCGCCGATGACATACCCTGTTCTAGGAATGGAAATCCCGCATAATATTTTTGAAGAAATATCTTAAATGTACACAGCCTCACGTACGAGGTTTTTGTTTTGGGAGCTAACTGTCACAAGCGGATCGTTATATGAACACCTGGCACCATAAAGATCCTGTTCTACGCCATAGTCAGAACCTACAGCTCTAGAATTTGCAAGAAACAAAACCCACAACAAATTGATATCAACCCAGCATGCCTATCAGTCTTGTGTTTTGCACGGCACAAATTCCTGCTGAGGTATTTAAAAGTAATTATATTTAAAGGCAATAGACTGCTAATACATCTAAAGGTGCTGTAGGATTTCCAAACGCAATCCTCACTTCCGACCTCTGTGCCAGAAGAGCCCTGGATCTTCCAGAAAACTCCAGATGATGTAATTCACGCGTCCCATTTCCCATGACGGGGTTCATTAGCGGCTTTGAGAACACGTCATTGGACTCCCTAAAGTCCTTCATGAAAGACAAGCTCTCGCCCGGGATGGCCGAGTCTTCGAGCTTCGGTGTTGATGTTTCTCCTGACACATTTGTAGTTCTCGACGAGCGGACCGCACGAGACAAAACGTGCGTTATGTACCATCTGTGGCGCCACGTGCCCGAGGAGGACGAGGGTTGGGATGAGGACGGAGTGATTGAGGTGTGGTTGGAGTTCCGCGTGAAATTCGCTGTGGCGTGGTTGTTGGCTATTGGACTGTGCCATGATGCGGACATGCTGGTGCAGACAATTCGGGACCCACATAGGGGATCGTTGGACGCTGACGGCGTTTGGCAATTGCCGATGTTCGAGAACAATGCTTACGAGCTTCTCACATTGAAGGATGGTGAGGGTTCCAGTGAGAAGACTAAGGGGAAGGTCGCATAGATGACTACGCTCTTCCGATTGCGAAGCTCTTAGTATCTGGTTTATCCTTCCTCCAAAAGTGAGAAATATATCTATATATTTTCTATTCTTTCATAATTTTTGGTGTTTCGTGCCGTGCGTTGTCGACTAAGGAATTTTGACTATGGCCGTGTCCACCGCGAAGTCATCATCACCAGTATTCCTTGCCCATCCTTTGAGTACGTTTTCCTTAACTTCACCTTTCACCTCTCGGCGTTCCTTAAGGCAATCACTATTCTTCATTTCGTTATATGTACTTCTCCTGAGGCACCAATGCGCTGAAGGTACGGCAACAAGCGCTGAAATATCTAAAGCAAGCTTCCATATTGAGCGCCTTGATGTGCGAGATGACCCTAAGATATCAAACTTTTTCCGACCTTGAAGCATACCTCCGATGAGTACTTCGGTCTGCGAAGCAGCTTTGGCATGGGAATGAACCCATGAGGCCGCAATGTTTGAGGACACGAGCTTCTCACCTTCTTGAAGAGCCTGTCTTCGACTATACATAAAATCTAGATCCGTTGTCTTAAGCTCAAACGGTTGGAAAGAGTAACCCCCTCCCCATTTTCGATCTTTGAGAGCAGACATGCGACCAGAGGCGGAGAAAGCTCTGGTGCAGGCAGTGGAAGAATGTTGGGAAGATGGCAGAGTGATGGATGATAGGTATATGGATGATGGAGATATAAGCAGAGACGTAGATGAAGATAAAAGAGAGGTACACTGCTTAAGAGCGAGTTTGTCGGAACAGGACTTTGATAGAGTGGGTGGAGCATCTAGCCGGGATGGCTTCCGGCGCACAGCGCCAAGAAGAGAGAAATATGATCTGCCTTGAAGTGCTGGCTCTGAAGATGTAGTGAGTTCATTGACAATATTAGTTGAAGTGATATTGTCAAAGGACCCTTGAGGAATTTCCCAGGGTGTGGAGTCTTCTTGAGCAGCCATCGTCAGTTCCATACTCGCATCACCACCTGCTGTTTCAGTATTTTGTACTCAAGAAGAGATCACTTCACATACAAGGCGCTTCAGAGCAGTACATATGAAGGTCTATGCCGTCTTGCAATGCAAATGGCTGGAAGTGAGATCCGGTTTTCTCCTCCGCGGTTCTAAAACGGATGAACTCCGACGACGGCTTCTTATCGGTTGCCAATGCATAACACTCATTCAAAAGGAAGCGGTTTAAAGAACGTATAGCAAGGACCTCGGCATGCCAGTCATGAAGCACAATGCCTTGAGCCTGGCCTAGTTTATTGTGTGGAAGACATTTCATTCCAGTCCTAAGGTATATATCAGTGGGTGTGTGGGTATGCCTATGAGAGGACAAACGCTATCGCCAAACAAGTAAGGCTATGATTTCCTGAGCAGACAATTAGACTTTTTTGTTTGCATGTGTCTAGGACCTTTTAAATCTCGCCATACCTTGAGCCACGATGCCACTTAACGGTACCCATTCTCGCAGTCCAGACCCTCTATTGAGAGGTTTAGCTTTTGCAGGCAGGTCATTGAACCTATCTAAAACCACCTGAGCAATTTTATCGCCAGAGATACTCATTTTCAGATGTTCTTATCAGATCCATTGATCAGATTGCATTCTTCTAATTAGATGGTCCAAATCTTCATTTAATGGAGAGATATTTCTTGAGCTTAAGCGTACCTAACAGAAGCGACGAGGCTGGAATCCTTCTATGACCCTAAGCCTGACGGTTACACGCACCAGCCACAAATGTATTTTACGGTGCGGCCGACTTGGCATTGTCAGCCCTGTGTTACTTCGCCGCATTCAACATCAGGCAATGACAGACTCTGGGCAATCGGGAACAACAATGCATTGAAGATCAAATCATTGTTTCCTCTTTTGTATCATTGGTAGTTGTATGGGTTAGATATGAGTATGAATCCTTTGAGTGAGTTATTCCAGAGTCTGGTGATCAAACAACGACTAGAAGGCTAAACATGTTTCTAGTACCTAAAGGCAGGAAGGTAATACGCCTCAGCGTCTGCATGTTGCAATAACGAGCTGACCAATTTCACAGCCGAAGTTTGAACTTAGTCTTCGGGTTCGTGTTCCTACTCGCATGTCGCGGTTTTCTTGCTGATCGAATTAGATATACGACTTGAATAATGTACCCCTCGTTGCGGGCACCTCGCATGTGCGCTGGAATCTCCCCACCTCAAATGCCGCGGAGCACCGTGGACGGACCGAACAAGCTACAATCAAGGACAACAGGGTGACCTGGGATTACAGCAAGACGATTCCAGTAAGGATCGTCATTGACAAAATCAATAACTTGACAGAAACAATATTGCATTTGGAGGTTATCCAGGATTACAGCGGAGGCGGCAGAGGGGAGAAAATTATTCTCGGAGAAGTGAGGTTGAACTTAGCCGAATATGTCGAGGAAAGCGAATCCGCAGATTCCGAGGATGGCGTGGTGCGAAGATATCTCATGCAGGAGAGTAAAATCAATAGCACGCTCAAGATTGGAATAGCGATGAAGCAGATTGATGGTGACAGGAACTTTGTCGCTCCTGCCTTGAAAACAGTGCCCGTATTTGGTGGAATTGCAGGCATTATGGCGGGCGAACAAGCGAAGCCGGATGATCGAGGAGGTATTTACTTCATTAAGTTTCTGACCGCATTTTGCTAACCCTGATAGCTATGCCCACAATAAGCAAAGGAGGAGATCACAATGATCTGCAGGATCTCTATCGTCAGTCTGTTGCGGCGTCTTTATCAGCCCCTGTAGGGGAATTTACTGCTGAAGAATGTATCGAAGACATTTTCAATGGTGGAGATGGCTGGAAAGGTGGATGGTCGAATGCGAATACAAAAACTCCTTATTTGAATATTGCAGAAGACCAGGTTGACGGGCGCTCGGAATATCAGGCACGACATTCCCGGAATAAATCAGACTCCAGTCTTAAATCGCAGTCTACTATTAAAGGGCATACAAGAATGAGCCACAAACATTCGAGCCGAGATATGAGTTCAACTAGTCTAAATAGCCAGGATGGCCACACGAGTACGTGATCTGTAGATCTCTGGTTTGAGAGTAAACAGCAAACTTTGCGCGACGAGGCGTCGTCAATTGCACTGGATTAATGCTAACGTTTGTTATAGGCTCAGGAAGTTCGGAGAGGGGACGACCAGGATTTAGAAACGCACGAGAGGTAGATGAATTTGATATGAGAGAAGATCTCATTGCTTGGAAGCTGCCTGGTGTAGTTTCGCCATCCTGATGCCATGAAACCTTCTTGGCACTATCTTTACTGAAGTATTGTATAAAGAGATAATCCTTTATCTCTGAATGTGGTATATAGAAACAGGAAGCCCCTTCCGACCTTCGAGGCTCTTTGACATGTGGGAAAATTAGAAACCGCATACTTTTCATCCTTTGAGCATTTCTTGCACTATCAGGCTCTATGCTGCGGAGGGAGGAAAGGTTGATGAAATGCAAAGCTAAGATGACAAAAATACACCTTGGTACGAGATAGATGATTATCTTATGATTCGTTCCGAGTCTAGTCTCTAGGACAAAGGCATAGAATCTATTGGGAGACCACACCTATCAGATCGTACTACTTCGAGACGGCCTATCAACACTTGTTTCATCTCGCCTTTAAGTACGTACAATTACTCCACCCCGGTTCGGATGCCTAACGCCGGCAGCAATCACTCCAGAACATGCAGGGAATGGCTATCAGAAACCGTTCCTTTATCATGGGGTGAGTCATATGTTGCCTCTGCCTAGCTAGCGATCCAACAAAATTTAGGCAGGTGTGTGCAACCTTAGGCATGAAGTCTCATTTGGTGGACATATATTTAGATAGATCTCCGTAGCAAGTGATCTCTATTTATTTAGTCTAGTAGACCTCTACTCTAATATAACTCGCCATCTCGGATCTTCTTCCTTCATTAATTGCTGCAAAATTCTCGATACTTCATCTCGCCCAGCTCTCTTCTTCATAATGGCTCGAACCAAGCAGACGGCAAGAAAAAGTACTTCATCCTCAACAGAGGTCTTTAATGATCAAGCAACTAATCTCCTTCAGGCACCGAAGATGAATACGACGAGAGTGTGGAAAGTTCGGAAGCCGAATCTGAAACATCAGAATCTGAAGAAGAGACTAACGAGGACGCAGCTCATGTGCAAGTTCTCGATGGTGTTGATATCACCCCCCTAGCACTGAACAGCAATGGAGCAGATCAAGCGGCTAAATTTGGCTATTCGTCCAACCTTATCAGCAACTGGTATCAGCATAAGTGCCAGTACCAGTCATGCCAGTCTCGCTGGAGCGAGTTTGCCGTTGTTGATGAGGATGAAGCAGACTTAGCCAAGAGAAGCGCTTTGGTTCCCATTGTCCATCGTCATGTCTATGAGAACAAACATTGGATTACGACCTCTATCACGGTCCATGATGTGTCAATGCGCAAGGTTCTCAAAGAGGTCTTGCATAAGTACCAAGACTTAGATATGGAGCTTGAACAATGGACCATTGAGCCTCCGTTCATGCCTCTGGTTCATCGCTGGGATGTATTGAAAGAGTACCAAGCCAAAGCTGAAGAAGGGTTGCTGAAGAACGCGGCTTCTGCCCTATTGGCTTTCCTTTCTCCAATCATTGCCTCATCAGTCCTCTCCCTCGCTCAGACTAAGAAGACAGGCAAAGTCAGCTTCCAGAACGTGTGGCAGATCTTTCCACCTAGTGCTCTCGTATCTACCAAGTTCTTCGGCGTCGAGACGATCTGCCGTGTCTTGAAATACAAGAAACGACCTGAAGATAGATGCAACCCAGAAGGTTGGGTCATTGATCTGGAGTATGTTGACTGGAATGGTGAGAATACTGGGTACGCGACTACTCAGTTGACCATCTGGGAGTATGAAGGCTTCCGCCGGGTGACGGCTTTACCTGTTTTCCCCATCTCATTCTTGAGCGACGCTGAAAAGACCAAGACCGCAATGATTGAACGGGGCAGAAAGTTTGAACGTCTCCGGGGCTATCATTTCATGATCAGCAATGGCACAAAGGTTCTCTTGGAGACCGAGAAGCCTGAGCAACGACCCGTGGCTGGCAAAGTTTGTGTTGATGCTTATGCATACTACCGAAGCTGCAACATCGTCAAGCCAACCTTACGCTCCCTATATCCAGAGGTTGATGAAGAGACTGGTGAGGAGACTGAAGAGGATGAATTGTCGGACACGCCATACGAGACGAACTTCTCTGTCGCCCCTGTAGAGACTGCATCGGCTGCCAAAGGTCCAGCAGAGCGGACTGAGGATCTTCGACTCCTTACTGATGAGCAATGCATGATGGCCACTCCATGGCTCAAAGGCTTTGATCTAAAGTCTAAGGATTGGTGTGAACTTCGCGTCGATGATCTCAAGGAGATGACCTGGAACGATGAAGCGTTTGAGAAGCTTGTTCTTCCTGGGGGAGAGAAGGATCTTGCCTGGGCGTTTGTTGAAAATAAGAGTCTATCGAAGAATGACTTTGATGATTTCATTCCTGACAAGGGTCGTGGATTGATCATCCTTATGTTTGGGCCACCTGGGTATGTTCTGCTTGATAATCAAAACTGTCACGGACTTTCTGCAATAACTAAAGCTAATAAAAAAATATAGTGTAGGAAAGACTTTCACAGCCGAAGCTGTCGCCGAGCGCTCTCGAGTGCCACTCTATTCCATGAGTGCTGGAGATCTCGGTATCCAGCCTGCCGAAGTTGAGAAGGCTTTGGAGCGCTCTTTGGAACTCTGCCGTATGTGGAACGCGATGCTCCTCCTTGATGAAGCCGATGTATTCCTTGGCGCTCGAACCAATGAGTCTCTTGCCAGGAACGAGCTTGTGTCAATCTTCTTGACCAAACTTGAATACTACCAAGGCATCCTATTCCTAACCACCAACCGCATCTCCTCTATAGACCATGCCTTTCAATCGCGCGTTGACCTCTTCCTGCCTTACCATGACCTCGCGCCAGCAGCCCGCCGCACCGTGTGGGAGAATTTCATCGATCGTGCTGGTAGAGATAGATTCGAGCTGGATGAGGGAAGCTTGGAGAAGCTGTCTCAGCTTACGCTGAATGGACGCGAGATCAAGAATCTCATTAAGAGCGCGCAGTTGCTGAGTATGAAGAGTGGAGGGAAGATCCCAATGGAGAGGCTATATATGCTGGCAGATAAGAGGGTCCAGGCTTTAAGTATGCTTTGATGTGTAGGCGGTGCAGGGTATTGGAAGGGTAGATTCACGCAGCTTGAACTGGGGGGTCATTCTTGAGATCTGAGATTGATTTTCATTCGAATGTTTCATTCTGGTTTGATGATGGTCGTTTCATTTTGTGGCGTTACGAATTCGGTAGCAGTAGAGGAGATATTATCGCGTACGAAATGCGAATCTTAGTTTAACCTAGCACATTTCAGTTATGGAAAAATGGAGAAATCTGGAACCCGTTAGCCGTGGCAGTCTTATTTAAATGCCGACTAGGGTAGCGTCACAGCCGATCGTTGGCTTTAGATCAACCAGCTATATTCCAAACTTTACATCCCTAATGCGTATCTACATCTGCCCCTCGCACGGCAAGGCAGATAACCTATGTAGGAATTTAAAGCATAAGCCAAGTTGTGATGTCAGGAAGGATCTCTCTTGACTTACTGTTTGAGAAAAACTCGAACATTATGTGACCACTCTGATATTCATAAGTTTACCAAGCAATGAAAAGTGAGTTGCCACTTCTTAAGTGGCTAACTTCCACATGGGTTTTACCTCCCATGTGGAGTATCCCGTCAAAACAAAAAGCTGAACCTGGTAGAAGAATATGCGTTCAGTAGTAGCCCTGCGGGTAATGTTGATATATAACTTGGCGTCCACGATAGGCCCGAATTATGAGAGGTAAAAAGAGAGGGGAAGCATAACGGTTTGCGGAAGCTAACCCAGGATAGTAGCTGTGTACTTCTTCCATGCGAAACAGATCCCACAAAGATCCATAATTCTCCACAATCCCCACAATCCCCACCACAATTGGCTGTTCATGTTTACTATGACCGGGAGGTGACATCTCGAGTTCCAAGATGTTACTTCTGGATTTTAACCATGGATCAGATTTCTTGCTGAACACTGTCTTAACCTTCGATTCATGCCTTGAGTATCCTTGGAGGCATAAAATTTTTAATCCTCGCATTTAGGTTCAAGGCCAATCAGACAGATATCAAGACCTGATTGCCGTTCGAACATGTATCATGAGCATCTTTTCTTACGCTACTGTCTTCTAGTCAACATGGAACGTATATCAAAAATTTATTCGGAGTTTGTGTAGAGACCCCCTCATAAAGGTATATAGCCGGTCCGGAAGTCCACATCCGTCTGCACTGACGCGTTGACAGGAGCAATAATGGAGTGTGTTGATGAGAGAATTTAGCTATAAGGTGCACGGAATAGACTGCACAATTTGTTACCTCTCTACTTTCGCTCCGTTTGCTTTATTTACCGACCTCATCATTGCGGTATAGAAGCTCTTACTCCTTACCTTTCAAATGCATCAAAGGAGGAAAGCCATGCTTTTGCCTCTCATCGCCTGGTTATGCATCACCGCTGCGTCAACTCTTGGCGCGCCTCAAGGCGCAAACAATTTCGGGGTCGAGTTGAATTATAATGCAGTGCCAAATATGCATTCGGCTCGCGGTCTGCCTGCGCCAGGCAAGAAAGGCGTGCTGCTGATGAACCGCATTGGGCCTTCAACTTCGGAGCTATATGTGGCAGATTCGGACGGCAGCAATGAGCGCAAGCTGTTGCCAGATTCGCAGTTTGAGTACCATGCTACCTTCTCCCCAGACGGACAATGGATCATATTCACTAGCGAGCGCAACGGGGATGGCAATTCGGATCTCTATCGCTGTCGCCCCGATGGTTCCGGACTAGAACAGATTGCTGCCTCACCATCATTTGAGGATGCTGCATCAATATCTCCAGATGGTAGCGAGGTCGCTTTTGTGTCTACGGCGAATGGTTACAAGGCCAATATCTGGGTTCTGGATCTTGCCACCGGCATTCAGACCAATCTGACCAATACGGACGTGATCGCAGGTGATCCAACTAAGCCTGATGGCTACTTCCGGCCAAGTTGGTCGCCTGATGGACAGTGGCTAGCCTTCGCATCGGACCGGAATACAGAGTGGCGTGGGCATGGCAATGGGACTGGCTGGTGAGCTAATTCTTCCCTGAAAATGCCATATTTTTGCTGTATAGGAGCTGGGAATCTTAGAGCCGACACCTTCCCGTTGTACCATTGTTTGAGCTCTCAATATATGGTCCCGAGCCCCTAGCTCCTACATGTAAAAGCCACAAAAATCATTGCTAATTCGTCGAAGGGAACATACTCAGGAACTTTCAATATACGTTATACAAGCGGATGGAACGGGGTTTCGACAACTAGCAACCAAGGCAGGGTACTGTCTCGGCTCGCCCAAATGGTCGCCAGATGGGGGGCGCGTTGTCTTCTATGAGACCACAACCGAGTCGACTTGGGGCGCACATCGGCCAGAGTCAGTTTCCAGTGTTACTTCGCAGATTGTGTCAGTTGACCTCGCGACTGGATTAGACCGCGTTGAGCATACCTCAGGTTCTGGGCTAAAGATGTTTCCGCAATTCGTGACACAGGATGCAGTCGGATACCTCATTAAAGGAGGGTCAAATGAAGGACTTAACTATACTTCCTACAGCTCCGGACTTGCAGCAGTGAAGGCTAAAATACGCTCGCCAGCGTGGTCACCAGATGGCAAGTCGGTTGTTTATGAGAAGGTTGGCTTCACAGCGCGAGCAATGGAAAAACCATTGTATAGCTGGGATCCGGACTGGGAATATCGCCATACGGACGTTTTCCCTGTGTTATCGCAGCAAGGTCGACTAGCCATAACTCAAAAGCAGCTAGGCAACTCTTCGATCGTAACAATGACACCAGACGGACTTGACTTGAAGCTAATATTCGATCCTATCACTTCAGGAGGCCTTAATACTACACAGGTGAGCCAGGGCTTGGCCGGTGCGTTCCAGCCAGCATGGTCGCCAGACGGGGAATGGATTACTTTTGGCTTGGGATCATGGTTCCAGTCTCGCGCGACCGGCAAAGCGAAAGTGATGAGGGCCAAAGCTGATGGCTCATTCTACGAATCGCTTACTGATGGCACCGTGCATTCAGGTTTCCCCAGCTATTCTTCTGATGGGCGCTACATTGTCTTTCGCGAGTGGGGAGCACGCTTTGGTCTGCGCATTCTGGACCTCGAGGACAAGAGTGTTCGTGCGCTGACCAATGAGACGGATAACTTGCCTTTCTGGTCACCGGATGGCGAAAGGATCGTCTTTACCCGCAAGATCACCTCGACCAACTTCGATGTATGCACCATTCGCCCGGATGGCACCGACTTGAAGGTGCTCACTACAAGCGCTGCAAATGATGCGCATGCGGTGTGGACGGCGGATGGCCGCATCATGTACTCGAGCGGCATGTATGGCTTCCGTGACGAGGCCGCCATTTACGACAACACGTTCCAGCCGTATGGTCAGATTATCGTGATGAACGCGGATGGGTCCGATAAGCGTATGCTTACAGACAGCATGTGGGAGGACTCGATGCCTCTATATGTTCCTAACGAATTCCTTGTCTGATTAGGGATGTGATGTGAGTATGGTACATGTACATAATATATGTTACCGAACAGAGTGTTCAATTATGGTGAGCATTTTCTCACTGCTTGTGCCATTGGAAGTAGCGTCAGCAACAAGAAAAACGTGCTCTAGATTATATTGTTTACTCATAGTGCTAGGTTGCTGTTGAACGCACATATATGTTTAAATAGGCAATTTCTCTCTGCTCATGTAAATCAGGCAGTCAGACCATGGAGTAAATGACGACGTTTCTGAAGCCAGTAACAATTCTCCCCACATCGCGCACGTCTCATGAAGAAAATCACTGGGGGATATTGAATACCACTGTCTGTCAACTGCTGACAACCTTTCATGAACCAAATAACGTCTGAAGGTTTATATATGAACAATGAGGGATGGAACCCAACCCCTTGCCACTCTGCCAGCAAATTTCCTAGCTTGAAGAAAAACACAATCAAGAATTGAACCTGGAGAGCTCCATTTATATATGAAATTCATTGTGACATTTATCTAAGTGTATGTACTCCTCCAAATAAAAGGTGTTAAGTCACATACGAATATGCAAAAGCCGCTCATGTTTGACTCTTAGATCCTCTATCGAGTTCCAATGGGCGTAGTGAGTTCGGATTTGGTGTAGCCAACGGGACACATGAATGAGGAATAGGCGGAGAATGAGCGTGCAATAAAAAACACTTATGATGATAGGATCTACCTAAGGACAATAATCTTTATTATTGTACATGGATATCCCACATGTTCGTCCCAAACAAAGGTTGGCTGGTGCTGGGCAGGCAAGTTACCCCGCCCCCACTCTTCTTGGCAACGTGCTAAATCTGTCCAAGACTATTGGGCGCGGCAAAGCCTCCAGCAGCCAGGAACCCTAAAATTCATCATTTTCAGAGTAATCCGACCCCAGGTGATGATGCAAGCCGACATCATCAGTACACCAGGAACCGCTTCTAACGGTCTGGCACGGTTTGCTAGTTGCCTTCCATGGATGGTTACGTAGTTCAGACGGAGCTACCGGTCCAATCACAGCTTCTGTGATTACCCACGAGCTGAACCGCTGCTACTGAAGCGATAGGCTTGTGCTACAGCAAAAGCCCAGACTCGTATAAAGATGCGGTCAGCCAGCAAGTGCGGCTGGAGGGATAGCTACAGTTACTTCCTGGTTGCTACTCTAGTATCTACTTGAACAAGATGGTTCATCCAGTCAGCGTTTTCGCATTCGCTGTGACTGCTTCTGCGGCTTTCACGCGTAACCTCAACTACTTCTCGCCCTCGCTCCATCACCCTTCGCTCGGTGTGTCAATCAGCAAAGTTGCTAAGAGAACCCACCGGAATTCGCCGTGGGATCCGGCCAAGCTGAACTTCACCCATGGAGTCGCCTCTGGAGATCCCTACGAGGACAGCGTCATTCTCTGGACACGAGTTGCACCAACGAGTGATAATGATAAGAGTAACATAACTGTGACGGGATATGTTCCTCTATATGATCATAGCAACGAGGAGTACGTGTCTAAGAGCAACGCACCTGTTTGCGTGGATTGGAAGATTAGCGAGTCCGACTCTTTCGACCACCCGGTAAATTCGGGAACGGCCTACACAAGCTCTGACGTTGACTATACGGTCAAAGTGAGTTCAACTCTTCTGGGTTTGTTCGCATAATGCTGACTGATTTTCAAGGTTGAAGCCAAGAAATTGGAATCTTTCACAACTTATTGTATGTTAAAATTTTCCTAATCACTTGACGTCGCTAACAAAGAGATCAAACAGATTATCAGTTCAGTGTTTGCAACTCGGCCAACAAATCGCCAATTGGCCGTACCAAGACCATTCCATGCAAGGATGAGAAAGTAACTACTCCTGTCAAGATTGCAGTCTACTCTTGCAGCAATTATCGTGAGTGTTCCGCGAAACTTGAGGTTCAATTTGCTGACTATGGAAATCGCAGCATTTGGTTTCTTCAATGCCTACGGAAACCCTGTAAGAAAAGACTCGGTCGATTATGTCATCCATTTAGGTGACTACATCTATGAGTATGCCAATGGCCACTATGGATGGGGCAACTCTTATGGGCGTATACCGCTTCCGGATCGGGACATCTACACGTGAGTACTACCTGTATGCAGAGAATCAGCAAGCGGGATAAGCTGACCAGCTCTCAGTCTGTATGATTACCGGAAGCGGCTTGCAACTTACAGGACTGATCTCGACTTGGTTGCTAGCCACCAAAGCTTTCCGTGGATTCCAGTGTGGGATGACCATGGTAAGAAACAACACCAATAGCCTGGTGGCCATTGTTCGAACACCGATATTGACTAAAAATTCTTAGAGGTGTCTGATAATACGTGGAAATCTGGCGCTTCGCAATTAAATAACAGCGAGGAATCGTTCATCCAAGATGGAGGTGTATCTGTTGATCAACGCAAAATGAACGCAGTGCGGGCATATTTTGAATGGAGTAAGTGTTACAAAGATGATCGTTTCTCAATGCTAACACTCAGTTAGTGCCAATTCGTCAAGTCGACATGGATGACAACTTGCGCATCTGGCGACAATTCAACTTTGGAGATCTCTTTGACCTAATCATGTTGGATACGAGACAATATGACCGAGGGATTACTGATGTATACTGGAACACTGACTATATCCATGCCATCTCAAACGATGCTAGTCGATCTCTCATGGGTCCCAGACAAGAAGCCTGGTTCTACAAGACTCTAAAACGCAGCTCTAAACGGGGTGCAACTTGGCGGTTGATTGGCAACCAAATTATCTTCAGCCGCATGAACCTGACTCTAGCACTTGGCCAGGAGAATCCTATGAACTACGATCAATGGGATGGTTACCAAGCAAACCGCAACCGTACCTTCCAGACTCTCTACCAAAACAATGTCAGCAACAACATTTTCTTGGCCGGCGATTCACACGCCTCTTGGGTCTCTGATCTTGTGTGGCTGGGTGAGCATGAATATGACCCCACCACCGGTGCTGGATCTATTGGCGTCGAGTTCGCGGGCTCAGCGGTAAGCTCGCCATGCCCAATAGGTCAGAACGTCTCACTCTCCCTCGCAAATTTTGGGGCTTCGTGGTTGACAACTGCCAACCGTGAGTTGCAATGGCAGGATCTCTACTACCGCGGCTATTATGAGTTGTCTATCACTCACGAAGCGGTTAGTGCCGCCTTCTTTGGAATCCCTACGACCAAGATCCGTCAGGGCTACGAGATCTCGTTGGCCAACTTCACTGTGGTGGCTGGTGAGAATAAGCTACACCGTACGAGCGGATCTGCAGCAACTGGAGTTGTTGAGAGCGGGAGCTTGAAGAACGGTAATATGGTACAGACGAATTTGACTTTTGATACGGCCACTGGTAACTATTTTCTATACAATGCGCCGTAAGTGGTGGTACCAGGCCACTAAGCATATACACTAAGACTAGTATATGGATAATAGTAATAAATTTTGGGCTACTTTTCTCATTTAATACACAAGAAGAACGTGCAATGAGCAGATTATTACTAACATGTCGGATAAAGTTAGAATTGAAACAATAGATGAACGGTGACCTGCTCTCTCCAACTTGACTGTACATGCGTTCTCAGGTGAAAAATTGCTCACTGATGAGCTTATACCAGGTCAAATTAAACCGTGCCTTCCCTCTCAGGAACATGAAAACTTTCACAAAATAGTTAGCAAAGTTTTGAGCCGTCGAGATGAAAGGGTAAAGTTTAACCGAAATATCCTTCGACACAGCAAATCATAGTCGTTGAAATTATCCTTGACCTCTCTTGGCACTATTCGGCTAACACTCCAGTCATTCGGCAACTCCCTAGTATTACCCGCATTCATATCTAAGGCAACCACCGACCGACCATCTTTCCCATCACGAAAGATGCCCTCGACTTTCTCCTAAAAATCACTTGAAAGCGAAGTCTAAGTCGAATGAAAAGCAATCGTGATCGCCGTAAGTTTTAAGCTTCTCGAGGCATTACCATACCTGCAGTTCTAGGAGTCCTCACAACTGAAGATAATTTCACAAGACACATCCAAAGTCGTGGGAGTACAAGGCTCTCCAATAACGGATCTAACTCCTACATATCCACTCAACTGAAAACTGACCCCTGATCATCCTTCTAGGCCCCTTCTGGACCCGCCACACCAAATACGCACAAATGCATCTACCTAGAACCTCCATCGCCGAGTTTCAGCAACTCATCAACGGCTCCAGGCGTATCCTCGCTCTCTGTGGTGCTGGCCTGTCTGCCTCCTCTGGGCTCCCTACTTTTCGCGGTGCCGGGGGTTTGTGGAGGAACCATGATCCGACAAGCCTTGCGACCCCAGATGCTTTCGAGGAAGACCCGGGACTGGTGTGGCTTTTTTATGCATGGAGACGCCATATGGCATTTAAGGCCAAGCCAAACAAGGCCCATTATGCCCTCGCGGAGCTAGCGAAGAAGAAAGAGGGGTTCATGTGTTTGACGCAGAATGTTGATGGTATGTGTCTTCCGATATGTTTGTGAATTCTTTTGAGGGAGAAACAATGGCCTAATGCTTAATAGGGTTGAGTCCACGTGCCGGCCACCCAGAAAACGCACTCCGTCTCCTGCATGGAAGTATTGCAGACATCAAGTGCTTCGAGGAATGCGGCTACATCGAGAAAAATAATCTGAAGGACCCCCTCTGCGCCGCCTTAGCACTAGCAGCAGAAGACTATCCTCCCGGCGAAACCATGCCGCTACTGAACCCTGCGATCCCCGCTCCCAACATTTCACCCTCAGATCTCCCTCAATGCCCCTCCTGCGCCTCAAGCGGCAAAACATCGCTCCTTCGGCCCGGCGTCGTCTGGTTCGGCGAATATTTGCCAGAAGGAATGCTCGAGGAAGCTGATGCTTGGATCGCCGAGGATAAGGTAGATGTTATGCTCGTTATTGGCACCGCGGCGGCAGTGTATCCTGCTGCGGGATATACGAGGGAGGCCAAGAAGAGAGGCGCGGTGGTTGCGGTTATCAATCCTGATCCGAGCGCGGACGAAGGTCTTGACGACAACGACTTTTTCTTTCAAGGCGATGCGGCGGAGATCCTGCCGCAGTTGCTGGAAGGTATTATTGGGAAGATCGAGGTTCCTGAGGAATAAATTTGAAATTTTGAAGTGGATCAAAGAGTTTTGAGGAATGAAGGCTGGGAAGATAGGAAAAGGAAATTTGACAACAGCAGTCTTTCGGCTCAATAGCAAAGATACAGGAATAGACTTCTTATCCCAAATGCAGGGCTATAACCGCTTTTTATTTTACTCTGTGCACTCATATATGTAGCTCTCGGATGTCACCATTCCATTCCCATCAGGTAGCTATCCGCACGCATCTATGTTGACTCGGTAAGTAAAAGGGGCCTTCGCGGTAAGTGGGTCCTTGGCGGTAGCCTTGCAAGGCGCTAAGCATGCTCAATCACCACACATTCACACAACCTTATATGAAAAGCTATAGTAACGACAGATTCGTAATAGAAAGTTCACATGGCTTCCGGCTTTCACGAAACGGTTTTAGATTTCTGATGGCTGGCTATTCTTCCTTCTGCCATTAGCATTCAGAGAACATCACGAAGCCGATCAAAAGCACCAACTTCGAAGATTGGATCATGATTGCAAGTTGCAAGCTATCGCGTTATATGAGCTCGCACTCGACGCAAGCCTCAGGTTCGCTTCCCCGCCAAATCTTCTTCACCTTCAGACCGCTTCTCGCCAACAGCTCCTTCCAATGCGATTCGTTCCTTTCCAACCCCCCGATAGGGAACATCGAGAAGTCCCTGATGGCCTCCTGCATCGTAACGTTGCTGTCTGGCAAAACGAGATCGACCAGAAGCAACCTGCTGTGAGGCTGCTCCTTCAAGAGCGGAACGACCTGTTGCAAAATGACGCCGCAATCCTCATCATTCCAGTCATGGATGATGTGGCGCATATAGTAAATATGCGCGCCCCTCACCGGCTGCGGCTTAAACATGTCGTGCGGCATGAACTCCACGCCTGCTGGCGGCCCGGCGACGGCTTCGAAGGTGGAAGGCAGGTCTTGCACGATGAAGTGGCCTTTGATGCTGGGGTTCCGCTTGCGCACTTCCTCCATGATGTGCCCCTGCCCGCCAGCGATGTCCACGATCGCGATGTCATCGTCTTGCAGGTTGAGCTTGGAGAGCTCTTCGCCGAAGGGGTAGGCGTCCCCGGACACGTTGCCTGCGTTGTGGGATCGCATGCCTGCCACCATGTTCAAGGCGCGATCTGGATGTGAGCCTAGCCAGGTCCAGAGCTCCTCCCCGTGAGCCCATTTGTAGGGGGTCCCGGACTCTTTCGTAGGGGCTTTGTATTTGTGGTCAGCGAGGGTGCGAGGCATTGCTAGGATGGCCGGCATGATGTCTTGGAACATTAGGTTGTTGAAGGCCCTGTGGTCGGGGTTTAGGTACGGTTGGCCAATGGCGGTCAGGACGAAGCCAGGCCCGGCCACTTCTTTCAAAACGCCGGCAGCAGTGAGCTGGCGGAAGATGCGAACTTGAAGTCAAGGTGTCAGAATGGTGTATCAACGGGTAGAAAACGCCTTACCGATCATGATCTCGTCCGCTTGCGTGGACTTAACTATCTCGGCGAGTGTGAGAGTCTTTCCATTCTCGAACTTGCTCCATAGTCCCAGATTCGATACTATCTCGACTGCAGCACTGACATTAACCTTGAACATGCGTAAGTAAGCAAACAACTCACGATTCATGGCAGACAAGCATATAGTCACGAGAGGTCCAGAAAATAGCATTTGCTCACCTGGAAAATACGAGGCCAAACTTCCGTGTTTGGTTCCTCCAACGAATACAACAGCTTCCTTGCCTCCAGCTGCAAATTACGACGAGCTACATGCACATCGCCGCCAGCAGCGGCCTCAAAATTCTTCCCAGCATCGTTGACTGCTGCGATCAGTTTCGCAACTTCTGCTGCGGGTGCGTAGGAGTCGGACATGATGAAGAGGATGAGGTTTCGGTAGGACAACTTACCAAAGAGATTGTGTTCTGCGAGAAATCAACACGGGGAAGTTGCGGAAACTTCGGTGCCGTATGGATTCAACAACGGTTATCTAACCGTAAGAGCCTTGTTCTTCCACTCTTGGAAATGTGAATGATGGACGCTAATTTATGCGGCATGATCCATCATTTTCTGAGGCGCCTGAACTAGGCAATTGAAGCTCAAGGGGCCTGCTCCTTCTGTGGGCAATAAATGGGGCAAGAGTGGGAAAGTGGTGTGCAATTTCATACTTTTAGTACTGTACTCGTGCGATTGTGTCAAAAACGTGCCGGGCCGCATGCCACGCGTAAAAAAGTACGGAGAGGATCTTCATGCGCCCCACTTCCTGTGTACAACGAAACCGCGCTAAAATGGGGGTGACCGTTTAAGGGGCTAGACTTCAAATGCCGCCATCCTGGGTTCACCGCTGGCTTGAGCGCCATCCATGAATCGTGGTGACAAGGGGAACACCTATCATACGAGTCCGCCAACCTTTTGGTATGGCATGGTAAAGTGATGTAGAGGATCATTTCTCTTTTTGTTCGGAGCCGATAGGGGTCACCCTCAATCAACATCAGTTTCGAAGCGGAAGCCTACGGCAGGTTCCTTCTAGGCAAGTGAAGAAGCTGACGATCGCTTCTAATTTCCAGTTGTTGGAGAAACGAGTTACATACCCACGCCTCTTGCCGGATTTTGTTCTGGCTGAATTATTCTAATGGTTTTATTATACAGGATTGGATTGTAATCGTGGGGGCGAGCCTTTGTCTCAAGGGTTACTTCCCAAACGTGTCTGCCGGACGTCTGTCCGCATGCTTCACCGTATACTCTACATCAACCCTCACCCCCTTCTGGTCATCCCTAGGCGTTCTCTCATCGCCTCCTTGGCCCTTCGCAATGATCCTCCTCTCGCTGCCGCTGTCCTCCGGAATACTTCCCGTTTCGTGATCCATTTCGTAACTCTCCCCCGCTCGATCAACCGCCGTAATCCGCGTGTCGTACAAGATGCTCTGATCAGAGGGCCGCAGCTTCGGCATGGACCCTAGCTTGCCAAAGGTCGAAGGCCGATTGCGTCGATAGTCGTTACTTTCTTTATTGGTGTATTTGGCGGCCGTAGAACCACCGAGAAAGTTCTTGAATAGCGGTGCCATGGCTGGTACGCAAACGAATATGATGCCCAAGCTGGATTCGAGGACGGAGCAGAGCGCCGTGGGAGCCCAGTGCCTGTAAATGGAGCGAAAAGGATCAGCGATATTCTTCCTACCAATTCAGGCGTGACTGTTCGAAGCAGAGGGGACTGGTAAGGAGGAAGATATTACCATGTGAAGTCAGAGGTGTTGTTGATCGCAATAGCATTGGTTACTTGTCGTGAGATCGTACCTCCGATAGCGAGGATACCCAGAGAAAACATTATAATTAGTGCGCCTGCCTCATATTAGCATCACTCTTTCAACACTCTTCGTGACGCGGAAGATTTGGGATATGAGCAGAACGTGGCAGCGCATTGCTTCTAACTCACGTTTTTTCGAGCGGTTCATCTGTAAATCCTTGATGACAGCTATGGGGGCAAGCGCAAGAAAGATATCTGTGACGATGAATAGTGCTGCATTGTAGTAATTGAAAGATAGTATGTCGATGCATGAGGGGCCTCCGATTGCAGTGGGCTCTGTCCATACTTTTTTGAGTGGCGTGCATAGGAAACCGCCAACGACCTTTTTGAAGACAACATGGTTAGATCCGAGACTTTCTGATGGGACTTTTCGCCTACGATGGTAGAGGTAAATCCTTGTGCCAGGATGAAAACCAAGGCGGCCCAAAGTATCTTTCGCTGCAGAGGTGTAACAGCAAGCCTTAGATAAAGTGCAACGATGCTACCTTTGATGCATCCTAGGCCGAAATAGTAAAGAATCTGAGTTGTCCATGGCCACTAAAGATTGCCAAACATTAGGATATTCCAACTGATTAGAAAGATATTTCGGGCTTGCCAGTATCATTCGAGTTAGGATTTGTTGAGCGTTTGGAAGTGTCGCCAGGTCTGCTACATGCCATCCGACGCCTCTATCGAACTGAAGCTTGGTAGCAGCAATCACGAATGCCTCAGCTAGCTGTCATCACTGCGTCAGTAGGAACGCCTATGCCATTTGCGAAATCGTACCCATGAAGCCAATATTAAGAAATCATCGAGACCCATTGTTCGCGCAATCATTGTCCGGACATAGAATCTGTTGCGATTGTTAAAGTTGCCCACCAGGGGACCTAATGAACGTGAGCTTACCTCACGAGAACTGCAATAGTTGAGACCCCGAACAGAATATAGCAGCCAATTCTGAGATCGAGGCGGTTAGGAGTGCCGGGCGGCATGTCCCCAACGGTGTCGGCCATTGAGAAGCTTAAAAGATGGAATCAACAATTCATCAAAAGTTCTGCAAGAAGCTCAGAGGGTGGAAACCGCTGCTATCTAAGTGTGAAGAGAGCACATACAATACCAAACAGGTACCTTTGTACTAGAGCCTAACACCGCCTGCATGATACTTGGATCCATTGGGTGACTGCTTGAAAGTTGCTCCATTAAAATTTTTTAGAAAGGGGATCCCGATGGGCTTGCAGATCTTGGACTCTCAGGGCATACCGTTATGCGGCGCTGCAAGCTTGTAAGGCAGTCCAAGCAGGCACAAGGAACTATGGATTGGCTAGCTAGAATAGAAGTGGAGGCCGTTTCAAGACCCGCATCTTGGTACACAAAGGGCAAGGATAAACAATATGTCATGCCACAACAAGCTTTGCCGAGGACTCGAACGATTATGGCTCCTGGTGGAAAAAAAAAAGACGGACTATTGTTTTAAGCGAGTGCCTGAGAAGCCTCCTTTTGATTGACTTATTGCACGAGGATCCTCTTACTAAATATCAAGATTTTGATTGAAATCAATAGGTCGGAAGGTTATTTATAATTGAGATTATAATCTTGTTTTCAAATCATTGGCGGTTGAGATAATTCTAGTGTTATAATAAAATAAAATAAAATAACTGTTAAATACCCCTAAAAATGCTATACCACGTCACACAAGCACTCTGTATAAGCCGTACAATAAAGTACTTTATCAACTAGGAGGTCAAACAAGGAGAGAAAGCTATCTACGTGTACAAAAGTGAGCAGCGTCTATATAAAAGTTATTGGCTTACTTAAATGCAACTCTTTACATCCATATCGGTAAAGATGTTTTCTTTCGACCAGTCATTGCTTCTAAGCTATTCAATTTATCATACGCAGATAGCAGCTCCTTCCTCTCAGAGTCGCTGAGAGTGCCTTTCTCAAACTTTCCCCTCCGAGACTCTGTAAGCTTTTGGACGAGGAATTGGACCATGTACATTCGATGATGATCCTCATCACCATAGGGACTTATCTGATAAATCATTAAAGCAGTAGAGCCCTCTGTGTCACGGGCTTCGATGTCTGCTCCACGAGCGACTAGCTCTCTCATGTTGCTAAGGTACCTGATTCGAGCGCATTTAATTAGCGCCGTATCGCCGCCTTTATCTCGCGCCTCGATATTTGCTCCATGATTTATTAAGGCTTCGATGCATCTTGTTCTCCTCAATGTTGGCATGAGTGTTGATGCAACGATCAAGGGTGTTTCCCCGGCGTCATTTTTTAGTTCGACATCTGCATCCGAGTCGAGAAGAAGACGGACTAAAGACAGGTTCTCGGCAGCGGCAGCAATCGAAAGAACGCTATCCCCGCGACCATTCAGTTGGTTGGGATTCGCTCCATTTTCGAGTGAAAGTTTGATTAAAGAGTAATCTCCCTTCTCGAAGGCGGCAAGAAGAGGAATATAGCCATTTCCTGCCTTCATATGAACTGAGATATCTTGTCCAGTACTGGAGAGACGCTCGATAATTTTTGCGTATCCTTGCACTAGAATTGGACCAGCATTCTTGGCATATCTAGTAGTGACCCGAACCCCAATCTGAGAACCGTGCTTAAGTAACAGATCAATGACGGCTAATTGATTCGCATACCCGGCGAGTAGGATAGGAGTAAGGCCGTATTTGTTCGAGGTATTAATGTCAGCGCCGCTGTCAACGAGGAGCTGGACCACTTCGGAGTGTCCGTATCTCGCGGCGAACATCAGGGCAGTGTTCCCCCACTTTGACCTGGTCTCGAGATATCTCATACGACCGACCAATTTGTGTCGATCCTCAAGACCTCGACGGTCTCTCTCCAAAAGCCTTCGCACCAATGATAACAAACCAATTCTCGCAGCTATATGTAGAGCATTACTCAAAGGTTCCGGGTCAGCCGCATTCGAAGGGTTTGATTTCCAGGTCTCCAGCTCAACTTTCAAGCTCAACGCACATCTGTCGTTTGCCCATCCCTCATTGACAAGTTCATATTCCCTCAGCCAGAAGTCTCGACTCCCTGACTTCTCAGCCAAGAAGGGCATTATCAGGTGGTAGACTTCATCTTCAGCTAGTTTTGCGTGGTCAGGCCAATGAAGCACGGCGTAGCTGAGGAGCGGGTTCAACGTGGCTGCTTGGTCGAGTCTTGAATACATAATAGGTGCCTCCCGCAGCACCCCTGAAGTTATGTAAGGTTCTTGTGTGGCGTTCGCGCTATGGAGATCCTCATTGCCTTTCCATTTTTGTTCAATATAGCAAAGACAATCCCTTACGATCAAGGAGTGTACGTCAGCCTTTCGAAAGCGGAATAAGTCGATGTCGTGCTTTTTTGACCGAGCAATATTTCCAAGGCTCGTGGAAGCCCGAAAAGGGTGTATGCCATCATTGTAATCGCCGCCGTCGCCGTCGTCGTCTATCTCTCGGAAAAGATAGTCTTTGACAGACTGGTGAACAAAATTCACCGTTTGCGCATTGTCAATAACTAGTAAATTGGCACAGAAGCCTACCCACTCGTTCATCCGTTTTACAGCTTGGTCGTCGTCGGAAGTTGTAGCTTTCTGGAAAGACAGAGAGGAGTTTTCTGATGCGGTGGCCTCGTACAGTTCAAGCAAGGAAAGTGGACGAACTGCTGCTGACACCCAAAGCAGGATTGACTTCACAATGGGCCTCCTCAGAGGAAGAATTTGGCCCAGAATTCGAGCATACATCTTGTGTAGATCCCCAGGTAGCTGATCCAGAGAAGCTGATATTTCGTCAGGATTCAAGTCTTTGATGACCTCCATTGCAAATCCAATCCAAAGGAACGTCCCTTCTGATCGCCGAAGTAAGTCTTCGGCGAGACTAGCTCTCCATAATTTATCTGGATATAAGCTCGTTGGATAGTACCTGTCCATTTTGACGTTGATCAACTGTTGCAAGTCTTTGTTCAGTGCAGAGACAACCTCGTTATTGTCCTCATGTTGATCTAACTGGATGCAATAGCCTGAACATAAAATGGCAGAGGCTGATCTTGCCATATGACGACTGGTGACTAATATACTGATCTTGCAGTTTCCCTGTGGCGTCTTCCGTTCTGAAGCTACGCCTTTCAGACGCCGCACAAGCTCGTCTCTAAAGGAATCGTCATTACATTCGTCAAGACCGTCTAGAATGCAATATATCCGACTTATCCTCTCATCGTTTAACATGTTTCGGAATATCGTCCATAGACTCCAGAATCTCGATAATTCAGTCACAGCTTCTTTGGAGCTTTCAAAGGCTTCTAGCAGATGCTCGACTGCATATTTACTTTGACGCAAGAGATTGAACATCAGGCCTTTCACAATACCAACCGCGGTGTTTCGTGACTCATGTCGGTTGTTGCAATAGAACTCAAGAGTTATATGTTCTTGGCCTCGGGAGCTGGCTTCACGTGTCACATTTTTGATGGTCTCAGCAATGTACATGCTTAGGAAAGTCTTGCCCCTGCCTGGCCTCCCTAAGATCCACAAGAGCGATTGGTTGGTTCCGTTCCGCCAGCTCTGGAAGTCGCTGTGGCTTTTGATCCATTCACACGTTCCATTCGCACGATGATCTTTGAGGATTAAAAGCTCTTCCCGATCAATCTGAGGATTTGTAGTGCCTCTGAAGAATTGACGTAGATTCTCTTCATGGCGCTCCCGCAGGGTTGGAGTATCTTAAAGATACCGTATTAGCAATTCTAATTACTACTAATGTGGTTACCATGTAGCAGATGATGAGAAAGCACTTACTAGCGTAATAATCACCTAGAATGTTGTTGTTCCCCTCTATCTGAATATGCTCGTATCTGTGGCCTGCTCGAGAACGAACTGGTATTGCCGCCATCGAGAACAGACCCAGTGCTTATGCGCATGCTCATTCTGCAGAAGATCTCATAGATTTATTTGGTAGGAAGGTGCATAGTGCACTAGTCCCATCTTGAAGTTGAAAGGTACAGAGAAAAGCTGTCCTCTAGAGCAGATAAAGTTCGCTGAAGTAGGGTATGCTTTGGGTGGTGCTGGGTGGGGTAAAGAGCAAAATACAAGATGAGGCGCTGAGCATCAAGCGGAAGTTTATTGGAGTGGCTTGTGCTTTTTGTTGGCGACACAGCCTCCGCCACACACCAACACCAACTCCATGACAAATATTAAGGAGACCAAACCAGATACACAGCATGGTGGCTTTAGCTGCGTAGCTGAAAGTAATTTGAACTACTGACGTATATTTGCACTACAAAGTTTTCGTCACGGGCTATAAGAGGTTTTGAACTTCACACAGGCAGATCTCCCAACTCTGGTCTATATCCCACAATACTGACACTGCTATCGCGAAGTCACAAAACTGATAAGAAGACGGCGACAATATACAGTACAACTCGACTAACTTTAAAACCTCCACTAGAGACCGGATAGGCCGGTGTATAAGATATCAAAATGGCTGAGATCTTTGGCGTTGTCACTGGCGTAGCAGGTTTAGCAGGGGTATTTACTTCCTGCGTAGACTGCTTCGAGTACGTACAATTCGCTCGCTCTTTCGGGAAAGACTACGAGAGAAGTATATTGAAGCTCGACATCGTCCGGCTTCGATTTACCCGTTGGGGCCAGGCCGTCGGCGTTTACATTGATGGGAAAATGGTGCGCGATCCACAGCGCCAGTATATAGCTGCAACGCCGGACCAGCTAGAGCTGTGTCGAGATATCCTAGACCAAATTGAAGATATTTTCAACGATTCAGAACGAGTGTCGACAAGGTTCAAGACAAAGGCGGAGAAAGCTGGGAAGGACGATCAACTCGCCATTTGGGATCCTGCTGTTGACCTTCCAGACCAGCCTCGATCGGTTCATGTCAAGACACGTGACATTGCTAAGAAGAGACAGAAGGGCACAAATGTTTTGCAAAAGATTTCTTGGGCTTTGTACGAGAAATCAAAATTTGATCGTCTCATCGAAGATGTTTCTGGCCTCGTCGACAGTCTGGAAACGGTATTTCCACCCGAAGTACTGGAGCTGGCGACGGTGATCTGCCAGACGGAAGTCGAGGAGTACGAGAAAGTTGATGATTTAATTTTGCTGGGTGAAGCAGCTGGGAGAGATGATCGACTCTTGACGGAGACGATCACCAGGGCGGTAACAACCAAAGGCAATCAATATGAGAATTTTGAAATTAATGGGGATGCTGGGTTCGAGGCGACCCTGGGTAACACATATGGAGTGGGGAGAAATCGAGAGGGAGATGGGAATGTGTATAAAGGGTTCAAAATGGGCGGAAAGGGCTCTACTCATCTTGGTGATACTTTCCAAGGAAGCAACACCCACTCAGCTTCCTAAGTCTTGATGTCGATTGAAAGTTGATATGTCGACGATTTTCACTATCAATATTGAATCGGCTACCGTTCTGTCATTTGTATACCGAGACACTTTCGTCTATTATTGGGTGGTGCGGGTCATTTTTAGGGGTACCTGTTAGTATCAAATCAAGTATGCATTTAAGAGATTGGACTAGGTACTTTAATAAGAAATCTTATGTATTTCAGAAATCGGCAGCATTGTAGTCTTAGAAAGTATACCTTCAAACATGGGCTTTGTGATGTATCACGTGATGCATATAATCAGATGCATGGCGAAGTTCTCGGTCTATGATTAGTCTTTTGATAAGCATTAATTAATGTGAGGGATACCAATTGAATAAATTATTTCCTAATTCCATCGCTACGTCCAATGCTTCGCATAAATTTACGGCTATTCAGGTTAGGTGGCGTGACTAATCTTACCCGCAACATTGATGGACTATGATTTTAATGAGAAGTGTCGAAGCCTCTCATAATCAGTTATGTGTTACTCTTTACGAAGCAATGGCAAACACGGAGCCTAAGACTAAGAAATATCTACCTAACCTAGCCACTCACGGGACCTTCTCTAGCCTACCAAATCCCCGCCAAGAGCTTCTCAAGTGTCTCACCACCATCGTTGAATGCTATCCACCAAGAAAACCATGGACAGATACCTTTAAACCCAAACCCCAGGGCCTCTGGACTGGGCCCTCTGCAATCGCTTACCTCTTCTTCTGGCTCTCTCACACGCACCCCGATCTTCTCGTCAAAGGGACGGCCTCCAGAGATTGGTGTCTAGCATATCTGGATTGCGGATCCGATGCGCACCCCGTCGCGGGAAATGGCATTGGGGTCAAGAACGAGTATATGGTTTACAATACCGTAAATGCGATTGCGACGGGTGATCTGACGAGTGTCCGGCGGTTGAAAGATGCTGCCGAGGCCGCGAATCTCGAAGCCCCAGCCGTGGAAAACGAATGGTTGTCTGGCCGCGCAGGCACACTTGCGCTGTTGAGAATCGTGAGGCACTGGCTCCCGGAGGAGAAAGCGGGCTTAGATGAGGTTATGAAGCCGATTATCGAGCATTGCCTTGCGAACCAGCCGTGGACGTTCCGAGATGTGAATTATCTCGGTGCCGCTCACGGGAGCATCGGGATTATTACTCAGATCGTGCTTTGTGACCCGAATTGTGCGGGAAGATTGGAAGGGGACTTGGGAAGGCACTTAGATGCCCAGAGAGAGGACGGGAATTGGTATGTGAGGGCAGCGCTGTCGGATCCCACGGACTTAGTGCAGTTCTGCCATGGAAGTCCGGGGTTGGTGCTTTCGTTGCTGAAGCTGAGACCACATTTTCCGGAGCTGCAGGAAAGAATTGATAAAGCGATCGATCTGGGTAGGAAGAATATTTGGCAGCAAGGAATTCTGAAGAAAGAGCCAAATCTTTGTCATGGAGTTACAGGGAATGCGTTGGCGTTGCAATCTCCCCATCGGGAGCATTTCATGTCCTGGTCAACCGAGGAAAGAGTAGAGAGTGGAATCAAAGATGGTACATACATCAAGACTGATGACCCTTTTGGGTTACAATGGGGCTGTGCTGGTAGAGCATGGGCGTGGATGGCTTTTGATATAGATGATGTTGAAGCTAAAGGCTTTCCGGGCTATTCGGATACTTAATGGAAGAAGACTTACTCAATTTAATATACTGCCGCGCTTTATTTGATTAATTTTGCATTTCAGAGTATGAGAAGAGGCCACTTCTAGCCTTCTTGACAGTACGAATCCCATCAATATCGACCTTTTGCAGTGGTAAGTTGCAAGCCCCGCGTTGATCATGTGTGGCAGATCTTGATGGAGACTGCCATTTCATACTTTCTTTTCACAGTGGCCGGTAACTGGTTACAGATTTATTCTGTCATTGGTGATCACTCTGATAATAGACTTTTTGGCCATAAATTCTCCATTTTGTAGGCACAAATCGAAAGTCGTTACTCTCCTGCTGGAGCCATTTTTCAGGGAGCCTCAATCTTGAATGCTGATGTTTTCAGACAGCTCTGCATAATTATCTGTTATCCTTGTGTAACAATTTATTGCCGATTCTGAAGAAAGACGGGCGGAAGGGAAAGAGGTGATGGAGGCTAACTGTAAATGGAGGAAGATTATATTGTGCGGGGAGGGTTTTGATATGAGCCGCAGAGTTTTGGATACCTCAAATTGCATTAAATGTTGAGCAAATCGGAGCAGGCCAATTTTGAGGCAAGAGTAAATTGAGCTCATCGAGAATAGACATCGCTTGCATCTCTTCGTATTGTAGCGCCTCCTGCGGACACTGCTGCAAGCTCAATGATTCACCCCCTCCATAACGAGGGCATCCTCCAGACCACCAATCAGGCAACCGAACATATACTGCGCCTTCACCTTGGAGGCAGCCTGTTCATTTTATGCAAACACCACCCGATAACTATGGGATGGTCATTAGTCAAGTTCACACTCATGAGCGCTTTACCCTGGGTATTGTGCGGATGCTCCGTATCCACTAGCCCATATGCATGATATCCAAAAGTCATAGTGCCATTAATCAACGCAAGGAAAGCCTTCGATAACGGTGCCAACTCGGGATTCGCGGGTTTGGGGATCAAGAAGAAAGACAAACGGGCAGTGTTGGCTTTTGCAGCTATGGCGACAACACCACTACTTTAGTTTTGTACAATACAAACTGCACCCAGATAGGGAGATAGGTAATAAGGTTACATAGAATTAATATGGGAGAAGTCGGTGATGTTAATAAAGATGTAAATATAAAAATAAAAATAGTCAAAAGCAATACTAACAAATAAGCTTTTTAAACTTAGTTAAACGATGGTTAAAGTTCAAGCTAAAAACGTTAATTTTTGTTAATATGTCACATATACCATACCTAAAATGAATGTCAAATTGAAGCTTTTTTGTATGGTTACTATATAAATAGTAAAATACTATGATACAATGGTGGTATTTAAGCAATAGGTTGACTTTGAATGATATTTGTGTCGCTTTCTATATGATGTATTCTCTCACCAGGCACTTCTTGGGAATCCCAAAGCATTCTACTTGCTTTCTTCAGCAGCACTATCAGCAAGTGGGGTAGAAAGCCCAGTCCTGTCAATAGTCTTGACAATTTTGATACCTCCAGTGTGCTTATCCTCACGCACAATCAAGTCCTTACGATCCGTATCAACAAGGAGGCGGATCAAATCAGGCCGCATATAGTGCCCGCCCTATTCAAGTCAGTCTACGACCCATTGTTAGAGGAGGGGGGTGGGAGTGCTTACAAAGTCAGCTAAAGCTTTGCTCAGATGAGCTTCATCAAGATCAATCTAAAATATAAACGTTAGCTTATCCAAATTTATGATATGTGCATTTGAGTTCACATACATCGACGAAGAGCAACCCTTCGAAATCCTTTGTTGGATGGTCAACGAGATTCTGCCCATCCGGTCCATAGATCCTGCTGTTACCATTATAGATCTTTGGATCCTCGAGCTCTTTTCCGGGAGGAGTGTTGAGCTTGATACCGGCTGCGGATATGGTTTGGAATGGAGCTAGAGTGAAGGTTCCTGTCTCGATGGCATACGCTGGAGTGACGATCTATTCCCATCGTTCAATTATCCATGACAAATAGTGATTGAAGGAATACTTACATCAGAGTTGGCATCGCTAATATTGGTGTACGGATCAGGGTACTTTAGAGTCGTAGCATCGGGGTACAATGGCCAAGCAGCAACATGAACCTGTTCCCCGAGTGAGGCTGCATAGGCTTTCAAGAACGGATTCATATTTTCCCAACAGTTCAAGTGACCAATACGACCGATCTCTGTATCCACAACCGATTCGGTAGTATCGCCGGTTCCATCACCAAAGACGAGACGCTCGACGTGAGTGGCTCTGATCTTGCGGCGATGGTTAATGACATCGCCTGTTGGTGATATCATTACCTGAGTGGTATACAAACTAGCGAGATCTAGCTCAGAATATCCAAGCGAAACAAAAATCTTATTGGAGCGTGCAGCTTCGCGAATGCGGCGCATCTCGTCGGAGTCGGAGGGGAGGCTGTTTTCGCGGTATTTTTTGAGCAATGGGAGACTCTCTTGGTAGGTCACTTTCCATGCCCAGTATGGGTAGCCAGGAATCCCTAGACTTGTAAACGCATGAACGTTGGGAACCTATTTGGTTTTTCTTACAAAGCTCTGGGAAGGCAATGAGCTTACAGCCGGCTTTGCCAGCTTCGTTGATATATCGAATTGTCTTCTGGGTTGACAGCTCAAGGTTGAACCATCCTGGCTCGGCGTTGACGGCGGCCGCCTTGTACTTTCTGATGGTTGCTGGCATGATTGATGAATTAATCAAAGATCTGTATATGTTACTTGGGGAATTGGTGATATGAATGAATGATAATATTTTTGTGTGCTCTGAACGTTGGGGGAGATATGAGGTCCTCTCACCTTATATACTATACCCCCTTCTCTTTCTCCAAACAAATATTAAAGGGAGAATGATACTATCACGGTCTACAAACTGCCCGGATAATGTCACAGATCAGGAGTACCCTTTCTGTTCAAAATCGTTCCACTCCTACCTGTCGGAGGTCGTTCGGTATTGCACAATGCTGCAAACGCTCCGAAAACAAGTAGCTGCTCTGCGTGGAGAAGTACATGCCCATAGTATTATGTGTCCACCACCTGATAGTTGCCTTGAAAAACAGTTCCCGAGTCTCAAACCCGGAACATCTCAGATCAAGCAACTACATTACTGATTAGCTAGGGCCGAACATGTGGTGATGCAGCTCGTTGTTTGACAAATTCAAATCCAGACCGATGCTTGAAAAAGGGACGCGGAGTATGAAAAGCATTACATTCACGTGAACTGACTGTGCTTTTGACATTAAGCCGCACTATGAAGTTTCGGTAACCCGCTCTCACGGGATTTGCTGTGCATTTGCCAATTTCGGCTTTTGGGGAGTTTCAAACTCCATATATCCCGGCATTTGAAGCCCCCGCCATCTACTGCTGGTGTTACGTTGGAAGATGCTGGAATCCACGGGAAACAACAGATGGGGACAGATTCTGTATTAACAAACGTATGAAGATCGGATGGGGAAGGCATAAATTGGATTAACTACTTAGAATAGAGAGATGGATGCTGGAGGGAGTAGTCAGGATCAATAGAAGATCCCTGCAATTTCTGGGAGAACACATTGTGCATTTTACCACAGTTGACATTGGGTACTTCAGCAAAGCTCAAACCTCGTGGATTCAAGACATTTTCCCTTTGGTCAAAATCGTGATTGGCTTTATTTAATAGCAGATATCTAGCTGGCGCCTAAGCCAAATTAAGGGTTCTGTGGCACTTGCTGACAAAGACGCAATCGACAATCTTTTCTGTGTTGGTGACAACCTCTGACCAATTTATCATGGAGCTACTGATCGTTGAATACGTCAACGATAGAGCTGGAATGCAATATCTTGAACGTGAAACTTACAGGCGCCGTAATTCGTAGCAATACGTAGTATGCTCTTCCTTGGATCGATTGTGGATAGCTGGCTCACTGTTAAAAAGGCTGGTACATTGCTCAAGCGTCGTGTTCCTAGGTATCAGCTTACTAAATATACCTGATAGTTCGTATCTCACATATGATATTATTGACAAGCCATACTAAGACCGCATGCGAAATAGAGGTAGCTTCGAGATGTTATGGTTGCAAACCGAAATTACATTTCGGATCTCGACCTAGTGATCTGGCCAAGAAGGACCCGTTGAATCAACAAGTTGCCTATTGCGCGAACATTATGCGTGGGACATTCGCATAGCGGTCCATGAATTGCCAGGGCATAATACCGGCATTGAACGATAGAAACATGAAGGCGGTCTTGACACCGTCGACATCTCAAATCCGCCTGCTAATCCTTTTATGAGTGAAATATTCGAACTTTGTATAAAAATACTAAGATGTATCAAGTGTGTTTGAAGATCTGGTTTAGACCTAATCGGTGTTGTACCAATTATGTAGCCTTGTACTGTACCTCATTACCAGATACAGAATATTGTCTATCTTCGGGTCCAACGATGCGGAAGTATTGCAGTATATGATCGTAAGTAGCCGTACTTGATCCCTAAGACCTATGCTACTATAGCTGAATGATATGCAGTCATTTATGCTAGCTATCCGCGCATCCTATAATCTCTGGCCAAAGCCTCTCATGACCCATTTTGGTCATAAGGTACTACGCCTGCCAAATTCACGGCCTTCAATTAAGTTCAATCATATTTCATGTCATACTGGCTCCATATCCAAGAGAGCTGGGCCAAGCATATGCGCAGGATTTTTTGCGATTTAGAAAGTTCTTTCTAGAAGAGAATGACTTATCGAAACTGGACGTGGTCAAGAACGCCAATAACCTGACCGCACGAATTGATCAGGCCAGAGTCCTGAGCCATGGTAAGGTGGCAGAGGGAGGTTACAATTACACTGTGGTAATGCACTGCTGATTGAGAAGGGCCTAAACAAATCTACAAGCGTCGGCTGCCGTCACGGACGAGAGAGTCGATATTCTGAACATCATTACCTAGGGAAACGTGAAATTATGGTTGTTCTTTCAGATAGCACATTCATAAATGTTGTTGGACACCAAGGTTGCTTCTCGCTCGGGTACGCGATGAAAGTTAGCGCACCTTTCCTGTCCCGTTGGGCGAAGAGAGCCGCACAAGATAGCACGCTCTCTGGTCTTAGTTGGCGGTTTGGCCTCTGCCAATGCGAGCATATCGATCTGTGTAAGGAGATTATAGGAAGAACCCATCGTGAGAGCCTGGGTGGGTAATGAAGCTGGGTAAGTGGGCACAGGTAGGTACCAGGATAATGTAGAAGTGAGAAGACGTCAAGCGACGGACCGGATCGGAAGCAGGTGGTGCACGCTTGATTTGAAAGATTATCGAATACTTGGATGAGCCGAGACAGTATCCTAAGGCCTTGACTGAATTAGAGACGAAGGGCGGCAGTTGGCTCGGTCATCTCAGCTTGAACTGATGGCTCTACACGTTATTCCTCGCTCTCCACTCCTCTATATACCTTCTATCTCGCATCCCTCTTTTCCAGAGCAAGATGGGCTTCCAGTCGAATTCGGAAAATATCCTCGAGATGCGCCTGTCTCAGTTTCGTCAGCAACAGGTGAGCCGGAGAGATGTATCAAGTACAGAGGCACGGCGCGTGTCACGCGTAATTCTCTGCACTTTTTAGTGGAACGAGTTGAGAGTACTTGACTGGAAGAACGTTGAGAGGCTAGAAGTGTTTCGAAAGGAGACATTCATTTATTCAAGCCTAGAAATCATCTTCCTGCGTTATTGAATAGTTGGGGTCCTGAAAATGCTACTTGGCTGTTTGGGGTCTTGGCAGGGGATGTGCTGGTTAATCCTGGCAATGGCCGCTATTGAGGGTTTCCTCCCATCCACCTGGCCTGCCTCTTTGGATGTTATCGCATTCAGACTGCCCGAGAGACACTACCTTCGACAGACGTGTGTAGTGGAGGGTTGACTAAAGGTGCAAACAGAAGGTTCGCTACTGTAGGTTAACCCCGCGGCAGACGCTAATCCACAGCTCAGGACGACCTTGGAGAATCCTCGACCGAGAAGGACCGCCCGATGGTGAAATATAACTCAATATCCACCAACATTAGCGAGATGGCAATGTCTGCTTCAAAAAGCGATGGAATCCTCGTTTTCCCGACTGCTGACGGAGTGGGCTTTAACCATTTTCCATAAGGGTGGAGAGCTCACCGCCGCGATTAACGAACCGTTAAATATTCCTGGGCAGGTAGTAAGACGGCGTAGAGTTGGTACGCTGCATAAAATTATAGGCATGAAACGCGACGAGGTAGTCTGCTCGTATATTTGCTTAAGTCTTGACCAGAAGTTTTTGCCCCTATTTCCAACGTTGCAAAAAGGTTCCATGCATGCTTTGCCGTAAAAACAAGGCCGTTATTCAGAAGGTGGGTCAGGTCATTGTACAAGCATTAGAGCTGAGTTTTTTGTAGTCAATTATGAGATGTTATGACTAAATCAGGGCTGCTGGCAACCTCGTTGTTCGAGATGTGACATGACCGTATAGTATCAGACTGACAATCTCCATCAGCTTTCAGGACGGTGCGTAAATGACTCAGGTGTTAGGTAACGCATAGACTTACAACTAGCCCGCATCGCCATACGATCCTTTCACTTGTCAAGATGAGATTCTTGTGCATATCAGCCGTAAGGAGGGTAACCGCTTAACTCTTCAGTGATTAGTCTTCGTTGCTCTTAATTTGAGAGGAATCTAAGTTCCAGCTTGATTTCTAACCTGTGAGCCTTGTGCTGCGGTAATTACCGTGGTCTTAGGACTTTCACGCTCGTGTACAGAATGCACCTTGCGCCATGGGCATTTTCAGGTTATGTCTTGCAAGAGTAGGCTTAAATTTTCAGCAGCTATTGGGAGTGTTCGACTAATCGCAATTTTACTTTCCAAGCTGTGAAACAAGTGCTCCTCTGCGCTGTCCAGCCAGCCAACTTACTCAATAGGAGATGTTGGAACACGAAGCGTAAGTGATAAAATAGCATCAATACCACCAGCTGGCCCAAGAATTCTAGCGAACAGGCAGAAAAAGCCTAAAGCAAGGAGATTAGTGGCGGCTGTGGCCTTAAACCTCGATCACGATTAATCAGGAAATATCTTTGGCGTTCAGCTTCGGCTAAGTTTAGGATCAAATTTAAGCTTCTTCATACTAACGTGTCCAAAATTATTGTGAGTGGTGGCTGATGCCGTAGCCAAGACCTCTCATTACACTCCGCCTGGGAATTTTCCAGCCCCCATTCAGTCGGAACTTTAGTCCCACCGGATTATGCTGTACCACTTCACATATGGTCTTGGACGATGAAGACTATAAAGATGCTACGATGGACTTCCAAGATTCCTTTCTTTAACCAGCCACTCAGCTTCCATTTCACACCACACGGATACACCCCAGTATAACATTCCTTCAGAAAAAGATTTAGTTGGTACAACATTTTCGTCATGAAGCTTTCTCTCGTTGGAGGTGCCCTGGCCCTACTTTCCTTGGCGCAAGCAGCCAATCCCTGGCAGGCACGACATGGCCTAACCTCCGCTCAATATCAGAGTACCTTCGACAGCCTTGTAGGGCAAGGTTACCGCCTCAATTATGTAAGCGGTTATACCATCAACAATGTCCCCAGCTATGCTGCCGTCTGGGAGAAGAAGTCTTCGGTTGCATGGGTCGCCCACCATGGTATGACCTCTACCGACTACCAAAACAAGTTCAACACATATACATCCCAAGGCTACCGTCTGGTCCTCGTTAATGGATACACCGTCAAGGGCGTCGACTACTACGTTGCCATCTGGGACAAATCTCCATCAGGTGCCTGGGTCGCGAGACATGGCATGACATCTTCTCAATACCAAACTTACTTCAATACCTATGTCGGGCAAGGCTATCGTCTTAAACATGTCAGCGGCTATTCAGTCGGATCCCAGGCCCGCTATGCTGCAATCTGGGAGAAGACTTCTGATACATCAGCCTGGGTTGCACGCCATGGTATGACTTCAGCAGAGTACCAGACTCAATTCGATAACCTCGTCGGCCTTGGATACAGATTGACTCGCGTTAGCGGCTACTCTGCCGGAAACACCAACTACTACGCCGCAATCTGGGAGAAGTCAGCTGGCCCCGCATTCTATGCTAGACATGGCCTTACTTCATCTGAGTATCAGCAAGCTTTTGATAGTATTGTCAAGCAAGGCTATATTCTCAAGGTCGTCAGTGGATATGATCAAGCACAAAGCGACCGATATGCAGCTATCTGGACAAAATAATCGAGTAGGATGTATTGTGTATTGTAATATTATTGTAATTCTTGTTCTTATTCTCACTCATACTATTGTTATTACTACTATTACTTTTTTTGGTTCGTTTTGTTCTTTTGCTGGGAAGGAAAAATAATAGAAAGGCGAATATAGCATTAAAATAAATTTTAGAATGATGCAAGAACTGCCCTTTGCTTACATTGAAATACTTTAATCGAGCTAGTGACAAAAATTACAATTATAGATCAAAGTATATCTCCCCCAATTTTTGCCATGCAAGGTATAACGTCCATCCCTACGTGCCGGAAAACCGTATGTGCCGGAACGACTTTATGGGTTGTGGGTCTCAAATCTCTACCACATAAATATATAGAGTTATAATTAGTTTGCTATTGTTCTTTAGCTATTTCTCTATAAGGGTTCGGTTTTCAGTAAGAAAATACTATAGTTGTGGTCATATTATTAATTGTCCTGTGAATAGCGTCAAAAGCCGTTTTAGCTGTTCCCCCCCTGCTTTATTATAAGTATTGGCCTGTCTCTAAATTTCGGGACCGCTGTACGAAGCTCCTATCAAGAAAGAATATAGCTCTAAAGTTTAAAGACACAGAACGGAAGGAAACTCCCATGCCGGATTTATCCGGACAAAGTGAGAGGAGGTACATAATACGCCAAGTATCTTTCTAAGCGAAGGAGGTCTTATATAATATCATATTTACAGTTACGCTAAATTAATTGTATTATATTGCATATTATACAAAACTCACGTGAAGTGTGGCGTTATTCTAGAAGTTTATCTATCAAGTACTGCTTGACTGCTTGTAGCTCAGCCGGGGACTGGTGGAAGGCTCAACCTTATGATGGATGAAGGCTTCCAAGCATTCGGGCAAGATGTTTGGTACGGGAGAAAGAAGCGACCCGGGAAGTTGGGGAGGCGCAGCCACGTGGTTGCTGGGGGTCGCTGAGAGCCCTACCGCCGCGCCTTTTCGCAAAAACGAGGCTGTTGCATTTAATCCCATCTGCTTTTCACGACATTTTCGCAATGAAGAACTATCGCAGCTCCCGGCCCCGGATTGCCAACTTATCGGTAGGCGACCGAAAACACCATGGCGGAAGCTCTCGCCGCCGTGGGACTCGTGAGCAACATCGTACAGTTCGTGGACTTCGGTACGAAGCTACTATCGACCGGCAGAGCACTCTTCCATTCTCCAGAGGGCGCCTTGCAAGAGAATGTCGACCTGGAGAAGATTACAACGAGTATCAGATCCGTCACCCAAGATATTGCAAACAGCACCATCGGCATCCATGAGCCTGAACTTCGGAAGCTTGCAGGGACTTGTGTAACGCTGGCCGAGGAACTGTTAGCATTGCTTTCACGCCTCAAAATCGACAGCACGAAGAACCGGCAATTAGAAGTGATCAGGAAATCGTTCAAGAGCCTCCGTTTCAGGCGAACTGTTAACGAGATTAACGAACGATTGTGGAAAGTTAGAGACCAAGTCTGTATGCGGTTGACCTACCTATTAAGGCAAGTTTCCTCCACCTCCGAGAAGTTACTCCTAACGATTTGCGTGCAGCGACCGACAGGCGAGCCTTCTACCAGCGATCCATAATCTTGCAGATGTTACCAAGGTTCTTGGGACTGAGACACAATACAAGGTGGATAGCATTAGGGTGGAGATACTGGGAATCCTAGCGCAACGCTCCTCGAAGGAAGAGCAGGATGGTGCTGCTCTCAGTACTTTGTCCAGCTCGTTGATGAACCTCGTCGAACAATCACGAACGCTACAGAATGTATATATTTTCCTCAAGAGCTTGCACTTCAAGCAGATCAAAGCACGACAATTCGAAGTGAAAACGGCCCACACCAATACATTTGCGTGGATTTTCGATGAGAATGGTGGGAAGCAACAGTTCGCACGATGGCTCCGGTCCTCAAGTGGCATATTCTGGATTGGCGGCAAGGCTGGTTCCGGCAAGTCTACGCTGATGAAATTCTTGGCCGACAATCCTCGTCTGAGGACTTTACTAGAGGAATGGGCAGGCAGCCGTAAACTTTTGATTGCAACTCACTTCTTTTGGATTGCGGGTACGACGATGCAAAAATCACAGGAAGGCCTTTTGAGAACTTTACTCTTTCAGATTTTGGCCCACTCCACCGACTTCATTCCCATTATATGTCCCAACCGTTGGATTACCGGGAACTTACCCATCGCGTTGTCCTCCTTGGAACCTTGGTCACTCCCTGAACTCTCTCAAGCACTTGAGGCCATCGCCAGTCTGGAGGATCTTCCAGCCAGGTTGTGCTTGTTGATTGACGGTCTAGATGAATACGACGGAGACCATTCGGAAATAATCAAGGTTATACAAACAATGGCCAAGTCTCCGCATATCAAGCTTTGTGTATCAAGTCGACCTTGGACCGTGTTCGTCGATGCTTTCCACAACAGTGATTGGAAGTTCTACCTTCAAGACCTCACGAGAAACGACATCCGACTATACATCAAAGATATCCTCGAGGAGAATGCGGATTTCCGGGACCTTAAGAGCAGAGAGCTTACTGGTTCTGAGAATCTTGTTCAACAGATCGTTTCCAAGGCCCAGGGCGTGTTCTTATGGGTCTACCTTGTTGTCCGGTCTCTGCTGAGGGGTCTGACTAACAGAGATGACATGTCAGACCTTGTACGAAGGCTTGCGGAGCTTCCAGGACATCTAGAGACATATTTCAAGCATATGCTTGACACAATTGAAGATGTCTACCAACAACAGACCGCGCAAACCTTCCAAATAATGGCCAACGCAAGCACAACGCTACCTCTCATTGCGCTTCATTTCATCGATCACGAGAAAAATGATCCTGACTACGCGCTGAAACTGGAAATCGGATCTATCTTGCATTCGAAGTTTGTAGCTACGGTGGATACAAAAAGACGACAGCTCAATGCCCGATGCAAAGACTTGGTAGAGGTCACGGAGGATAAAGAGGAACCGTTCTTCTTCAGATACGGGGTTTGCTTTCTTCATCGAACCGTGATGGACTTCCTGAAGACTCCGGACATGGAAACCCTTATGACTACTCGCTCAGGCCCCGACTTCAAGCCTAATTTGACATTGTGCAGAGCATATCTTGCGCAGGCCAAAGCTTTGCCAGCACTTAACCACTCGAAATCCACCATTCTCCGAAATCTCGTTTTGGGGACAATATATTATGCGAGACAAATGGAAATTTCGGACGGCGTGGCAGCAACTGCAATACTCGATGATTTGCACAATACCCTTCAACTCTTCTATCACGAAAAACATGTGCACCAGAGAAAGATATTTCCTGACTACGAATTCGACAATATTCTTCAAATGGCCGTAAGAGCCGGGCTCGAGCTTTACGTGCGCCAGAAGATTTTGAGCCATTCGAATTATTTGCAATTGCAGCCGCTTCTACCTCGTGCACTCCAACCTGCTATTTCTGTTCGCAAAGACTTCGCGTTCGAGACTCTCCCGACATCCGAGATTAATATTTCAATGCTCAGTTTGCTTCTTAATCTAGGCGCTTCTCTGAGTGACAAGCGGTTTTCCAATAGTGGTCATGTCTGGGAAGATTTCCTACATTCGCAACGGGCAACCCATATCAGCATTGTTCCTGTTGATTGGGACATGTCCAGGTTTTTACCAGTCGATAAACAACATACCGCACCGAAGGTCATGACGAATGCTTACGATGCGTGCGAATTGATGATACGGCACGTCCAAGGCAAGGGCCTCTATTTCATTGGCATTAAGGAACTTCTCGAGGAAATATTCCCCTCTGATCAAGCCAACAGACTCTCAAGCCTTCTTGAAGCCGACAAAGAGAGGGTTCTGGAACAGGAGCGCAACAGAGATGCTGCGCATGCAAGGACATATCGCTCGATAGGATACTCAACATCATGGTGGGACCCACGGAGTTATTTCTCTTAGGATAGCGCTTCAATTTTAAGATTCCAACGTGATCAAGAAGATCGAAAAGACGCCAATAGGTTATGATACAGTACACGAATAGCCACGGAGTTGGTTATTCGGGGAAAGGTTGCGCCGCTGCAGAATGAGCTTCAGGTCCTGCTGAATATTCCGCAATCCGTGAACCGAACTCCGTACCAAGACCTATTCTCCGACCGGGCTTTGGAATATTGCAACCTAATACAAAGCCTAATAAAGAAGTAGAAGAAGTATATAGAGGTGATAACATCTCTCGCTATCAGATCTTTCTTCCCAGCATGAATCGAACTCTTTCATCTTACGACCAAATTTCAAAACTGCATCCGCTTTCTCTTGTATAGCTTTCACTCGTCAATCCCCACCCACGACTTCACTCAAACTCAAACATCACCTACCATACAACCCATCACCTAAGAGCAATACAAAATGCCCAACCACCTTTTGAGGCTGAGGCTGACAAGTAGAGCGGGAATAATAATTGCAAATAGTAATACCGTGAGGCCGGCGGCAATGGGATCCATGGTCTCATGGCATTCACGTTGTTCAACAGTGTCGATTCTGAATGGATGGGAGGTCAACGGTGCCAATTACTGCCAAGTTAATCGAGGAAATGAGACATCTCCACAACAAAGGTGCTTTGATGAAATTGATGCCTGAGGCTACTACCAGCCAAAACCAATTCAAGCGTGACCACGTGTCTGCCTGGGCACTACGCCAGGCATCAAAGACATTACTAAGCTTGATGTGGCGTACCCTCCAGCCACTCTAGGCCTTTGTGCCTAAGGCTTAACAATTGAAATTACAACGTAAATATTGCGGGGTTCTTTCGCACTAACCAAAATCGTCTCGCTTTGATCCAAGGTACAGATCCACGTGACGATTATGCATGAATTTGCGCACCATAGGAGCCACAAGGCTGATGACAATTTCCTGTATAGGTGTGAGGCTTTAAAGCCTAGATAAAACCCCTTTATAAGGATTAGGGATAGTAAAAGCTTGGTAGTAAAGCTATGGTAAAGGAAGTCTGTTACGCTATAAAAGGATACTCTCTACAAATCAGGCGTGAGGGCGACAATGCGAACGTGATTTTCTAGTGAGGGAAGTTTAGAGTGTCCGGTCCGGGAGTAGCTATGGAACATAACTTATAAGAAAATGCAGGAGATATTAAGGTGTGTACAAATTTCAAGAAGCTTGAAGTCAAAGCACCTATCATTTTTTCCGGCACGTAGGGTGTTCCGGCACGCAGGGATAGACATTAGTATTAATTAGAATAAATAACATAGGCCGAGGTTTCTAGTATGCAGACAAACCTGGTGTCGGAACACCAAGTCCCCCGTGGGTGTTCCGATGTAGGGCTGTAAAATGTTATAAATTATCAGTTTGCAAATATGTATATATCGTATGAATCTGCGTACGTTGCCGGCGAGGATATGGAGGCCCACGACCAAGTTGGCGCTCGCCACTTCACAATGCGTAGAAAATCACTGAGAGTCTCCTTATATTTATCTGATGCTATCCATAGCAGATCTGTTGCGATATTATCCTCCCGCAGCCCAGCATAATACTCACACTTTCTGGCTCGTTTTATCTGTTTCGTAAGGCCTGCAAGAGCTGGAAAGATGTCGCTAGGGAAAGTAAGACTCTCCCTGGTGTACTCGTGTACCACCTCACGCCAGCGGTTTTTTAGGTCAGAAGGGTACGCCTGAGGTCCAATTGCCTTGTAGTAAGTATCTTTCCATCCAAATGCCCCTGAATTGACAGATGAGACGTCTTTACCAGGGGTTATTATGGTAGGGTCAATCATTCCACACTCGCATGTAGTTTTTTCAGCACACTCCTATACTAACTCGGACTCCCCGAAATGTAGCGGTCGGTGTGAAAGAAGCGCTTCCTGGTATACCCATCCATGGGTTTGCAAAGGGAGCCCGTTGTGTGGTAATAGAAAGCGCCGGTAGACAGAGTAGGCTTCAAAGCGTCCCATGGAGCTTATGAAATCAACCTTCTTACCAACGTACATTGGTGAGGCTAGGGAGAAACAGCCGTCATCCTTTCCGCTGCATATGATGCAGATATCGTAATATAGGAGTTTTGATATATACCAGCCATCTTTGGGGCTTCCTGAACCCAGTCGTCGAAATCTGGTCCCTAGCTGATGCATAGAGAATCTATCCATATGTGACACAACCCGAGCCGACGAACAGTGATGATAGCGTCGTTACATATTTTGCAAGCAATTTTTTGCTCTGCCACGGCGACTTTAGCTCATGCAAGGATCTTCTCAAGCTGATTCATAATCTACACTGATGTATCTGGGTTACGCTGGATTTCCATGAAGAGAATGGTATGATCAATAAGGCAAAGGTTCTAGGCAGTCTCTGCATGGGTGAAGCTTGAAGTATTATGTAATCGGGCTAGAACAGCCACGGGATCCAGGGGCATAGATCACGTGGAGGAGTCCATTGGAGTCTAGGACTCTTTGGATGGAAAAGACTCCGGATAGAACGAAGGTTCTGTATAAGTAGCCAACATTTCATTAAGATAGTAGCTTCGTGCTCAATTCAAATAGTATGCGTGACACACCTACTTCTTACCAGACTTTAAAAAGCCTTGTACAGATCTTCTATCCATAAGCCCGAGGACTTATAGATCGTAATACAATTGTACTAAGTAATTTCCCCTTTGGATAAATCTGCGAAACTCATTTCGCAAAATAGCCCCCTAAAAATAAGTCTGCTAATCCGTATGCAATTTTTTTCCCCCGAAAATGCTTTATTGCTAAGTACAGTCTGACCTGGATATTTTGGAACTCTCGGTTCCATGCCTATACGCCGATGTAAGGGGGTCCGTTACAGCCACTTAAGGACTGGCAGATCCAGAGGTTTATTCCGATATGTAGAGGTTTCCGATATAAGGAGTTCGGAAATATCCAGGTCGGACTGTACAAATTGTTGAGGGATCACATGAAGGATTAGATGATCCTAGCCTAGATTAGCCTACTTATACCTGCCACACTTGCCGGGCATTGACCGAATCATTATCAGTCTTAAAGCCTCACAGAAGTAAATACAAATGTTATGGGCACATATGGTCACTGAAAACATCTAGTATTTAGTAAGAGTTTGGTAATAGCTTGTTGGTATACTGGAGAGTATACGTTAGAGTTGCTTTAATAAAAAAATTAATAACAAAAATAAAGATCGCTTATACAGAGAATCTACTTGCCACTATTATTACTAATGCTGCTATTACTATTGTTTCGGAACTGCCCTCGTACTTTTATCACTTTACTCGCCAACTTTTACATACATAAAAATTTGTGAATGTTGTTTAACTAAAATAAAACAAAGCTATAACCTCGAAATGCTACCTAATATTTCGCATTTTAAATGTGATGTATAGTGTCTATTTGGTATTGACATTCGCCTCTTGAGCCGCTGCAATAAGTTTAGATACAGTCTTGACACTCATTTTTCTCCCTAAAAACGATTCTAGAAGAGCTAGTTCCGACTGTCCCGACCCACGCTCTAGGACTTGACGACGCCAACGTTTCCACGCATCAAGTGGGTCCGCACTGTCATCAGCGGCAAGAGCAGAAAACTGGGAGACGAATAAATCCGCCGCATATGCGGCAGACTGCACATAGGTGTAATAGCCCGCATCCGTATTTCTGAAAGCCGGCGACCATGCTGCCTGTCCGAACCCCAGATCTTCTTCGTCTATGCGATCGTATGGGAGAACGTCTCGTTTGATAGTGTTCCATAGAGCAGTAGTGTCGATGTCAAGCGCTTCTTCGTTGGTTGATGTAGTGTAGAGAGCTAGGTCGAACAAGGCGGATGATAATTGCGTTACCATCCCGTGTGCTTCTCCGACAAGTTTGGTGTGATATATGGCTTGTGCTACAGAAAGGGGTAGTATGGCCTCGCTAGTATCGAATTTATTCTCAACTCCATATTCTTGGGAATACTGAGGAAGAACGCTATAGTGCTTTCCCAATTTGATCAGCACCTCTGGCTGCCATATTAGTTGCTCCAGAAGGCGGCTCGGTATCTCGGCGTAGTCACGCGGGTGGCTTATACCATAGAGCGTCCGGTCTACTAGGTGATGTACTGCGTGCCCTAGCTCGTGGAACATGATCTTGACATCGCGGTGCTGCAGTAGGCTAGGCCGATCCGTGGTCGAGATTGGGAAAGGTAAGATTAAGGCAGAGACAGGGTAATGTCGGTCTCCACATGAGGATATAAAGGTCTTATATAGTTAGCTATGCAGTTCTTGATGAATAAGAATAAGCGAATGTGATCAGCATGACTGACCGGCTGTATGGCGCTATGGTATTGTTGCTGGGTCTTGCCCTGTCTTCCAAACATATCCAGGTATAAATATCCTAGAAAATCACCCTGCATATCCTTCACGTCGTCCCAAACACTATAAAGTGATACAGTTTCATGCCACGTACTTGCTCTCTCGACTCTCTCAAAATTGAGGCCAAACATTTCCTCGTACATCGTCAGGATTCTGTCAATTGTCTGAGATACCTCGAAGTATTCTGATAGCCTGTTGCTGTCAATATTGTAGCGTTCCCGTTTTAATCTTTCCTCATAATACTGGCGATCCCAGATGCGATATTTGATTATGTCCGTATTGGCTTCACTACCACCACTTGAACTATTTCCTTTACCTGTAGAGTTACATTCCTCATTAGTCGTCGCACTTGTTCTAGCCGCCTTAGCATCCTTCCTCTTCAATTCCTTCAGCGCCTCAGCCTCAATAGCTGCCAGGGGTGAAAGCTCGGTTTTTAGCTCGCTTAGTTCCTTTTGTACGTCGAAGATGCTGCGCGCCATACGTTCTTGCACGCGAAGCTCTGCATGGTTTGCAAAGCCCGTGATACGTGCGATCTCGTCTCGTAGTTCAACTATTCTCTGCAGCCTGCCCACATTCTGCGGGAATCTCCGCGTCCTCGCGAGGTAAACCCGGCGGCGGGTAGAATCGCTTGTGGCATGGCGCAGAATAGGGAGATAGTGGTTGTCTTTAAATGTCACCCAGTAACGCGGTACAGCTAGTTGGTCGGGGCAGAGTTCGCTCTTGAGAGTAGAGAGCCATCTCTCTGGCATCCCCTCTAGCTCAGGTCGAGCAAACCACAATCCATCACGGTCTGAAGTCTCGGTGAAGTCCTTCTGCGCGGCCGTGAGCAGGTCATCGACTTCAGCTTTGGCCACTAGTAATCGTGCGCGTTGGGTCTCCTTTTTAATATTGGCACCAGATACTGTGAATTGCGTATGAAATCTGTTTAGCAAATACTGATCCTCATCATTAAGCATCTCCATTTGACCTCTTTCGCCATCACCATCCGTCTTCCCCTTATTGAAGTGTTGGTGATATACAGAATTCACCAGTTCAGCAACATCACACCGCAGCAAGTTTCTAGTATCGGCGGCATCAATGCGTTTGTGAGCGTCTCGTGCTGCCTCACGCAAGTCTGCATCGGATCCAACGCGTTCTAGCATAATAAGGGGCCCAGTCACACATCTTAGTATATTATGGTCATCAATCAAAGGACGAATCAAGTTCCGAAACGTTGCGGTGGCAGGTTTTAGAGTCCTCACCAGTTGCTCCCGTAGTGCAGAGGATTGCGCGAGGGTCGACTCGACTGTAGCGAGGAGCGAGTCCGGCGTCAGGTTGTCAAACGACGGTGGAGCTTGAGGAGGCGAGCGTCGCAGGTGTACTAGAGACATTGCAAGTTGCGAGAGCTATGCTTGCCTCCAAGAAGGATTGGAGTATTTGGTGTAAATGGCTGCGCACATCCCACGTCGTTAAGTTGAAAGCTTTTGGAACTAAAAAAACGAGAGAACGAAGGTGCGAGAACGTAAAATCTCTTTTGGGATCAGCTAAAACCCAGAATATGGCTTCTATGTTAGTCAGGAGTAGTTGAGAAAGGCTGGGTTACAAAAGCGGAGAGCCTCACAGTTGGTATGCTGCGCCTGGAATAATTTGCCCCCACGTTGTAAAATTAATCCCTGGCTTCGTCACACAGAAAGGAGTCCACTTCTTAACATAGAAGATTTAATGCCGAAAGTTTTGCAACTTACCCTTGCACAACAGCTGGTCTTTTACGTGAGATAAGCTTGATAATTAACTATATATATATAACTGAGTTATGTTCGGATTACAAAAACTATAATTAATGTACGTACTCAGCCAAAAGACCCCAACTCCGTTGTCACAAAGAAAAAACGACCGATGTACACAATACCTTAATCCGAGAGGGATTAACATCAGGTCTGCGGTAACCCGTAGCAGTATACAATTTGTAGAAAATAAACATTACAACTTATCTTAGTGCTTTTTGCTTGGGCTGTACCTTAGGAGACTGAGTGATTGAAATCTACTATATATTAGCTCCATATCCTAACAACGAAAGTATTATAATACTATGGATTGATTCTATCTACAGCAATAATATTTGGCCATGATTAAGGAGTAATAACAAGGTTAATATAGACGTATCATGGTGAAGTTCTGCAAGTTCTGCTACACGATCGATTTTCTGAATCTCCTTCTAGAAGATGAAGATGGGCACCCTCCTTACGAAAGCTCCTCAGAACTTGAGGCATCTAGACTGTTCTACCCGATGTGCGAATTACTCTTGGATTCGGTAAACAAAGATTCAATGATGCGACTTCTAAAAATGTAGCTGGCCAAAGGAAGTGGACAGCGTTTATACCGGGGCCTGAAGGTAGTGGCAAATTTGTTATAGAGATGGATATATGGGCTGCGTACCTGCCTAATTTTATGCAGCCGAAACAGGCGACAAGTAATGAAGGGGTGAGGGATGATCGCAAGTCGCATTTTGCGGAATCATCGACTAGTGATAAAAATTACGAGGCCGTGGATTTATGATAATATAAGGATGAGTTCTTTGGAGCCTTTTATTTATTTCTTAGAACCACATTTTACAATCCCGTTTAGTGTCTAAACAAACTGAGACCTCATCCTTTTACAGCTAACTTACTACAACCTAATCATGCGAATCTTCCGATGAAAGCGGCACTTACCAGATGACTGGAGACTACCTGAGAGAAAGAATTTCCACAATCGATTGGAGTTGGTGTTGGATTTTCCGTGAGACCAGCACCAGATGTCAACAGAATAAAAAACAAGAAGTCTGCTATGGGTTACCAAGGCATATGCATACACATCTACATAGGCGATGGTAAGAATTGACACAATCTCGCATGAAAAAGTAGAGCAGCTTTGCTGAATGGTTTATAACAAACAAATGCTCTGCAATGATTCCCGGGAGATTGCGTAAACATGGCTCTAACTCTGATGTCGCAGTCCAACGCCTCCACAAGCGAGTTAGCTGGTGAGACGATAGTCACCGCCGTTATTCAGCAGCTTTTGATGACCACTGCTACCAACCCGAGTTCTTGATCTCGGAGAACATAGTGATGAATTAAGAACCATAAACTTACTTGAGCTAAGCGGTAAGCATCGGTGATATGTTGCTCTAAGCTACCGCTGGGGCAATCTCTAAGGAAAGTATTAGCGTCTGAAACGATAGACGATCTCAAGAGCCCGTGCTCTGTGGAAGTGGAAGCAATACTATAAGTAGATGGAAATTCAATTGAAGCAATATTGTCAGTCCCATCCCCAAGCCGAACTGGTGTTGGCTCTAACAAACTAGCTAGTAAATGTCGGTCATGCTCGAGAAATTGGCTCTACTAAAGAAAATGCTCCAATAGTAAGGAGTAATATCGGAAGCTCGTACTAGTCGCGTTATACCCTAGACAAGGGGGTTTTGATCTTGAATGGCAAACTAGGTGTCAAGGCCATCGTCTCGTATACATATTGCTGCAAACTCGGTTTAGAAATCTGCCACAACCTTGTGGCAGTCCGAAATACTTGAACTAATTAGGGTCCACGCCCAATCGCGAAATTAATGCGCGGGCCTCAAAGAGTTCATGTCATAGCTATGGCCAACCGAATCTCCGATAATAATATCCCCCTGAGCAAAGAGATCTTTGAATGAGGTCTCTTACGATTTTAGAACTGAAAGGCTATCTATGCAGAGTTTTGTTACGTTTTTTTTTGTAAACTAAAAGCTGATTTCTAATTGCCATTTGAAATTTGATCAAATATCATATTCTATTACCTTATTTTGTATTGTTGCACGTTGGTCGTTAGTTCATGCGATAAACCGGTCTTTGTTCCAAACTTGGCATCTCTCTTCATTATGGCCGCATGCAAACGTACACATTCATGTTACGGCGCAGCAGATACCTAGCGAATACGCATGTGAGCGTGTTGAATGAACTATGTCTAATGATCCAGACCTAGTTCTATGGGGATGCTTTTGGCAGAATGACATCAGCGCTCTAGGCTTTTTGTGCGTATGGGCAAAACCGGCTATTGCAAGAGTAGCCACGTGGTATAGGCGTCGGTTGCGCATTCAAGAAGGGGATAAATAGTTGGCCACGGCCTTCACATCCCTTCTTTCTGTATCTTCAACATTTCGATACAATTTATCCCCATGCTCCATCAGAGTCACGTCAATCTAGGTGACTACATTGTATTTAGTTCATCAGAGCGGCTGCTAAGCAACCTGCTGATCTCGGGCCGATTACAGAGTCCAGCATCCGATTGTTGTTAATTTACATATTTAGGTCAGCCTCTGACTTCGCACGGATTTCACAACCCATCCCCTGGACACCCATAGCCATCAACCATAGACTATAGAACTAACAGCATTCTGCTTGGCTAAGAGAAAATGGATATTAATCTGCAATATGTCGAAGACTTCGACTGGATGGATTCTGACCGAGCCATTCTCAACGTTCTCAAAGCAACCCTTCAGTACCCAGCTAATCCGCAAGCAAAAGGCGTAAAACTTGCCGATGACATGCACTTCTTCTACACATCACAAAAGGATGGCACTAATTTTCGTGCAATTTTTTGGAGAATCTGGTGGGTGGTTGTTGATATAGTATATTGCATTCCGCCCGGCCATCCGTGCCAAGATAGTCTAGTTTTGGCCTTGCAGAACCTCCGCCAGCGAGAGGATACTGTCTCGAAACAGGACCAGGTGAAAAATGCAACCAACCAGTTACCAGTCCTTGATATTGGGCTAATGAGATCTCGCTAAACAGTCGGCTACATGGGAAAATCTTCCAGATCTATCGATCTACATAAGGGACAAATGGTGTGGTACTGAACCAGAACTTTCACATGTATCTGTAAATGTTTGCTAATACGCCTTTAGGCCCGGCTGACACTGATGATGAGCTAAGCGGAGAATTTGCTAAGTAGAAGAACTTGAACTCGTTCATTGCTCGATTAACAAGTACTGGTTTCGCACCTTGGCTCAATCTCCCGATCTGGGAGCTCAGGGAAGCACTCGAAGAACCGCCAGAGAAAGGACCCGCAATGGCATGTCGGGTCTGGGTGGCGACCGAGTGGATTATCCATTGCGCAGATCGCATCTTCATGATGATGAACTCAAAAGAGGAGCTCGACGAGTTCTCGCTTCGGTCGTTCAGGCTAGGCTCACTCTGCGACGAAAAACCGGTGTTGAGCGTTGAACGATGGGAATTTGGGAAGAAGCGATTCGTCGAGCTTGCTGCCGATACTGGCAGCCGAGGGTTTGACAGTGCGATTAGCGGGCGGATATCAGACGCCTTGAAGATCATGGATACTGTTAAAGAATAGGTTGATTATTTTTATCAGAGGCTGAGACCAATGTGGCTTCTTCAGCAAGCAAATTGTAGGTTTTGCCTGCGAAATTATAGGTATCCTGGAAATGTGCTGGATCTTATGTTAGGTTTTAGTTTGAAGTACAAATACGCCGTCGCCTACACCATTATTTTACGAAGTATTTCCAAGAGATTGTTGTTGCTCGCCATGAGAAAAGGCTCTTAGAAGCCTTAGAGAAAGATTTTCTGAAGATTAAGAAAGCCATTCCGGACCAAAGGACCCCTCGAATCCTATCACAATAGCGCGACTGCCTTTAATCTTGCCCAGTGATCGGTGATTCGTCGATGTAAAAGATTTCATGGCTGTATCGGCGATCAAGAATTGTATATAGCACGTACGCTGTGTTAAATTGTGGTTAAGCCCTTTCGGGACGGCATAGAGAAATAAACAAACTAATAATAGCTTGCATTGATACAGTATAAAAGCAAGTTAACCAGATAATATGGACTGGATATTATTTAATGCCATTCAACGTCTAGCGTATCCGAGACTAGGCTCTAAAATGTTGAGCTCTCCTTTAAATATCATAGAAGAACACCAATTTGGTTTGTTCAAATTGCTCGACGCTGCTTAATTCTCGCACTAGGAAACGTCTGCAAATTCCTCAGTCTTTCTTTTATGTCATGGATATTGCTAAACTAAAAACACCTCCGACGTTTAACTACTTCCTGTTCTTGCACCTCCAGCATCAGATGCCAATCTTGTGGAGACGGACCATAGATAAATTTGTTTAACCGATATACATCTCCGAATGAATAACTGATATAATCTTTCAAAACACATCCACTGTCAAAAAGAAGCGCCTCCGCCCTTCCAAAATCTTCAAGATCAACCCCAACAGCCTGCAGATCCGCCATCCAGATCTGTATCGCTATATTTTGACAGAAGGTCACACGCTTGAGTGAACAAGCCTTGATGTACCCATCTATGAAAGATGTTAAGAGTGAATGTCTGTCCACGACATTATGTAGGTCAACTCCAGTGGCAATAAACTCGCAGAACATAGCAGTCCAGGCTTTATACAGCTTCATCTGTGCATTTGCCCTCTTATCTATAATATCGCAATGACCCGTACCACTTGGAGACTTTGTACTTGGTCGTTGTCTACTTGCGCAAACGGAAGCTAGGATTCCACCGCATTTTCGTGCTATACTGTGGACAAGTGTCACTTCACCCATATCGGTAAAACATTGTGATTGCAAGTTCTCGACACTCAGAGACTCTTTCCCAAGCATCGTTTTAATAAGATCAGGCATGTGGAAAGCATCCCATACTCCACACGCAGCTCCAGTTGTGACTGCTACCCGGGTCGACTGTGACATCTGGTAATAAGTTGGGCAACATTCTTGTTGGAGAAAGACGAATTCTTCGGAGGTGCCATGGAAGCTTGATAGAATTCCATTTATCGCTTCTTCTGGGGTTTCATAGATTGGATCCTCTGATCTGGGGAGGAGGCACCGCAAAGAAGGGAGAAGGGGTTGGCCCCACGCCATGCTTCCAGACCATACTAGGTGCTCCAGGGGTGTTAATGGAGAGCGGAATACCCCGCCAACCAATGGATCTGCTCCTTGGTCCAGAAGGAATTTATAAACTTCCTCTCTGTTTTCTCCACCAGCATACTTGTCCTTTATCAGCAGGTCGCGACTGACAACTAAAGGGAAATAATGTACTCACATGTAGTAATGTGTAGCCATTGCCTTCAATTCTATCAAAAGGCGATGCTTCCCCTGAGCTGAAGAGTTTTTGCAGCCCTTCAATATCACCAATTCCTGCAAAATCAACCACTTTCGACCAAAGTGAGACTGTATTATAAACATGTAAAGCAAGTTTCCAGCCATCGGGTGCTCGGAGACCGGCGATTTCTAGTGCCTTAGTTGTAATCCAAGATGGGGCTTGAAAGCGCCAGCGGTAGGTATTCTTCTGATAATCGAAAGCCTTTCTACTTTTAATCAATGCGGAATTTGCCCCCCGTATTTGCTTTTTTTCCGATGCTGCTAAGTCCAAGGTCGAGTCTACTGTGCTTTGTGACTCCACCATATACATGGCGACCCTCTTAGCAACGAGTTCTGGCTGAATTTGAGTCAGAGCCCTATAAGAATTAGCCATACTTCTATCCATATTTCGGGTTTTTTTCTTGTTACCTGATATAACATTGCTGAGATAACGAGAGTATTTGAAGAACATTTAAAAGTCGTAACTGGTAATTATTGACTTTGTTCCTTTCCATAGCTGCGTATGCGAATTCAAGTCTACTTTCTGAGTTCAGATCTTGTTTAAGGTTCTCAATTAAAATATCCAAATCTTTTGCAGCCTCGTTACAAAGCTTGAAACATTGTAGAGCTGGTCTGCTGTTGACAAGACTAGAAACAATCGATTCTTGCGCCATGTCAGCCTCAATATCGTGGAAGACATTACGGAATATCTGAATATCCTTTATCAGCCATCTGAGGTCTTCAGGCGCGTCTCGCTGATGGTCCCATAAATCTTTCAGTGTGGTAATGGACGTTGTCAGTCGAGCCACTACTTCAGCCACGCCGATGGAGCTCGGGGTCGCCTCGATAAGCTCGGCCATGGTTCTGCAGGTCCTGGGGATTAGATATCGAAAGTACTTGTGGGTCTGTTTACTTATTGAAATAATGTTGAAGCATGTTGGAACTAAGCGGGGTTGAGTGAATTGCTGCCTAATACAGTAATCTATATATAAACCGGGATCACTTGTCAAGACACATGTCTTGGCAGCTTATATACGACAAATTAAATCAAATAAGAGTTTCGAGAATAATTATATTTCTGGCGCTCTACGCTTGCCGGGTTCTAGGACCGGAAGGTAACATCAGGTCTATGTTTCAATCGTGCAGTGGGAGAGTACGAAAGGTACCTCCCGGATGAAATTCTTCGGGTCGGAGCGCATGGAATTGTCGTGAGCTGCCTGGAGAGCTTCACGGACGTTCAAAGCATTCAGGCTATGGCGAGCATGAATGCCGTTGATGGCAGTGGTGTCAAGGAGGAAGAAGGGAGGGAAAGACTTAGTGATTTCCATGGTTGTTAAGTTCTGATTGGACCGTTTTATGGATGCTGGTAGCTCGAACGTCTCTTAAGTTGAGAGATGAGTTGAAAGCTTGGAGCTGATGTGTTGCTGGATGAGGGTTGATTTGAACAGGATGAGTAACTTTTGTTTATCTACAATACTTCCCTCTTAGAAGACATTAATGGAGTTCCTGTACTAGAGGTCCCGGTATGGGATGGGCTCCGCATTCCTAATAGCTACTAGATAACTAGATTGATAATCCGCTAAATCCTTTATATGGTAGAGAGTGGCATCATGTGGTACGACACTACATGTGTGCTATTCTTACTTCGTCGACGCCCTTATTTCCTTCTAGTACCACAGATCTTTTATACAAAAAAATTACACATATACAACAGTGCCTGCTAGAAATTTCTGGTATATCTCTTTGCTCTTGATATAAGTCCACGTGGATAATTTTAAAATAATGTGATTCCATAGTAATGTGTCGTATTAATCTACGGCAGAATATTGCCAAGATACATATCAAAATCAAATCTCGTACCAATGCTAACTCCAGGGGGATTATTGGTCGAAACTACGACCCATAAAGCAGGGTTTGAGGCTCCCCCGCGCCCCCAATCAACCTTAAGTACCTGTAGATCAAGCCCCGTCATAATATTTAAGGTTAAACGATTAGCTTGGGAGCACGTTGTCAGGGCAGTGCAGGTTACCCCAAAATAACTCGACCACATAGGCATTCGCAGCTGAGAGCCGCATTAACCTTGGACCCACTCTACCCATCAATTACAGGAACCGCAGTGTGGCTGCTGAAGCTACGAGCTATAAGGTTGAATGTTTAGCCGTATAGCAGGAAAGACCGAGATCAACAAATCATGCAACGCCTTACTCATGGATATAGGTCGTTGGCAGGCGTCCCTCTCGTGGAAAGTTAACCTCGCACTAGCAGAATCGCTCTCGAAGGGAAGGGGAGGAGAGCACGTGGAGTCGGAAGTAGCGGCCATGAGCGAGGGATATCTACTCCCACCTCGCTGCTGAAAATGTGATAGACTGGCTGCTGCTGCAGGCTTTGATTTGCAGGTTTCATGTGTGATAGCCCTAGGCGGAGACACATCGAGTAATTTCCTTCGGTTTAGAATTAAGGGAATCACATGCTAAATTAGAGATAGGAAGCGCCTTGTTCTCCCGTGTATTTCGAGATGGGCTCCCAGCCAATCTCCCAAAACTGCTTATCTAGGCGCAAGCTGGCGATGGAGAAACTCCGCATGTGATGGGAACAAGTATGTTGGTATTTTACAGCACAAGTAAGCTGGAGGGAATCAATGATTCGTTAGAGAAGGTATTGCGCAGTGTAGCAGCAGAAATAGCTAGCATGGCAGCAGCAGAGAGAGCAATTCGTGGCTGAACAGGCATGGGAAACCCTATCAATGGTGAAGCCGGCATTTCTATTCTGTCAAGAAAGTAAGGCGACCACGCAACATGTTCATTTGTGTTAATTTGTCTACGGGCTGCATGTGGCTATAGCAGCAAGGGTCTATCAACTTCCCTGAGGGAATTAGGGAAGCTACTCAAAATGACTGTTGCGCGCTTTTGTCTACTCGATACTAATATTCATTGTCTCGCCCAGACGACATACAGGCGTCTCATGCACTTCCGTTTCGCCAATCGTCTCATTCTCCTTGATTTTTGAGATATCCCCAGCGCATCTCCTGAAAGGTATGTGTGTGTTGGAATATGCCTCTCTGTTCCATGGCATCGCCACGCTCGTCGTCCCGTACGCAGAAATAGTGAAAGCTAGCCCGTTACAGGATCCCACAAGCTAGATATTCAAGTATTTAAGAGAGCGCGATGTATGTAGTGTAAAGGACGTGCAAAGAACGCATATAATGGAGCAAGCATTCCAATATAAATCAAAACTGATGGTATTGCGATGCGGTGCTATTCGCCGTCTTCTAAATCCCCTAAGTTTCAGGTATAATCACATCTCAAAATCGTGAGGTGAAACCTTGGAAAAGTCCAGTAAAAATAGTATTAAAAACTGAACGTGCCTGCATTCCTAGAACATGGCTCAGGTATTCTGGACCATACGCATTGTTACCAGCGGAAACGCTGTTATTTACTTGTCTCCATCGGGGGAGGCAGAGTAGTCGACCATCGTTAATAACAGGACTGCTAGGCTTAGATTCAACTTTATACATAGCGAATCCCTGATAAAGGGTTACCTTCGTTCGTCGGGTCAGCCTTGTGATCCGTTTCTTGACATAATGTTAGTGAAAGGATTAATGACCTCTGTTATGATCACAGTGGCAATATCATTGGGGGGGAACATAGATATCATGATAGGCCGTACTGAGAGTCTGAATATGTCAGATTGAAGGCTCAAATCAAGATTTGTCTTTTAGAGTATCTCACATATCATTGGGGGATCAAGATCTTCCAGACGTCTCAGATTCTACCACGGCGCCTGACTATCAAAAATGGCTAGGAGGTCCCGTATGCTACGTGGCTTTGCTCAATGATTTGAGAATAAGAATCATCTGCTGCTTCTAGATCGATCAATCTCAGCTGGATTGTGCTTTTATTGAAATGTGAAAGTAGCCATGCATTGCAGTGTTCAAAGTAAAAATAGAGTCAGCTGAACAATTAATATCAGACTAGATCATGCTGTCTGGCCGTCAATCTATATTCTAGATTGTGTACAGCCCCTAACTATCACAAAATGCCACCAGGCTTTCCAGACCCCTCATGTTGTATCCAGGTGTCTAAAACAAAGATGCCAAACAGGCTTGGACGCGGGCAACCAGCCCCTTGCCATGGGGGCAGAAGCAAATACCAAGACGAAACAATTTCATATTGAACGACAACATCAATGGGACAAGTCTGGGTGAGGCATATATTCAGCCTTTATTGAGAGTGTATGGACTGATGGAAAAGCCACGTGCTTGAGGCTTGCATCTAGAACCACGTGGGAGGGTAGCCCAAAAGTGATACATCACATTCTTGTGATTATGTTGAGATGTTAGGCAAGGTGAAAGGGAGTGCAGCGCTCATAAATACACGAATTCACATTCGAGTGAGCTGGCTCGTGGGAGGCGGGGAAACTAAAATGGTGGACTTTCCCCCTCTGCTTTCCTAGTTTATGTATTATGCATAATGGGAAGGCACTAGCCACAAGAATGTGATGTGTCTTTTTTGCTGCTCAGCATCTTCAGCTGGTAGCACCAGCCAATGCTGTGGCTCACTTGAGCACGGAGGAGCACAGAAACTTCCCATCGCTATGGTTCAATGCATGGCGCGGGAATTCTCCAGCCTTGGGTTTCCCAACACTTTGGTCCGAACGCACGGTCGTGTAGCTGGAGTCCTGTTACTACAGGTATAGCCATAAATCTCCCCATATTCCAAGGAGCATGCGGAGCCTAATTAGAACGGGATGGCTTTAGTCATTTCTTTCTGCCCTTCGCCAGCGTTGTATCTTTCTATGGTGATTTAGAGGCTCATAACTCCTCAAGGCACACCAAGACTAGCCCTCTGCCCTAAGCCTGTATTCATGAAGATTCTCAGCTACTCCACAGCTTTCATAAACATTGTCTAAGAAGACGCAATAACATGCACTAATGCCGGTTGATGTTGTGGTTAGTCCGGGTATGTTACGCTGCAGCAGTAGAGCCCGAGACAAGCTACTCTCTGTATCCATGGCAGCAACACGGAGTGTATTCGCAATATAACTGCAGCTTGGGTCTCACTCAGAATGACAAATACAAGTCGTGTGGTCCTATTTTAACTTTAAGACTCGGCAGTATTTGCAGACTGTGGGGGCTCGAGCGGCCACGTTTTGGACAAAGACGAGACAACGTGGCCGCCTCTTCCATCGCCATCGTGTAATCATCCACCAATCCTCCTTCCCCCAAAACGTGGCCGCCATGCTCGCACAGAGTCGTTTATATCGCAGAATGCAGCCATGTTCAGGTCGGGGGAATTGCTTTTTATTAATGGAACGGCGGCCCCGAGGAGATATATGATGAGTTGCGCCAATGAGGGCTTCTTAATAGCCTTTCGGGTGGGGACAGCTACACAAAAGACCTGAAGACGGATATGGAGAAGCAGGATCCCTGTGGCCCCATGATTTTTCTGCGCTGTGCCGTCGTCTGCAGGTAAGCAGGACCGTTGTGTAACGTGAGATATTAGGGTTCCAGGCTGGATATGCTCTGATCTCAATAGGCTATTACCGGTTAGTCAAAAACACGTAGAATCACGCTGGATATAGAGTTTCATGCTGCTCGAAGGCTCAATCTACTATACTGTGAGTGATGATATATATAAACTCGTGAACATATTTGAAGATGTGGGGTTGAAGTTGGGTAGGAAGTGAGTCTGGCCAAGCTCACGTGCCAAGCAAGGGTATAGTTTCCTTGGCGATCTGGAACAGTCTGTGACTAGACTTAAATTGCGCTAGCTTGGTACTCTAAAGGCTGGGCTGGGCTGCAAGTATCATCATATCATCATACCGGAATTCGATGGCCGTCCCCCGTCACATTTTCTAAAGATCACACCAATATGAAGGCCGGGTTAGGCTATCGATCTTATCTGCATCTAGGTTCCAGCTCCCTCGTCAACCGAACACAGCTGGCCGTTGATGGGGGACTGAAAAGAGAAAGCCACTGATGGTCTAGGCTTTAGGGGGGGGGGGTGATGGCTGCAGTACCAAAGTAGGTATGTGTGTGTTTTCCTTTCCCCCTTCCTCTGTCATGGATCTTCTTCTCCCTCCTCGCCATGTATGTGGTGGGGGTTCTACTCTGTCAGGTATCGTCAATGCGCCTCAGTGGCATTTTGCCCTCGTCCACCTTACCTGATCGGGCTACCACCTTCTTCCCCCGGCATTGGACCCCTACTCGTCCTTATTCTTTTTTGTGAAACCCAATCTCCTCCATTCCCGTATACTCGGTACCTCCTGTCAGATTTTGCTTTTCCTCTTCCCAGGCGTAGGACAGTCTTCAGCAACGATGTTGATATAAGATCCCTTTCCGGTTTCATGCTTCGCCTGCTGTCTGTCACAAACACTTTATCTCGACCGCTCTATCATCCAAGATCCTGCTCGTCTTCTCATACCACTACCAGTATGCCTGCTCAGAAGACACTTGTATACCTCATGCGTAGAGATCTTCGCGTATTCGATAACCCTGTCTTCCATGCCCTGTCCAAAAACGGCCATGGATTTACCCACCTGTTGCCTCTTTATGTCTTCTCTGCTAAACAAATTGAGGTGTCTGGATTCATTCAAGGGAATGAGAAAAGTCCGTTTCCGCTCGCTAAAAGCGAGACTGCTGGATTCTGGCGTTGTGGACCTCATAGAGCCAAGTTCCTTGCGGAGAGTGTGTGGGACCTGAAAGAAGGATTGAAGAAGCTCGGAAGTGATCTCATCATCCAGGCTGGTTTTCTCGGAGATGTTATCACTTCGATGTTGAAGGAGACCAATAACATTGGTGCGGTGTGGATGACGGGTGAAGAAGGCGTTGAGGAGAAGGATGAGGAGGAGAGTGTTAAACAAGCCTGCGACAATCACCAAGTTGAATTTAAGCTCTGGGTTGATGAGAAGTATCTCATAGATGAGTATGTAACTCTGGCCCCCACGAAAATTGAGTACGCAAAGTGACATATCGGCTACATCTGCTACATCTACCGTGTGGAATCACAGATCCCAGTTACTAACCAGCCACAGCCGTGACCTCGTCAAACTCAAGGATCCCCAGGATCTGCCAGATGTGTTTACGAGCTATCGAAAGTTGATGGAGCCACTTTGTGAAGCCACTCGGGATGTTCTGCCAGATGTAAGCGACTCCACATATCATGTGCAAGTGTACTTTCACGGTTTTGTATTACAGTGCTGACGTGGGAGTTTTCAGATCGATTCGCTACCTGATCTTCCTCAAACAGTAACACCTCAGAGCGCACCACTCATAATTCCCAACTCACTAGATGGCATCTCAAAGGCATTGCTAGCCCCATTGAGCGGCGCGCCACTGATGCAGGATCCTCCTGCCTTCCCGTCTGAGGCTGTAACTGTCCATCCATTCATAGGCGGAGAAACCAACGCACACGTACGCCTTGATCATCTTATGGCGTCCGGAGCAATGACGAATTATAAAGACACCCGAAATGCTCTTCTTGGCAAAGATTTCTCCTCCAAGCTTTCTGCATATCTCGCTATCGGCTGTATCACCGCACGTCAGATCAACGCATCTCTCAAAGCATTTGAGGACGGAAATAATGATGCCTGGAAAGGCACGCATGGATATGGTGAAGGTGAGAATGAGGGCACGAAAGCCATGCGTTTTGAACTTCTATGGCGTGACTATATGCGTCTTTGTACTCGCAAGTTCGGTAGAAGGCTCTTCCGGCTTTCGGGATTCAAGCAGCGCAAAGATGCCAGCGAGAAGTGGTCTAGTCCAAACAATCTGAGGGATGGAAAGACTGCTGAGGACATAAATACAACCATCCAACGGTTCTTAAATGGTACGACGGGCATGGGACTCATTGATGCTAGCCAACGTGAGCTCTTTCACACCGGATATACGTCGAACCGTGCAAGACAGAACGTTGCGAGTTTCCTGGCTAAGCATCTGTATATCGACTGGCGTATTGGTGCTGAATGGTATGAAAGTATGCTAGTGGACTACGATCTCTCGTCGAACTGGGGCAATTGGCAATACGTTGCTGGTGTCGGCAATGATCCGCGCAATGAAGCGAGAGTTTTCAATGCGGTAAAGCAGAGCTATGATTATGATCCTAAAGGTCTGTACATCACGACCTGGATGCCAGAGCTAAGGAAATTGGAAAACCCGAAGGAGATCTTCCAGAGCTGGACCATCCCGGTTGAGGAACGAGAGGCAAAGGGCGTCGCAGGATTGGTGATGTGCGAGAATCCATTAAAGCGAATCGAATTCACAGTTGGAAAACGTGCCAATCATGGGAGGCATGGGTGGATGTACCGTGGATTTGGTCGCGGCCGTGGCGGAAGGGGTGGAGGTCCTGGGTGAGTCCTCCCACTATGCTTCATATACCCATTGCTGACACGCTCCTCAGAGGCGGTGGGAACAGTAGTAGTGTTGGAAACAACCATCACAATGGCTATAACTCTGGTCGTAATTCATGGCGTGGCGGAGCTGGAGGACAAGATCAATATACCAGCAATTATGGCAGCGGTTATAGTCATGGTTATAATAACAGCTATAATAACTTTTATGGAAATGGAAGTGGTAACGGTAACAGAGGCAACTATGCCAGCCGAGGATATGGCTCTACCAGGGGCCGTCTTCGAGGACAAGGACAAGGCGGTATCGTCATCTAGTTAGCGTGATACGTTTGCTTCAGTTTCAAATATGCACTGGAAACAGGAACATATTGCCGGGAGCCGGCTCAGTGTGCTCAAGTACGTGAATTTATAACCAAGTAGCTGTAGTTCTAACTAGCAGAAAAAATACCTCACATTCAGTTGATATAGTCCATCGTGGTATCGCATCTGTTGTGGCTGTGAATGTACCTCAAAGATGGCTCCCTCGACCTCTTTCGGTCACCCATTTCTTACCTTGTCCTGAATATGAATATCCCAGGCATCCCAACTGTCAGAACCATTTCCGGTTAAAGATCACATATTACAATTTTGTGCATCGAATACCCTACCCTTGTAAAAGATTGGTCCTGACGACGATCTCCCACACTCTACAAAGATCCTAGCCATCGAACTCGATATGTCATCATGTTTTCCGCTGCATATCGTATCACCATTTGGTCGAGCCACAAGGAATGGCTCATGCATCATGATTCCACTCTATTCCGTACAGTAGCGATTACTCATTGTATGCTATCTTATACTGAGAAATCCAAGCAGTCGTGCTGGGGTGGCGGGATATATACCTAGCAACACCTGGAAAGGGACAATTCCAGTGCGTTGGTTCAAGCTAAGAGTCGCCAGTTGGAAGGTTGTATGGCTGTAGAGAACTAGTCTTACATGCTATTGAATTTTAGATATTTGCATCATTCTACGTCACATGGCATCCGCTTATGCAGTACGCTTATATATATACTACGACTGTATCTTAGCTTCGTCAGACCTGGTTCTTTCCGTGCGTACACCGAGGGACCTGGATACCACCCCCTCACACAGGCATTGCAACCCGCAGTAAGAAACGATAACGGATATATCCCTCTTCAACTTCTCGTCGTTCTCGATAGCATCGCCTTGCCGCAATTTCATATCCGCCATAATACCGATGACAGAACTATTAAATCTGACTTGAAAAAATTCAAAATTACCAACATAGGCGCCGACTAGCAGGCCTAATTCCTCTTACAACTCATCTCTCTAACATCCCCCCCTTTCCTCCTCCTATGATTTCCCGTGCTATCTTTGAAGCAGAGACTTTGCCCCCTTCACGCTCCTAGGCGGGAAGCTAAACCTCAACTCCAGGGATGATCAAGATCCTAACATTGCTTTATATAGGAGGGTTATTTGCTTTGGGGAGAGCTGTTTAGGAGCGCTAATATTACACAGCATGTTATGGTGGGGATGATGAGCAATATGATATTCACGCTAGATGCACTCGACAGCGAGAATGGCGAGCTGGATATGTAGGATGGCGAGTTCGAGTGCGCATTAATATGTGCGTGCTCTGATGTGGTCTAGTATTCATGCCTCATAGTTTTTAGTTAGGGTGTTGATTGGGCTTGGCTAGTATAGGATGTGTAAGAGACGTCAGATTCCGAAGCTTGAGCAAATTAATAGTATATGAGTGTTATAGAAAGCCACAGAGTTCATGCCAAATAAAGAGACATATATAAAGACAAGGCAGATGAATTGGAGCATTCGCTCTCGATTGGTTCACCCATGGTCTTGATGGAAAGCTGTGATTTTTCTGGTATCTTTTCAATAAAACATTTATTCTATCTCCTCGATTCGGGGCTTTCCACCAATTCTCGAACTTTCTGCCACCAGAGGCCTAACAGACAACCCTGCAATCTCTCTTATCTCTGTCTGATCTTCTTGTACTGTTATTAGAGACTTTAATTGCCATGTTTGCAGACCCTCGATAACATCTCTTGAGTGCTGGCGCACTAAACCATCATTATCGGTATCTTCAACGTACTTCAGAATACGCTGCACATCATCTAGACTTTGACCAGCAAACCCAAACCCTAGTTTTCTGCCTTCATCACGAGCTACATCCAATGCTCTAACCAAACTCATTATCAATAAAATTGCTGATCGACGCAAGATACCCTTCTCAGGTTCAGGCTCTAGTGTAAGAATGTGTATGCTCAGATCAACCGAAGTCGATATAAGGGTTGATCCCACTCCATCCACATTTGATTCAATTCCATATCCCAAAATGGATAATGCAGAAGCCCGTATTCTTATGTCTTCTGTGCCGCGTTTGCTCTCCCAGCCAGAGACTATTTGGGCCAATATCTCGTTCTCAGGTGTCATTTGATCCTCTACTTGAGGTACTTCACCACCCCAAGCATCTTCGGCATCTTTGTCTTTCTTCTGTTTTAACCGCGCCTCTTTCTCTTGTTTCTTCTCGGTCTTGGGTCTGTAGCCTCTCCGACCAGCAATTGATAGCAAACCCTCACAAGCGCTTCGCGCAATCTCTCCGGAAAAGGATGCTGTTGAGTTCTGGATCACCTGTAGCAAAGCTTCTCCATAACGAAGTCGTTGATCAAGGTCTGCGTCTTCATTAACATCTACATATCGCTCTACTAGATCCTTCATGACAGCCTTAGGATGCTCTCTAGACAGCTCAATAAAAGACTTGATAATCCGGAGATAAATGTACTCGTCGCCATCTTGGAGGAGTGAAGAGAACAGTACAACGATAGCCTGGATATTGACCACTGGACTGTTGGCTCCCAGAAGTCCAGAAATTAGCTCCAAGCCTTGGACACGAACTGGAGGTGGTGATTCTGCAGAGGTGAGGTATTGAAGAGCTAGGCTATAGTTTTTGTGGTCTTCCGCTAGCATTTTAGCACTATTGATCGAGGCGCCTTCAGCATCGTCAATATCTTTTCGAAACCTAAGCACTAGCAAGAGATTCCGTGCGGTTGAGGAGATATCGAGTTCGGATTCCTTGCTGATTTCTTCCAGTGCCGCCTTAATATTGGCCAGGGTGGATTCTGTATCCTCAGTCTCCCGAAAGTTTGGAGACTCTAAAACGATGGCCAGAAGGCTTAGAGCAATGGACGCCAAGTCTTCGTTGCTCTTGGATATATGACTGAAATCTGACAAGACTTGCCTGACTATTTCAAGAACTTGTCGCGAATCATCTACCAGTTTTGCGGGTATCAGCTCCATCATCTTCAGCAAGACCCTGACCTCAATTAGATGTCTTTCTAAGTCCACCGAACTCTCCTCTCGTACTGGTCGCAATAGGATAGTAGAAGTATTGCTGTTGTGTGAGCTAGTAAACCATCCTTTACAAAGCTTCACAAATAATTGTGAGATGTCAGAGCCTAATTCTGGCATAGACCCAATGCATATTACTAAGGCCGTTGCCGCATTATCAATTGAAGCCATATCTGCGGGGATTTTTTTCTGATCTTGATCGCTGCGAAGCTGAATCTGAATTCTTCCATCAGCGGAAGAAGCGTATTTCCACGAGGAATATTGTGAGCTATTCGGACTTAGCCGCCCATCAAACATTAAATTCCCAACAATGATATCTAGATTGCTCTGGCTATTCCTCTGACTAATATTCCTCATTTCTTGCTTAGAAGTGGAAGAAAGTTGTAGTAAGATCTTCAAGAGCTTAAGTGCGGGCTTTCGGAACTTGGCATCAGCCAATTCGCTAGTTTTCTGCCATGATGATAGTGACCAAAGCGGTAGAAGAAGAGGCTGAAGTAAACGCTTTGTCAGAGAAGGATGTGGATGAAACGCCACCAGAGAGGTGAGTCTTTGAAGGCTTCCAGCCAGTTGGGAGGGCGAAGTGAGTGTTCGAGGGCCTAGCGTTAGTTTTTCTGTATGCAAGATTTCCTCTGCCAGCACCAGCGATGGGTCTATGTGACGGAATATGGGCTCAACAAAAGTTTTCCACCCTGCCATACCTGTGTTTTTCAGCAAACCAAAAACAAAGATACTGTGAGAGACATACCAGGAGCGCCGTACGCTTTCCTGCCTAGTATCCCAAAGCCTATTATGAATGCAGCTACCCTGTCCATCTCAGGCTCGCCTTCTCCTTCAAGTAATGATAAAAGCTGGTGAGAGATGCCATCAAACCAGCGATCTGGCGACATTCCAGCTGGTGGAGTGGAAAGAAGTCGAGACGCAGCATTCAGACCCTCATGGGTTATCGCAGCACCTTTGCGAGGATTGGCCTCTACATTATACCCTGCACTACTTGGATGAACAGAAAGGACAAATTCAATAGTATCCTGAACACCTCTTCTCCTCAGCGGAAGAGTTGCCAAAGATGATATTATTGGCGCTCGAAGCCACGGTTCTGTTCTGCCAGGCTGTACAAGAAGATTCAAAACCGGCAAAAGCGCCAAGGTTCCTGTGCTATAATCGTTCAACCATGACATTACTAAAGTAGTGGCTCTCTACTTACCTCGCGATCAATGATTCAAACTTTTCTTTATTTGGCTGGCGTGTTTCGTCTGGCAGCTTAGGATTGAAAGCCAACTGCCCACATTGGAGAAGGTCATCGACCAACGGCGGATGGCTTCTTTTAGAGGGCTTGTAGTCTTGAGCCATTTTCACCTTAGATTCACATGCAATTTTCTGCGAGTATCTAGCTTCATAGGTTACAGCAGAGATATAAGGCAATTCTTAGATAATGTAATTTCTGTATCCTCGGTTTTCGAAGATAAGGAAAGTTATCAGCTCATGCTGTGTTGAATATGAAAATCACCAAGAATAACTTCTCTTACAACTCGAAACTTTTAAAATCCTCAAAAGTTGTTTCGTACACTCAAGGTGATGAATCCAAAATTGAACATGTGACACAAAAATCGAGTTTGGTTGTCGTGGTTGTCACGCCAAGATTATCATGTGATCAGGCGACGCGCTAAATCTTAGCGCGTTTAGCCACCATAGTATTTCTCAGCCCAGCCCTTGCTTTCTTCCACTATCTTCACCACCCATTACACTTCAAAAGACCGATTGTAGTGCCATACAGCTCCAATTTCAGCTCTCATATTCAATACATGACCTTGATTGTTCACTGAAGCAGCAGTGTCGAATTTGCCCGAAGTGCAGAGCCAAACACTCAACACGCATCGTCGACATACCAGATATTCCGATCAAGCACAGCCTCAAATCTTCTTTCGCTCCCCAAACCAAGGAGCCTTTGCAAATCAAGCACTTCTCCCTCCTCACAGATTTCTGATCCCAGTTTTCCGAAAGGAATAACAAGTTTCAGAACTTAACCCTAAGTATTCGTCGGTTCTAGCTTTGCGGTCATAGTTGCCTTCCCAAAGTATTAGGATCACTCACAGAGTCGTTGCTGTACCGCCGAAAGGCCGTGTGGCCTTCAATGTAATGATCTAAAATGTTGGAGGGACAGTCCAGATGTCGAAAGACGATAAAACAAACATTTTCCATGAGCCATTCTGGTAAGATCCTCAAATGCAGGACGCTCGTCGGGCTTGTTGGCTGGATATGCTCTGATCACAATGGATCGTCTTCGTCGATGCTAAAGAGGTACATGGGTAGGAGAGACAATGTGGAACAGCTGAAACAGTTCTGCAAAGATCTGCGACCTGGTTTTATTATAGGCTCTCTTGATTCAATAACCGGGGTCTCTATCAACTCCAGAGAACAAGGTCAAGACAATCCTTACAGAGCATGGGTGCTGAACACGGTTTGATTAGCCAACAAACAGATTGTTTGCGTGTTTTCACCGCCTTGCGTCGTGACAAGCCTTGAATTATACTCGCCGGAGTCATTTGCAATAGCATTTGTCGCGAGGTTTCGAATTGGCCAACAAACAAAAACACAATGCAGACAGTCCTTCAACGTGCTTCGGTGCGCTGGATATAAGGCCAACCCGTATGTTCCAGAAGCATCCATGCCCATTTGGCATTCTCTTGATTTAGTCTCAAGAGATGGGACCGTGGGACTCGAAGAAAGCACTAAATCCTTAGCTGTTCAACTGTGAAGATCTCTTATGAGGTTATCAATAGAACATCGTCTCTACCCTATTCAGAAGCCTCGAACCTCGCACCGCCTGCGCAGTCAGCTCACAAGACCAATGCCATGGTACCAACCCCCGGCGTTGTCACCACGCGTGTGATCCCGATCAGCCGCACCAATCTTCTCCTCTAGGCTTGGTCCTATAGTGATGGAGAACGCCGACAACTTCTGTCTCATCCTTGCGATGTCTGTACACTCTTCCTCTGCCTCTCCTCTGCCACTCGGGGACGAACGTAGAGATGCACGCGGTTTTTTGTTGATGTTTTTGTCCGCTTGTTGCCCTACACTTTTGCTTTGATCAAGGTGTGGAGGAGACAAAAACTAATCTCAGAGGGTCCTGCTTTATCAAACAGAAAGGAATTTTTGACTGTGCTGGAATATTAGGCTGTGGACGCTTGCCTGTTGTCTTGAGTCCGGCCTCCTGCTAGGCTTCGATCATCACCGCTGTCGGACAATGCGACTTTGGGACTTTATGAATATGGACTTGTCGTGGATCTGGGGGTAGTAGCAAGAGACTTGAAGTAATGGTGAGGTTCCGGCTAGTATGCAATGTCAAAGTTGATTCGAACACTGGAATTCTGACGTGCAGGGAGATCACAGCACGTCCTGGTCAGGACCCATCTAGAGTTGGAGTCAAAGCTTAGTGCTTGTCTGTCTTGGATAGCGTGCTGCGGTCTGCCCGATCTTCTGGAAGATAGTGTTTAGTGTCTGCTTAGCTGTGTTTCGCATGTTCGAACCTTGGTGTTGAGTATTCTAGCATCTCATGGGTTGTGGGATGAGGACAGGCCTGCGGATGGTAGTCCTGGGTTGTCTCTAGCTTAGCTTTGGCTTATAGAGACAACCCCTCCGGTGTTGGAGATAAGTCTACCTGCTAATACTAACTTTACTTGGGGCTAATATTTATAGGAGACAAGCTAAGTTGGGATTATGCGGCAAGCTTTGATTGATATGGAACATATATTCCGCAGATCATAATTGAAATGATTGCATTGGGCTGGCTGGTAACATTAAGCGTTTATAGTTGGAGCTGGAACGAGCATGTCGGATTGAATTTTGCTGAGCAGAGCTGAGTGAACAGGATCCTGAAGCATGCAAAATTGGAAACGAGCTCGAAATTGAAAAGGTTACATTGCACTCTGAGGAGGTCGTAGAAACGGATGCGTATCGCAACATCACTAGCTGAAACAGTACATATGCCTTTAGTAATCATCTCCCAAGCCCGTATCTCCCTGTCTACAATGGTTGAGCTCTTGAATTTTCCCCGATAGAATTCTGGTCACGCGCCCATGTTTCTTGTTTGTTCCTTCGCGATTGCAAAACATATAGGGTTTGCAAGCCTATCTACAGTACACTGCGTCAGATTCAGGTTTAAATTCGACCGAGAGTATATATTATTCTATACATGAAAGATGACCCGCTATTCTGGGCAATCTGCTAAGCACCATCTACTTACCCTGTAAATGGCCCACTTTAATTTCCACGACGTCGCAAAGAAAAGTATCGACACTGCGTCTGACTTCAACCATCCATCCCAGCATGAAGCGTGTTGCGCAATTCCCTCTCCTAGAGGGCAAATTAATCGCTCGCAGCTACTCGAACTATCAACAAGTCCCGCACATATCCAAAGGCTATGTTTGGAATAATGGTCCAACCAATGGTCTTAAGCCCGTCGCAACAGGTTTTAGCCAAAGACACCTGCATACTACAAGCTCGAAAGAAGCCATAGCATCTGACATATCTGTAGTCGGTCCCCCGCCCAAGGCTCCCATACCCAGTGCAGAACATGTAGATTCAAGGGTGGTCAGGAGACGGAAACAAGCAGAATTGTTGAAAAGAGGCCAAGATCTAAGGGACATTGCTGGTGGGAAAGGAAGTGGCACGGCAAAAACAAAGAGATTCTGGAAGGATGTGCATGTGAAACATGCTGAAGGTATTATTTAAATCGGCCATATAAATTACTTAGTGCTAATTCTGCTAAAGATGGTCTGCAAATTCTTCTTGACAAACGACCCTTGCGTCGTCCCACGAAAGATATCCTCAAAATCCCTCATCATAAGCCGCACCTCGCGTCTGCGATAGCTCTAGAATGGGATCTTCTTGTATCAGCCCAACAAGCACTCCGCCATCACCTTATTCCCCTCACATCTCTTGTGTCCCGAGCTCTAGATATTGCAGATGAAGACACGAAGGGTACAGGAGATACGCGAGCCAGCATTGTGAACACTGTGATGCGATATCTAGACACAGACTCTCTCCTTTGCTGGGCACCAGAAGCAGAAGCTGATCCTCCAGGATATGAAACACATGTGAATAGGACAGAAAGTTTGAGATCAATTCAGATAAGAACCGCGAGGCCAATAATTCAATACTTGACAGAGAGAGTCTGGCCTGGCATCGAGATTATTCCGGTGTTGGATCCTGATAGCATTATGCCAATTCCGCAACCACAAATGACACAGGACGTTATTCGAGGCTGGGTAAGCGGCCTACCTGCTTTTGAACTAGCCGGATTGGAGAGAGCTGTTTTGGCTGGTAAAGGGCTCTTAGGTGCAGTCCGTCTCGTGGTAGAATGGAGCCCGGAGCTATCGCATCTCAAAGGGGACCAGGGGGATGTAGGACAGAAATTCGGCATCGAGGAAGCGGCAAAAGCTGCCAGCCTGGAGGTGGATTGGCAGACCGGGATGTGGGGAGCAGTGGAAGATACTCATGATGTTGAGAGAGAAGATATAAGGAGGCAGCTTGGCAGTGTTATATTATTGGTATCTGGGCAGAAGACTTGAAATTGTAACATACATAAAAGCTGCATTTGTACTTATAACCAAGGGGCATAGATTATGAAGGTAGAAATCATTACAACCTACCGAGACTAGGTAGACTCGAAATCTTACATTCACCAATTCCGAGGCATATAGTCCGGCCTAAAATTCCTAAGGCTTCCATGCCTACCAACTCTTCTAAGAAGAACAAAATGATCTTGTCTTTCAACTCCCTCCTATCTGGCAGCTAGTAGTCCAGTCTTTCGGAGTAGCTGTTGGTGCGTGTGTTAGCTATCTATTCTAGTTACACTGAAAGAACTTGAAGAAAGTAGAAATGTCAAGCCGCATTTGTCGCAAAGGTGCTTGCCCAAATAAACTTGTTTCATGATGTATATGGGGAAAAGCAAACTATCGATAATAAACCACAATCGATATAGTTATTAAGTTCCATATGCCGGATTTTATGTGCACCAGGATTTTTTAGTTAGTGATTGTTAGGTAGGCGATGTGTCAAAGAACTTAGTGACCCATTTCGACTCGCGCTTGCTCCTTTGTCTGATTGTTCTTCCTTGTTTTGATTATATTTGCGGCCGCCACAACCTTGCAGCAATATATTTCAGCATATCTTATGACTGGTCGAAAGTTTGTTTCCACTCTTGTTGAGACACTTATATATCAATTTTTCGTTTAGCCATTCAAGTTTATAACCCCAGATACTCTTCTTATCGAAGCCACGCCATTTTAGCGGCCAAAAATTCTGTCACTGTTCCGTCCAGCCTGTATTCATCACCTAATTAAGAAACTTCTCGCCGCTGCCAAAAGGTGATGTGCATTTCTAGTCGCAGAGAGGTCTATGCAGAAGCTCCATCACCAGCAAGCCGCAAACCCAAAGAAAACTAAATTCCCAAACGGCTCATTGCTACGCAACATGTCGCACAGGATGGTGACCGACCCAAACATCTCTTCGCAACTACTTCTTAAAGATGCAATCGAGAGGTACCTTCAGGATGTCCCTAATTTACTATCCAAGGCGCCACAGATGTTACCGCCTGGACGAATAACAAGAGTCGACATAAGCCTCGGGCTTGGAAATGAACACGATATTGTCCAACAGAATCTGAAAGTTGCACTTGATCATACTGCCTTGGGGCAATGTCTGCCCGGCGTGATTAAGATTCACAAAGCGATTCTAACTTTAGGTAATCTACGTGCTTAGTGGCCACTTATGCCATATACGTCACTGACCACAACGTAGAAGAAGAAGCCCCCCGCAACGATTTAAAAGTACCAGCTTCCAATTCCAATCAATCCCCTCAGAACGACGCTACCATGATTGCAATGTCGGAAAGAACACAGCCAGAGAAAATGCCGTACAAAATTTCATCGGATCGTCGAGCGGAGCTTGATGTTGAGCCTCGCTGTAGGGAAGAATTACGAGCTATCATAGAGCCTGAAACTTCTTCGAAGATACATCTGGAAGGTCCCAGGAGATCACGGAGATTAGCCTCTGCTAGGGGAATCGTCAAACCCGAACCGGAGACTGCAAAAAGATCGCCAACCAGGTCTAATAAGAAGAGCCTAAGGTCTAAGAAACCTCGCTGATACGAGAAGCAATATTTGGTCAAGTATCACAATGCAGGTATTGATTTCTGAGAGTGTTCCGGGACTTTTCCATGAAACCAGCAACACTAGAATTTGAAGTGGAAGAATATGGAATTTTCTGCTTGTTTACACTTAGGCGCTAAAGTTAAGTGTGCTACGCCACTCAGATTACCATATTTTCATGGTTGTTCTCGAACTTGAACCACAGCGGAGTCCGAAGATTCATAAAAATAGCCAACATTTCATGGAGGACTAAGAAGGCACGTAGTTGCTTCGTGGGACCCTTTCTTGACTGCTCAGACTGATTTCATCAGGCATGTATTCATTTTTGAAGCTTCCTTTTGTGCTCTGATGTCTTCTCTACCTCAGGATGCCTCCAGATTTTCACTCTATGTTTAACATCGTGAGAACTAGAGATTGGCCATGGGGCGGTTCGTACCTCTATGGAGTAGTGAATTTCTATCGTTGCAAAGTATATTTTCACACTTCAGTTCAAATTAAAATGTTGACTACCTTAAGGAGTTCCCGTCGTAGGAATGAGGAATCAATTCATATTCTAATAATTTAATCCTCCATAATTCCATCCTCTGTCCTTCTTTATTTTCCTGTCATCATATTCTGCATACAAGCGCTTTAACTGGTACCCTACACATTTGTTTCCGTTCACGATAGCCACATGATGCTCTGCGAGCCCCTTATAGTCTCAGGGATGTTCTAATCTGCATTCCCAAGTACGCCGTAAATTTTTGGACAAGTTCAAGACACAAACAGCGCTATTGATTTAGAAGGAAATTTCAAGCCATAGATGAACGTCTGCGCAAAAACCACAAAGTGACAACAGAGCTTTTTGGCAGAGACTCTCGTGATACCCCAAACTCCCCTCTCCAAGGATCTGCCACTTCTAGTGTGCATGGATCCCGTCTCAAATGAGAATATACTAGGTTTCGACTTCAACGATGATGCCAACCTATCTTCTCAGTCCCTCTTTATCAAGCTCCATAGTGATTCTCCAATACTTATTAATCGTTCAAGCCCAAAAACAACCACTACAGCTTTGATGTGCCTAGTCCAGCATCAAAGTAGCAAAGGCGCTACGAAGGCTACCGACATTAAGCCTCGCCATGAGCAAAAACCAGCGAAAAGGAAGAAAGCTGGATCTCACAAATCCTCCTATATGCCTAGTTTCTTAGACTAAATTAAGCATTTGAAGTCAATCACCAAGGAGCAAGATGCGTCAAAGAGCAAATGAGGAACCAAACACAATGCGGGAAGATTAGGAATGCACCATTAAAATTCGCAGGCCTTACAATTTCTGCAATGGAACGTAGCTCTCTTGTGGCTCATCACGCTAGGCAATATCAATGGCGACCACAGGCAAATCAACCACCGCCGTCCACACCCGGATCTTTCAATCCCGCCCCGTACAAACCTGCTCATTTTGAATCAATCCCTTTTACCCTGCGGTCTAATACGCCTGCCATTTTTGTGCCTGTTGACCTAGTGTGGAATCGGGCATCGAGTTCAGGTTATCCTATGCGGATAATCCAGCGCGAAAGTAATATGTCTCCTCGAACTGAGATTGGGCTTCAACCTCATGATGCTCCTCCATCCATGTACACTAAAATACCGCCGACACCACCAACATCTATGGTAAAACAGGATTACATACGGCAGCAGCCTCTATCTCAATCGACATCATCCACTCACCAGCATTTCGGCGTCCAAGCGGCACAGCCATATGCGCAATATAATCTCATGAATCAGCAACTCAATATTCAACCGCGGCCTAGTGGTCAATGGCCACTGGTGAAATTACAATAACTCTATTAATCAGCCAACCAGCTTCCAGCATTAGCACGGTATTCAACTCTTAGTCATAGTGTTTACGTACAGAATTGAGGTTGTGTCATAATAATTTTCAAGTCAAAGCGATCTTCATACTTTAAAATTTTATTATTCTGTGTCACATAGATCTTGTGACACAGTTGATCCAAGCCGGTCATCGTTGTATTGTAGCCTTTTACTTGATACACAGTCGAACGGACCTTAACGTCGAGTATTTTAAAGGATGATAGTTCTTTGAAAGTTACAGTTTACCTTCCTATTCCCAACTAGAAGGAGTTCTATGCCACCTTCCCCAATCGCCTCTCCTTCTCAGTATTAGGTGCCATGTGCCAACGGGATCAAAATCAGTAAAGGAGCTAGTATTATCACGAGATATTGACCCCTAAAATCGAATACTATACCCCAGGCAGTATGAGATTTCAAATAGCTATACGTATCATGGCAAATTTTGCAACCTTATATTATATCATACTATACTATTAGGTTACTATAATGCTAACCTTAAATAAAGCTATTCACAATTAGTAATACGACAAAAGCATAGCTCCTTTTAAAAAAAAGTAAGCTTCATTTCCACTTGTTTTTAACCTTTGCAGTGGCTTTTTAACCTGGCTTGCTAGCTTTGGCAAGATCTTAGTATATTGCCAATATAATATATATATATATATATATTTTTTCCTATATATATATACTACGAAAGACTCCGCCGCCAAGTTTTCCGGGCCACGTGATCACACCATCAAAAATTCTCTGGACCCTCCCTCCCTCGGCGGCACGTCGGGGCGCGGCTACTTACGAGGGATCTCCTTCGAGCTTGCGAGAAGGCTGAACCTCGTATGATATAAAATCAAATTTTCATACTAATACTAGCGCTCTACGAGATATCACATACTAATATTAGCGTAGTATCAAAAAGTCGATCTCATATGTCTCGAGACTCGATATTACTAAATACTACGATACTAGCTCGTTCACTGGTTTGTATATTCTCCCCAGGTGAAGCAGATTCGATCATGTGCAATACAGAGGAGCGCGCTTCGAAAGATAGCACAAACAGCGAGCTGCTCGCATCCTAAAAGCGATATACGGTTTTGTTATTGTAGCAAGTTTGTCAAACTCTGAAATCCAGTTTATTATGTATACATTCACCAGAAATATGGGTCAATATCCTAGAAGTCAACCAATGATAGGCCACGCTTCTCGTTGCCTCAATTAACCTAACATTTACTTCCGGACCATTCCTTCCAAACTCGATTCTTAAATTTTGGCGCAACAAAGATTTCTAGGCGTTTGAATTTTGAGTTCTAATGCGCTATTAACTCATTGAAGCTTGGAAAACGCCTGCAGTTCATCTCTTCCAAAATGACGACGCGAATCCCAACCACGAACGCGCCGCGTTTGTCAACAGCCCCCAGCTCAATCAAACCGCGACAACTTGTCTGCCCTCCTATTTAATCCGTGCTCATTCCCTCCCACTGACCATATCATAGTCACATCTCCATGCACAGCTCGCGCAGCTGTCTGCAAATCTAGCGGATCTCGAAAATTTACTGCGGATGACGAGCGTACAAGCGGAATCAATTCGGGGACTTGGTGCTTTTCATGGTGGCTTGTAGGTTCTTCTGGCCGAGAAATGGGGACGGGGTGGTAGTTGATGCGAGATGAGGGGCTGATGGGGATATAGGTTCATGGCTGCGAGTAAGGTTCTTGGAGAGGAAACGATTGCTGGTGCGGCGGGGAACCAACAACAGCAGCAGAGAAGCAGCGGAAGCGATGCTTAAGAACACGTAATAATGAGCTACGATGATGATTTATGAGGCATGATAATGGGATGTGAATATAGTGGTTGGGAGACTAAACTTGAGGTCGGGGATGGGGGATAGTTTCCAGGATTTAGTAGGAAGATGGAACCAACAATAATAGTATATACCCATATGTACAGTTCTGAAGAATCAAATACACTTCCTAGCAGAGCTCCCAATGGCTAGATATTGCAGAGGCGTACAGGCCACTTTTTCACCAGGTACCGATAAACAAATTCCTAATACCTGGCTACCTTCTTCACGTTCTAGAGAAGATTCAACTCGAGCTAGTTGCTCGCCGGCGCTAATTTTATCATCGGCAAATATCTCATATACCACCAAAAAGTGGCCATATATCTGATATACCATACTTTTTTTGACGAATATCTCAAATACCATCTTTTGTTTCTTGGCGCAAATGTATAGTATTTGAGATATTTATTAACTAAATGATAGTATATAAGAAACACTTATATATCTCGTATACCATTATTTTGTCGCGACACGCTGCAGCAATACAACACACGCAGCAGCGAACGTTGTAGCAATAGTATTACTATAAAGTGTATTACTGCAGTATGTATTTTATTGCTACAATATGTATTATGTAGCTATAATATATGTTGTATTGCTATAGTGTATGTTACGACACTCTGTAGCAATACACGCTGTAGTGACACACGCTGTAGCAACACGCTGTAGCGACACATGCTGTAGCGATACACGCTGTAACGACATATGTTGTAACGACATACACTGTAGTAATGCAACACACGCTGTAGCAATACAATATATACTATACAATACAAACTATATTAATACTATTGTTATAGTGTATGTCGTTACAGCGTGTGTCGCTGTAGTGCAAGTCGTTTCAGCGTGTATTACAGGCTTTACAGTGAGTGTTAACGAATATCTGATATACTACACATTTGTTGACATATATCTCATATACCATAAAAGCGGTATATAAGATATTCGTCAAAAAAAGTATGGTATATCAGATATATGGCCACTTTTTTGTGGTATATGAGATATTTGCCATTTTATCATTGATGGGCATGGTTGCCTTTTAACGGATCATGATCCGACAGAAGGTTTATTCACTAAAAACGTGAATAATGAGGTTTTGGTCTGGCTATCTTTGCAATCTTTGAAGTCCAACTTCAATGCCTAGATTCTTTTGAATATTCACATCCTTGAGAGTTACAAGAGCTTAGAAAGTCCCAAAAAACCAATCCCGTAGCTCAGGGTTTCAACACGAGCTACTGATCGCTTTAGCGGATCTTTGAAGCTGTGCAGGCGAATATTATAGAGCGTCTGATGGAGTGTATTGAAACTTGTAGAGCCTTACAACAATACAAATAGAATGACTGAATTGACATTCTATATTACATAAAACAAAGAACCAGACCATCAAAGCTCCCAAATAATGATTACTAAGCTCACCCGCTTGGCGCGCTGTGGTTCTAACCCATCGGTTCAGGAGCTCCTAGCACATCTGACAGGATCAAAATGGCACTCACTCAGCATGTTTTTGATAGAAATGGGGACGTCTTTCTCTTATTTTGTACAGTTGAAGGCAGCGAGAAAGTAGATATCCAGAGTGGCTCCGAGGAGGTGACAGAGAGAGAAGACAGGGCGGCAGAGAGTGAAGATGGAATTGAATTCCACAAGCCCGCGTCCGACCAAACCACAAAGACTAAATCTGCCCAATCTGATAGCCTCGAGTATACAATATCCATGCGTGTCTCATCCAAGCACATGGCTCTAGCCTCAGAGGTCTTCAGGGCTATGCTCCAACCAAACACCTTCAAGGAAGGGACAGAGTTGGCTACCTCCGCCACGGCTGAGATATCACTTCCAGACGACGACCCTGATGCATTCCTCATACTCTTGAACATCATACATGGCCAAACTCGGGACATTCCCAGAAAAGTTGAATTGCTGCTGCTCTCCAAAATCGCTGTCTTAGTAGACAAATACAGGTTACACAAAGCTGTGATCTTTTTCTCGGACACTTGGGTTGATGCGATTACCAGCGAGCTTCAAGTTTGCCATGATATAGATCATTTATATCATTGGATTCACGTGTCATATGTGTTCTCCAGAGAAGATGAATTCAATACAGCCACCTCATATGCTATAGCTCGCTCTACGGCCTCGTTCGGCGGCGTCGGGATGCCTCTCTTGCCAATCCCCGCCTGCATACTCGGTAGGTTCAGCATACCGTCTGCAATTTCTGGTTATAGAGGGCTAACGATAAAACAGAGGACATCAAAACGTATCGCTTGCGAGACATTAGCGCGATTTATCAGATTCTTCACTCAAGCATAGAGGGACTCCAAGGTCCTGAAAATCGATGTCAGCGGAGGGACAGCGGCCTAAGAGCGGATTGTGATGCTATGACACTCGGAAGCATTCTGAGAGGTTGTAAGGCATTGGGGTTGTATCAGTCACCCGATCCAACGTACCCACAACAAACTCGCGAATTTGTAATGAACCAGATGAATGCCCTTGAGTACAGAGGGTTGTGTGACCAAGCAAACAGACCTTCTGTGCAGGAATCTGATTATCGAGGACCGACTCATGGACTTCGTGAGAATAATGACGAGAAGCTAGATGCAATTCGCGCCAAATTTGGCGGATTGTTCTTGAAGGATTCACGGCAGGCCAGAATGAAAAATAGTATATGAAACTATCAAAAACAACGTAGTCATACACCTATATCATTCTACACTCGAGGGCCATTACTTTGTTCAGAGAATGTATATCTACAACCGTTCCCACACCCAAAAAAATACAGCCGCTATAAACCATCCATGTCAGACGCCATCCCCCATATGGCCGATTTCAATCTCCCCCATATTGTTGTATAATGAAGAGAACGACCAGACTTGAGACCATTATTCATCTGTCTTATATTAATTCATCACCTTAGTCAAACCAACTACCGTGTGCTTTTCTCATATGGGCGTATATGGATCCAGCCTCAGATGTCGTCCCGCAGAGCCAGCACCTATCAAGGAGGAAAGTCAGTATAACCCATCAGCTTCAACGAAGTGTTCATACCAATGAGTTCCACAAACACAAGTCATATGATTGCAACCATATTCTTTCTCTATTGAAATTTAAATCAGCCCCATATTGCCATGATATATCAAAATAGTGTCAGAAGATTGGACCCACCAGTATCCCAGCCGCAGCCAGGGCACTTCTTCAGAGTTGCTTGATACTTCTTTGCTTTGAACTTCTCACCAAATTTACAGGCTTCACAACGCCACAGATTCCAGCTTTCAAATTCTGGTGGTGCTCCTGCAGCACAGACGCGCTCCATAACCCTTTTTGCATGATCGCAGCCTGAGCACCATGCTGAGATCCAAGTGCCCGCTTCGTCGGCGGCTTTTTGAAGGTCTGCTACAGCTTGGATGCCCATCCCGTACTTCGATAGAGTGTTTGCAGCTGGAGCACGTCTGCAAAATGGACAGCAAAGTGCTGCGAAGTTGATTATCTACCTCAGAGTTAGCGATTGCAAGCACTCAAAGTACGAAGCATCTAAAAGAAGGGAAAAGTAAATCGTGACTTACCTGACCTGGGCTATTAATGCCATACCAACCATTTAGGCACTCCCTACAGATGCGCTGCTCACATCCTGTTCGTCCACAAGCACGCTGGAGCTCGGTTTTCCTTTTTGAGGAGGCGCAGAGGGAGCAAGTTCCCGACTGGATTCGCCGACGAGATACCCAGGCTCTAAGCTCGTCAGTGAGAGCTGGCGTATTTCGAATCAACTTTCCACGCAAAGTGAGCTTTTCGACTGCTGGGAATAACTCGACCCTATCACAAAAATCTTCCAAGCTGCCATCAATGTTGGATATGGTCTGAAAGAGAGACCTTTTGTCGAACGGCCTCACCAATTTCTGTTCATTGCGGAGAAGCCAGTTGGGGCCGTTCTCCTTCGAGACCATATTCGCCGTTGCTTGGGTCTCAACAACAGTTTTTCTTCCCTCGTTACAAGCATAGCACCGGAACTGCTTCAAGTCTAGATCAACAGGTCGATATTTCAGAGGCCAGATGATTCGATTGAGACATTGAGAGCATTCTACCACCGGGGCAATCTTTCCCTCACGACAGAAGTGGCATTTTGGTTTGACATTCAAGTTCTCGACATGATAGACAACATACTGTGCCCGGCAGGCACGAATATTGCATTCGACCCATGTCTTGCGACTCTGTTCGTTGTCTTCTTTCTCAACTTGAGCTGTGGTACACGTCTTTCTGATCTCCTGGGTCTTATATTGTGTGTAAAGGCAATGCCCGCACTTGCCCTTCGGGCCCATAATGGTCACTGAGCGTGGGTACTGACAAGATCGACAAACAGCTACTGGTCCGATGGATACCTTGGTTTTCTCAGGAGTCCAGCCAACCAGAGCCGTCAGCGTAGTATCTAGGTTGAGTTCTAACATTTTGTATGATACTAAGTGCTCGAAAAGTAGGCGGTCTTCGTCCGTCAGTAGTGTCTCTGTTGAAGTCTCAGCCTTTTTGTGCCGTTTTTGGAATGCTTCATCAGCATCCAACAAAAGTGTCAAGCAGCCAATATTCCAAGTTTCTGGAATCTCTATATTATTCCAGCGATTCCGCCATGGAGTAATCTCAGAATCGGCAACATCCAAAAGAGGCTTTATACCAAGGCGAATGGCGAGGGCTGCAAGCAAAGCGGCTGGTCTTGCTGAAAGCATGGTTCCTGGCACAACGATATGAAGTAGAATTCTGTGGATGTCAGCTATACTGCCAGATCCAACTAAGCATTACATTACTCCAATTATATGAACTTAATGCATCAAAGTCCTTCCATAATGTGACACTAATAAGGTTTATCAGCGAAAACTCACCTCCAGAATTGACGCTTGTTTTCTGCTGTCGCAAGAGCCATGGGAATTCTTGGCACATCAGTCTCTGATGCCGCTGTAATATGAGCAGGCATATCTTCAGCTGAATTGATATAAGTCAGGCGAGTTAGGACTCTCCCAAGCCGCCTTAATATCTTATAACTATGAGAAACGTGTTAGAATGCCGAATAGCTTATCGCTTTCAAGAACTCTCAGAGCAGGTTCGCTGTTTCTGGAGACACCAGAATATACAAAACATATACACTCACTCGCAAGAACGACTAATATCTAGCAGCTCATCTCTTCGAAAAGACGTTATTGGCTTGCTGAGCTCTTCGTTATCGTCAGTTACAACGCGGGTTGACCCATCGTCGTTCGTACTGCGCAGTTCTCGAGAGAATACCACGGTTGGATCAAGACAAACACATGGGAATCGTTGTGATTTCGGAACAGAGTTAATGATCTCGAGAACCTCAGCTGTGTAGTCATACGATTCCTCAAGCCAGATCTTCATCCGAGTCTGCTCGTCAGCGTTATCGATCCGATTGACTGCCTCCGAGAATGCTGTAATAAGCTCTTCTCTTGCTGAATTCGCTCGATCATTGCAAAATTTCCTCCATAACGAGCCGAAGACCGCATTTAATGATATCGCAGAAACGTCTTCGTCGATAAGCTTCTTAAGCTGATCTACTACAAGAGCCTTATACTTCTCATCAGCACTGTAACGCTCGGCAAAATTCTGCGTAGGTGTTTTCTTCTTTGGCATATGTTTCTTCAGAATATCACTCGTAAGCTTGACCTGGGCAATGTTCTGCGGTCCAGTGGAATGTCTCGCGGAGAAGGACGGAGTGGCGAAGAATTTATTCGCATGAGGGTCTATTTCGTCCACCAGAGTCTTTATGCCTTTCACGTCGATATACCTTGTGAATTTGGCCGGAAACTCAGCGTTTTCAGAACCTGGCTTTCCCGTTCCCATCCATGCCAAAAGTAACTCGATGGTCACCTGAGAAATATTGGAAGGAACAGAGTCATCCAAATGCACGCATGCTCCGGTAGTCATTGTTGTAAGATAGTTGTAGTATGCGGTGTCGGGGAAGTTAGCTCGATAGGTTCCTGAAAGCAGACTGAACACTTGAGACCGTTTATTACCGGTCCGTTTCGAGAGGACGTTGGCCACAGATACCCAGTCGAGAAATGTTGGTCCAAAGCCACCATAGGATGATAGATCAGTAAGTGCATCCTGTTCTTCTTTCAGATATGACTTCCCGTTTGTCAGGCTCCCATTCCCGAAAGTATGAGGAGGTGCATCTGTGTAGTGTAAAATTATGGTTATTGCTTCATCACGCATGAGCTCATATGCTCTTGCAAGACCAGTCTTTGTTGCCTCTGGCCAATCTCCTCCCGTCCCTATTTTCAACTCGCCCGCCATTCTCAAGATCTTGCGTTGATGGTCCTCGGAGTCTGATGACGGTTGAAGCCATCCCGACCATTCCGTAATATCTACATCAGAATACCCAAGTCAGTTCTCTCAATTCAGTTATGTATCGCAGCATCTTCTGTTCTATGGCTTATGCGATATTGAAATCAGAGTATTGTGCCGCAGGAATCTAACTTACCTATATCTGCGTAATCTCGGTACGCCAGCACACCTATTCGGTCGAAACAATCTGTGAGGGTAGATATCGAGATAATCTGCGGCAATGATATCTGAAGTGATTTAAGAGTTTCATTCATAGATGGCGTTGCATCAACCAGGATCAAAAGGTCATAGACCTCTGTGTGAAGATCCATCTCTTAATACGTCAATCTGTATAATCAAATTTCTTGAGTTAGCACTCTTCCTCTAGTGATATTTCATAATCAGACACACGTTCCACGAACCCTAAGTTTCTACGGTGAAGCACTTTGCGATAGACACTATTGCAACAGTCTAGAGTAAAAGCCGTGTGATAAATTCCTGAGACATTCAAGACGGGAGATTTCGGCCTAGGTGTCAGCTTACATGTTACTTAAACTTACATTTACGTCTTGTAAGAACTATTCGAAATGATTGATATTAAGCAGAAGCAAGTGTATACAAGTTCCAGTTTATATATGTAGTCAGCGTGGGACTCACCATATGACTCACTACCAGATGAACTCAATCCATCCTGTTGAGACAGACCAACAACAAATCATGACCGTAAGGCATGAAACCACGCCGCATAACATGCTCCATTTTACATGAAATATGGGTAAGGAATTAGTGCAGTGATTGAGGAGGCAGTGCAATAAACTAATAGCGGCTGCGGCTCGTTGGCACCCAAAGTTAAACATTTCCAGGAAGACGCTTCGAACATTCAGCAATTACTCAAAATCTGGCAAATTTGAGCTGCTGAGAAACTTCTCCATTGCTTTCACTACCACTCGTCCATCTATGAATTCGAAGGCATAATTGTAGAAGCACAGCGAGTGGCAGTAAAAAAAGGAGTTGGGCGATATAAAATGGCTCGGCAAGCTGAACTCAGCCCCTGTTCTGTCAGCCCTGAAAAGATGGAGAACTGGGGGCGGGGCTAGAACATGTAACAAATCCAGTCTTTTGTGATATCTCTTTCTCTTCATGAAAACCTGACCCTACGGAATCCTTTGATTTTTCTCTTAAGCAAAGGCGAAGTGGTTCGAAGAGTGTTTGTTGTCTCAAGTTGCCCTTGTCAGTTCCCTCTCCGGGTCTTTCTCTTTAACCCAGCCGATGACCTCGATAGCAGCTTACCAGGAGAGTAATTTAAGCATCTGAAGACATATAAAACGTCATAGTATCGTACAAAGCGAATCTATCACCGATCTACAATATATCCACCGTCATAATGACCTCCGTATCGTTCTCAGACACCTTACCACTTCCTTCGAGATACCTGATAGAGCTGGCAAATTCGGGTGCACTAAATGAGATATCAAACTCACCAGGCGCCGTGCGTCAACACATTCAGCGCGATGGGCTTGTCAAAGATGGAATAACACGCAAGGCCATATTCTTCGCAATCTACCAGACAGGAAGATATGGCCCTCAGAATGGATTCAGAATTTGTCTCATCCATCAAGGCTTTAAGATCAATGTAGAGGACGAAGCTATTGCTATAGCCGAAGCACAAATTACGCAGGGATTATCTGAATTTATTACGCTCGGGGCAGCTCCAGCTCCTATTCAGGATCCGTGAGCTCGGGTTATGACCTAAATGACCTTTTGGTTCTGTCTTCGGCTCTAGGCACCTCTACCCAAATCAAAATTCTGTGGCACCTGAGTTGTGTACATACCGGTCTTATTTTGCTACTCTAAAAACGGCTCTCTATATCTAGGTCCATAGAAAGTTTCTTGAGATGACAAGTGTTGTCAGACACAGATGGTGGTCTAGCGTGTGGAGAGGATATTTATGAACTAGCCTTCTTGCATTATGTGGCTCTAGCCTGCATGTTCCAGAAAATATCAATCTCGGTCCAAGGACACGAGAGATTGAGGATTTTGAAGTTTCCATCTTCCATTGCGACTCGTAGGTGCATCTTATTGGTTCGACCACTTTCAAGCGTCATCTAGCCTCCTAATATGGTCAAACAAATAGATGATGAGCGCATGGGAACAGATAGCCAACTTCGATCCAAAGCCAAGAGTAGCACCGTAATAATGACCAATTATGGTGCAGTGAATGTCAAAAAAAGGTTCAATTCTTAGGACAGATATTTTGAGTATACGTGATTACTGCCAAGGAGCCATTTCAAGGATATGGCTCTTGGAAAATCCTCGCATAAACATCCCTGTTCAAAATAATTCGGACAATAACATTCCTTTGCCAGAGCTTGTAACCTGACGCGACACGGAAGAAAACTTCGACAACTCCAAGGACTGATCATCCTTCTTCTACCTTTTCATCGAAAACAAGCTTGCCTGATCGCAAGCAGTGAATTCGTTTTCATATCCACACAAAATTATGGCTCCACGTACAAAGAAACCAGTAGTCAATGGCGAGGCTGCCACCAAGACATCCACCAAGAAAACAGTTGTCAGCAAGACAAATGGTGTTACAAAGAAAACAGCAACGTCGAAGGCAGCTGCGCCCAAAGCTTCAGCGACGGTGAAGACCAATGGGGTAGCCAAGAAAGGCGTAGATGACTCGAATATCTCTGGCGAAGACAGCGCCGAAGAATCTGCGGGCCCTGCGTCAAAGAAGACTGTCGCGACGAAGAAAGCTGCCGTCGCTAAAAAACCAGCAGCAGTTAAGAAGACAGCTGGAAAAAATATTTTAACTAACGGCGTGGGACACTCTGATGTGGAAGATATTGCTGAACCAGTTACTGACCCAGGTAAGCTTACAAATACTGTGGCATGCGTAAAGCATAAGAGCTAATGCTTTTCCAGGCCGGAAGCGCAAGAGATCCGATGAACCCGTTAAAAAGGCAGTGCCTAGTAAACGCAAAAAGACAGCCGCAGAATTAAATACAGCGCCGGACAAGAAGCTTAACATATATGTGGTTGGTGATGGAGAATCGGGTGAACTGGGACTCGGGCCAAAGACCGTCGATGGACAACGGCCAACGAATCTCAAGGTTCCTCGCCGAAATAAGCTTCTCGATGCATATGGGGGAATCGTTCAGATATCGACTGGAGGCATGCATTGCATTTCACTGACTCAGGACCAGAAGATTTTGACTTGGGGAGTTAACGACAATGGTGCCCTTGGCCGAGACACCAAATGGGAGGCGCCAACAAAGGACATTGATGCAGACTCTGATTCAGATTCTGATGACGAGACTGAGCTTAACCCTAAGGAGAGCACGCCAGGTGTGGTACCGACTGAGATGCTTGGTGACGATATTGGGAAGTTTGTGCAAGTGGTCGGATCAGATAGCGCGAGTTTTGCATTAACTAGTACTGGGAATGTTTATGGGTGGGGAACTTTCAGGGTGAGTTTCTCTTGCAGGATACATATATTTGCTCTGCAACACTAACAATGAAAGGCAAACGATGGTCCAATGGGATTCCTAGCAGAAGATGCTCTGGAGGCTGTCAAACTCAATGACCCTAGCAAGCAAAACCAACTACAACCCACACCGATTCCCTACTTAAGCAAGATCAAATCCCTTGCAGCTGGGCAGAACCATATACTTGCGCTTGACCACTCAGGAAGAGTCTTTGCTTGGGGCACTGGCGAACAGAGTCAGCTTGGTCGGAAGATCACTGAACGATTCCGACTTCAAAGCCTTAATCCGGCTCGACTTGGCTTGACTAAGGTCAAGCAGATTGCCTGTGGTGCTTTCCACAGTTTTGCAATCACCAATGACGGTCTTGTATATGCGTGGGGTCTCAATAACTTTGGCCAAACTGGAGTCACTGATGGCGCAGGGGAAGGCGATGCCGTTATCCACAAACCTACTGTTGTCGAAAATCTTCGGGAGTACAGGATCCGGGAGATCCAAGGTGGCGAACACCATTCCATCGCCTGCACTGAGGACGGCAAGCTCTTGGTCTGGGGACGATGTGATGAAGGTCAAGCTGGTTTCGATCTCACTACTATACCAAAGGACCATGTGCTTCTGGACAGCCGCGAGAAGCCACGAATTCTTCTTATTCCAACCGTTGTCCCAGGAATTCAAGATGTGATATCAGTTGCTGCTGCTATTGACAATTCATTTGCTATAACGTCGGAAGGCAAAGCGTATGGCTGGGGCTATTCTGAGAACTATCGCACTGGACTTGGCACGGATGACACCGTCAAGGTGCCTACTTTAATTGCAAAAGGGGACATTAAGGAGAAGAAAGTCACTTTTGCGGGATGTGGTGGACAGTTCTCCGTTCTTGCTGGCCCCGAAAGTTAATTGATATGTCTTTTGGGTATTGGACTTCAAGTCTCTAGTCCCGATGCCACTTTAAAAAAAAAATAGGATTGTCCACACCAAACCCAAATCATCGTGAAACAGTGCGGTTTCTTGATGTGTATCATCAATTCCCATTCTTCGATTAAGTAATTATCCCGCCTATGAGTTCTGCAGTATACCGCCTGGTTCAGGCGTCCTCTTGGGTTCTGCATTGGGAAAAGTCATTTGGAGTATAACTTAGATTATCAATTGTATAATAGAAGCACGCTGCGATAATTACCAAACATAAACCTCAATTCCTAAATTCCTCTACCATTTACTACTTGGTGAGTTTTTATTCAGCCGGATTTTCTAAGTGAAGTTGTTTGTATGCGCGATATCCTACAATCTCTTCAAAAAAAAAAAAAATCCATATAACCTTCCCACGAGGCTCGCTTTAACATATTTAGCGTTGCTCTGATCCATCTATGAGGCAGGAGAGTTCCATGGAGTGTTGAGGTGATTAGCTGCGAATGCTGCACATGGAGATGACGACAAGAATAAAACTCCATCGAATGTCTTACAACAAGGATCGAATTTTCTTAGTATTCTACGAGGTATTTCTCAGTCTTTGAATGTGCTGGACCTTGCATTGTAGGGATATATTCCTTCTCTTTCCAATCTTCGTGAAGGGAGTCTTCCTTTCCACATAGCTCCTGCATCAAATACTCTCGCAACATAATAATAATAATTTGGCTATATAATTCTCCTATACAGCGAGTGATATATGCTGATGCCATCCTGAGGTTCTTGAGGCTCATAATTCGCTTGGAATGTGAGAGCAGTAGTTCGAGAATGCTTAAAATAGAGAGCTCGTTGTTATCGCTCCAGAGTAGCCAATAAAGAAATTGTATACCGAATATCATGGAACAAAATTGCTACAGGCTTTCTGCTTGTATCTTTAAAGGTTCAAATTTCCTTTCTTGCACTCCATCTACTCTCCTCACAACCTTATGATACGCCATCTACCAACATCATACACATACAGAAATTGAACAAGACGAGAAAGACAACATGACACCAGCATCCTCCGTATCCAATCTCACTTCCGCTACGCATACCAATATCACCGCGCAACACTTCCTCTCCTCTATTAGCGGAATTAGACATCCCAACACGTATGCAAACTCTCTGCAACAGGGAAACGATATTCATCCGGTAAATCAGGCTTTCGAGACACCTCGATCAAGCATCCATTATTATCCTTCAAACACTAGCTGAACAAGAACCCTAACTCATATTTGATAAATAGCCCACGACCTGGCACTCGCTCCAGCTACAGATGGCTGGCTTCTACGCATTCGTCCCTACTACCGCCAACGGTCTCGCAGCCATGAGCCTCGAGGAAGAGAAGAACCACTGGTGCGTGCGAATCTTCGACCAATTCATCGTAAGCCAGACGTCCCACGGCGATATTGCACTCCGTCTCGCGGCGCTGGTAGGTGATATGCTCTACACGTTGAAAGCTCACGAATGGGATGGGATCAAGTACGCGAGGGCTCGACATATGGCTAAAAGGTCGACCCTACTCTCCCATTTACATTGATCGAGCTACGAGCTGACGAGCAGTAGGTTGGCGGTCGTCTTTGATAGATATGTCCAGGGGGGATTCAATCTGCACGTCAGAGCCGAGATCCGCGGTATGCGTGTTGCTGGTGGACCAATATTGGCTTTTGGAGAGCGGGTGGTGGAGGGTTGGGAAGAGCCGTTCATTGAACATTTGGCGAGGGATTTTGAGTGGTGGTGTGGACAGTTGGCGATGTGGCTTTCTTGAGCACGGTGGAGGGATGACGATCCCGTGTATAGAGAGTGGGTGGCAGTTTCGAGGCACAGGACAACCCGGGCATATGGAAGGCAATCATAGGGGTCCGCGCTCTCTTGCGATTCTTCGAATGGAGTGTATGTATATATATGGAAACTTTATGCCGCTTCTTTTATGTACTTTTGCTTTCAGTGTTTGTTATTCTGCAAAAGTCTACAACATGCTATGCGAGGTTCGTCCTTTAATCATTCTTAGCATTCTGTCAAATTCCATAAGAGATATGTTTTGGGGCCTTAGCAATATTTCGTCCTCTCAATATGCAGGTCTATGGTGGCTTCACTGGCATTCCTTTCAAACACAATTATTATGCGGTCATGAATTGCTGATCTTCAGCGAATAAGAGAAACAGGGGAATTGGATGGTTGGATGTGATTCTGGTGTCATTTATAATTTTGGTCCCCGAAACGCCTGGGAATCTACTGCAATGCTAAAAGGTCGGAACAAGCCGCCCAGCAACCACCATCTAGGTCATAACCTCATTTCATCCTCCGTTAATCAAACTATAAAAGCATCAGTATATACGCTAAGAATCTTGCGAAGAATGGGATTCGTACCGGTGTTAGGAAAGACTCAGCAACGAATCTTGCTCTAGCGTTCAACTGCAAACTGTCAGCGACTCCTCATAAAATGGCCCATTATAAGACCCACAAATAGCTTCATCTCTGAGATCTCCTTATCAACCTCCTCCATGAATTGTATGATAAAGTCCACCAGCTTATGCTTCAACATCTCCTCTGTGTGGAAGTTTGTTATTAAGAAAGAGATATCATATCCCTATTAACAAGTAAGCACCCACTCGTGCCGTACTACCAGCAGCCTCCCTACCTTGACTGGCTTCCTCCGTAGAATGAAAAATGCTTCCGCTCTCTGTGTCAAAAATCTTGTGAACTTGTGCACCAGGATATGCTCGATCTCATCTGCTTGCTTGATCTTAATGCTGATGCGCACACTGTTGATGCTTGGCTCAATTAGAACTCTCTCGTTCTCGTTACGGGCCACAGTCAGCGGATTCAACAGAACTTCTGGCGAGGTTCGCGCCTCAATCTCAGGCACATTGTGTCTCTCGGAGGTTTGGGATGCGAAGTTGGAGAGGCAGAGGGCGGATGTCAAGGAGGACCGCACACACTGCAGATATGGCCGCAAAGATTGGGACTATGCCAGTTAGTAAACGGTCGCGGAAATTACAAGAAACAATCTATATATACCATGACAGGCAGAATCTAGCTTGTATACCCCTCAGTCCGTACCAGGTATTTGAGAGTGAAATGGTTGTCGTTTGGCTTGGTGGGGTCAGGCATCCCAAGGCTACGTAGGCGCTAGCGTGCCGCATGTTGATCTCCGGATTGCTATTTCATAAACAGTTCACCCTCACAAATTCATATTGCTTAAAACGTGGCCACGAACTTGAAATAGCACAGCTGCACCTACTGGGAGCTCGAGAAAGACTACAAATTACCCCTGATCGGCCTTTGAGGAACAGGAACTTCATTCCCACCGCTGCTCCAACCCCGCCACCATGGCTGACCCTATACCAGGTATGCCATAAAGCTCAAGCTAGTTGATAAATTTTAATTGCGTTCTACAGTTATTGTGAAGCACCAAGGCAAAAAATACAATGTCGACCTCGAACCTTCTTCCCTTGGTGAAGTATTCAAATTTCAACTCTACTCCTTGACTGGCGTCGAGCCAGACCGACAAAAGATTTTAGTAAAGGGCGGCCAGCTGAAGGATGATACCGATCTATCGAAGCTCGGTGCGAAACCAGGACAGATTTTCACAATGATAGGCACACCTTCAGGTGCCGGTGGCGAACTTACGAGGCCAACAGAAGCTGTCAAGTTTGTGGAGGATATGACAGAGGCAGAGCAAGCACAACAAGTTGGAGCGACACCGGCTGGATTACAAAACTTGGGGAACACATGCTATCTAAACTCCACTCTGCAGACTTTGAGATTCGTTCCTGAGCTCAACGATGCTTTAGTCAAATATACGCCAGCGCCTGCCTCGCAAACCACTGGCAATACCCTTGGAAATCTCAGCATGTTTGGTAACAGTCTGGGTTCTTCTGCAGACCTTACGGCTTCATTAAGGGACTTATATAAGCAAATGTCGCAGACTCAAGAAGGTTTCCCGCCTTTGGCTTTCCTTAACGCGCTTCGGATGGTACACCCACAGTTTGCTGAACGGGCTAAGAACGGTCATGGTTATGCCCAGCAAGATGCAGAAGAAGCTTGGTCTCAGATTATTTCCCAGTTGCGCCAAAAATTGAAGATTAAGGGCTCTGGGCAGGCTAGTGCTGATGGTTCTTCCACGTCACAAGATGTATCTTTCATTGATCGATATTTAGCTGGGAACTTCGAATCGGCCATTGAATGTGATGAGCAGGCTGCAAAGGATGCCGGCGAGGAGCCTATTAATGGCAGTGACGCATTTTTGAAGCTGGATTGTCACATTAGCGCCACGACCAATCATTTGAGAGACGGTATTCTTGCTGGCTTGGAAGAGAAAATTGAGAAGCAATCACCAGTGCTTGGTCGAGACGCTGTCTACACCAAGAAGTCGAAGATCTCCCGATTACCAAAATACCTCACAGTGCATTTCGTTCGTTTCTTCTGGAAGCGTGAGGCTCAAAAGAAAGCAAAAATAATGCGAAAGGTTACCTTCCCTGATGAGCTCGACGTTTCCGAGTTCTGCACGGATGAGCTTCGAAAATTGATTGTTCCAGTTAGAGACAAGGTCAGAGATATCCGGAAAGAGGAAGAGGATATCGAGCGGGCTCGAAAACGCCAAAAGCGCATTCATGACAAGCAGGTAGCTGACGAAAAGGCTGGGCTTGTTGACGCCGTATCCGAATCTGCCAAGGACGAGAATAAAGTTGAGAAGAAAGATGGAAAAGGTGCTGACGGTGATACTGCTATGGAGGACGTGGTCTATAAGACCGATGCTGAGCACGAAGCTGAAAAGGCCGCAGCAATCTTAGAGGCAAAGAGGGAGCTTCTTGCTTTAGTTGATCCCAAGCTTGCTAGTGACGAAGGATCAAATAAAACTGGTCTATATCAACTGCATGGCATTGTCACTCATCAAGGCGCTAGTGCTGACAGTGGTCACTATACTTCCTATGTCAAGAAGCCAGGTCCACTTGATCCAAAGACTGGAAAGCGAGGTGAAGAGGATGGCAAGTGGTGGTGGTTCAACGATGATAAGGTATCGGAGGTTGAGGCAGAGAAGATCCTCACACTGTCTGGCGGTGGAGAGTCGCACTCTGCTCTCATCCTGCTATATCGTGCGATCGACATCCCCACTGCAGAAGAAGTGGCCCAATAAGTTGGCAAGCTGTATGAGGAGCTAGACTAATGCATGGTATGGCGTTTCGTGCCTGGCGAGAATTAGCAGAAAAGAAAGGCGATGTTGCATAGGAGTAGGTTTGGCTAGCTCAATAAAAGACCGTTAGACTAATGTTTTATGCAACCATGCACGCAATGCCCAAATTTGCTACACCTACTGTCCGCCACTATCATTCAGGGCTATGTTAGTCTTGTGTAGGCCATGAGGCTAAGTGGTCAACGAATCACATTTGCCCTACTGTACTCAGAAGCAGTGTCCTTCCATTTGTTGCTTGTACCAAGTCATTTCTTGCTTTGTAGGCTCATCATTAAGTGGCGTCATTTTTAACATATTGAGAAACCAAATGTATAAGCACAGCCCACCCTCCACAAGAAACATTGCACGTTTTGACTTCAAGGTCGAGGAACGACGTAAGGTCCTGGAGTGTCTCCTTTAACCAAGTACGGAGGTCTTTTGTCTCATAGTAATAACACCTCACTAACTCGCTTAATAGTGAGGTCAGGGGACAAGGTATTACCACATCAACTATACATCACCGTTACAACAGCTTTGTCTCCTGTTAGAGGGAAAGATCTTCATGAAGTTGTACGATAATGTCACAAGGGAACATCAAAGGTTGAATCGTTTCTGTCACATGTTTGGGTAGTTCCGAGCTTACTGTAGTACAAGAGCTGAAAAAGTAGCGCCTGGCATATACTCGGAGTTCTTGAGACCCGGTTGTACCGCTTACCACATTTTATAGTCTCTTGTGAATGTAGTTGTTTCTTATCCAATAGGTTTGGTACACCATTAACAGCATCTCATATCGAAAAACCTACTTACGTCTATTACGCCGACGCACTGGCTCCTCGAAAAAATACTTGTATGCACATCACTAGAACGTGCTCTCCTGGCTTTGGTTGCCTTGGAAGTTACTAGCTGACTCACTTACCGTTCGCCACTTTTTTCTGGCATGTCCTCAGGAATGTCACTAAAATTGGGTTTCCACAAGTATTGGTCTCGACCCCCATTGCCATGCGCAATAAGCTTAACTGTATCGTCAAAAAATATTTCTGCAATAGGAATGTGGCGCCGTCCTAATCTGCGCCGCTCATGGCCTTAGTATGTTTTATGTTACCATTGATCTTCTCGTGGATCGGGATCCGTCTGACAGCTGCTGGAAGTACGCCTCAATTCAAGTTACACTACATATCAGTCCAATGCTTCTAGAAACTCTCGATTCCCTGATCACTTATGCCCTTCCACTCTATTCCTCGTTTATGGCTTCGGCTTTTCTCCCATCTATGAAACCCGAGCCATCAGTAGGAATAGCACTCTAGAGCCGTATATACGTTCATGTATCTCGTAGCGCCGTGCCGCTATGGCTACCATCAACAAAAATATCACGAACCTCTCTCCCGAGCAGCTTCAGCAGTTCTTCGCCAACACACCGTCACTACCTGCTCCTAATGGCACGATTTCCAATTTCATAGACCCTCCGAGTAGGGCACTAATGCAAATTAGTGTCACATCGCCGTTGTTCGGGATTATGCTTCTTTTTGCGCTGAATAGGCTATATGTAAAACTTTATTTGGTGAGGAAAGTGACCTGGGACGATTGTATGTATTTGGTGAATATGGAGATTTTGCAGTACTGAAAACGTATTTAGCCACATTATTACTTGGAACAGTACGATCGGAATACTTTCTCTACCTTACAAAGATGCAAGCTCATAATGTTTAGATCAGTGCTATAGCGTATTATGCAGCAAGTGTTCGAGGTAGACCCCATACAAGAGCTTGATCCTCGAGACCGTAGCTAATCCAAACACAGGAGCAAAATATGGGCGTTTCGGTATCCACGAATGGGATAGTAGTTTTCTCCAGCTTTCAAGGATGGATTGCCTCATAGTACGAAGTTTTCACTTCTAATCTTCCTCCCAAATGAGCATGACTAATATTACACTTTTTAGCCGTCATATATCGTTACAGTCTTAGGACCGCTCACGTTCTTTTTCCTCAAAATGACCTTCTTTCTACTATATCTACAGATTTTTGACCGTCTGAAGTGCATAAAAGCCGCTTCCTGGGTTGGCCTCGCAGCAACCGCCATCTCCTACTCCATTCTCTCCATTTGGGTCTTCAACTACGCGACCCCGCGGCCAGGAGAATCATGGCTGGGAAAAGTCACCTCCTCGCAAGAGCAAACGCAGAAAATCGTCGTTCCGCAGGCGATCATCGGGCTAATTATCGATTTATATATCCTGATTCTGCCGATGATTGGTGTGCAGCGGCTGCAGATGAGCACGAAGAAGAAAAATGGCGTGCGTTTAATTTTCCTGTCTGGGTTGATGTACGTCGTACCCTTTTCTCATGATTAGATGCCATGATGAAGGCTGATTCGTGCAGGGCATGCGTATGCTCAGCATGCAGTATTTACTATAGAGATCGACTCATCCACACTACATACGGCCTCTGGGAGATCTCGCCGGTGATCATAACCACTTCTTATGAGATGTTCATTGGTATAATCTGCGCCTGCATGCCGTCGGCTGCCCTCGCCGTGCGGCATGAGCGATCCGTTTTCTACCGCTTCACGAAGAGTGTCTCTGGCTCCTCGAACAATTCTAACTCGCATTCAGCATTCAAATATACGGCGCAAACGGTGACCCATTCTAAGAGTCATGTCCATATAATGACGAATAATGATAGCGATCCCGAAGCGTTGGTGGCGACGGATAGGAAAAATGGGCAGTATTATAATCTGGAGGTGTTGAGGGGTGATGAACAATGGATGGATAGACGAAATGGAATTAACACAGTCGTGGAGGGTGGGGGAGATGGGAAAATGGAAGAGCATGGGGGGATCCGAATGCAGAGGGAGTTTGATATTGATGTTCAGCAGATGGTCTGAGTCAATTGTACTATAGCGTTGATACAGTGTTTGTCCTAAAAGTAGTGAAGTGTTCTATTTATGCCTTGTAGAGTTATTGGTGCGTTCAATATTAATATATGCTATATGCCTAGTTCTCACGAATAAAATCGTGTCCTGACTAAAGTGTATTAGAGTAGTAGTCAGATCTCAACATCCGCTGTTTCCCCTTCTCCTATTGCCTCTGGAACAACAAAGCCTTTTATCCCCAACGATATAAATCTTAGAATAATCAATCTACTGTATTTATGTCATCTTCAGAACCCGCTCCCACCTCAGCTCCCCCAGCGTCCTCTCGAGCCAAGAGGCACGGGAAAGGGAAGTGATTAGCTCGTATCTACATCATAGTGAGAAAGCGATCGTCACTTACCATGCAAAAGGGAACGAACAAATATGGTGTATATGAAATTTTAAACGTATTTTATAGGATTTTTCTCTGTGTATTGTGGAGAACATTGTATGGAGGCCTGGTGACAATATAGGAGTCATCCGATGGACTTCCGCGATTACGGCCCGAGCCGCTCCCGCAATTGCCGGTCGCCTAAAATAGGGGCAGTCACATAAAAAAAGGTGCAGTATTAGGATAATCATTGTATCTCTAAAGACACTCAATTCGGCTTGATTTCCATAACGTCTTCTACTAAGATATATTTGACACGCTCAATCCATAGGTAACAATTCGTTATTGCGTACAACCCGTAGAATGCATCGAATATCAAAGCAATTCTCAGCCTCTTATGTTATGGTTGACAAATCTTTACAATGTCTGGTGAGATTTTTCTTATCCCGATGTCTAAGCCCATGGTCTTTTCCGGTTCCTTCCCAAAAATTATATCGTGTCTACATAATCTGGCGTATAACCCTACATCTAATCATTTACATAATAATGCTCGCCTACAAAAACAAGTATCACGATCCGAACGCGGCAGCAGGATACTGCCTCTTCTTCTTCCCCGCTTTACCTTCCATACCGCTTTTTGAACTACTCCTCGAGCTAGCCGCACTACCATCTGCGCTCTTTAGTCCTGGGGGTTTCAGACGCGGGTTTCGAAGAACATCATCCGGTAAATCATTCCATTCCATATCCGGCCGTCTGTCTTGAAAGGACTTCGCATGTATTGCAGCATCCGGTCTGGCTTTTATTTCTTCTGGAACAGAGTCCGATTTCGTTGGAGAAGTACCAGTCTTCTGTTGTGCTGACAAAGTCTGAAAATGATCAGAAGGATTTAGTTTCCGTCTTAGAATCCATGCAGTATCTGGTTTGAGTCGTCGGTAGTAGCCCGAAATTATTTGCTCATCTTGTTTGAAACCACGCCCAGCATACCATTTTAACGCTTCCTCACTCTCAGTCCATGCATGTGCATACAGCTCTCTTATATATAACTCCTTCTGCTCTGTTGCTGCAGTTATGATAGCTTGCAGTGCTTCATTCGCTAAACCATGCCCTCGATACGGCGACAGAAGTGCTAGGGACTGAAGGTATATATCGAAGCTCCCAGGTATATGAATTAGGTTGTTCTGAGTGGATTCCGGTGCAAGAGAGGGATCGAGTCGGCATACAATACCACCGACTACCTTTGGCTCAGAATTATGTGAGTCGAGCCATAAGATAACGCGAGAGAAATTTGCGGGCGATGGTTCGGAGATCTTGTGGTAGAAACTGTCAGGGTAGTTCATGGGAAGGAGAAGAGAATTTATGCGACGCAAAGGTTGAACGTGGTGTGGTTCAATTTTAGATATGCACGCCTGTGGCGGCAGAGTACTCGATGATCGAGGAACGCCATGAGAAGCTGCTGTAGGAGGCTGTGACAGAGAAAAAGGAGGTGGTGAAGCTGGCGTCCCTGATGGAGCTGTTCCTGGTGGTGCCGAGTATTGTGGGGTTCGGGGTTGGAAGAACGAGCGTATGGATGGTTGAACGGCACGAGTGTTTATGGATTTGGGCGCGCTATTGGAATTCGAATCCATCTTGTGCCAAGGCCAAAGCAATAGGCTCACAGGCAAAGCATGAAGCTATTCGCAGTTCTCCGTATTTTTGTTGACAAGTAAACCTGCAGAAACCACAGCAATGCCAAACGACAAGATCCGTAATGGTGGCCCGCACGAAGTGGGTGTGAGGGCGGTGAATGGAAGTGGGACATAGCGCAAAACCTTAAATTCTGCCCAATATCACCAGTTTCAAGCTGCAGCAAGCTGCAAATGGTCTCCTACCCAAACTATCTTATCGTGCTCATTTCGACCAGAACAACTATGATTTCAAGACGCTGCTCGCTTTAAATGTCAAGCATGAACCAGAATTTAATGTTAATCCCTCATCATTAATCCTACAACCCCCATCAAACCTTATATTAATCCTTCCCCATTTTCTTGACACCCCTACAAATTGTCCTCCAGCCTGGTCTCGAGAGCACATTCAAGATGACCGAAGACGATACCTTTGCGCCCATCGGCATATTATCTTCTGACCAAGATGGCCCTCCCACTCCGATGCAGCAATTGGTATGTTTTTTAATTAGCAAATTACTTCTACCTGCTCGGAAACGCACTAGCTGACGGATACTCAGACTACCGCTGTCTTAGAGGATGTTTTCTACAACATCATTCATGATATATGCCTAGAAACTCACCGAGAAGAAAAACAGGCCCTTGCAAATTCTGCGGCAATCGAGATCGAGAATCGGGCACGAGATTTGGGCCTGCCCGGGGAAGAGGAGGCCGAGGTCCAGACAGAAGGGGCAGTATACAGAGATGGACAGGTGCTACTAGTCAAGAATCCTCTGCAAACTTCAACCGAGCTACTATGCCCAAAGTGTTATCTCCCACGGCTTCTGCACCCGATCGATGGCAAAGGAGCCCAAAAGCCGGCGCTTAGTCTCGATAAGTACTGTAAAGCGCGGCCCTTTATAGACAAGCCAGACTACGATATATACGGTCAGACATTCAAGGAGAACGTAGGGCGAGGGAAGAAGAGGGTAGAGGTAGAAACAAAGGCACAAGAAAATAATGGAACTCCACCACCAGACGCACCTCGTCAGAACATCCCATTTCCGCATGCCAAGTGCAACAACTGTAATAAGCATGTTCTTATTCACAGGATGGTGCGACACATGAACCGGTGCATTGGAGGAGGTGGCCGGAGTGCTGCAAGATCGGCAAATATGCAGATACAAAATGGAAGTGATAGTCGGGCTGGAAGTCGAAATGGCACGCCAGTTCCGGGCTCTGGCAATGGGAAGACTAGCCCGAGCAAGCGCTCTATAGATGAGGACGAAGACTCCGACTCGCCAGTCAAGAAAAAGAAGCTCACTAAGAAGAGCGCAGTGACGAAGCTTAAGGCGCCGAAAATGATGAAGTCTTCCAGCCAACTCTCATCGTCAAAATTGAGTTTCGAGAGCAAAGCGCCGAATTCAGATGATGAGGATGAAGACAACGACGACGATGGAGATGGGGAGTATGGCACAACGATATCAGTTGAGCCCAAAAAGAAGGCACCAACCAACAAACTAGTCATAAAGAAGAAGAACTCGTTGAATCTTGTGCCGAAGAAGAAGTGGAAGTACGGCACAGCTTTGCCTCCATTACCCCCGGATGTGGTCAAGATGAGAAGCAATGGGAAAGCTAATGGTGATGGAGACTCTCCCGAATCAAGCCAGACTTTGTCATCGCCCAATGAGTGATAGTATCTATTGGCTTGACGGTTGATATGGAAGCAGGGTACGTAAACTAGGACGAAAGGTAAGATATGGGTTCTTCGATTACTAAATGATTCTTGCATGTGTAGGCGGAGCGAGCAAAAACATGCATTAGATGGCGTTCGGCCGGGCTTCGTATGTCGCCTTGCATTGGCAGAGGTATTCATATATAACAGGCGTTTTGGCATGGCGGAGAGGCGTTGTATGATAAACCATGCAATAAAATTGCTGTTATTACGTAGAGCGTCCATTATTAAACTCCAACCTTAGTTCTATGCTGGGGACTAGATTATACTGTACACAGTGGAAGCTATCTTCCTCTATCCTCCTGTTCCTGGAACTAAGAAGTACTCATTCAAGCAACCTATGTTGATATACCAACTATCCATACATATGAAGCATATACCTCATGATTAAGCTGAAAGACCACTCGACAGTCTCTTACCGCTTCACATCCATATACCTAGCGCCCTCATGCCTCCGGATCAAAAAAAAACATTCCCAGAAAATAAGTCCAGTGGTCAAGCTATCAATCATATTAATATCTAGCCTGAGCATATCCAACTACCATACTTTCCGGTGACTACATCACCAAACTTACCGCAACCACACCCTCAAATCCAGCACAATCCTAAGAAACCTTCATTCCAAATATCAACGTTTTGGAAGCCCTCCACTATCATCTCACATAAATAAATAAAAATCTCAACTCTCATCACGACGAGAACTACTTAAAGTGATCCTTGCACTTAGCCCTTCATCGAGACCACAGCTCACGACTAGAGAGCCAGGTCTCAATCAAGACCTATCTAATGGGAAACGCAAGCTACTATCAATGTGCTCAACCAGCTACCTTACTGTCATAGCGACATTTCTCTATCGCTCAGCCACTGCCCATATTTTCTTTCTTTTCCATTCGCAAAGGCCCATCCAAGCAGATATCCTCGCCTATTCCCCTCGCTCATTAGAAACCCGGCACCTCCAATCAACAAGAACCCAAGCCAGGAATCTAGTGGTCAAGCAGGGCGATATATATAGGTTAAACGGTTTAGGCGCAGGCGTATATCAGCGACGAAGAGAGACCACCGTCCCAGCGCCAGAAACACGGCCCTCTGCAAGGGTGGAGATAACAAAGATGCTAGCACGATGCTGGGAGTTGGAAGGACGAGCAACGAGGACATGGCTTGCTGGGGGTCCTTGGGAGGATGGTACTGTGGCTTTGGTCAGAGAGCACAAAGGTAGATCCTGCTGTCGTATGGGTTATTGGGAAGGGAAATCGTTATGGAGGTTCTTTTTATGAGGTTCGTGGATGATTAAAACGCGTAATCAACCTAAAAGAGAGTTGTGTTAAGTAATACTGGTATTCCTAGCATATCGTGGTAGCTTGAGCATTGAACTAATCATGCCTTACAAATCCAAATGTATACATTTATTTGCAGAAAGCATTTTAAGGAAAACGGTATAATGCAGCACTTGCAGGAAAGGCACAAAGCAGCAAGAAAATATTGTACAAGCTCCCTATTCACTAATTTTAGACGTTTATTGCGCTCCTCTGCGCAGAAAAGCCATACTCGGCATCCGTATGATATTCGCCTCCCCGGTAGTCACTATAAAAGTCACAACGCCACGCAATATTATCTTCTCTCCTCTTGTCCTCTATACTTTGTTTGCACCAGCCAGAAATCCGAGATCAGGACATCTATGACTTGATAGCACCCTCGATCTCCTTCGCCGTTTCCTTCACACTCTCCTTTGCCTCAGCAAGCTGCTCGGTCGCGCTCTCGCCCTTTTGGCTGTAGTTGTAGCTCACAATGCGGCTGACTTGGATGACGCCGACGAGTCCGAGGAAGAAATTTACAGTTGCCAACCTAATTCTTGTTAGATGCTATCTTTCTGTCTCTGGTTTCTAGTACGATGTGTGCTAGGGGTTGGGCAGGGCAAGCGGAGGACGTACAAGATATTTCTAGGCTTGATGATGAAGCACCATCGGGTCCAGATGGCGCCGGTGGCTGTGAGTGCGAGGTTCTGGGTGAGAGAAAGCTTTTCAGCGGGACGGTAAAGATCTGAGATGCCTGCTATGACGATGCACCACTGCTTCCTGTCAGCATTTCTTTATATCTGTTAAACCCTCTATTTCTCCTGCAGGTTCCCTTCAAATTGTCCTCCTATTCCTCTCTCCGCCAATTCTCCCTTTATGTCATCCTAAGATGTAATAACGTACCTTCATAACCGGAGCCCTATATTTCTATTAGCATTCATTCAACAAATTCCCTTCACAAGCATCTCCCATCCTAATATCCCCGATATCTCCATGACTCAACGCAGACATACCAGAAATGCACAGTCTTCAGTCCAATAGGGCTATCCCACATCCTCTTAAACCAGCTCTGCTGCACCTTGATCTCTGGTGCCGCCGCACTGCTCTGGAACCTCGCCGTGCCCTGTGTCCGAAACGTGAAGCCCGTCTTCCTCGCCGCGCCGTTCACGAACTGAGAGCGGAAGGCCGGGCGCGCCATACGCAGGATCTGTGAGGGTGGTGCCATTCTTCTTGATTACAGTGAAAGGAGAGGTGGTGAACGGAGGGGAAGATGTGGTGAGGAGGTGGTAAGGTAGATGTTGATGAGGTCGGGTCCCGATTTTCTTGGTCCGGTTCCGCTCAAAAAAGTTGTGAAAGTTAATGCCAAGGCTAAAGGGGAATTGTGCAAACGCTTATTTATTTATGCAGGGAGTGCTTGACAGTAGCTCGACCTTTATTTCTTGTTGTTCTCTGCAATTGCAATTGAATCGCGAAGCACCCTGTCATATACATAGGATAGGAAGGATAATCGAAGCAAAGATGTCAGCCAAGTACGCGTTCTCGCAGACGTTGAAGGAGGTACGGTTCCTATTTTGCCAAACGGGCGAGAGCAGTGTTGCGACGAGGTACGATTCTTTCTCTGGTTTCGCTACAGCACTACACCATTGAGGCTTGTCCAGCACGGCTGGAGTAGGGTGATTGAAATTAGAGTATAGGAACTGATGGATAACAGGTCCTTTCTAACTCGCGCATACCCAACCATGAAGAAGAACAACCCTCAGACACCCATCCTGCTACGGGAAGCTGCCGGCACCCTGCCCCGAGTATTTGCTCGCTATGGTACGTCACATATCCACACATTCGATGTTTCCGCAACTGCTATATAGTACCGGCAGAGATACTACCATTCTAGGGAGCAATGGAACTAATAGAGATGCAGAGTTCGGACAAGAGAAAAGCGCGGACCTTTCAGGATTATCGGACAAGCAGATCGAGGAGACGGTTACGGGGCTTGTGAAAGGAGGGGTATGATGCAGGATATTGCGGAGGTAGGAAAAGAGAGCAGTGTATATAAGGAGTTTGGTCGGGAATTGAACAATTCGCATCACGAATGAGTGCTTTTGGAGCAGTGAGACGTGATTCAAGGCAATGATCTGTAGCCATTTCGGAAAGGATTGCAATTCAGGACTGATACTTGCCAAATGAGTATACAGCTTAGATCAAAGTGAGTATTTGAGAGATTTTGTGGACTGGCCATTGTGTTCGTTAGGGATGTTCTCGGGGTTGCAAATTGTACATCATGTGGAGTTCACAATGGACGCAAAATGCCATGGCTGCAGGAGTGGACAGACTATAGAAAAAGGAGGGAGTAAATCATCGAGTATGTCCTAAGGGATCAAGAGCTACACGATATTCTAACAGCACACATGTTCACACCGCATAGCTTTGATCAGATATTTAAAACCATGTATACCTTCCGACTAGGTCGACATACACGAAATAAGCCTTCAAGAGCCATCTTCATCCGTGTATGAAATTTTGACACTCGAAATCTATCATCTAAGCTACATCGAATAATAAAACCATAATTCATCGTCAAAAGCAGCATTCTTCATATTTGGTGGCTTCTCATAGCTTTGCAAGGACAGCATCGGCACCGCTAACGGTGATCTCACGTCCAGGCTCCTTCTCAGCATAGACGATCTTGCCATTATCGATGATTAGTGCATATCTTGCCGTGCGCTCGCCGTTGGTCCAACCCAGCTTCTTGGAGAATGCCGTATCGGTGTCGTTGAGAAAAAGCTGTCAGTATATTAGCATAAGACCTTCGACGTTGCAAAAAAAGATTGGGTGTTCTGCGTACAATCTCGTTCTTGACACCATTGGCTTTTCCCCAGGCACTCATGACGAATGCATCATTGTAGGCAATGCAGACAACAAGGTCAGCTCCGGCAGCCTTGATCTTTGGGAGCTTCTCGATATATGGTGGCAGGTGTCTAGCGGAGCAGCCTGGAGTAAATGCACCTGGTACGGCGAAAAGAACGACCTTCTTATCAGCCCATTCTGAGTGTTTGTCAGCTTCCGCCCTGGATTACTTAGTCCAAAGTGTAGTCGGCGTCAGGAAGACAACAACTAGTTCTAAGACACTTCAAGCATAATTGATTGGTCTACAGAGCCCCTACAAGAAAGAGCCCATTGTGCCACCAACTTTACGCACCCATGCTTTGAAGACCTACCTTTGCTAGCATTGTAGCTGACTGGAATTCCGCACGAAGTGACCGCAGAATTCTCCTCTGTGTAGGGAATATAACTGAAAGTGATGCCTTGAGGAAGAGAGTCTCCAACTTTCAAGGTGTCTGCCATTTTCGCTATTTTTTTGGGGGTTGTTTTTCGAAATATCTGGTTCCAAACAAGAACTGAGGAAAGAGCTGAAGCCGCAATTTCGTCGTTAGCTAATGGTATTGCCGGCTTTGTTCAGTGAGATGTGCCACTTACTATTTATTCAGAGCTTCGAGATTAGTCTATAAGCTCCAGAGGCACGTAGGGTTATTCAATCGTGAATCAGTTTCGAAATTAGAAGGTCAACGTCGAGGTTAAAGTAGGGAGGGAGCAGGATGCTAGCACGCTAATAGTGGGGTTGCCAAGGATAATTCAGGGACAGACCCCGCGTTTTGGTCTGGAAGCTCTGCTTGGAAACTCATCTTATTAATATATAGGGTGATGATATCTAAGTAGGATTGTGTAGGATCTGTATATGTATAATGATACCGGATCTGGAGTCGGAGCTTATATAAGCCTAGTAGCCATTGATCACTCTATATGTATAAGAAGCGTTTTGTTATGAAGAAGCTTTATTGTGTTCTTACGATTGAGCACTTCATGTCTCAGATCACGCCATCGTTCTACTTATCTAAAGGGATCAGATTTTGAGATCGGGATTCGAGCATCAAAGAAAGATACCATAATTGGCAGCTGTTCTTAAAAACGGAACTGTAAACAAATGTGACGATGAGTGGGAAGCTCGGATATGTCTCGGCTTGCTTACTTGACGGCCGTCCATATGAGTCAGCATATTGACTTGAACATTTACATGTCTCTTTGCGTAGAAGCATAAACCTCAAATTAGCACATTCTAAAGAACGAAGAATTGTGAACTATTTCAAACCCCGAGGAGAGTCGAGTTGAATCGTCATCCGCCGCCGGGATTTTCGGGAAGTTATGCAAGTCATTAGGAAAGACGCACGTAAGAACACTCACCATCCTTAATCTGCCTCTGCTGCATTGCGCCTGCGCAGGTATATAATTAAGCCTCAGTCCCAACTATCCATCACCCAGCATTAGATTTTGGAACTATGGCGTCGAAACCACCTTTCCCACCGTTCACGTTAGAGACGGCAAAGATCAAGGTCAAGGCGGCTCAAGATCTATGGAACACAAAGTAGGGGCCAATCATATTGATGGAAACTCGATATTTCATAGTCGTACTAATACATAACTAGAACCCCTTCTTTGGTCAAAAATGGGTACACTCCTGATTCAATTTGGCGGAACCGAGATACTTTCCTCCGAGGACAAGATGAGATTGTTCAATTTCTGACAGATAAGTGGAGTCGAGAGAATGGATATCGGCTCAGAAAAGAGTTGTTTGCTTTTACAGACAACAAGGTAAGCGAAATGTCTTTGGTAGATACAAAGCCAACCGCCTCTTTTAAACTCTTGTATTACGTAGAAGTTGATGAGCATAGGCTAATTAACTTATAGATTGCTGTTCAGTTCTGGTACGAGTACTATGATTCCCAAGGCCAGTGGTGGCGATGCTATGGTCTTGAAGATTGGACATTTGCTGAAGATGGTCGCATGCGGAAGAGACAAATGAGCGGAAACGATGTAAAGATTGCCGATGATGAGCGCTGGTTCAAAGATGGTGTGGATGTGAATGAGGTTGATATCTCGGAAAAGCACTGGTAGATACTGCCGGAAATGTGCTGTGTAATTATGAGAACCTGTTTTTGTTTTTGGCTTGGGCAATCAGGCACACACAAATCTGCACGACTATTGGTGATCTCTTTGGCATTAATATTGTGCCATGTTCTCTCAACATGAACTCCACGTGATTGGAATGTATAGACTGGATCGGCAAGTGTGATAGTGCGGCGCCACTAGGAAGCCGGGAATGATGGGAAGACGGAATAGCACCCAGTCTGTGATGAGCAAATCGTGACAAACGAAGGAAAGTGGCTGATGATATCATCAATGAAACCTCGCCGACCTGTGTAACAATTCAGCCGCCAGAAGCGAAGCAAAGATCCAAAAAAGAAAAGAAAAAAAGAAACGAAAAAGAAAATACAATACAATACAATACGGGTGGGGAAGACAATAGCATTGTGTTGTTTATAGCCAAGATGTGATGAATCTTCCAAGCGATGTTTTGGTTTTGAGCTTGCTTAATCCGCGACGAACTGATCCCTGTAAGCAGACGCAGGTCCAATATTGAATGGCTTCGAAGAAAAGCTGAGATCTTTGCATCGGTGTCCGTATCCAGGTCTTTGTATTTGTGACACTGGGCGCCAGAACACAACATGGAATGTTTGTTACGCTGGGATATGGAGGAGTCCTGGTTTGGCTTGAGGCTAAACAATTCCCGGCCATCCTATAATCTCGTCACACTCTGAACAGATAAGGGGACAAACAAATCCCTACGCTTGCTGAGGGCAAGAAAAGGGGGAAGCAAGGGCAGTGAAATTGATACTGTGATCCTTGCCTTGACATATCTCATTGTGAAAAGTTACAAGTGACGCTCAGCGCTCGGGGCTTGTTCCTTGAGTGGTATGGTGAAAGAGCCGCTAGGGGGCTGCGGAGACTAATTTCTTATCAACAGATAACCAAACATTGTTCGGCTTGGTCCTGATGATAATTCTGATACCCAACCAAGCTCAGTACACACACGTACGGACGCATGTGTTCAGGCCAAACAACCCCACCCAAACTGTCCTGCACTAGTACTTACGGTCCTGTACCGAACTTGCACTCTACTTGACGCACGGGCATGGCTGATGGGATGATCCACCCAGATCTCATCTCAATCAATCTCAATCGCCCGAACACACGGGCCGCCCGGCACACAATGCCTAGAGATCCAGATCTCGGGCCGTCAAAAACAAGGTTTATTTCAACCTTGCCATCCTTTTTAATATTACTCATCTAATGCAGCATCAATCATTTTCTTTATTCACTTACTTCCACCACCCAACGTTCTTGCTTTTGGCATATCACTTTGATAATATTGGTTCGGGCTCTTGAGCCGCTTATTCTTGCTGCTCTATGCCGTGTTAACCGCAAATCGGAATGACTAGGTAAGATGCCGCCCCCCCAAACGTGCAGGAGGGATCTGCCGTTCCATCGGAACTAGGCTCCTAGGCACTGAACACAGCTGCGAGGATTCCGTCGCTACTCCACGTTTTCGAATAACTTTTGTTTTGACTCGGCCTTGTTCTTTGACCAATGTCTCACAGATGCAAGTGTGCCAACCCGACGAAGCATGTTGGTGCTGATGCCATTGTGAACAAGATTTGTCTGATTCCCGTCTGTGCGCCCCGTCCATGTCGTCCTCGAGGTCGAGGCGTGGAAAACGTGCAAGTGTATCAGTGCTTTGCCTCCCACTTAGCAATTTTCCCCTGGCTTGAAGTTTAAAAAAAAAAGCCGCGTTGACAGAAACCAATGAGGTAGAAATACAGAGTACCTTTTCAAAAGTCAGATATGTGGTAGCCATCCTAGCGCACAGTGGCGGTTTAGCCTTTAGACCAGGGGCATATTCTTGTATCATGCTTTCTCCCGTCCATTGAAATCTCCGCCTATTGATTGGCTTCTGTCTTGCGAAGAGCTTCCAAAGAAGCAAGTCACGTTCAACAATGGCTTGGAGTATTGTGCGAGACAACCGTTCCGCCGTCAAGATGTTGCAGCTCCTACCCACATGCGCGTGGCCGAACATCAACTTCTCTATTCAGCATAGTGCTGGCCTCTCGTCCATACTTAAGGACATCCAGTCCGATCTGTATTTCTATAGCTCTTTCTTCATTGTTGCCAGTCTGTTGCTCTCATTGTGCTCCATCATATCTTTTTCTTTCTCTCTACTCACGTCGTCACTCCTTTGACCTTATAGACTCAGATCTGCAATTGACAATATGATTATCTCTCTTCAACCTCTGTCAGAGTACTTGTTTTATCGACGACCTGACTTCGTGCAGACTCCATCCCGTGGTAGTTCTATCATGGAGTCAGATTCGAGTACCCTGCGTACCAGTGGTACCTCAACTCGTGGTATTCCCGAACGACTATCTTTTGAAAAAATTCTCAACCATGAGACATGCCCGGTCAGCAACTTCAGTTGTATCCTACAATCATCGATACGAGTATCTTTTTTCTCTGATGCCTATGCTAAACTATATCTAGCCGTGTACAACTCTCGACTTCTACTACTATCTGAACCATAAAGTCCACTGTGCAGAAACACTACAGTTTTTCCTATGGCTCCGAGACTACACTCATCGTTACAACAGGCCTGGACAGGATAACTCAACTCAACCATTATGGACTCACGCCCTGCAAGAGGAAGCTGTCCACAAGTTTCAAAGAGAAATATCCTCGAAGAAAATCCCAATGTCAGCGTCTGTTCGAGCAGTACTCAAAGGTACTGATTTTGCCGACGATGCGAAAGGTCGCAGTCGAGGAGACTCAAATCTGCCACCGCACACTGCTGCTACTGGCCAGAGTGGCTCTACGCTCGTTGGAGCCGCCACTGCAACACCATGGGATATTCCCGGAGAGAAAGATGCTTCGGAGTCGGGAAGAGAGTCTGATGTTTCGAAACCGCAAGAAGAGCGCGATGCAGCCATTGCCCGTGCAGTATACATCAAACATGGCCTTCACTATCCTTGTAAGCCGTCTACTTATTTTTCTTGTCAATCATTATCTAACATCACCTAGTCTTCCATCCATCCTTCCGTCGTGAACTCGAAACTATAGTCGCTACTTATATAGGGGAAGATGGCCGCCGCCAACTCAATCTTTCAGCACAAGAACGATTTACCGTCCTCTGCGCTCTCCAGAAAACGGCCGACCCATCTGCTTTCTTCTTCATATCCAAGAACGTCGAAGGTTCCCTTCGTCAACAGCATCATCCAAACTTTATCATAGACGCTATCTGCAATGGCAACCGACCGCGTGTGATCTTTGCCCGCGCACTTGGTGCGGCTTTGATCACTATCGGCATCGTCCTCGCTATCATATTCTCGTTGTCCTCTCTTCCGCGTAGATATAGAGCTATTAGTGCTGTCTTCTGGATTCTTGGGTTAGCAACTAGCATTGCTGCATGGAAAGGCATGTGTGTAGTTCTACACGGACTCCATCATCGCCATGTGAGGCCTTGGGAGATGTTCATGGCGAATGGTGATCTGGGACAGAATGATCCATTGAAAGTGTCCAATACCGATCGGAATGATGTTACGACAGAATATTGGGTTGAGAGATACCGTAAAAGGAACATAGTGCGAAAAGTATTTGACCGTGAAGTTTGGGTGCAAGAGCCTGCATTAAGGCAGATCCAGGATTGGATTTTTGTTCAGGCACTGGTGGTTAGTCTTCTTGTTGGGATCGTGGCTACTTGTATCTGGGTCTTTGCAATTCCAATTGGTCGTAGGTTCTAAGATATATATCCCGAGGAAGAGATTTGGATATGGTATTGTAGGATAGGTTTAGGTATTCAGGAGTTCTCGCTGAGGGGAAGAGTGTTTCTTGACTGTAAATGAAGGAACTGTGTATTTTGGGGGAACTTGTGATATAGGATGGAATGTCCTTTGAATTATCTCCTACAGGATAGTAGTCAAAAGTGTAGGACATATAGATAGCCTTCAACAACGGGGGAAAGAATTTATGCAGCTGCACTGATACGCTCAAAGCAAAATGAGTTTTCGCTATCAGGTTTCAGATATTGGAGCATCAAAGCTGTATCCTTTTAACAATGGGAGATGTGGAAAGGAAGAGATTTGTTTATATCTGTAAACTGGTTCAAACCCAAGGGGGCTTTTGACATCTTTCCTTGGTGAGAAGCTTCAGCTATCCACTTTCAATAGGTTCTGTTCCCCGAAAATTTTGGTCAAAAACGGGGTTGATGAGTTGTGTTCTGTTCTGTTCAATGGAAGTCCCAAAACAGGATCACGTGATATTTCGCTTACTTAAAAAACGTCATAGCTTGACCCCTGCACACATCCCGAAATGTCATGCAAATCATTGGAAAGGTCCAAGCCAGATGCAATAGGAATTCAATATAATTCGTTCCTTTGTCCATATCTCTTAGACCAGCAATCTCTACTTTTACACTTTGCTCCTTCAAGCTTGTTGGTTATACTTTGGTGTTGCACGTTACTCTGTCAACAACATAATTGAAGGGGGGGTCGGAAGGCCACATACCAGGGGGTCCAGACTCAAAAGCTAGATTGACTAGATCAGCTCACAGAATTATCAACGACAACATGTCTGAGGGCAGTGAAACGTAAGTTATCGGTTTTCTTTTTAATGACTCCTCAACAAAGACGTCACATAAGCAAGCGTGTGTGCGGCGAGTTGCCACGGAACTATTTTGGCTGAAGGATGATACGCTGCGCCATGCTGAGCCAACATACTGATATCCATCCTTCGTAGTCCAACACATAAACGAAGCAAGTCCAGCGCGATCACTGGGTACCTGCAAAGAAGGAAAGAAGCTAAAGACGGCGAGGGAAGCACGGAAGACGGCTCTTCGACAATTCCCTCAACCACTTCGGCTTCCAATTCTCTCAAGATGTCGTCGCATCACTCCCTTGGCCATAAGTCATCACCAAGCACCGCGAGCTTGATGAGAGCAACCTCAAATAATACTCAACCTTCGAGACCTGCCACAGCTGCTGTATCACAACCAGAAAAGCCTGCGACAATTGAATCTTCAGTAAGGAAGTTCCGCATATTTGAGGCACTGCGGAATGGGGACACCAAGTCAATTTCAAAAGTTATACGGGAGACACAAAGCAGCAGAACAAGCAGTTCTAGTGAAAGAGGAGCTGGTGATGATGTGGCTATTCTGAATCTTGCGGTTCAAATCGCAGAGCAGCCAGTCATTGAGTACGTTTTGTCAGATGGAGCTGGCACGATAGACATCAATGGCAGAGATAAGGATGGAAATACTGCCCTGCATATAGCAGCTCAACAAGGCCGAAGCAAGATTGTACGTCTTTTGCTAGAACAGCCTGATATCAACGACTCTATCGCAAACTATCAGGGGAAACTACCCCTCGACTTGGCACGAAATCCGGACATTTTCCAGCAACTCCAGCTATCGCGATCATTATTTGTGGACGCAAAGACCAAGGAGGTTCAGTGTCTAGTCGCGCAAGGAGACTATGACGCGCTGGGCAAAGTTCTTGAGGAGCCTCGAGTTAAAACTGTTCTAGATATTAACGGAGGTGAATTTGCTTCTGACATCACAACCATTCAGTCTGGTGGCACCTTACTACATGAAGCTGCACGAAAGAGGAATACAGCACTCATCAAGGTCCTCCTTCTCCATGGCGCCGATCCTTTCCACAGAGATCGACGTGGGAAATTACCACAGGATGTCACCAAGGATGATGATACCAGAGCGGTCCTTAAGCGATCGCCGGCGGCAGTAAAAGCTCAACGAGAAATACAAGAGAAGGCAGTCCTTGGAAATCTGGGTCAGCAAAATGCTGCCCCAGGAGACCCATTGGCTGGCAAGGAAGCACGTGAGATGAAAGGTTACCTCAAGAAATGGACCAATTACCGGAAAGGCTTCCAATTGAGATGGTTTGTTCTGGAAGACGGTGTCTTGAGCTATTACAAGCATCAAGATGATGCCGGATCTGCTTGTCGAGGCGCGATTAATATGCGCATAGCAAGACTCAGTATGGATCCGACGGAGAAGACGAAATTCGATATCATCGGCAAATCATCAGTCAAGTACAACTTGAAAGCAAACCATGAAGTAGAGGCGAAGCGCTGGTTCTGGGCACTAAATAACTCCATACAATGGACGAAAGATCAAGCGAAGGAAGAGGAGCAACAAAACCAGAGAAGCGCAGAGCTTCTTCAGCAGGCTAAAGCAGAACACTCGGGAAGAGTAGCAAGAGATCTCACTGTTCCTGGAAGTGAAGCTGCAAGTCTCTCCGAGGGTAGACGGAATAGCGCGCAATTAAGCCGTTCTTCAGAGAGCAGACCTATCAACCAGAAAGTTGCTTTCGATACCACCGGAAGCGTTGGCGATGATGACGACGGTACCGCCTATGGATCTTATGAACCGAGCTACATGGGAGACGTAGGAAAGGTAGTCAGCCGCACTTCTCTTCCTCCTGATGGAGACGACGATGACGAAGAATATGGTGATGGTTCTAGTGATCGTGAAGCTCCAGCTTCGTCCAAAGATGCGTTCGGAATCACAGCACAGTCAGCAAAATTACAGCTAGAAATGCTGGCCCATGTGAATAGTGCACTGCAAATGGAGCAAACGAAGAACCCGGCCTTGACTATCTCTGATCCTATAGCTGTTCAAGCAGTCCAAACCTATGATTCATCTATCCGCAATTTGACCGGTCTTGTTGGTGACTTGCTCAAGATATCGAAGGACAGAGACGCATACTGGCAGTATCGCTTGGATCGTGAAGCTGACATGCGACGAATGTGGGAAGAGAGTATGGCGCAGGTTGCAAAGGAGCAAGAGATTCTTGAGGCACGTGTTGGCGAATCAGAAGAGAAGAGAAAGTTAACCAAGCGAGCACTCCGCGAAGTCATGGATGGAAGTGTTACCATTGGTAGTCGACCAGAATCTCGTGCTGAACCTGCCCCGGGGTCGGATGTTTCTGCTGCACTGGAAAAGGTCACGTTACAAGACGACGGTACAGCGGTGTCTGTTAGTAGGCGACGATCAGGAACCTTAGGCTCGTTCAAGCGCAAGTCTGTCCTCGCAGAACTTGGTAATCTGTCCGATACAGATTCGGAAGATGACGAAGAGTTCTTTGATGCTGTGGATGCCGGCGAAGTTGAAGTCGCACCGGTTATGCCCAAAACCCCAGTCATTAAGCAAGATGAGCAAAAGAACATAAAATCTGAAGTAGTGGCAATCAGGGGTATCGATCTTAGCCCTTCATTCCAAGGATATGAAAAGGGCATTAGGAAGAAACTAAAGATGGATGCGGATGACAGACCTAAGATATCGTTATGGGTAAGCTTGTTAATAGTGCATCGACTTCGGGGTTAGCTAACACTGCCATAGGGTATTTTGAAGTCTATGATTGGTAAAGATATGACAAAAATGACCTTGCCTGTCTCGTTCAACGAACCAACCTCTTTACTCCAGCGATGCGCAGAAGATATGGAGTATGCAGATCTGCTCGACCAAGCCTCAGAACGACCCGATCCCGTGGAGCGAATGGTATATGTTGCAGCGTTTGCAGCCAGCGAGTATGCATCTACAATCGGTCGTGTAGCCAAGCCCTTCAATCCACTTCTTGGCGAGACATTCGAATATGTCCGGCCAGACAAGAACTACCGCTTCTTCATTGAGCAAGTCTCGCATCACCCACCTATCGGTGCTGCATGGGCAGAATCACCCAGATGGACATACTGGGGAGAGTCAGCTGTCAAATCCAAATTCTATGGTAAATCCTTCGATATCAACCCGCTCGGAACATGGTTCCTGAAGCTCCGCCCCGATGGCGCCGAAGAAGAACTCTACACTTGGAAGAAAGTCACATCATCCGTCATCGGCATCATCACCGGCAACCCAACGGTCGACAACTATGGCCCAATGGAAGTCAAGAACTGGACCACTGGTGAGTCCTGCGTGATCGACTTCAAGCCCCGTGGCTGGACCGCCTCTTCCGCGTACGTCGTCTCGGGCAGTGTCAAGGACGCCACGGGCAAGACACAGATTTCCATTGGCGGCCGCTGGAACAGCAGATTCTACGCGCGTCGCACCGTCGGTTTTGAGGCTCCTCCCACTGACCCCAAGCCGGCAGACGTCCACCGCCGAACCAGTGTGGTGGATCCCTCGCAAGCGTTCGTCATCTGGGAAGCCAACCCCCGTCCATCAGGCATCCCTTTCAACCTCACCCCCTTCGTGGTAACGCTAAACGACATCAACGACCAGCTCCGACCCTGGCTCCCGCCCACCGACACGCGCTTGCGCCCCGACCAGCGCGCGATGGAGGACGGCGAGTACGACTTCGCGGCCACGGAAAAAAACCGCGTCGAGGAGAAGCAGCGCGCCAAGCGCCGCGAGCGCGAAGCCCTCGGCGAGGAATTCGTCCCCAAGTGGTTCGCCAAGAGCAAATGCAAGGTCACCGGCGAGGAGTTCTGGGAGTTCAACGGCAGGTACTGGAAGGAGCGAGAGCGGGCCCTGACCGGCGAAGCATGGAAGCAGGTCGAGGAAATTTTCTAGAAACGCTGCCTGTGCCTTTTCCCCGTTTCTCATCATCTTTTCCTTCTTCTTCATTCGGGTGGGTGACGGGTTGGAAAACCATAACATACCTATTCATGTATGAGTATGAGTATGAGTATGTATGCAGTTAGCAGTTTAGATGTTTAGATGTCAGATGGGACGTCCCCCCCTTCCCCCCCCCCCTTTTTTTTTTTCAGTTGTTTTCTTCTTCTTCTTCTTCTTCTTTTGTATGCATGCAGCAGGATTTAGCGAAGGATGGAAGAAAAAAAAAAAGTGGTAGATAGAAGTTATGTATGAGAAAATAGTATATAGCGTAGCGAGATTCAACCCCCCTTTTTTTTTGGGCCCCCACTATCTTGATTTATCTTTCATCTGCCTTGCACGGTGATTTAATCTTATGATGAGCGGAGATATGATGAGCGGAGATATGCCTTTGCGAGGTAAGAGGTAGTGAAAATGTGATGTAATATAGGATAAGAGGATGTTAATGGATAAGTGAATAGATAGATAGGTGAGCGTACGGGACGAGACGAGACGTTGTACACCTTTTTTCTTTTGCTTTTTACATCAATGAATTGGAAGCTGTTATGCTAGCTAGCTACAGGGCCGAGCTATTCGAACTGCCAAGCCCAAGCATTGTAGATACACTGAACAACCAAGCAATATAAACATTAACGTTTCCCCCGCGTCTTCTTTTTTTTTTGCATCTGATAAATAACAAGCTAGTGAATCACCACCGCAACATGATCATCCATGTACTTGCTGATATCACCCAGGAACACGCTGGCGAGAATGGAAACGACGCCAAAAGCAATGCTTGTGTAATAGACATACGGATAGGAAGCCGCGTAGCTCTCCTGGCCGGCCCGCACGAACGCCTGCCAGGTGGTCACGTTGCCGTCGATGCCGGGGAGATGCAGGATCTCGTCGATGAGTGAGGCGCCAGTTAGCTCGGCGGCATGGCGGATTGTGTCGGGGAGGTAGATCTGGTGGTCTATGGCGACTTGGATCATGTTCTTTGTGAGGCGCGGGACGAAGCGGTTTAGGAACACGTTGTAGTAGATGGTATAGCCGATAGCGCCGCCGATGACGCGGATGGCGAGCGTGAGGGCCGCAACGGTTGCGATGAGGTCATCAGGGCAAATGATGGTTGTGATAATCGAGGCGGGGACAACGATGCCGCCGATACCGAGGCCCGCAACGACACTAACCTCTGTTAGCATTTGTTAATTCAGTAATAAGGTATTATACTTACAGGATACCGTAAACTGCGTTTAGGTTGTCAAGGCGGGCGGCCGCGAGCGCACCACAGCCTGCAGTCATCATAGAGGAGGAGACGATCATGAGCATGCGATTACCGCCGCGGAAGACCGAGAGGAGCCTGGAAATAATTAGCTATTGATACGTTTTGGGTGAATTCTGTGGAGGTCTAGGTCAACTTACCAAAGTACAACACATGCCCCGACTAGAATGGAGAATCCGATAGGAAGACCACGAATGCCAACACCAACTGGATCGTGTCCATAGACGTTGAAAGCCTGAGTAGGCCAGAACAGTATAACAGAGAAGAAGTTGGCTCCTGAGATGAACGTGATAACCAATGTGAGGGCAAGAATGCGTGGGTCTTTCTTGAGACGCTTGGGGAACATTGGGTATTTAGCACCATACACCTCCCAGACTCCGAACGCGATAAGAAGAAGACCTCCAAGAATGAGAGGAACAAGCACGTGAGCCGATGTCCATGCATACTGCGGCATGGTTAGGAAGAATTCGAGGGGAACTGGGTCATAAGCTTACCTGGTAGCCTCCCCAGAGGAGTCCTGCAATAAATAGAATCATGCCCGCAATCGACAAGAAGCCACCAACAAAATCGATTTGTTCGATGATCTCTTTATTAGAAAGGCCAAGCGAGTTAATTCGCGGTGGCGGGAAGTAGAAGACAGCTGTCATCACGAGACCGATAAAAGCCCAGACACCGCAGAACAGACCGATGTATCTCCAGGTTGAATGGTAAGCAATCAATTGAGCCCAGAGAACGGAAGGGCAGAATGGGAGAATGGTAAAGACCAGTACCGCGACGTATGTGCCTCTCTTATTAGTTGGTGCCAGTTCAGAGGTGACGGCAAGTGCTGTAAGCTCATTCACTCCTGCCCCTGCCCCCGCAAGTGCCATGCCAGCTAAAATGTATTAGGTCACGCAAGCTTGCACATGGTGTACACGGATGTAAACTTACCGATAAAGGTGTTCATGGTATGTGCCGTAGAACAAACAATCATTCCAAGCACAATGAAAGATGCGCCGATAATTGCAACATATCGACGGCCAATCAGGTCAGACAGGGCTCCCACAAATGGGCAAACCGCGGCCAGAGCCAGGAGGTTGGCAAGCACAAACCAAACCCTGAGCACGTTAGCAAAACTGTTGGAGCGACAAAAAAACAAAAACCAAAAAAGAAGTCCTCCAAAAACATACCATCGATCAGTGCCACCAAGATCAGCATAGATATACGGAGGAACACCGCCTAGATTTGCTAGTCAGACCTCTCCAAAAGAAAGCATTATCTGGTAGGGTACAAACCAAAGAGATAAACTGGAATTTGAGATCCGGTCCAGAGAAAGGCCATTGCGAGCAAGCTCATGAAGCGTGTAAAGGTCAACTGCTCGTGTTAGCATGTCAAGTGGTCTCGCGCATGAAAACAAGCGACGCGTAGCTTACGGGAGGTTCATGATCATGGTCCTCGTCGTCGCCATAAGTCCTCAAGCCATCCTTCTCATAATAGTTCTTATTGCCGGGAACCCTTGAAATTGTTCGAATATTATCGAGATTGTCAGCATGTTCGGTCGCCTCCTTGTCGAGCGACGAGTGCTCGGGGGTTGGAGGCGCCTGCTCCGTCGACATTATTATGACGGGTGGTGGATAGTTTATCTCAACTAATGGCGCAGGGGAGCGAGGGGAGGGAAATGCGACACGTTTTTTATACTATGTCTTTTACTTTCTTTTTTTTTTTTTTTTTTTCCCGGCGCGAACAAGATGTAGTGGTGTAGTCGAAGGGGGATGAAGTCACTTGATATAAGGAATTCTTAAGCAAGCGATCAAAAGCTAAAACTCAAGCGCCGAGCAATGCCGAGCAATGGCCAAGCTTGGAGGCGGGAACGGAAGCGAACCCCAGGAAATTGGCAATCAATAAAATGGCGTTTTTGTTTCGCTGGGCGAGAAAGGGAAAAACACATGAACGAAAACACACACTATTAAAAATATAAAAGAAACAGCCGGGCTATTGCAGTCGTGTGATTCGATAGCACCCACCCAACCAACAGAGAGAGAATCCGACAAGTCAGAAGAAGCTCCGAGGTAAGATGACCGTTTTCAAACTTTTTTGCGTAAATGGCAGATGCGGGGTTTCCTAGTCAGTCCAGGGAACCATGCCCATGGGTGGTTGATATTGCTCCCTAGTACTTACCGTAGTACAGTAGCACAGTACAGTAATTGTGCCAGTAGAGAACAGTAGAATTCCCCAACATCTAGCCCTACAGTAGACTAGCTTAGGAACTTCCTACTACGGCGATTCCAAATGATTTTAATGGTTCAAGCCGTAGACTTGCCCTTGTCCTCGTACGCGCTGCGAACCAAACATGCATCCGGTCCATTGACTTGATTTGATCTGGCAGTCATGTAACTATAAGAGACCTTTTCCTTGCAGCGAGTCAGTCACCCATTATTATTTCCCGATACCGTAATGACTGACCAAATTATCATCGTCGTCATCATCACCAACAAGATCAACAACATAAACACAAAACAATGAATGAGAGAATGACAGCCGCCCCATAGAAATATAAGCGAGATAGTGGAATCAAAAGTGATGGAAGCAGGGCAGATCTGTGTGGGTTCCATATATATGCAGCATAGTAGTCTACTGTAACGCTAACAATGGGCATGTGGGATCGATTCTGGGGGCGGGATGGAGTGCTAAGCTGCCCCCCCATTCCGTAGTGGCCAAGCCCAGCCCACGAACTAGCGTGGCCGAAAGGAGATTTCCCAAAAGATAACGTTCAGCACAAGACGCGCAACTTTCATCTTAGGGATCGTCTACAGGTGGCAGTACTAGGTGTCCAGACCGGCTAGTCTTCTGCTGTCACGGTGTCTCCTGCGCCTCTGTCTCGGGCATACGGACAGCCCATGCTGCTCTTGACTGGATATCCGAACCTAAAGAAGAATAAACTTTGTCTCTCGAGAGGGAGCATACAGAAAAGAAAACGACACTCTCGGCTGTCGGATAGCAAGATAATCCATGGTGTATCTAGCGAGAGGGTATCCATTGCAGGAACCATGGCGGTGGGATTCTGAGAACAAACACCTCGGTGGTCCGAGGTTTGGCTTAAAGCTTCTGACCATAGAATTACCGGTAGTGTCCACTACTGCCAGTCGTAGCCAGGGAAACAAAAACCCAGATGGGATGGAACGGACCAGTGGAGGGTGTGTTGTCGATCATACGAATGGGATCGCATACATGTTCGCCCCAGGGAGCCACGTTCTCGAGTCTCGCCCCTCTGACGATGATATCTCGGAAGCCCCCCCCCAGGACTTAACAAACTCGAGCCCTTGCATTTGATATCTCGAAGAAAGTGTTCCTGGGATTCTGCAGCGTAAGGAGGCCCCCCGCTATGTACGTGGCCAAATAGTACCGTTGATATGTGCTTGGGTTCGGATGCCTTGTGTAACGCTCGCGTGCAGGAGATGATGCGACAAGGGTTAACAAATTGTCGTTTGTATCGTCCACTTGTTCAGCTTTTATTGCCCTGGACGCAGAGCTGGACTTTTGCTTCGAAGGAAGGAAGGAAAGGGAGTAGAAAGAATCTGACAAGAACAGTCAGCAAACAAGCGCTTACCTAAGACACTAGTATCTCGCCTGATATCTTGTGGCTATTCATCTAACGGTTATATATGACACGAAGCATGGAAACAAACTCTGACGAAACTTTGTAGAATCGTTTCTGCGCTCTTGATGGCACAATCGACATAAGCTGAGACCAGGCTAAACATAAAGACAAGCTGGGAAGTATTTCGTGAATGCTTCGTTACGCTTATGGCTACTAGAGTGTCGCAAAATCTATGAGCAAGTCCCCCAACCCAACGCCCGCAAATAAATCAGTTCTCAGGTGTGAACTTGAGGCTGATTCTGCTCCTTGTTCTGTCTGTGTCGCTGTTCCCATTTGCCCCTCCATCCACCACTACAATTCTCTCCATGCTCTGTATATGCCAAATATACTACCACAACGCCTTAGACTATGAGATCGCATGAGTCTTGGTCCACTCCTTAGCGGTTGCGATGGCCGCTGGCTCGTCCTCCTTCCACCTCTTCGCAACATCTGCCGCAAGTGGGTCATCTGGATTTGGAGCTCCAAGGAGAGCTTGGATGGAAAGTAGAATAGTACGAATCTGGAGTGCAGGGGACCAGTTGCCTGTGGTCCCGTCAGTAACGCATTTTTATATATCTTGGTTAGTGGCAACGGAAACGTACTCTTCAGAACATCTAAACATATGCGACCAAGTTTGTCGATATTGGGGTGGTATATTTTGGTTAAGAACCGGATCTTGGGTGGCGTCATAGGATAATCGTCCGGCAGAAATAGCTCAAGCTTGAAGATACCTCCTAATATATCTATTAGTCGTGTGCGCGCTGTACAAGCGGGTTCGTCTGCGTGCCTTCATATGGTGACTGGCTAGGGCCATGTATGGAAACATCGAAATATCGCAAATTATCCTCATGAGGAACAGCACTGATACCTGGAACACTGCATATATGCTATCAGAATGTGCTCAATAAATTCTTTTGTGTGGGATGCTGCAGTTGTTTGCTCACGGTTCTGCCATTAACCTCTCAGTCTCCTTGATAATTCGCTTTGGTAACGCCATGTCAGATAGTTGGTGAGAGGAGCTATGTTGTCCCTTTGACGTTTATATGCCGTAATATATCGGTCGCAGAGATATCCTACGAAGAGGTGTGGAATGGGGATTTACAGCCGTGCGGAGATTCTTCAGAATCAGAGAGGCCTAGAGACAAGTCCTAAGGACAGGACTGTCAGACTCAAAATATCGAGGGATATGATTCGCAAAATTGTCCGTCAGAACCCTTGTAGATTTCAAAGGCTGATCTAGCTATCTTTGAGGGGTTACAGAAGCTGAAGCAAGGCTTCGATGATGATGGGCGCAAGAATGTTCAACCGGCACCGTGCCCCGCGCTTGGCAGCTCTAGCTGTATTTGGACATTGCGGTCCTCTGAGCTTAAGCTAGAATTGAATACTACCATCCTCCCTTCTTGAGGGACATTATCGCAGTCTATATCGGTTGATGAATGGCCAGAAGATACTCTTTGGTTATCTGCAGTTTCGAGGAAGATATGGCGTAATTTGCGCAGTGCACAGTGGAGTTGCTTGGAGTACAAGATCCCCGTTCATGGCTTCTGGTAAGAGATGAGGATTCTAAGTTGCGAAAATGATGGAGGAGTCGAAGAAAGGCAAGACTATCAAGTCCGCCCATGACAGCAACACATTCGAAGCCGATGTATCTATTTTTGTAGATCGCAAAGTTGGCTCTGCCTCGATCTCTCCGTCTGGGCGCGACGTCGCGCTTGCATCGTGCGTACTATCTCTCCTGCTTGTCCTTTAATATCTCTCTAAACGTATCCAGAACTGATGGCCTTGATATCATCGATCTCGATTCCCCATTAAATCCACCGCGCCATCTTCGCCATGGTCTTACATGGCTTGTGGCGGATGTGCAATGGTCACCATTCGCGGTACGGGACTACTGGGTTGTGAGCACTGCAAATCAGAAGGCACTGGTATGGAATTTGAATATGCATGAGGACGGCGCTCAAGGCGCGATTGAGCACACACTTCGGGGCCATTCGAGAGCTATCACAGATATTAATTTCTCGGCGCATCATCCTGATATTCTTGCCACATGTGCTGTGGATGGCTATGTACATTGCTGGGACTTGCGACGTCCAAGAACACCTGCTCTTACTTTTTGCGACTGGTTTGCAGGGGCCACACAAGTCAAGTATAATCGTCAGGATTCACATATCCTGGCTTCAACTCACGACAGGTGGCTACGCATCTGGGATGATAGGAAGGGCGCAACACCATTGAGGTCCATTAACGCTCATGAATCAAAGATTTATGGTGTGGACTGGAATCGATTCAGGAGCACTGGGGTAGTTACCTGTTCTTTAGACAAGACGATCAAATTATGGGATTATGGAAATGAGCTGGATGAACCCGAGCGCATTATTCGAACTGACTTTCCCGTATGGCGCGCTCGGCATACTCCGTTCGGTTGGGGATTATTAGCTATGCCGCAAGACACTCCTGGTCAGCTTCATCTATATGATCGTCGCGCGGAAGCTCCTGAGGATAGAAGCTCGAAAGCTGAGCCCGTGAAAGTGTTCTCCGGTCATGGAGAATATAAGGTCAAGGAATTCCTGTGGAGGTCTCGAGGTGGCATTACGGATCATGGGATAGATAATCGAGAGTTCCAGCTGGTAACGTGGGGAGAAGACCGGCAGTTACATTTACACAACGTTGATCCCTCGGTGCTTCAAGGTGTTGGTCATGTCAAAGGGGCTCAAGTTCTCGACAAATTAAATCTTACTCGTAAAGGTGCCGTCTATAAGACTTTTCGAAATGTCGAGCATACACCAACAGACAAAAAGAATGCAACCATCACAGGTCCACGACCTGGAAGCTCTGGGATGAAAGTTAGTGCACTGAGTGCAGGTATGAGGAAAATGACTTTACCAAATTCGACTCGTACCCACATGATAATCCGAGCGCCGGCCACGAAGAGTAAGGAGAAGGCCAACTTGCCAGAAGCAAATCAAAAGCAAATTGGGTGGATGAGTGGGATCAAGTTTAGCAAACCAATAGGTGAGGCGACGCCACATAAACCATCCACCAGGCGACATTCTCTTCTGAATCCTGATCTGAGCAGTCTTGATGATGGCGAGTGGGACGCGCCAGAATCTCTGCATGATGAGATTATTCGAATCCACGACAAGCTTCCAAAGATCACCTTCGAAAATGTGAATATGGACAAGAAAGTAGTCGAAGCTTCTATGAATGGACCCTGGGGAGAAGATGGCAACTCTATCTTCATTAAAGTCACTGTATCATTTCCTGATCAATACCCGGACAAGGCTCCTACTTTTACCCTAGGAAAAACATCACTAATGTCGGAAGCTGTCTACCACCGGTTAAAGCGCGAAGTTCAGCAAGTAGCCTTTAATCATGTTCCTCACAAGAAAGGCTGCCTCGAGGGAGCTCTTAGCTACCTTCTTGGAGAGGTTGACTTGGAAGCAAGCACCACATTCTTTGCTGATGTTGGAGACATCGATGATGATTTGGATGGCTTGGCGGATGAGAGCTCGAGTGATGATGAAGATGCTGATATCCCCCCTGGTCCTTCTGCCATGATGCCACAGGGCTTGGACTCAAGTGCGAATGAGGATATGCTTAACGCAATGAGTGGGAACGCTAATGTTCCAACGCCCAGGCTGTGTGGCGCCCGGTTCTCTCCTGCTGGGAAGATTGTGTGCTTCTTTCCTCCTAAAGATGATAAAGTCAAATCACTTCTAGGGACTCTAACAACAAGGAACAATGCACGATTGAAAGGAGAACCCGTTTTCGAATCCTTCGGAAGACTGAATAACAACAGCTCACCTGTACCGCGAGTGAAAACCATATCAATAGCAACTTCTATGGCATCAGAAAGTATAGAGGACTCGGAACTGTCAGAAGAATCTGAGTTGTCTTCTAGCGATTCTGACTCCACGCCATTTCGCGTCGCCCCATTTCCTATGGCCAATTACTTCCGCCGAACCACGCGGCGATCAGGAATGAAAGCAGCCTCTGCAATTTTCTCCCAGAGATCTAGCACCGGAGGGACGAACACAAACACTGGGACAGGAACCGGGACTGGTATAGGCCGAGCTCGCCCTTCTAAACCTAAGAACAGGTTGTTAATATATGATCTCAGCACGTTATTACCTTCAAAGATTGAGCTTGCCGAAGATTATGCTATTTTCGGCGAAGGTCCGGATGTTTGTGAACACAATGCACGCGTTTCGGATCTACGTGGTCTCTCCGACCTAGCCGACGTTTGGAGATATGCTTCAATGCTGTTGCACAATGAAGTCCCTCTCGAGGTTCTAAATCAAAACCATAGGCACGAACCTATACTTGTGATCGCAAAGAATTCTTTGAAGCACCATCATTCGGATAGCGGCTCGGACAGCGGTATTGACACGTCTTATGATCTCGGCCGGCGAGACATCTTAGCTGGGAGAGTCAAGTGGGGAACTAATCCTCTTGCCGTGCAGCTTATTGGTGACTTATTCGCGCATTTTGAGCAGATTGCGGACGTCCAAATGTTAGCAATGTTGTCGTGTGTGTTCAGTGAAACAGCTACTCAAGATACTACAACAGCGCACATGGATACACAAATCAGCCAACCACAAACTCCTTTGACATTGAAGACACCAGCTTTTTCTTTGGATTATTTTCCCACAAACGCTGCGGCTTGGAGTATGTACCAAAGAACGCCAATACCCTCGGCAGTATCAACGCCGAAATTAACGCAAACACCGTCTGGATACTACGGATCTTTTGGTTCATCTGAGGGTAAAACTTGGGGGAGTGATCCTGCATCAAATTCATATTCTTGTGGAGAGACCCCTCCTCTAAGGTCGAACCGGACAAGCTCTGAATATCTAAACTCACAAACTCAAAGTCTATCAACGTCTCCGGAGAACCCTCGGTCCTTCCGTCGCGCCAATTCTGGTCTCGCTTCTAGTTTTGCCGCAAGTCTTTCTCGGCCTTTCACCGCAATATCATCATCTCCCCCAAATCCCACTCCCAGCCGTAAGAGACCCAGTCCTGTCGAGCATATGCTCAGCTCTCTCGCAAGCTCTAGTGCTATTACGTGGGGAAATACAACAGTGCTTGGTAGTGTCAAAGAGCAATTCCTTTCCAGTACATCAGCATATTCAGACGATGAAAATGACAATAATATAGTGCCGCAAACTGTTTGTACGGGTATCAGCCTTACGCTGGAGAATCAGAATAGATTCGATGACGAAGGCTGCATGAGTTCGCCATTGCTTGACCCTAAGAAATCACTGGTGTTCGCAAATTATAGAAAATCGTACGCAGAACTTTTGTATTACTGGGGGCACCCCCTAGCACGACTCGAAATACTCAAATTTAATGGCCTGAAGGATATCGAATTTGACATTCCAGACAACAAATCCCATGTCGAATCCATCATCTCTACGTCGACTCACACGTTGACTCACGAGCCTTCTTCGCCATTGCCAATACTCGTCGGCAAGAAAGGCATATATCAACCTCCTGTGGAATCTCTGACTGAGCTAGGTCTCGATGTGACAGGCTATTGTCTCAAACACGACCTTCGTCTTGAGCCCATTGCTTCAGGCACGAGCGGAGGAGCAGTAGGTCGCTGTAATCGCTGCAAGGTAATTCAGCGTCAACTGCGATGTACAATTTGTATGGAGCCGATTAGCGCTCTCTATACTCCGTGCCTATCCTGCGGTTGCGCTACTCATGAGCATTGTCTTGCTGATTACCATTCCTACGGCGAAACAAATTGTCCTGGCGGCTGTGATTGTGACTGCGGTAAGAAAGCGTCCGATACCACTGTTGAGAGTTGGGAGGTTATGATGAGCCAAATCGAGCGAATGCGTGCTCTTGATGCAAAACAAGGGAAGGAGACGGAGAGACTAGAGGATTGGGATAGTACGGAGAAGGAGGATTGGCAGCAAGAGTCGGAACCAGCGCCCGGAAATGGTATTAGCAGGCAATACTCGAATCTCAGTCAAAGATTTGGCCGGGTGAGGACCGGCGATTGGGGCATGAGTGGTGGGAAGAAGAGACCCAGCAGTCTGAGGAAGGAGAGGCTCGGTTAGCATCGGGCATAATTGGATCTGCATTTAGCGTGGAGTTAGAGGGTTTGAATACTTCATATGTACATGTACAACATTGTATTATATGAGATAGGCAAACGGTAATATTGCGTGTACAGAGTTAGTGTGTAAGTGGACAGCAATGGTGCATGTAGGCATGGTAGGTAGGTTTCTGTGTAAACACAAATCATGGGACTTTCATGCTGCATTCATTATTGTAGTTTTGAAAGTGGGGTTCAGATATATAAAGTGTACGGTAAGAAACCCCACTATTGAAAGGATATGATATAGAGTAGAGTTTATCTCTCCGGTCATCGGTTCGATATGGCGCTAAAGGCGATTGGCAGAACTCACAATCCATATGCACGGCCACTTGTACGTCTAAGGGCGTGGATGACCCTAGTCAGTGGATTGCTTTTCTATAAAAGTCCCATCAGACACGTTAACATTAATTGAAGGGGCGAATTGTTCCAACCGCCATGAAAGGAACTATCCCGTCAAATGGCTTCCACAACAACAAACAGAGCTATTGAACTCATCGAAAGAAGCACCCCAAACTCCAACTCCAACTGGCAAGACTCGTCAGAAGAGCCTCTGAACACGCAGCAACTCAAGCCTGCTGATGGAGGCTTAGCGGCATGGAGACTACTCTTGGCCGCATTTGTGTTTGAGGCTCTGTTATGGGGTAAAGGCGCCTCTACTTTGCCGACACGTTGATGATTGAGGCTAACAAAATTCGACAGGCTTCCCAATATCGTTTGGTGTCTTCCAGAACTATTACTCTGAGCTGCCGAAGTTCAAGAATGATCCCAAAATTGCGCTTATAGGCACCATTGCCCAGGGATCGGTTTATCTGGGGGCGCCTCTTGCTGCGTGGGTTTTCCCTTTCCATATTTTTATTTATCTTCAGTCTATTCCCAGGTGTTTTGTTAATTGTTCTTCTTAATGAGGATAAATCTGTGCTGATGACAGAAATAGTACGGCGGCAAGGCGCTTCCCAAAGTATCAGAGGATACAGATTTATGTAGGATGGCCGATTTGCATTGGCGGGCTAATTGCAGGTTCTTTCACTAACACTCTTGGTGGTCTCATCGCGACCCAAGGGGTAATGTATGGCGTGGGTTTTGTCACCCTCACCTATCCCATCGTTAGTATGGTCGACGAATGGTGGATCGCAAGGAAGGGAATGGCCTTCGGGATGATATCCGCTGCATCCGGCGCATCGGGCGTGGTCATGCCTTTCATCATCGAAGCTCTTCTCAAAAGATATGGCTATAAGACCGCCCTTCGTGCCATCGCAGTTTCAATGGTCCTGCTTACAGGGCCGCTCCTCCCGCTTCTAAAAGGTCGCTTGCCGCCTGCGGAACAAAGTGCCATGGCCAAAACTAATTGGAACTTCCTCAAAAAACCGCTATTTTCGGTCTTCTCCTTCTCGGTTTTCTTACAAGGTCTCGGATTCTTCTTCCCGCCGTTGTACCTCCCATCGCATGCAGCGGCTATTGGTCTGCTGCCTACGCAGGGGGCTCTGCTTCTAGCTGTGATGTCCATCGCCCAGGTGTTTGGTCAGTTTGCATTTGGGTATTTGTCAGACAAGAACATCTCTGTGAGCATACTTGCTGTTACATGTTCAATCATATCGGCCATCGCAAGCTTGACCTTCTGGGGTTTAGCGCATTCTCTCGCTCCCCTTGTTGTGTTTAGTATTGTGTATGGGTTCTTTGCTTATGGCTATACCACAATGCGGGTTGCAATGGGCAAAGCGGTAAGTGATGACCCTACGGCTGCCGTGGCGACATATGCAATCCTGGTCTTTGTGCAGGGCATTGGCAACATTCTCGCCGGACCAATAAGTGCTGCTCTGCTGCTGCCTTATACTGAGAAGACTGGCTACGGAATTGGTAGATACAAGACTCTGGTCATCTTTACAGGGAGTTGCATCTTTTTCAGCGCTGTGGTTATCGCACTTTGGCATGCTAGACCAAAGCGGGTCACTTGAGCAGAGTGCTTATATGTGAGTCAGGAGATGGTGTCGTAACCAAATGTTTGGTATTTTTGAGCAAGGATCGTGCACCAAATAAGCCCTTCGATCAACAACCGGCATATGGGGCTGCAGCCTTAGAATTGACATGTTTCAATGGGAGGATGCCTCAGGTTGTGCTTCATGCTTATTTCAGCATATCTGTCTGCCTATTGAAAGATGTTGGCTTGTGGAGGCATCAGGCCGGAATACGAGAAACCATACAATATGGGACGCTATAACCTTAATTTACAAACACGGTATGGACGCTTATACTCTTTCCGTGCCCCAACTGTGGAATATGAAAATTGTAGCGGTGTTAACACCTACGCGGCCTTTGAAAAAGTTCAGCCTTACGACGGTGATAACAGTTTCACAATGAAAATTGGTGCTGATTGGTTACTTTGATGACATAATAAAAGCAGGGTAACATTGGGATTACGGGATGACGAATCGTGCCTTCTATATGTTTAGCATGACTAGAACCTTGGTTCAGAATACCTTGTCAAAGTATTTTCCGGCAGCCAAGCACGACCCATATATCCCGTATTCCAAGCTTAGGATGATCTCAAGCGTGGTAATTCCAGGTATGCACTCTGCACAAATAAGCTTAATTCGGTTATGGTAAGCGGGTTGCGCCTCACGTATACTTACCTACCAAGTTACGAGCATGACCGTCTCTCGCCTACGAATTCTGAAATTCTTATATATGCTTAAGAAGATGGAGGCAATCCAAGATGGATTCTTGGCGTCTCCGATTCAATGGCCGCCAAAAATGCGCCCTTGAAGTCTCTTATCTCAAATGCTTCAAACTCTCTCGGACCCGAACCCAAGACGTTTATCAATGGTGGTATCAGACCACGATTTATAGGCAAGCAAACTGTTAGAAATCGTGCTTCAGTATCAAGGACAGGTTGCTACACCTGCAAGTGAGACACGCTACCTTCTCAACCAATTATAAACTTACAATCCTTAGAAAGCGACATATCAAATGTGATGAACAACATCCAGCCTGTGAAAATTGCACAAAAGCAGGCTGGACATGTGACTACATAGAAGTCGAGGTCAACAAGATCTCAGCCAACTCTAATCTTGCTCCACGGCCGCCTCCACAACCCTCCGAAGTCAATATGGAAGATGAATTCTATCTCAAATTCGCCGCTTTTCTGTTTATAGAAAGGAGCTTCGCATCGCCGTTTAATATACCGTCCCACTTGGTTCTCGCTCATCAATTAGCCCAATCAGAACCATGCCTGCGTCATATCGTCATTGGGACGGCTATGGTGCGGCGTATCTCATACAACAATATTGGAGAACCAAGTGATAAGGAGCACATGGACACATGTCGTGCTGCATTCCAACATTATGCCAAGTCTATCAAACTGCTACAAGAAAAGCTAGACAAAGTGGAAAACGGCGCTGAATATAGCACTGCTTGGGATATCGCTCTTCTAGCTAGCTGGCTCTTCGTTGTATTCGAGGCTCTCGTAGGAAATCAACAAAAAGCACACTGGCATGTTCAAAACGGGCTGAGACTCCTCAAACATGCCCCCAAAAATGGCAGCGAATCGGCGGCAAAATATTGTGGCAGCATAGGAGAAATAGCAATCGCCTTTAACAAGCTACACGCGGAGGCTAGCTTGTATGCCGCTGCTAACCACATACAGCCAGTCTTCCTTCCCGACGTCCCATATACATTCGATGACATAGAGCACGCCAAACGAGCCATGGACACTATAAGACCCAACATCCTCTTCCTGATCCGTTCTAGAACTCGCGAGCAAAATGTTCCGAAATCATACCTCTCTCCTTCCTCCATACCGAAAGACATGCTCGCGCGCCTCCACATCCTTAAGTCCACGCTTCAGCGGTGGTTCTCGGCTTTTACGACCCTAACACACTCCCTTCGCCTGGATATCGCCAGCACCGTAACAACCGAGATGCTCAACCACACCATGAACCCGGATGATGTACGCCTCCGCTCCGCGCACGACTACCTAATGATCCAATATCACCAATCTCACATCTGGCTCTCCACCGCGTTCTCCTGGCACCAGACAGCCTTCGACGCCCACACCGCGTCGTTCCTCGCCATCACCGCCCTCTCCGAACGCGATATCGCTATGCGTGCCGCGCTTTTCCGCCAACAGGTCCAGGACCCACATGCGGCATTCGTGTTGCCCCAGATATTCATCCAGCCCTTAAGCTATGTGGCGCAGAAATGCAGGGACGGAACGGTGAGGAGACGCGTGGTTGCGTTGTTGGAGAACGAGTGCGAGAGAGGCTTTATAGAGCACCATGCTGCGGCTGTGATGTGTCGCTGGATTATGGAGACCGAGGAGGAGTACCTTCCCGAGGGGGTTGTTGGCAGCGTGGATCGTAATGATGTGGGGTTTGTGGAGGAGAGGTGGAGGCTGAGGGGTGCGAATGTAAAGTTGGATAGGGTGGTTCGGTGCGGGGAGATTACGTGCACGAGGCTGGGAGAGCAGGGAGAAGAAGTTGTTAAGGGTGTCGTTCGGTGGATCGAGGGGGAGGTCGTGCATGTTGGCGTTGGGGAAGCAGATCGCGTTTGGGAGGGGTCTTGGTTTGGGTAGAGGAGTAGTTTTTGAATTAGGAAGAGTCTTTATTATCAGCTATACCCTCCATTCTTTTATTATTCTTTATTATCTACATCTTAGCCCGTCATCCTGTTCAGGGCAGGTGACTTAAGTCCTGCCCCCTTCTTTCCATTCCTCTTTTTTGGAAAGTGTGGTTGAGTCTTTTAGTATTTTCGTAATGAGCCTGGAAGGTCTGGGGATATTTCAATCCAATACCTCCCATGTCCAACAAATGTGACTGGTTCTTGGCCAACGAGCATGTTCTCAACAGAGCCCAAATCCATCCACTAAGCCACAATCCTAATCACAACCCGTCTGCCATGGCTCTTTCCGCCTTGGCTCTTCATTCAGTATCCTCCACGCCCGGAAAAAAAACTTTCTCGGCTTATACATGCCATTTTGAAATGTCAATTTTTGCCGTATCATCATCGGCTGTTTCTGCTTCTCGATCATTCATGATCGAGAGCCGAATGTAAACGCAGATCCTTCATCTTCTGCTGAAGCTCCTTCCAGTCACCCCTCGACTCGAGACCGCCAGGGACAGAAACCTTCCAGGGGCCGGCTTCGAGGGCGCAGAAGGACTCGTCTCCGGGCAGTTTACCGCTTTGGAAATAGGCGGCGACTTTGAGCATAGGTTAGTTTTGGTTCTACAACGAAGATAGGGAGGGAATTGCCTTTTGCGAAAGCGCATTTATTGAGTGTTGCTATTGAGGTGTGCTATCGAATTGTTAGTCTGGTTTTGCGTTTCTAGGTCCTTTGTAGTGATAAGGTATAAGAGAAAGGGTAGAGCGGGGATGGCGATGCTTATGTGCTCAGGAGAAGTGGGACCACTGATTTGAGCTTACTATCGCTTGATAGAAAATTTCGATTCTGAAGTTGTACATAGAAACTTCTATGTTACTCCTCTGCCTGAGAAACGCCCATCTCGACCGTAGAAGAGAAACAAAGGCGTAAGAAGAAGACCGAAAGAAATCGAAGTTGTATAACGTACGCCGGAGCCGTCAATTGTAAGGAGCTGTGAATCTTTAAACAATTTGGTGCTGTTGCGACCACTACACAAAATCAGCTCGAGTTCGACCTTGGTTACAGATGGCTTACTTCTCAATGGGAGTGACAGGATCTCTGGTATTCGAAATGAAGAGAATTGGGTTCTTTGTTTTCCCACCAAAGGGACCGGAATAGCGCTCAACGCCGTCAATTCCCCAGCCAGCGCAGGCTACTACCTTTGTCCCTAGAATATCTCCTCCGAGCCAGCTCTGAGCGCGAAGTTGGTTGATGACCGGCATCACGTCCTTCAATGGCTTGTTGTAGTAAATGTTGCCGTTGTCGGAGCACGATATCGATGTTTGTGCGGTAACCACCGCGAGTCCGTTTTCATTTGGTTTGGAGACCAATTTTTGGAGGTCGGAAAGCGCGTCCGCTGTAAGGTTTTTGACGGCTGTCTCGAGAAAAACAAGAGCTCTGGCAAGAGTATCGAAGCTCGTTGGTGGTGTGTATGTGGTCATAAAGGAGACGAGTTGGAGCCCGGCGAATACGTCCACGATTCCTGTGGCGTTCTCCCATTTTTGTTCTAAAGCTTTATTTATATCAAGCCGAGCCAGAGTAGTCTCAAATCGTGAGAAGATGTCGCTTGTGGTATTTCCGGTATGGTAAGGGCAAGCTTTCGGGCCGGCAAGATGGCAATATAGGAAAAATGTTGCAAAGACATCGTCTGCGTGTTGGAGCCATGTTTTCATCTTTCCACCAGAGTAGTCGTAAGGATCCACGACACCATCTAGAATAACTCGGCCCATCCGCTCAGGAAACATTGAGGCGAATGTCTGGCCAATGATAGTTCCATAGCTGAATCCCCAATAGTTAAGGAGGTTCGGGTATTCCACACCTTTAGATGCAGGACTTGCTGCATATGCATCGAGGATACTAATGATATCTTTCGCGACGATTGAAGTGGTCATGTGTTGGCCGGCATCTGTGTTACCCCCAATCGCACTCTTGCACTCCATGCCCATCTTTTTTGCCATCTCGTAGATCTCTTCATATTGATCGCCAGTGGGGCTAGACTGATTGCCACGTGCCATAAATTGGTGATACTTTGATGGAGCTGGGTTGCTTGAACAATCAGCCACGGGAGTGCTTTGACCTAGCCCTCGAGGCTCCCACGCGACTATGTCAAAGTTTCCGCCAGTGATATTCTGAGCCAAATCCGCACCATTAATTAGAAATTCCACAGCCGATTCTCCTGGCCCGCCAGGATTAACTAAAATCATGCCCTTGGATGTTGATGCCTTTGAAGGATACTTCAAGAGTGGGACCAGCGCTCGGTTTCCCATTGGCTTCGAATAGTCTAAAGGGACTTGAAGAACCGCACAATGAAAACGTGGACCACAAGGCTGCCATGTTAGATTAGCTGAGGGTGTTATGGCAGCAAAGTCAATGTTTTCCGTAGTGTTTCGCCGATAAAGCGGTGCGGTAGGCACTGCTGCTGCTAGAGAAACAAGAGGCAGAAGATGCTGAAGTTTCATATTGATAGCCCAAGTGTGCTGGCTTGGTTAGGCTGCGAAATGACCAGCACAGTTGTCCTACTGAGGTTGACGGAGACTCATCCGACAGTCGTTAAATCTCCCGGAGACTGATAACTAAGAATATATTCGATCACAGATTACTCGTGTCTTGAAGCTTGGAAGAAAAGACTTGGAGACACCTTGAAAAAATGGAAGTCATCATCTTCTTTTAATTGAAGCCCCAACATAAGGAGCATAGGCAGGGCCTGCCAAGGCTAAGCAGGGGAATCATCCTTTGACCTCGAGAATCCATCACAAATAGCTGGGAGCAGCTAAGTCAAGAAGGACCAGGAAGCCAGTACTTACGAGCTCACGGCTAATCCTAGTTGCAAAAAGACGTTATCGTGGGGAAGAGGAGCATGAGCCTAAAATATCATTAGAAAGACAACTGGATTCTGTCCTAGAAAGAGGTGTGAAAAGTTATAAAAAGAGCTTAGTTGAAGCAAATTTGAAGCTCGCTTGAGCTCTACCTAACAGTCAAGTCATTCCAATTTATTTCCTTCGATAACAGGATTAGGGTCTCGGGTATATTTGGCGCATAAAGAATTATGGACAATGTCTGATGCTTCGAGGAAGTTGAGGTCAGCGGTAAGTAATGTGGATCTAGCAGAATCAGTGTGTTTTTAAAGATTACTGTCATGAATTTCAGGCAACAATGGTTGCCAAGACTTTGATCATCAAGTTAACAGGGGTGTGTTTAGAATAGGAGCATTCCTCTGATCCTCAGATCCCAATTCCGTCAAACAACCCAATGAGAAATGTCAACCAACAGAACTCAGCGGTCGGAAAGGAATCACCTCGAATCTTTTATATTGCAGGCGTTGCAGACACCAATCAATATGCATGTCGCACCATTGAGGAGCTCTCCTCGAGGACGTGTCGATATGATAGGGACTGTCCAAAGGCATCCTGGATTTCGGCCTCTGATGGTGAATGTCACGAACGGCTTCTATCTACTGGACTGGGTAACACGTATTTACAGAGAGGGAGGAACAGTCAGCAACCTGTGGTTTTGGCTCCTCGCGCCTATATCTCTCCTACCGTCGTATATCGAACTGTGCCGCAGAACTAGGCGGCCTCTACTTTCTCTATCTAAACGCTAGAAAGCTGGGATTTTCAGTGTTACGAGGGGATCTGTGTGAGGAAGGTGCGAGTGAACCGAGGATCGGACCGTTCCTATCGTCTATTGTTTGATATAATTTCTTGTTTTCATTATGCTCGCTACACGGCCTTAATGCGCGGCTATAAATGCTGCTGCATCTACAGCATTCACCGCATAGACAAGATGCGCCGGCAGAATAATTACGCCATTAACACAGATATTGTCAGCTGCACTGCAATACGTCTTCACCTTCGCAGCTGGTACATTTGCAACTGGCTTTCCATTATCTGCAGATTGTCAGCAGTATACGCATAGTGCCGAAAGTATACGTACTAGGATCTCCAAAAATCACGACCGAGCTGATCCAAGCTGCAACCTTTGCTGGTAGAAGTGCAGCTGCATTGTGGACGATCTGCCCACCTTGGGAGTAGCCGGAGGCTACGAGCTTAGTGTTTGGGCATTTGGTATATGCGCTCTGGATTTGGGCAGCCCTGTACAATGTTAGCCGTGCATACGTTCGGTGAGAAACCTATCTTTCTTACATTTCCTTACTTCCAGCAGGGTCTCCTCCTTCGAGATACCCATCGATGTCCGCATCGTACTTGTTGACGCCCTGGATCGCAAGATTTGACGACCCTAACTTGTCTCTCAATGCCTCGAAGAGCGGCGGGCCTACAAGAATGCCTACGTTGCCAGGCTCTGTTGTCCCGCGCGCGAATACAATAGTATATGGTTTGCAGGAGCCGCTCAGTTCATTATATGTGGTTTTCTGGCCAGTGAGCGTGGCAAGGACTTGCTCAAAGAGTGTTAGGACGCCTGCCACGGCATTGATAGTTCCTTCGACCTGCGGTAGGTGGTCAAGCAGAATGGTAAGAAAGTCGTTGAGTGGTGTATTTCTCTCCCTGACCGCAGGTTCCGGAACAGTCACGGGTAATGCAAGGGATGGCACCAACAGACAGAAGAGCACTAAGAAGGAGAACTGCATTGTGACTGTTTATTTTTGTTTTTTGGAGGGCTACAAGCAGATGGAGGGCAGGCAAGCCAGCAGCGAGAACTGTAGTCCTGAAGTCCGGCGGCAGCCTCGTGCTTTATACTTTCGAGTTTCCCTACCTTTCCCCTCCGTTCTTTCCAGCTTTCCCTTTCCATTATTCCCCCCCTATACCCCGCCAGATCAATTCCAAGAAGGTGGTACATGGCCTGGCCGGCACCAAAATAAATGCGAACCCTGGCAGATCTGATCTGCAAAAGCCGGGGATGTGGGGCGCGGGGGATCCGCGTGATGCATTCTCGGCCCCCATCTCAAAGAGGAATCTGAACAAGTGCGTAATCTGCCGAGAAGACTACACGCTTTTCTCGGACAAGCACATGCTTTTTTGTGAAGGTAGCAAAGTGAAAGGATTTTGGGGCACGAATCAGTGTCAAGCCGTCTTATGCTTATTGTAACCTAAAGGCACTTTGCCCGCTCTGCAGAAATGTAACACGAAGAATAATTGGTCAGTTATCCATTCCCCCCTCCCACAAATACTGGATAGTTGAGCCGCCGAATGCACGCCAAAGGATCTACATATAGTAGGTACCCCATAATGATATTGGAACATCTCGGGTGATACGGAGCGGTAAGACCGTGATTGCTCGTATCGCCTTCCACCAATCGGCCCGTACGGCGAATATTTAAGACACTTGCCGGCGCTTGGAGGTCCCTCGATACTACCTCGTTCTGAAGGATCACGATTGTGCCTTCAAACCCTCACAGCTTTAGGGCCTGAGGTGCCGCAGACTGAGACTTTGATGTTGCAAGGCAGACTGAGTCGAGGCGAAAAGAATGCACTATTTAATAGTTCTTGCCCCCATTTATCCTGCCCCTGGAAATGTCGCATAAATATATAGTAAATGCTGCAGGTCGGACAGATACTAGCGGGAGATATGGCTGCGTTGTCATAACAATGTAATATATGGCATATATTGGATAAGATAAATCAGACCCAGACGTATATGAACATTAAAACAATCCCATAACTAGTTGTCGCATAAATATTACTGTTGAGGAATCTAATAATCAAGATATAAGAAATGGAAAGATCTGTTGGATTTCATGGCAAGCAGATTTGGTGTGAATATCGCTGGATGTGATCTTCATTAAGTAGCCCACAACCTCACAACATCATTGCCCGGGCCCTTGAACCCGCTAAGTTACAATTATGAGCTAAATCGTGATCAATGAATGACTGTTAAACAACTATTCAACATTATTGTGCAGATGGCTTAGACAAAACATGTCGTTATGAAAGAAATAATGATCTTGCAAAGTTGGAAAGCGGTAGAACCAAATTGTTAAAACTAGTGCCCAGTCCACATCACTTAGTATTGTAGTTTGTATAACGTTACACTCTTGTTTAGTCTTCACATTTAAGAAACAGTTGATCAAGCTCTGCATTAAAATTCACCTTAAGATCTCGCTCACCTTAGTGAGTGACTTGACAGCAGTCGAAATCATAATCATCGCCCTATAAATTCTATGTGACTCGCTCCTTCCTTCCTCCCTCCTTCCATATTGAACAATCATCGCAAATAACGGCACGCAAGAGCACAATAAAAATATTTCAAAGAAATAAAAAGTTGGGTTACCGCACGCGCAGCAAACATACAAGACACGCGAACGAAACCGGTGGTTCTCGAAGCACGAAATAACATACGATAAGCGCAACAACACGGTGAATATGGCAACGCTGAAGAAAGAGAATGAGCTCCCCAGGACTACTCCTCCATCGCTTGAGGAAAAGGAGGCGCGCATTTTTCATCGAGACAAGCTTCTTAGTCACACACCTTATGTAGCCAGCAGCTTTGAAGCTACTTTAGAGGTTGCATGCCTTCTCGGTACGTAACAACCTTCTCCTTCCCGCTGTGCATGAACTACCCCGAACTTGTCGCTCGAATCCATGCCCCAGCAGCGACGCAAGAGAGAAAGGTAACCGGGGGGGGGGGGGGGAACACGGCTGGGGTGTGAGCTTGCATGCTGATATATGAGCAGACATCATCCAAGCAAGAACGGCAGAAGGCAGACTCCTCACCGACATCGCCATCGAGCTGAAGAGCTTCGGATCCACGCCGCCCAAGAGGACGCAGCTCACGCAGGAGATCTGGGAGAAGAAGCTCATCGTCGGGCCGTGGAGGGACACCTTCTTTCCGCTCTGGGAGCTCCAGGTCGCGGCCCTGGCGTCGCGCCGAGACACGCTTTCCGCCCTCGGCGACGAGGACCCGGGGTTCGAGCAGAGCTGCAAGAACATCACCAGGGATCTCAGGTACTTCGAGGATTGCATGGTCGCGAGGGGACGGCTGGAGAGCACGGGCTGCGAGTACTTCCTTGGCGCGCCTTACTTTACCATCGAGCAGGTCGGCAGGATCTTGGGCATCAAGACTATGGGGGGCACCGTCAAGACCACGCTGGACACTTTGCTTGCTGGGGATGCGGAAAATGTCACGCGCGTCCAGGCCGCTCGGTCGCTGAGGCAGTTGCTGGAGTTTGCGCTGGGAACTCGGTGGGATGAGGGCGCGGGTGCGGAGGCGGTCGATATGGCGGTTCCTGAGATTGTGTATAAGAGACGATATAAGTGAGCATGGCATGGAAGACAATGAACTTCATGGAATGCACCATTGATGTCACCATACAGAACCAGGGTTACATGGCACGCTTGTTGGTGAGCCTACTCACTCAACTGGAACTATCGACTAGAAAGATCCAACATCTATTGCCATAGAGATGCCTTTTCTCAATGTAATATCAGCAAAACACGATTTCCATTAGCTCCCGGCTCACAGACTAGGTTGAGCTGATGAGCCTCACACCAGCTTCGATGTTCGGCTTTACATTTGCTCACGGAGCCTCGTCAGCGGGTCGTCATGGATTTGTGCCAAAATGTGGTACCAAGATAGCGTATAGCTCACATAAATCAATGATTTGCAGACCTACTTTACCCTGCTAAATACCATAAGCGCAATTTCTTCCTCTGCTATCAAATCTGGTGAAATATTATGCATCGCTGGTGTTATTTACCCAATGTATTCAGTCCAGATACGCAGTATAATCACTATGAATTGATGGGTTCTTAAAATATACGGCGGGAGCTTTGGTGGAATATCTTTGGTTCTGCCTTGTGTTCAAAGTTTGGTTTGAAGCCTGCATGAAGTCGAGGTCGCCAAGTCTCGGGGAAATGTTCTTTCTTCCGAGCCGGCGGCCCACATTCTTTCGCGCCCCTGTGTATTTAAGCTCGTTGCTCTTCTTTTATTGTATCATGGCTTGGACGATATCGAGGCGTGCTAGTTAATGTGAGTGAGGTTGGACACAGGCAGCAGTTTTCTAATTGGGGTTATATTAGGCCGGCTGAATATTAATTGGTATTATTAGAGTACAAGCTTGTCGGCTCGTGATGGAGCTGCAAGGTAAAAGCTTCCCGTCCTATTTGCTAATATATACATGATTTTGGTCCGTCGATCTTTCTTCCCATAATTCGATCGTCGTATAGCCCGGCATCCGTGACCCTAAATCATGCGAAGAAAGAGGCTAAAAGCATGAGTCCACCCAAGATTCCGAAACCCTTTCCGGTCGAGCTTGCGTCGTTGCCAGAGGCAGTGGTTTGAGCTGGCGCGGTCCCGCTTGTGGTTGTCGCTGCGCTAGTAGTGGCAGCGAGGGTTGTGTTACCGGTAACGCTCGTTGATGTTACTCTCGGGCCGTCGCAGTGCCAGTGGTCCCCGTGCGCCTCGCATCCTACAGATTCCGTTGGGCTGGGTATAAGGCTGCCGGTGCCTGTGGTTGCTGGATGGTCGTGATCGTCGTCGTCGTGGTCGTCGCTTGTTGCTGTTAGGACTCTGTCAGGAAGCGTGGATGTTGATGCTGGACCGTCACAATGCCTGCGCATCAGAACCTGGGTGTTAGCTTGTATATTCGAGAATGGCTATAAAGAATTTTGCTGCGCTGGGAGCGGTTTTCTCTTAATGCATGTTCAAGTAGTACATGTATGTCCTGAGACCAGGATTGCTTATTAAAATTTCCAGAGGTGTTGTTTTGCTTGAGGCCGACGCTTACCAGTGATCGCCATGGGATTCACAGCCAACAGACTCGGTTGGGCTTGGAGCTAGTGTACCAGTGCCTGATTCATGATCATCATGATCCTCATGATCATCGTGAGATGTGGTTGTCGTTGCTGGAAGCGTGGTTTGAGCGACAACAGCAGCAGTGGAAGTTATGGGACCATCGCAGTGCCTTTCATTCAGTCAGAATGGTTTCCGAATTCAGTGTGTAGGGAAGTGAGGATCTAGAGCGGGGATTGGCTCACCAGCAATCATCATGAGCCTCGCAGCCATATGAATTTGTCGGAGATGGCCCAGGATTAGTCTGCGATAAAACAATCGGTGGGAACAATGACAAAGCTGCAAAAACCACAGCGGATGGCTTCATGATGAGCAAGTGTCAAATTTAACGAATGAGTAGCTTTGGGCAACACGTGGCTAAAGTAGTCAGGAAGAGATGTGGGCAAGAGCGGTCCTTCATTTTTAATCAAGTTTGTGACCATCAAGGTATTCTGACATATCGATTTATTACTATCATGATCTTGGCGCACTGATTTTCACTGGTTGTAGGCCGCATAGTCTCGGGCGGAAGAGAAGCCTTGAAAATATAATTCTCTTGGTGTTTGCTTGGAAAACTACTGGGCAGCAAAGTCCCTCCATACACAATTTGCTCAGCGGATAAAGGAGTCCTTGGCATTGCCCATCAAGGTGTTTATGCCAAGAGATCCCGCCGCTGTGGAACATATCTGATATATGTGCATCATCATGGTACTTATATTGAAGATCCACGATTGGATAGATAGAAGGAAGTATTGGAAAGCATGCAGAAAGGAAGGCTGGTGTTCACCAAAAGCACCACGAGCTTGGCATCCCAACATGATGCTGCCAATCTGGAAGGATAGAACAACTATTCGTGGCCAATATAAGACGAATTATCTCCTTCTATTTTTGAACGATTAGCCTTGCTTACTACAGGTCCTCCACAGCTGCTTAGCCACAAGTTGAGACATTTCTAGACTGCCTGCTAAAATGTCAATTCTAGATACCGTTCTACCTGGCATCGGGGCCTGGGAGGATGGTTCATATAATACCAAGTTGAACCTTGCAAGTAAACGCCTTCAGTACCTGAGCTGAGAAGTTAGGGTAATTTCGAGAATCGTGGATAATGGTTGCACCAGCGGCAATTCTCTCGTAAGTCTCTTCGCGGAGGCATTACTTACATTTCCACGATTTTCCCGGTTCGAAAGGATGAGCTCCAAATTGCAACAAAAGATCCACGATGCGTGGATTGATACTCATTGCGCTTTCAACGGGTCTTCCATGCGGGATCAGCTCTTGGTCAGAAGTATGGTTCCACGATTGCCATTCTGGACCATTTGGCGAAGCGCCTGCCTCAAGTAACAGCTTGACCATGTCATAGTCGTCATTTTCAATTGCAAAAGTGAGAGCGGTGGTGCCCTGGCCAATGGTGCGGTTTCCATGGGCGAATATAAGTGCCTCCTTGGTATGAGCGAGAACACGACTTGTGTTCTCAACCCGTGCTCCCCACTTGATCAGAAACTTGGCCATGGAATGATGACTATTGCGAGCGGCGATCATAAGAGGGGTCATGCTTAAATGATCACGAACAGGATGAAGGCTGCCGTTTAGCATAACTTGAATGTTTACATCACCGGGATATTTTAGCAGCAACAAGGCTGCATCGACGTGCCCATTCCGCGCTGCCTGACCGAGGCTACTGTCTTCCCGACTGGCACCATGCTCTAGTAGCATCTTAACCACTGAGCAGTTCCCAGACAATGCAGCCCATTCTAAACATGTTTTATATGCTTTTCCGCTTCGGTCATATCCACTGACTTTATGTAATTTGTCTAGACGCTGGATCTTGCCCAATCGCACGTCTTCGGTCAACATACGTCGAACGATTTTGTCGCTGCCATTCTTCACCGCATCAAGAAAAATAGCCTCTCTGAGCTTGAAAAGATATTCTCCCTCGTACGCACAGTAATCTAACAAGTCTTTGACCAGCTTCTCGTGCCCGCCTCGTACTGCTTCCAAAATGGCTGGCCGTATGACTGCCTTACGCTGCTTGAGTCCATATTTGCCATCAAGCAAAAGAAATACCACTCTCCCATGACCGCCACGACATGCTTTACACAGTGCAGCTTTCCTATTCGTTCTGGATCCGTTCCATGCATTTTGTGATTCATAGAAATTCGGATCGGCTCCTGCCTCCAAAAGCAAATGCACAGCGTCATAATGCCCTCGACTTGCCGCCTGCTCAAGCGGTGGGCGGAAGAAATCGCTATGCGCGTTGATATCCGCACCGTGAAAAATCAGCTTTCGAAGCAGGTCCACGTCACCTAGACAAGCCGCAGCAACCAAAGCATTTGTGCTGGCCGTGATAGGTTCGATGTCGTGTCTGTAAAGGAAATCTTGCCGTTTAAGATCTGGATCAGTATCTTTCAGCAGGAAGCACTGTTTTGAATTCTGAACCAAGTGCTGATCTATCGGATGAGATATGTCAGCTGAGCATAGAGCTTCGGCATATTTAAGACGTTGAGTTTCGTCCGGCCTGTCGAGGTTTTGCGCCAGAAAATTAACAACCTGATTCACTGCCAAAAAGAACTTGCTTCGAGAGGACGATGGCTGGGAAAGACGGCCCAGTAGAACCCGTGTCATAATCTGCTTGGGAAATGGGGGTTGACCATCCTCAAGAAATTTTGAGATGTTGATAATTCCAGGCACTCCAAGCGATATTAAAACGCTCTCAGCGAAGAATTCTGTAGGAGGTCAGTAAAGCGTGCTTATAAGTTTTCATGATCATACAGACTATTTACCAATCTCAATCGGACGAACTTCCGCACGCCCAGTTTCTCCATATACGATCTCGCAAGTGTTTCAACTATAATCTGAATGCATTCCCATGGGAGATCCATCAGCATTAATCTCTCACCACACTGTGGTGAATTCTCCCGAGTAGACATACTCAACAATGAGCAGCCAATCAGTCCAGAGCAATCAATAAATCGTCTAACCCCCACAGAGGAACAAAGATTTCAATTAGACGTCTGCGATGATGGGATCTATATATATGTAAAACGTTAAGTTGGAGGCCTAAAGCTGACGTCGGGGCCCACAGCCACTGGTCAAGCAGTTTGGCAATCTCGATGCCTTATTATTAATAAACGGAAAACATTACCCCTCATGTTCAACGACCATCCTTCATCCATTTCAATGAGTAAAGAGAACAACAATTGCAGCCCATCATGTCGAATTGTACTAACAGACGCCGTCTATTGAATGTGATGATCCTCAGCGACATAGATCATTTGGGTAACAGGCACGTGGTTCATCAGTGGTTGTCAGAATTCGTGGCGCCATGCCTTTTGTCAGCAAAATTTTAACCCACAATAAGAATGCAAAAATCAACTACTTGAAACTGATACATATTCACAACTACTATGATACAGCACGAATCAAATCAATCAATCAATCAATCAATCACAACTACTTATCTAAAATAGTTTTATTTAGGAGACCATCAAAAACTTTGATCAATTTTTTGTTTGCAGCTTATTTCACCTTTCAATCGATGTGTACAGCGAAAAGTCAATCTTTATAGTCTTGTTATTAGAAATGGTTTATTACATTTCGGTCTGAATTATTTTGCGAGTCAACTGTCAAATTATCATATTTAATTTTATAAGAATTTATAAGGAATTGGGTAGAGGGAGTACACATATATCATCACGTGATGAGCCGGGCCCAGCCGTAGGTGTAACTATGGGACGCGATCCATGAGGAATAAGGGTACAGATTAGCTTGTAGACATAAAAGACCTACATAGCGGAATGACTACGAGTTGTATCACCCGCTTACGGACCTTACGGTTTTATGTAAGTCACGCTGCACATGACCTACCTTTACGCTCTTCCCTTTATCATCTTTGTTCCTAACGAGCTCTCTGGTAAATAACATACTGCTTAACCACACTTAGGTTCATACAACGACGGAGGCGATGATCCTTGCTGCGGAGATAATCCTTGATGGGCAATGCAAGTTCTCGAAGCTACCCCGGAAAGGCCAACATACCAACGTCCATTCGCTTTGGTCTATATCATGAAACAGGTCCGTAGGAGAGCTCGAGGCTCGAGTCTATGTGGTCGAAGACGTCCCTGATAAGATGCGGCGTTATTGGTTGAGGTGTATCGAGATATTGTTGAGTCGAACTGTGTTGGAAGTTTGAAAATATGGAGTGGTTGTTGTGTTGTATAAAGTTGACCGTGCAGGTGTTTAAAAAATAAATTGGCATGTGTCAAGAATATGATATTGATAGAAGGTATCACGTCGATAGAATACGGGTTTTAAGTGCTTGTATTAGATATCATGTATCCACGTTGTAGACCTGTAAGAGATTTTCTGGCTCCTTAGACCTATTACATAAGCCATTTCCTGAGACAGCATGGGCCCGGACAAAATGTCACATGACATGGCCCGTAAGCCTCACAGTATGCCATGCCATTCCTTTCTCCGAGCCTTGTTCCCTAGCACAACACCACCGGGGTGATAAGTATGGGAAGAGGACGCAGAACGCCAAAACCCAACAGAAATCTGACCACCGAGTACGGGACGGCGAGGCTCCGACAAGTAGAAAGACGAAAGTTGAGTCGTCGCAGGACTCAATAAAGAAAGCAGAGTCCAATTGGAGCGATAGCAAATCTGGAACAGACTAGGAGAAGCGCCATATCTCTACTGCTTCGCTTAATACCAATCAGCAGTTCATCAGTAGATCCACCTTGCCATTATGACTAATAACTGCTCCCTAGGCAGCTTGGACATTGCATAGGGTTTGGTGATTGGGCTGCGCCATTGGCAGCCTCACCAAAGGTGAACAACTAACCGCAGGAATCAGCTGTCTGTATTTTAGTTAAGGTGTGCTTCCGAACAACCATCTATATACATATATACACTACCAGCAATTCATGAACTATTGGACGCTCGATTCAGTTAACTGCAAAAGTATGAGCCCGCATGGTATGACTTCTTTAGAACAGAGTTTACCGAGTGTTTATATCAGAGCGGAAAGCTCCACTTCCCATCACCCCAACAGCATCGCAATCTTCAAAAAGCCATGAAAGCACAGCACGGAAGATAATCTCACATTATTCAGATTTCAAAGATTCAAGACGAGCCATCTCCTAAACCTCCGCTTTATGGAAGAATAATTCTCGAGAATTTACCATGATATCTATTACGATGGCCTTCGATTAGGCTGTGAGTCGGGTGAGAGAGACAGCTAGATCTACGCTACAGCAAAATGGACCCAAATTCTCCCAAGCATGATCAGCTGCCCTTATTAGTAATACGGTTGCAGAAACGAAACCGTCCTAATCTTTCATGGACACTTAGTGTTCGCTGTTATTGTGAGTGATTAGGAGGAGCGAAAGAAAGTGGAGGTGCAGTCCAAGTGTCTTGTGAACGTGGCTCAAATCCAATTTGGAAAGAGCTGAAGGCGGAAAGCAGATTTCGCTAGCGGTCGTAGCTAACGCTGTTATAGTCACCTGCAAAATTGCCTATAGGAGCATTGGAGCGGACAACCAGGTGACCACCTTATACTCAACTATTCTCATCTTGCTGAGTGAATATAGGTACGTCTTTTAGGGGCAGCAGACCTCAGAAGACAAATTTGACAACCTTGCCAGAGATATCCGCAACATAGAGAAGGGTCTGATCATTCTGGGTTACAAAGCGTAAGGACGTTGTTGAACCCGAGGAATTCTGTCGTTCGCAGAGTAGTCGTGTATACGAGTAGCTGCTAGAAGGGCATATACCACCGCCAGGGTCACCGGCTAGAGGCGTAATTATCAGATCCCCTGATTGCGCCAGCATAGCTGCCAAGTTTCCCTTAGCTGAGACAGCTCCTGCGACCATTGCCGTAGAATGGCCAAGAATCGAAAAGGGGCGCTCTAAGACTTCTGGTACTTCAGCTGGGAATGTCCCGACTGGACTGATAAAGGGCCACTCTCCACCAGTTCGCTCACGTCCATGCAGTACTGTGGGTGCGTTGGTACAAAATGCATAAGCATGCTCCGACGGTACTCGAAACAATGAGACCGACTCAACCCCTCGAGCCGAGAATCCCTGGACAACACGTTAGCTCCATATAGTGCAACTAAGACGTGGGAGGTTACCCCTTGATGTTTTTCCCTCTCCCTAAGTTTGAACGGCTCTTGCTTGAGATTACCTTCGACGGGCCAGATCAAAACATTATTCTCCTTTGCGGTGACACAGACCATTTGCTGGCCCGAGGCATCGAAGCCTACGAATTTTGGTCCGTCCTCAACGAAGTATCTTGTCGTCCATTGATTGCATGTTCTTTCTTCATGTCGGTATAACCGAAGTTCTGCGTCGTTTTCTACGATCTGATAAATCTTCATGACACCAACTCCGTCAGAATAGCCCCCAATCAAGACAGACGACTCATGCAAGGCTAGGCATGTGGGTCGAAAGTCTTTGATATCTTCAAAAGTAAAACCTTCAACTCTCGAAGATCCTTTATGTCTAAAGACCCACAGCTGGTGCCTTTTGCTTGGGGTAGCCTTCTCGGGGTCTCGTTGGGAACTCCCAGAATCAGAACCACTATTTTCTCCCTCGACGGTCACCTTGACACCTCTTACAATGACCGCCAGAAATGTATCATTTAATACCGCTTGTGCATTCTCGAGCTTTTTTCTGAGCATATCATTTTTCTTGAAGATTAGTGTTTTGGAGAAAGAAACTTGGTCCAGAGAATAGATTACAAGGTCCTCCTCTCCTAAGAAGAACACGTGGCGACAACTGGGTGAGAGACCCACTGAGTAGTACTTCTTCCTAGAATTCCAAAATCGGTTGGGCCATAATCGTCCCTTCTTCTGTGCTGGCCGCATGCTAGATGGAGCGGGTAAAGCTTCCTCCCATTTTTCTGGATTCAGCAGCATGGCTGTGGAAACTGAATTCCGAGGAGTTTTGCGAGATCCATTTCCTAGATCACCTATGACACTGTCAACGAGTTCTTGCTGCCAGTCCAAGTGTCGCTCTTCAGCGAAGCAAGACTTAACGACCACTACCTCCTCGCCAGTTATGTTAAGCCCTGGGTATAGGTTTTCCAGTCGTGGACACGTCAACAGAAGAAATTCAATCTGGTAATTTGCTCGTTAGTATATATGCTACAAGGAATGTGAACACGGGCAACACGCACGGCTTTCCATCGTAAACTACGGTCCTTGCTATTTTCGATAATTCGGACCATCGTCTGCTGGAATCGGTCCAATTGTTCGATACAGGACTCCGGTACCATGCCAGGGAGCAACATCCGGGCCAGCTGAGTGCTGCAGTCAAGAAGGCCATAAAGAAAATGGTACCCATTGAAGCTTGGAGCATTGCGACCGGCAGCAGCGCAAAAGTCCTTTATCCAGTATGCCGGAGACGATACTCCTTTCTCCGTCTCGGTGTTGTCCAGCACCATCAGAATATACTCGAGTATCCATAATGCCAGTCTCTGCGGCGACTCAGAATCCACAGTTCCTTCTCGTCCCTCGATTACTTTCGTATGCAAACCGAGTGCAATCGTTCTTCTTGTGAGTCCCTGAAGCGTAAAGAGGTCCTTCGCGTATTTGTCGGGTCGTGCGCCAAGCTGCTGGAAGCTTTCATCAAGGCTGCGAATCGCATCGTGCACGCTGGTCGAGCCCACACCCTAATACCAATGGTTAGGGTATCGTTTGGTGTCTGCGGAGAAAACTTACTGCTGTGGAGGCTACGGCAAGATATACACCTGCTGAAATGGCGTTGATCACGGTTCTAAAGAGCGTGGCAGCAAGTGGCTCTGCGCGGATGAAGGTTTTGTTTGCATATTCGCTAATCGCCACTATCAAGAACGAGCTCTGGTACTCTCTAAATACCGCGCTTGTAAAGTCCCCGGATGGTGGTCGCTGATTCTGCACATCTCTATGTAAGTTCTTCAATTGGTACCGTAGTTGGTCGTGATGATCTGCTTGGACAGCCTTGGCTACTTGAGCTTGTTGCAGGACCAGTCCAGATAGGACTGCTCTAAGTTGAAGCTCGCGTTGATACGGCGTTTCGGGATTTATAGCACTAAACAAGCACCCCGAAAGTTCTTTCACGATGTTGCTAGTAGCTTCGATCTCCAATCCTCGGGATGGATATCCATTTGGGTTTCTTCTTTTCTGAACACCCAGATGGAGTCCTTCGTGGTCCAGAACTTGTGCCAAGGACTCGAATGTTTCGCTGCGGAACTGTTTCTGGGTTATGGTATTCACAAGATCGAAAGCTATTTCACTTCTCTGCTTCAATTTCTCCTGAGATCTATTTCTATTCTCTGCACTTTCTTCAACTCCATAAATACTCATCCACCCCAGGTACCAGTCTCTTGGCCTGACAAGAGTGCTCATCGCTGGTCTGTACTGAAGAGGGGTGCCATTTATGGCAGCTTGATATCAAAATGGTGTTCTCTTGATCGTCTATGCCTATCGCTTTATTTCGATTACTGAAATGTTTATGTAAAAATATCAAGCTCCTACAAGAGAACAAGGACCTCCTAGAACCCAAGAGCTTTAGGACGTGCAGATATCAGAGATGGGCTCTATAATCGAGACACTGACTGAATCGAGTTGTTTCGCTGTTTCCATCCAAATTAATCACTTCCAAGCTTGTCGGGCGATGTTGTAGGCTAATTTCTAGCACAGCCTCACACTTGCAGTAGCAGTTTTGTATACCCCTCCAGCATCTCCCAGCAGTGGCTTTCTCTCACCATTCACGAGACACATTTAGATGCTGTGTAACACTGCATGATTCCAACGCCTTATCAAGAGCCTACCCCTCCTTGTGTGTCCAGTCTCAGTATGCGTTGGCAGACCATAAGATGAAATATCTCGTGTGAATTATTTATTGTCACGCTGCTGTGGCTTACAATCAGGCTTTGTTGTGGTATGTTGATTGTCTTAAAATACCATTCAGCCTCATCCATCTTCATCTCCACTTACTTTCAATTATACTTTTATCTGAGTTCACTATCACTTTTTGACCATGGCTACCATTCAACGAAATAGAAAAGGTTCCACTTCGCCAAGTGGTGCGCCAGGAGTTGATATCGAGAAGCAAAGCGGTTCATCGCAAAGCAATTCTGAGACTGCAAAAATTGTTATGGAGCGGGAGAGGAGATTAGCTAGGTTGATTCGTAAGACGTTCCACTATGGCGAGCTAGATCGCGTTCTTGAGCGACCTCATATTGCTGGTGAGCAACAGGTTTTTTTTTCTCCGCAGTATTCAACACTAATCCCTTACCAGCTATAGCATTTTCTGGAACCGTGGGGGCTGGAATCTTTGTCACCAGCGGCGAATTGATCGGTATTTCGGGATCTGTTGGATGTGTAATATCTTATATCTGCGCGGCTTTCATTATTATACCAGTAATGAGAACAATTGCAGAGCTTATGGCAATACGGCCCACCAGTGGCGCATTGATGGACTACCCGTATGTCCTAAAGATGAAGGCTATAAGAAAATTCCTCCTGACTGACTCTGTGTCCAAGACATACTTTCGTTGATCCTGCTTTGGGGTTTGCTGTTGGCGTAACATATTGGTGAAGACTTCTTCTCCCGTAATTATATCCAAACTCGCTAATATGCGAACAGCCTGGCGAATTGCATGAGTATGGCAACGCTAACATCAGCAGCTGCCAGAGCTGCTGATAATTTCTCTGGCGACTCGGGTATGAGTAGACCAGGCCTTATAGGCATCATTATTGGATTCTTTGTTATCACACTACTCTCGAATCTCTGCGGGATCACGGTGAATGGTTTTGCTATTGTTTCTCTACGTTTGAAGAAGTGCTGACTATGACACAGCTGTATGCAAATATCGAGCGGGTAGTGTTTCAAATAAAGGTTGCACTCCTATTTCTGGTTTGCATTTTGATGATATTAGTCAAGGCTGGAGGTAAGTGACCTCCAAACCTGTTACCGAAATGTGAGAATACGACTTACTTTTGTAGTTGGATCCTTAGAAGGCCACCAGCAAGAAGTTTCGACGAATAGCACCCCCCCAATTCTGAACACCCGGACGGAAGCTGGTAAGTACGTTTTCTTGAGGAGTTTTATACCTTCCATCTATTACCCTACGCCCGTCTATCAGGCAGGTATACAGCTCAATTGCTTCCTTGGGTAACAGGCTGCTTGACCATCGTCGAATGAGAGTCGTTGTACGATCCTCGCTAATTTTCTCGTCCACTACAGGTTACGGTCGTAATGCTCTTGTTCCATTCTTCAGATTCGACGGTTTCAATGGAACACAAGATAAAGCCGACGGCGGCCATGGGACAGGAGTTCCTGGAGCTTCGGGACAGCTTCTCGCAATATTGTACTCTTGCATTTCCAGCTTTCTTTATAGGAAATCTTACACGTAATAGGACCAGCGTAACTTTGGCACTTTTCACCATCATGGGTGGTGAGATAGTTGCGTACGTACAGATCAGCTCTCTTCTATAATTATATATCTTTCGGCTTGAGTTATTCTAATACTTTATGAATCAGGGTAACGGCCGGCGAAGCCAAACGCCCCCGGAGAGATTTACCATCGGTAGCAAGGCTCATGTATCTGGCACCTCTAACTTTCTACATTGTTGCAGCGTTCTTGGTCGGCCTTTCAATAAATTATATGGACCCCCGACTTTTCCACCCATGGGCGAAGCCAGCACCAAACGCTCCGAAGATCTCACATTCACCCTTCATCATTGTGCTTAGCGACACCTCAATTAGGGTGTTACCAAAGTTTCTCAACGCTTGCTTTATGTTGTCAGCATATACAACAGGGTGCGTACGACCAAGCTTTCAATTGAGTATACACACTAAATACAGCAGAAATACGGCTTTGTTTACTTCCAGCAGAACACTTTTCTCCATTTCCCAGCTGTATGGAAAGAGATTCAAATGGATCAAAGGCACGTTTGGCACAACGAATGATGGCAATACGCCAATTGCCGCCATTCTGGCTTGCTCTCTCTTTAGTCTGCTAGCTTTTCTTGGGCTCTGTGACCCGACATTCAACCAAGTGAGTCAATCACCCAAATCCAATTGGCGCAAGCGAAGCTAACCTGAGCAGCCGATCTTGTCCCTCGCCGCCTTTTACACTGGTGCAGTCTGCTGCGTTTACGCAAGCCAGTGCATAGCCTTTCTCCGATTCAAATCAGCGCAAGTTACTGACCCCACCATTTCCCTATGTCAAGTGTCTGACTCGGGTTATTAAAGACTCAAAATTCTAGAAGAGGAAGGCGCGAACGTACCGGGAAGAGACTCGGATGAATATAAGACGAATTACTACCGAGCACACTGGCAACCAACCTGCGCTATAACAGGCCTCGTCGGCTGTACCCTGGTAGTTCTTTTCAGCGGCTGGCCTGCCATCTACCTCCTCAAACGAAGAGACACCATGAGCACTGCTTCCAGTCTAAAAGGTACTTTGGACCTGATTGGTGATGTAATCGGTGCTTATTCTGGCGTACGTCCCAATATCACTTTACTTAATGACACTCCAGCGCAGTGGCTAACTGCGTGATCACCAGCCGGTATTGTTTCTAACTCTATTCTTGCTATTCAAGTTCGGAAAAGGAACGAACTTTCGAAAGTTGAGAGAACTCGAGTATGCGTATCACGTGCCTGATTTTAAAGATGATCACGTTACTAAAATGAGCCTCTGGAAGGAGATCATCAGTTTCTTTATTGTTGATAAGAGTTTACCTGACTCTACAAATACTGGATAGAGTAATATATGAGGATATCCGGCTTCTGTATATATAAAAATTTGTAAATACCCCGATCATTTTAAGTGCGACTGAAAAGATCACCTCTCCACACCTCTTTCGTGACTTAGAGTCTGATCCTAATCGACGTAAACTTTTTACAAGCCTCGACTTTAAGGCATAGAAGGCGCCTAAAATATACCTTCTGGTTCTAAAAGTGTATTGATCTTCGAATTTTGACCCTAAGACATTATAAGTAAACTAGCTTAATTTTATGCAGTGTTTCTTTACAAAGCCTTATAGTAGCCTACAATGGAGTGTGATGCGTGATCGCCGACCCAGCTCCTTAGTTAATAAGAGCAAATCTTTGGCACTAATATTTACATACTTTTCGCTCCAAAATGTTTCTATGGCGAACATTACATCACCGTCAGATTCCAAGATCTCCCTTCTGCTGAAGTCAGCGCGGATCTGTCCTACCGGCCTAACCGAAACCCATTCGTTTGAGAACCGAGTCCGAGGCATCTAGCCCTCTTTTCTACCGTCACTAGAGCATCACATATTACCTCCATCCCTAAGATCATTGATTCGAGGCCTCTACAATCCTCTGCGCCATAGTAACTAGGTCATCAGCCATGACCTCCATCTCTTCTGGAAAGATACTCTTGCATGCATCTTGTTCATAAATGGCACAATACGCGCCCCTAAATCCGGTCTTGACAGCTGCGCTCACATCCCACATATGTGCCGCGGCAAACCACTTCTGATCCTCATCCGCAAACTTGTCCAGCGCAGGCTTATAGCTCGCTAGTGCCGGTTTCGCCACGCCCGACGTATCGCAGGTAATGAAGTTCTCGCGCGGGAACTCGATGCCGCCGTTGGCAAAGTACCCGAGGACACGCGTCGGGTCGCCAGTCGTGAGAGCCCAGACGGTAAACCCGCCCGCGCGCAACGTCTCCAGGCATTCCGCGACGCCTGGGCGCAGCTCGAGCTGCGAGTAGCCAGCGATGCAGGCGTCACGCTCGGCATCGGTGAACTCGTTTCGGGGCGAGGAGACGCCAAGCATGAAGAGCGTGCGGTAGAACACGGCGGAGAGCACATGTGTGTATTGGCGGTGGCGCGAGGAGACGGACAAGAAGGTGAATTCGAGCTCGGCGGCCGTCATCCAGGTGTACCCAAAGGTCTGCGCGGTGATGGTGTGGGAACGTAGTTTGGAGCCGATGGTCTGGTTGATGCGGGAGAAGTAGGCTTCAAAGGAGACGAGGGTGCCGACAATGTCGAACACGACGTGCTTTAATGGCGACATTTGGACGAGTGCATGCAGATGAGCTGGGGATGGTGTCCTGTATTGCAGAGTTAAGAGCGGGAGAGGAATACAAAAACTGAGCTTGGATTATATCAGACATTATATTTCGGGGGCACACAATGAACTTTTTACCCCTCCAAAGCCCGCGATGGCACTGCACTAGTTGCTGGCCCCTCCCCAGGCGTTCGAAAGCTGTATAGTCCACTAAAATATGCGCTAGAAACAAACAGATAGTGCCACTCTATCCCTGCTCAACGAAGAAATTCGAGCTCGAATCTCAGTCTAGCGCGAGGCGGTGTCTTGGCATCTGCTGGTGACCGGGCCGGTGCATTTGCGGGTCCTTTCAGAAAACATGCCCTTACCTATTTTCGTCTAGACACCCCTCTTCCACTTTTGTAGCCTTCGAGTCTACTGGTACAATCGGGGCATATAAGGACCGCTTTCCTCACAGCCAACTAATCGGCTTGAGTAATTCGCTCGTGTTAAGTAAGGAGAGGAGGTACTGTGGACTATGCACTAGCGGAGATCCTGGAAACCCTGCCCTGAAAAGAAGCAAATGGGTCTGGTCCTGCTAACAGTACCGTGCCGGTCAAAATTGACGACTCTGTTTGCAAATATGATCGAGAGGTAGATTGATTGAGGCGAGCTGGTTAAATCTCGACTGTGGTACTGATTGGAGCTCATAAAAGTTTCCCTCCCATTGACTTCTCCCCTCAAAACCACAAGTCAAGCCAATCGTATTCATGGCTGTAGTTCCTCCAGTTTCAAATACATTCAATCTTGTTAGTGGCCATCTCCAAGAGCCAGAACCACACCTTTCAAAGTGTCTCCCAGTTCCAAATCCTGCAGTGCCCTTTTGGCAGAAGGATGTGCACAAGCTCCATGATCACCGTTCAACAGAGGAGATGCCGAGGCACAGCGATGTTGTGATCATTGGAGCTGGGTATGCTGGTATCAGCGCAGCATATCATTTAGTCAATGAGAAAAGCTGGGGCGATCGCAGTATCACAATTTTGGAGGCCAGAGGCGTCTGTTCTGGTGCCACTGGACGAAATGGTGGCCATCTGAGACCGGATTTTTATGGGCACATCCCAACCTATATCGACCGAGCAGGCGCCGAGGCTGGCTTGGAAATCGCGGAATTTGAGATTGCTAATGTCAATGCCATCAAGAAGGTGATCGAGAAGGAGAAGATCAGCTGCGATTTCACACTTACTAGGACAATTGACGTCTGGTGCAACGAAGAATCAGCACAGCAGGCAAAGCAGGTCTACGACCAGATGGTGGCTCGGAAATTTGAGTATATGGATGATGTGATCTTTTACACTGGCAAGGCGGCAGAAGGGGTAAGACGCACTCTAGGCAAGCTTTCTTAAGCTGATACGGGCAGATCTGTGGCGTAAAAGGTGCCAAAGCGTGCGCTTCGTATACCGCTGGAACTATTTGGCCATACAAGTTCATTTTGGCCCTCACTGAAATTCTCCTTGCTTCGAGTCAAGTCAATCTTCAGACATACACGCCAGCCACTGTAATCACGCCAGATCCAACGGGCGGTTACATCATTACCACCCCCCGCGGCAAGACGCATGCGAACAAGATCATCCACGCCAACAATGGCTACGTCTCAGGACTCCTTCCCGAGTACACGCACAACATTATCCCCTGCAAAGGCATTTACTGTCAAATCGCTGTCCCAGAAGGCAGAACTGCGCCGCTCCTGAACAATTCCTATATCAACCGCACCACAGACGGCACACTCTCGTATCTCATCCCCCGCGCCGACGGCAGCATTATTGTGGGCGGCGCCGCTAAACTCTTCAAGCCCTTCAAAGAGCAATGGTACAACAACATCGACGATAGCATCCTGATCGACTCGGCCAAAGACTACTATGAAAACTACATGCAAGAGACGTACAACGGCTGGGAAAATTCAGGCGCTACGGTCAAAAGCATCTGGACGGGAGTCATGGGTTATTCGTATGACTCAAACCCGCACATCGGCGCTGTTCCGGGGCGGAAGGAGCAGTTCATCCTGGCGGGCTTTAACGGCCACGGAATGCCCGTTATCTGGCTTGCGGCCAAGGAGCTGGCGTTAATGGTGGCGCAGGGTGGGGAGTTTGAGACTACTTGCCTCCCACGGCTGTACAAGACGACGCAGAAGAGAATGGAGAAGGCTAGAGAAGGTAAGGAGGAGGATGGGGATATCATCGGGACGGGTGGATTTTCGGCCACTAAGCAGTAGGATGGGATCCGTAAATACCTGAGACATATGTCAATTGGGCATTGCGGAAAAGAAGTGTATGTAGAGGTTAGGAAGCAGCCTACCGCCAAATAATCCCAGCGGTATATGAGGCACATGATACAGCACCTTTTACACCGCAAACTCGTAGGAACTAGTGTAGTTTATCCATTGGGAAGGTATTCACTACTCCTATATACCTGCCCATATGGCAAACAAAATCATCCATATACTCAAACTTGCGAGCCGCCAAGTGGTCAAGAACTCTCTTTGCGTTATCTCAAATTCTACTCTCTCAGCAGCCACTTCTAGTCCGGCATGGAATGCTGAAATATGCATCCTTATTCAGATAAAACTCTTTGCTCAAAGGGTCGAATTATGTTAAGTCGCACGTGCAAACAACAACCCTTCCTAGTGCTAGTACAATCATTCGCCGTTGTACCTTTGTAGAGATAGGCAAAATCTGCCTGCTAAGTGGTCTAATGACGATGATTGCATTGCATATCTGACCGCTGCCATCTACCTGGACAACGATGACTGGGTACTTACCGGCATGCGGAGATACAGGATATGCGGGGAATGATACATGACACCCCTCTATAGCTGCAAGGAGGCGACATGGGTAAGTTTTGTCTCCTCGCTTTCCCGCTGATATTCTACCGGCACATCACTACAAAATGGCCAATATCATCACTGGAAATCGTAGCAATTATTGCTTTTACAGCTTAACCCTTGGTGAAATTTCCATCAGCATCGGTGAAGGCTTGCATCCTTTTAGGCATTATTTCGATAAGCTTTCTAAGGTTCTCTTGGGTAGGTACAGCGCACCAAGTTTTCCAAAATATGCTTTTTCTGGGTCTAGTAGTCTCACAGCACGCGCTAGAGCACCTATTAGTACCGATAAAAGAGTGGTATTTTATAAGGATCTAAAGCTTAAAAAGGAAAAAAGTGCTCAAGGAAAGCGTGCCATATATATATATATATATATATACATATATATACAAATAGCGCTCCCGAAGGAGCTTAGCGTAGAGATCACGTAGCTCGAAGATGTCAGAAATTGGCTTATGTAATAGGCCAAGGAACTAGAAATCTCTTACATGTCCACAACGTAGATACAGATCATGCAATACAAGCAACTACAACCCGTATTCTATCGACGTGATACCTCTATCAATATCATATTTCTGACAGAAGACACTAGGATGTGTTAGGCACATGCGACCTGTGGGCCTGGGGGCCGGGTGTGCTCGCTTACACTGAGGGCTGCGGGGGGGGTCACGCGATGGAGTCCAGGGTCTGGGGAACTCTAGAGTGCCGAGGACCCCAGGACCCTAAACACCACGAAGGTTCTATATAAGTACGTAGTTAGTTCTTAAATAGGAGCTTCGTGGTCAACCTAAATAGTATTCTCCTATACTAATCATCGGGTCTTACTATATCGTCATACATGATTCCCCTACTTCTCCACCTAACTTACGGCCATAGTAATTCTTCTATCTTAGGGTCCGCCTAGGACCGTAACATAAAATCACACTTAAATTAAAGAAAAGGCGACTGTAGAAAACAGTGTAAGTGCTTGCCAGCGCGATATTCAATAAAGTTTAAAAGTTAATTATCAACGCTTTTTTCCAAGTTTCTGAGGTTGTAAGGGTAATAACGATTCAGCTTACTGACTCGAAAGTGGGGTTTGTATAAGTAAGGTAACCGTTAAGGCTAGGCCCAAATAGGTATACAATTTTGTGATCCTTCAACAGCTTCTGTTCTATTTTATGTATATGCCTGGCCAGATATCTTTTTTAATATAAATCCTTTTTTCTTTGCTCGTCATTTAATTTTGGTCCACCCTCGACTGAAACTCGATTAGGGGCGGAGAAGCATAGATATAAGAAAGGGGGGGTAACAACAATAGTGGGGTGTCGGGTATCATTCCCCAGATATGCTATGACTAGCTTGTCGGGCATGATAGGACGTTCCTGTGGCGCCGCGAACAAGACAGGGAGCATGCATTAATACTGTTGTGATATGATTATTGAGCTTGAATTGACTTGACCTGTGCGTAGGCGCAGTGATAAGGCCGGCCCGGTTACCTCTCTCAAGAAGGCATCTCCCAATTGTGATGCTACTGTACTAGCGCCGATAAGAACAGTAGACGTTGGTCTGTGTGGGATCCTCACCTGCAAATCCTATTTTCTGGCAAAGACCACCCTCAATATGATATATCCACTCCCGTAGCCGTCTCGATGCCTATCCTGAACCCCCATCTCTCATCCCATTTCCCAGGACAACTTCGTTTCTCAAATTCTCATCCACCATAATGGCGACTTCAAAGGTCGAAAAGGCTGGCGACCTCCAGCCTGTCAGAGTCGAGACCAATCCTGGCCCTGCTCAGATTACCCAGTGGGGACAGGTCGTTGAAATTGACGAAGCGTATCTGCGCGCGTCGAAAACTACGAAATTCTGGCGGAGCGTCTTGTTCCAAATGATCCTCTTTGGGGCGTAAATATATACCTCAACACAGCCCCCAGTGCCTGGCTGACAAAAACATAGCCTCTCCTTCGTTGGCCCTGCCATGTCCGATGCCATCTCCAACCTCGGGGGTGGTGGTCTTTCGACTCCTTTTTTAGCTAACCTCGCGACCTCCCTTAATTACGCGGCCGGGGTCTTAATAACACTTTTTGGAGGGCCTTTGATCAACAAGTTCGGTATTAAATGGTCTTGTGTCATCGCAGCATTTTCAATGCCTCTGGCCGGTTCCGGTTATTATGTCAGAGCAAGATACAAGGTGGACTGGTACCTCCTGTTCTCCAGGGTATGTGCAACTGACGTTGAATCTTCAACAAGCCCCTTCTAAATTCTAGCGGACCGCGGTCTGACCGTTTGCCAGATTGTAGGAGGCATGTGCGGCGGCTTTCTCTACGTCGGAGAGACCACCGCCATGCTCTCATACCCGGACCAAAATGACAGAGGCCTCTTTTTAGGTATGTAGGCTTCAATTCATGCAAGGGAGACATGCTCATGCGTGCTGGCTAGGCATTTGGTCCGCAATGAGAAACTCTGGCAGTATCGTTGGTGGCGCGATCAACTTTTCCACAAATTATGCTACCTCCTCAGCAGGCGGCGTCAGGTGGTCTACGTACCTCATTTTCGTCGGCTTTGGTAAGATTGACTCAGACATGTTGCATAGATAAAAATTTCCTAACTAGGGGGAAATATAGAATGTACTGGTGTGATTTGGGCATTTATGCTCTCACCTACCAGAAAAGTTCGACGTGGCGATGGCTCTAAGGTCACCATGTCTGCTGATATTTCCTGGGGAGCGGAGATCGCTGCCTTGTGGAAGCACATGCAGCGCAAGAAGGCGAGAAATGTCACATGAGAGCTTGATATGATAGCTGACATTCATTTTTAGACCTGGCTCATCTTCATCCCTGCCTTCTACTCCTTCTTCTACGGCGGAACCATGGGTACCTACCTCTCTCTGCATTTCTCTGTCCGCGCACGCGCACTATCATCTTTCATCACCCGTACGTATAATGCGACAAAATTGTTAATGGGCCAACTCCTAAATGTGCTGCAGCAACTATTACTATCCCGATGGTCATGGCCTACGGAAAGCTTTTGGACATGAAGCGTTGGTCTCAGATTCAGCGTGCATGGATGGCCTTCGTCCTCTGGGTCATTCCTCAAGCCGGTTGCTTTATCTGGATTGGCATAGAATACAGCAAATATGGTGCCACCAGAACCGCCTTCGACTATCTCCTGTAAGATAATTGCCGTAGCCTCAAATCATGGCCAAAGCTGACACTCCATCCCACAGTCAACCGAGGCAGTGGGCCGAAGCATACCTTCCTTACCTCTTCATCTTCACCACCGGATATCTCTGCCAATTGTCCCTGTATTGGATCCTCGGCACTTTCTCTACCGACGTCAAGTCGTCCGCCCGCACCGGCGGTCTCTTCCGCGCTTTTGAAACCCTTGGTCAAACAGTCTCGTACGCTATCAACTCCAATCCTCGCGCTGATCCCAGGAATGCCTTCTACGTCAACTGTTCCATGTTGGCCCTCACCATTCCATGCATGGTTCTACTCATCCGTATGGTTCCAGAGGCTCCAGCTAGTCACGATATCGATGTCGATGGACCAGTCATTTTGGGTGTCACAGAGAAGGCGGACTAGGGACAGAGTATATAAGAGAGCCAAGATGGTTGGTGGTGACCATATTCTTAGGCAATGTAAGGGGTTTCCGAACTGTGACATTTTCACTGAACGATAGTTATGTAGCCTTGTTATAATAATATATAAAGTAGCAGAGTGGTGAATTTTCAACCACGAAACCCATGGCCTATATTCATGTAGTCATGTATCTGCGAGTGAAATAATCGGGAGCTGTGCAAGCCCTATAGCTCTTAATGGATTATACTACCCCCTAGTCTTCACATACAGTTCTCCGATAGTCGGTCCAAAAGCACAGTATACCTGTCCAACCCATAAAACGGATTTAAAATCTGCAAGAGAAAACAAAAACCCCTGCAACTGCAAAATCTCTCATGTACCCATCTCCTCAAGCTCAGAGCACAAGGCCTTTTCAGTTAATAAGAGCAAAGAATGCAACAGGTCCATCATCGGCATGGCGAAGTAGAGGCAAACTATGATATGACCGAGATGGTATGGGACGAAACGAGCTTTACTAACTGTCGTGCGCGCGGTGGCTCTTAGGCAAACACATTCGCATGATTTCTCCTAGCAAAAATAAAAGCCAAACAGAAAAAGAAGAAGAACACGAATGTTAGCACCTTTCTAGCGCGTGATAGATAGCTTTGAGCCAGGACGAGGAATTATGTAAGCAAGCTGAAGGCGAGGAGAGCTGGCAACGCAATGTATAGTAGTGCCCAAAATAAGCTGTACGGGGTCTTTTCGTTTTATTTTATATAACTCGTATTCTAGATATTGGGTCAAAAGCCATCGGGTCCGCGGGAACGAAATTTGAGGTATTGAGCGATTCTTGGCCATATACCGCAACTGCAGATTTATGGATAAGACGAAGAGGATATAAATTTTCGTATACACTCATTAGACTCCCCTCCCCGGAACCGCCGTCCCTTTGCACACTCTTGCACAGGTCGTTCTTGTCTGTCGTGTTGTATACCAAATATACCGCGTTATTAATGCTTCTGATGTTCGTGCAAGAAGCCCCTCCGCCGTTGAAACGTCCGAAATATGTCCTTTTGTGGAACCCCTTGTAGAATGGAGGTCCCCACTTCATCAGCCACAATTAGCCAATCATTGTATCAACTCTAGCTATCAAGATATACACTTGCACTAGTGTATGACCGGGCCGGGTCTACATCGGAGACTCGATGCCTGACCGACTCTGCAATGCCAAGATTCTTTTGGTGATAACAAAAGACGAACGAATAGACTCAGAGTTCTCCTTTGATATTCCCAACTCTTCACGATGGTTCTTCCTATTGCTAATCCGACAAAGTCGTACTGGATCGAGGCGGCAGAGTCTCCCTTACGGGATTTCCGCTCCACAGTTGATTTGCCGAAAGAGACAGATGTGGTAATTGTAGGTAGTGGATATACAGGCGCAACGACTGCATATTGGCTTCATAGGGTAAGATGTCTTGCAAAGCACCCATGCCACGAACCGCAAAGTTGAATGATGGAATAAGTAGTTCACGGAAAATAATGACTCTCTACCTCGCATGCTCATGCTGGAAGCACGGGATATTTGCGGAGGCGCAACAGGCCGCAATGGTCAGTTTTCCACCTACAGTTTTTGGGTGTGGAGCCACGCCTTAGGAGGAATGAAAACTGATGAGAGTGCAATGCAGGGGGACAGCTGAGGCCTCACGCTTACTCGCGCTATCCAAAATGGTCTAGTCTGTTTGGGCCAGATGGAGCGCTTGAGATCATCAAGCATGAGATGGCACATTTGTCTGCTTTCCAAGAATTATTGGCCTATGAAAGTATTGCTGAAGAGGTGTGCTTCGAGCTCGGCGAAACCTTTGATGCAGCTATGTCAGATAAGGCATGGGCGCGTCTAAAGAACGCCTATACGACAATGCAGAGGGACCATGGGGAGGATGGCGATGTGATCAGAGATTGCAGGCTTATTGAGGACTCTGAAGCTGCTGAGGAGTTCACCCAGATGAAATCATGCATAGGGGCAGTGGTACATCCCGCTGGCCAAGTGTGGGTTCTTCATTCCTCATGTGATGAGAGGTATAAGTGACCTTTAAATAGGTGGCCGTACAAGTTTGTGCACGCACTGCTCCGCATAGTTAGCCAAAAGGGCAACCTAAATCTCCAAGCAAATACGCCGGCCGTAGAGGTCTCAGAGCGAGATGCAGACGGTTGGATCACCGTGAAGACGCCACGAGGAGATGTACGGACTAAGGTCGTGGTACATGCCACGAACAGATGGGCTTCGCACCTCCTCCCGGATTTTGGCAACCTGATCTTCGGATCCCGAGGATCGTTGGCAAGTATCAAAGCCCCACAAGGTTTTATTAAAAACACTGGTGCCCAACACTGGGATCACATCGTCAATGTGGGTCTACATTCTAGCCTGCGACCAACGGGCTAGCTCGCTGAAAATCATAGAACTACCACCTCCAACTTCCTCCACCATATAATACCATCATCCTTGGTGGGGGAAAATCCCTACTTGTACACGATCCGCGCACCTATATCCTCAATGACAGTGAAGACAAGCAATTTGATGGTCTACCAGAGTTCTACCAATCTTGGCCTGCTTCGGATGTTGCGCAGTGGCCTGGTGAGGATCCAGCAGAGCTAGGAAAACAGCTCGACGAGGGCGGGGTCTGGTCAGGTGGTGTGTCTCTTCCCCTCTCTTCTTCCGCTGAATATATCCCTACCAGGGAACCAAGCACTGACAACTCTCTAGTCATGTCCTCAAGCATCGATGAATTTCCCTTCGTAGGCGCTGTCCCGCTCCACGACGGGCATTTCCTCGCTGCTGGCTTCACCGGGCACGGTTCGTCATCCTCATCCCCACCGATACAACAAATTAACAATTGTGCCCAGGCATGCCGCGTATTCTCCTCTCCACCGCCTATATCGTGCCACTCATTCTCACCTCACTAGGCGTCGAGTCCAGGTCACCAGCACTCGTAGCGCCGTATCCTCCCCTTCCGAAGCCCTTCCATATCACCACCGAACGCATCGAGCGGTTACAGAAGATAGATGCAAAGGAGAAGTATGAGGCGGACGTGAAGAGTAATTTGGAGAGTGCAAAGGAGCCGTTTTGTAATGATAGGCGGAGTCGGCCGAAGGCGTTGTGATGGAGGTGGGATCCATCTATTTGGTCAATCTATCTGCATAGATATAAGAGAGGCGATGAGCTAAATACCGACGCTGGGATGCGAGATATATATGCAGCAGTAATCTTTAGACAGCCCGAAAGGACAGGAGCTTGAGTATCTGCACCAGTAACTAGGTGGCAGAAAGCAAACCAAGGCGGCAATTATTGTCATGAGAAGAGTGACTAAATATTCTATATAAATAGAGAATTTTGCACTATGTGTTAATCTACCAGCATCCACTCCTGCGTTGTCGGCGGCAGAAGCACTGTTCTGATCTCGACCAGAACAACGGCTTGGTGAGGAATTCATACCCACGTGCCTTAACCTAGTTTTGAATAGCTTGAAAAGGAGCCTCCTTAGAAGGATGTGTAGCTAGATGTGGCAGAGCTAGCGCGCCAGACGCGTCGGGTTCTGTGGATCCTGCATTGCGGTGGTGGTGAGAATAAGGCCTCTGAAGGCTCGGATAGGCCGAATTGAGTCAATTCAAGGGCTGTATTTGATTTATTCAGTTCAGATTTATATCTACTACTTGAATGCTGTCTCAAAGGCTTCCATCAATGTTGTCACTAGGTCTGTCAGTCAGATCACTGGAACAACAGGCTGAGGACTCGGAATACTATTTACCATGCACCTTCTTGAAGATCAACATACGGCGTGGTCTGATGGTCTCGTTACCGCAAGATCCTATGTTAACTCCGAGATGTTTCATCCTCTTCAACAGCAGAACTATTGACACTGTGTCAAAGGCTCTATATGTTCTGCCGAGAAGTATAAGCGCGAGTATACAAGAAATCATGCTGGGAGAGAGAAAGTACTTATCCTTAAACCTTGCCACGCAGATTCTGGATCAGCGTAGGATATCTACCCGCGAGCTTCTCGAGCTTGGCATACGAGACAGCCCTAACCCGCATAGTCTGTTCAAAGAATCTCTTCTCATATCCCCCCAATAGGCGTTGCTGAGAATTACACGTGCAACATCACCCGTCCAGCTGCATGGTGCATTAGCGAGTTTACACTTTGGTAGTTAAAGAAAGAGAGAACTAGTGTATTATCAGATCGAAGCAGCAAAATTATCGATCGGCTTGTTACAATTTAGCCGGACGGGAACTTTGATTTGCCCTGCAAGCCGGAGCTCTACCCGATTGTATCCACTGTCCATCAGGGAGGTAGATGAGACATAGGACACACAATTGGTCGGTCGTCACCAAGCATTCCTTGTTGTGTTTCTCTTACTAGTTTGTCGATGACCAGGCCGGGACATATTTATGGCCAGAAGCACGTTAATATTCACTTTTCGTTTCCGCTTTAGCGGCTTCATTGGCCGTTGGCGGGGACAGCATCTCGATAATGGGGTCTGCCATTGGCGAGAAACTTCTCTAGATCTCAAACGGAATATAAATGAATTCACCGCAGGAGAAGCATTTCAAATGAAATTATCTTGGTATCGGAGGGAACTTCGACATTTTAAATTCGTACCAATAACTGTATCAATCGATACCGGTTTTCTGCGTTACGAGAATCTTCATCGTGTTACAAGCTCCTTGTGTCAAGCCGAAATCTGCAGCCACTTCTGTAGCGAATTCGTGTTAAAGATTGTGACGGACCGCTGTAAATGTTGACACTACAGTCAGATCCTTTCTTAGGCATTGCTTCGTAATGGGAAAGGTGCCATATCGTGTTGAATATCGAGATGTCTGTCGCTACTCCCCAATCCTCTCATGCGTGATTTCTGCCACAATGAACAGAGTATCCCCTCGCTCTAGTCCAGCTTGCGAGGCATGACCATACGAGGCGTGGTTGTGTGAGATTTAGAATAGGCCGGATATTAGCAGAGTTGTGTTGGTCCCCGCATCTTTGACGGCCGCTGATAGCTCACCATTGGGAGGATTTGAGAGTAAAGAGGCGAAGAGTTCGGAGGTGGTGGAAATAGGCTCATTGTTAGTGTACTAACTTCCCCCAAATAGGCTAGCATCTTATAATTTAATAGTCCTCAAGATACCCAATGGTAAGCATGAGCCAGACTCTTTGTAAGCAGTGCCATAACCCCCATATTAAGGCATGATGTTAATCTGATAAGTTCCAAGTGCTTGGATTGGCGACTTTAAGCGCAGCACCAATCACATCAGTTACGACGCCATCGTCTGGAACAAAAACGGTTGGAGCAGATATTACTGTAATATCATGAGACTAGAAAAGGAAAAACCAATGTAAAACTATAACAAGAGCGTGGTCAAGCAATCATGACTTACAATTAACCAACTCTTATAAACTGCTGTAACATTATCCTAATGAGCAAAACATACTCTCACTCAGCCCCACGACCCAAACTTATCATTCTGCTCATAGATCTTCCCGCTGTTCGACAACTCCTCGTACCTTCCTGCACTGGCGATGCTCTTGCCTACCCACTTCACAGAGAGGGATGGAGGAAACGTGCGTACAGCACCGGCCCGGTGCACTAAAACTCACCAAGGCTGCCCACCAAGGAAAATCCGGGCGCTTCAAACGAATATTATACAGTACGGTATCCCCAGCTCAGGGTAGAGCTAGGGAACCTGAAACTTGCGCGATATGAAAGGCGACACAAAAGCGTTGAACGGCAACAGTTTTGGTAACTCAACGGAATGATATCCCAGCCTATCCGAACCCCATTTAGCCTTCGAAAACCGTCTACAGCCTTCTCTCTGGTCAGAAGTTCAATTCCAATTATCGCAGCTTGCTCCCTAGAGCGTTTTTCAGCCCAAATTCCTCATTTACAAAGATACGATCAGACAATTCCTCCATGTTCATGATGTCAAACTATTTTTTTCGTACGACGCCTCCAATCAATTCGGAACGGGATAAAAGGTTACTCGCATCTGCCGTTTTTACCGGGCACCGCTGTTTGATTAATTAATACCCATATATTTGTGATTACAATTTTGATTAGTTTATTTTCTAGTATCTACTGTACATAGAGTTAGCTTGACGTTTTTGGTGATGGATCGGAATGAAATGGAGAGAGAAATCCTCGGTTCCGGAGAACATGAACATGGCTTGAGGTGGGTATATATATGTTGGGTATGGCGGGGTTAAGGAGGTGTGTTGGGCTTTGTGATGTTTATGTAATAGTGGAAGGATTGGCATTTTGAAAAAGGAGATAGGGATAGACCAATCCATCGTACTGTATTATGCGAGGCGTGTGAAATGATCGGACCTTGTTTCCTAACTAAGACATATGTAAGGGAGTGAGAAAAGAAAATAACTTCACCTTCAACTCCATACGCTTGAATTCTCAAGCGTGATTTCGATCCAGAATGCCGCCTCACTTTACCCCACTAGCCCATTACTTACTGGGTGTTGCCCTTACTTAGAGGTCAATGTGCCACCAATATACCATTCGCAGCTGAATATTAAGTCAGTTTTAAGGCGATTTCAGGTGTAGTTTGAAATATTCCTGTATCCTCCCTGATATCCAAGACGCCAATTCGCTCCAAACTATCTGGAATGGCCAGAGACATTCTCAAAACACAAGTGCACAGATACGTGACTTGTTCACTAGAAATATAGTCGCTCTCGGCCGTAGATCCGACAATTATGCAATAGACCGTCGTGCCATACTCTACTGGAGGAGATTCTGCTGTGCTTCCTGTAACATCGAGCTTCATTCCTATGGTAGTAATTAAAACTGCGTCGTCGACATCCTGTTCAAATACGAGTATCAGGACATTTTCTCCATCGACAGGTTCACAGAGAGCACAAGATATGGCAGTCACAACAGCACCTTGGATCCAGATTGCTTTGTTGGGCGTTCCAAAGTTTGAATCCATTACTACTACTGGCATATCTGTATTAACATACGCGAAACGTCGATCTATCTCGAATATCTCATCATGGCCGGCAGGGAAAATGATGCCCGACCCCTCAGTCTCTAGTACCATAGATGCCCATGACCAACTTGGCGCGAATGACCGCTTATGGCGACGCACAGTGCCTAGGGTGTTTTCATACCTGGTCACATCCCATAAAAGGCCTCTAGCAATGTCGTGTTCCCACAAGCCGGCTAGATATCCGCATTTCAAGGAGGCCTGGAAGACAGTAGCAACCCCAATGAGCGCTGGCAACCTATCAGACTCCCGAGTCAGGCGTAGTCTCGAGAACTCTTCGACAACCTCACACCAATTGTCTAACGTTAGCCGACCGTCGAGGGAATTCCGATCAAGATTGAAAGAGTTTCGTCTCGACTTTGTTACGAACTTATCGAGCCCTGTACATTCGCAACGAAGCCTAGATTTGCATTCCATCACCATTTCCGAAGGATGGAAGTGGATGGTTCGCGGTGCAAGGTGTCGCTCTTGGAATACCCACGCCCTCGAGAGTAATGGGACAGCCTTTGTGTCGGGGAGATCAGTGTCGTACGTACTGCGAGTGCTATAGCGATGGTGAATTGATTCGAAAGAAGGACGGACAAAAACAGTAGGCCCAGCGTGATCTGTAGTGATGTCGGGGTTGATGGGAAACGAGCCAATTTCAAACGTCCTTGAAACGTGCTTCAAACTCCTTGGAGAAAGACATCCTCCACGACTATCAGAAGCTCCTGTGGCAGCGATATTAACGTAGCTATTTGAATAAATTGTGGCCATGCGGGCCGATTCAAGCTTCCAATCTTGGTCATCGTCTTGAATTATGCATAGAGAGTCAATCCAGATGAACCGGATTTTGAGGGCCCGAACGATTGTTATGGCATCCTGGAAGGTCCTGGGTAGGCTCTCCCAGTCTATGCCTCTTATCCTTTGCATGAGAGTCTCCTTGGTTGTCTGTATAACATTCACCGTTCCCCAGCAATGACTTAGCGTCGCATAAAATGGGTGGGGCAGACAGGTGATGTTCTTTTGAGTTTGGATCAAGCGAACTGACATATTCTGCTGCGGATCGATGTCGAGCATGCGAGAAGGGAGATCTACCAGTTGAGGTCTTTCAACAGCACAAGCTTTGTGGTGATTCTGACAGTTTGTGATCCAGTCGAGAATAATTGATGAGCATCGTGCTACAGATGGCACTGAAGGCACATCGTTAGCGGCACCAAACGGCGCCCACTGTGGGCCCCTATCTTGGATTTTACTTCCTAATCAAAGACATCAGCTTGCACTTCATCAAAGCAGCGTACCAGCGCAAAGGTATATAATCCAGATTGCAAACCTGTCAGAGTGTAGTACTGAATTCGCACAGGTTCATTCTTCTGAGGATCAATGACTTCAACTTCTAAAGGACTATCTGCCTGCAAAATGAATCGACCTCGATGCGGCTGCCATTCCTCGAAAATAAACGATTTGCGACTCATGAGCTGCAGGCCACTGAGAACGACAGAGCATGTGGCGCATCCGGATTCGGCCGACCGCTTAAGTTGCTGTGATTCGAATTCCAATGAATATTCCAATGTTAGATCGTCTCGAACATCAACATGCCAGCGGTTGCCATCGCCAAAAAGCCGGTCGAAGTTTAGGCAAATAAGGCACAGCTGCATCATGGTGCCTGATATGATTTGCTTTTTCTTGTCTAGCGCAGGATATATATCGCGACCTCCTCGCCTACAGCATATACACGCCAGAACCGCAAGCGATGTGACAAGAAGATCGGAAAGAACTGTCTTCCCACGAGCATGAAGGATGAAAAGAAAGAGCGAGTTCTCATATTGGATTTACAGGCAGCAGTCACTTCTTTAAAGAACTTAAACTGCCTTGACATTTCCTCGGGCAGTATCCTCAGCCTTGGGCTGCGTTGCATTTATTGAGGTGTGTTGCACAGAGGAGGGGAGAAATATAAGGCTCTGACTAAGTAGGAGAGCACGTCACAATCTTTAAAATTCGCAGCGCTGGAAACCCTTTTTATTCTTTGAAAAGAAGAAGGAAATTTTTGTGTCTCGCTTCAGGCAGTGTTTCGGCGAGAGCTCCTCAACGAGAAGGCGTCATATGTGAACACTGTCGCTCACAGCCAACTAGAGCTGCTTTGTGGAAGAGGGACAAGGTTGTGAATTGTGAAACCTATCTTTGTGGTATCCTTCATCCAAAGAGAGTTTGTACTTTGGTTGATTAGCTTTTCTCTTAACAACGAATATCGGTGAGACGCGTATTTGATTTGCTTGTGGTGCTCTACTCTCGTCTTCTCCTGTTGCTACCATTCAGCTTCATCATTTGTCAAGTGTCATGCTAATCTACCTTGAAGCCCTTTTCCTCTTACATCTATTGCAAATGTCGTGTGATCTTTGTTGCATGTGCTCTGAATCATAGCAAGTGCTTTTAGCAGCGTCGCCGAGCTCACAGAACTTCACTCCTGGGGTTACGTGGCCGCATGACCAAATGCACCGATAAATTGAGCACATCGCCTTGCTATTCCCAAGATGTACAAAGTGTGTCTCTAGTGTCGAACGGCTGTTAGTGCTGTTGCACACCAAACTTCTTGACAATATGAGATCTAGGAGGTTGGATGCGCCTCTTTGGTGCTCATAAGTTGGCGGGATAGACTTGCTAGACTTTCTTGATTATGGCCAAAGATAAAGACTTGGAACAGCAATAGTTGGATCTTCCCTAGCTGCTAAAATTTGGCGTAGAATTGAGGTTATTCGACCAGGTGTTGGTGCGTTATGTATCACTTCCTCACTTTGGAAAGTGCATGTATCCTTCGGGTTCCTGTTGATAGCCCGTTATCATGAAATTATTAGGACCCACTTGAGTCTATCGGAGATTAGGAATAGGAATAGGAATATGAATAGGAAAGGGAAAGTAAGAGATGAAAGAAAACGTATGATAAGGAGGAGAATGTTTGATTCAAGTATGTAAGTTTTCGTAGGAACCAAGTGGCTATGACATGATGAAAAGAACTGAAAATATAAGTCGAAGTCTGCATGGGCGTCGAATATTATTTTATTGCAGTTGTCATTTGAATTATTGATGTTGCATTTTGAGGAATGGATTAGAAGTCTGTATCGAAAAATTTTGGCTACCCAGTCTCATTTGTCTTCTTCTCCTTCTCCTTCTCCTTCTCCTTCTCCTTCTCCTCCTTATCCTAGTGGGGAGGATGATGTTGGCGCGCCCCGCTGCGGTACAATTCAACAATTCTTACGATCAAATGCAAAACACTCACTCACACATACTAAAACAGAGGACCAACACGATAAACCTTCCGCAGCTAGTATCAACCTGTCCCATGCCTCCACAAGCCTTGGACCCTTTTATGGGAGCCGAAGACTCTGGTACCAGCCATCGGAACTGCGACTCGTCGCTAAATACGCCCCCAGCAGCCTTGCCGCCTCACGAAGTTTCAAGATACAATTCTTTCCTTTCCTGCGAGACATCAGATGAAGAGACAACTCACGACGATCGTCAAAAGCAGAGTGAAATCGACCCAGCCTTGGGCCGTCAACAACCATACCATGATACCTCTGATCCACGATCATCAGTCACGCCGCATGCCTGGACAACAACACAAATCACTGAATGTGGTCAACAACCGCCAGCGGCGAACTCAGGAGACTGCATTGAGGATAATGGTCCATCCGAAGTTCTTCCCCGACCAGAACAATCGAATGAAGAAGCCATACTAAGTGTACGTCATTCTCTACCACTTCACTCTACGTACATCATCGACATACACATACTGACTGCTCGGTATATTTTGCAGGCTTCTCCAGCACATAGCGGAAAGCCGGTTCAATCAAAAGGAGTAGGGCCAGAAGATAATATTCCAAGAAGCGATGGCTCGACGTCAGATTATGACTCTGTTGATTTGGGATCGCAATTGATCAAACACTCGAAGGGGTGTGTCTTTGGCCAACGCGACGTCTACAATAAGCTGTTTGTTCTCGTGAAAGAAGAATTTCAATATGCTCAGATGCTCCCGGACACTATAGCATCGCGTTTGAGCCAGAACATAATAAATTTCTATCAAAAGTGGGCGCGACCGCTCAACAAGCAGTTAAATTTACCGGACGATAGTGGGGTCTGGAAGATAATCATGCCCATTCTGAAGAATGATAGCTATGATTCTGATTTCAAAATCAAGGAAGTCGTGGAGAATGTCGATAAGCTGTATGGGGGTTCCGGATGGGTTCTGATTCAAGAACTGGCCGCGCACATCAGCGCTGACGATTCAGGATACTTCGATATTGCGGGCAGTACACCTATTTCCACACCCACACCCAAAACGCGCAAATCAATCGAGAACCACTTATCGCCCACCCCAATACCACAATATAAGCATATGATGACCAAAGGAGAGGACGGTGAGACCATCTCAACCCCACCCCCCAAGCGTCGGAGGACGGGGGCTGACCCTAGTTCATTGCTGGTAACGTCTTGCGCCAAACCTGAAAGCCAATCTTCTCCGTTTCAAGGTATATCGTGCCGTGAACAAGGATGCACATGTTCTACAAACCAGAATAACATGAAGAGGCATTATCAAGATATACATTGCCCTCCCAAGGTCTGGATCTGTCCGCACAAATCTGGTGGAGAGCCTTGTTGTTATTGGAGCTCAAGGAAGAGTAATGTTTCGAACCATTTCATCACGAAGCATAAGATGATGGAGGAGGAAAAGGCGAAGGCTACGGAAAAGCTTGACAAGAATTCGCTGCAACCCCCTGACTTTGGCCATCGCATATGTCCTTTCTGCTTGAAGGGCGAGGACGAGCCCTTTGCGGACAGCGAGGGATGTTTAGATCATATGATGGATCACTACAAGGATGGATCCTCTAAATACTTGACCTTCCATGATCGGCGACACAGTAAGCACGACGAAAAGTCTGTGCGCAGCATCATTGGCAGCATTGTTCGAAATAAATTCGGGAGGAAACAGCCAAAGCCTACCGGTGCACCTCCTTCCAATGACCAAGACGACGTCAATGATGATGATAGTGACCAAGGAGGGCCGCCTCATGGAGGGAGCCCAAATGCTCATGATAGACACACCAGCAACCCGGGTGGCAACAGTCATGACAACCAGGGAAGGGGAGGTGGTTCCAATTCAGGTATAAGAGAAGGTGATGCGGCACCTGAACCATCGGGTGGACGCCATCGAGGTAGGAGTCAATGTCACGTCAAGACCAAGCCATCTGATGTAATTGCCGCTTCCATTTCGCCCAATAAGTCGGGCTCAAGCTGGCCAACATACAAAACAGTCTCTAGTTTTCTGATCGTAGATGCCTCGGATCGTGGCGATCGATGGTCCTGCTTAACATATGTTAGTGAGCTCGGTCGAGGAGGTTTTGGAGTCGTGGATGAGGTTCGCTGCGAAAGTACTAACCAGACATATGCTCGAAAGGTTGTGTTATCTCCACACTCGCCTTCTTCAGTAACCTCTTCAGAAGCCAGGATCCTGGAAAGATTACATCATTCCCACATAATCAAGCTTGTAGATACATGGAAATCTCAACTCGGTCTCTGGCTTCTCATGTCTCCGGTAGCGAAAAGTGACCTCGCTGTCTATCTTCATCGGGCCGGCTCTGAGCCTCACACCGTTTCTTCACCCAACAAACCTGAAAAGCAACCACTTCGTAACTGGGTGGGCTGTCTATCATCAGCCCTTGCATACCTACATGAAAATGGCGTTGTTCACGGGGATATAAAGCCAAAAAACATCCTTATCTCTTCAGATCAAATTGTATATGTCTCGGATTTTGGGACGGCAGAATATGTGGAAGAAGTTTCAAAGACAACGCCACACAGGTTTTCAGCCCTGACTCCAATGTATTGCGCACCAGAGATATCAAATCATCAAGTGGCCGTCTTTGATTATCCGGCAGATGTCTTTTCCCTTGGTTGTGTGTGGGCCGAAATGGCCACCGTTTATGCAGGAAAATCTGTCCAAGAGTTTGAGAAGTTCCGTCGATTAGATTCGCCTGACGCTGCCTTTCATGCAACTATCCCAAGGAGTCTTATGTGGATTGACTCTCTCCCGATACCTCGAGGGTTATATGATGGGTGTGCTCATGAGTTCTTAAAAGCTGTCAAGAACATGTTGAGTTTTGATCCTCGGAATCGGCCAACGATGAAGGACCTCATCACACATTTTCGATGTTCTTGCTCTACCTGGCCATTATCTAGCTCTCAGGCACCAATAGCAATCCACAACCAGTGCCATGGACCTGCAAACGAGACCCTACTTTCCACTTCTTTACAACCTCTCTATGGCTTTCCAAGTTGGTTAAGGAGCTACAGCGAAGCGGTTCCGTCTCGTTACACTAGTGGCAATCACATGGCCGACGAAAACAAGCTTGTGGGTCCTTGGAAGTTCAATAGAACATATAAAACCGAAGATTGCCAGCAATTGCCACATCTTCGTGAGAATGCTATGTTTCTCGAAAAGCGTCTGGAGCTAGGTTTGCTGTGGATCAAATCCGATGCCGGCTTTGGCGATATCCCTTTAATGGTACCTATAATTTGTTACGTATCTGTGGCAGTGCTAACTTGTCATAGGGTAGACCCAAGCCTCCTGAGACATTTGTCTGCCTCAAAATGGGAGAAGGTGACGAAAGGCTATTCGGGAGTGAAACAGCCGTAATAAAGAGTTGTACAGCAAGAACAAGTACTCGGACCATAGGTTCATACAGATACTTCCAGCAGGATAGAATCCAAAACCTTTACTCATTGGAAGACTACTTTCGAAACATCCCACCACCTACCACCACGCAAAACATCTCTAAACTTTGGAGGAACGTTCTAGGACTTGCCGTGGCTTTGAAATTCTTGCAGAAATGCTTACACAAGAAACCGCCAAAGTATAGATCAAAAGCTACCAAATTTGTTCAAGACTGACTGCCTCAACTAGATTTCGATCCGACCTATTCCTCAAGCCCGCAAATATCCTCATATCTGAGACAAAAGGAGACTCTCCTTACTCGTGGCGCTTCGGGATCTCTGATTTTGGAGTTTCCCAGCTGGATGCCATGAAAACAGAAATGGAAATCGGCGAGACTTATATAGAGAAAACGCATGGTCAGTTCAAATTCTCTTCAGGAAGGACTGCTTAGCTTATCAATCATACAAAGACTATAGAGATGATTATCCAACCGAGTATGATCCTCGCAGATGCAGCCAATCGGGTGAAAGCACAACTCTCGCGGCATCCCTTGGTTGCATTTACTTAGAGTTCGCGACTTGGATTGTTGATCCGAAAGTAAAACCTAACGGCCGCAGCCGATCGTGCACGCCTGGCTCGAATCGATTTTCCAATGTTCAGGATACTCGTAAGTCTCGGGCCTACGAAGAACTGATGCCAAGTCACACTCATAGCCCATGGAAATTCAAGGAGTACCTCAGCAACCTTGGGGAGTTTTCAGATCCCATCACCAAAGCTGTTTCCAATGACCTGATTTCGGAGTTGTTAGAGGTGACGAGCGATAAAATGAGTCTAGAGCGGCTGTTGCAAAAAGCCGATCTGATGAGGCAAGACTGGTCGCAGAATTTTGTTGGGGCTGCCAAAAAGCGGAGCAATTTGAGCATAAATAAAAAGACACCATCGGTCTGGTCGACAACTACACGTCACCGACATTCGAGCACTGCACCTATTGACACCGAAACTTCTAGCAAGCTCTCGAATGAGCAAGGTGATCTGGAATATGTGATGGACTGCGAAACAGACCTTGAAATAGGTCCAAATAGCTCACCCCGAACATCTTCTATCGATCAAGGAATGAAGCACTACCTTCGAGACAGACCCGGGCTCGAAAGTTGGCTCCGAGATGGGGTGGACTTTAAGTCGTTTTCGGTTATCGAGTATGACCCTTTCCAGACAGCCAGGAGGGAGCTGCATGAGCAGCTGATCATGAACACAGTGAACTGCTTTTCAGTAGGTTGAATACTACTTAAATGTTGAGTATGTTAATGTACCCAGAATCGTGTCTCGCCCTGTGAGACACCATCTCTCAATGTCAAATAGGACCTATGCAGTACGGGATGATATCCCAGCCCCATTTAGCCATTCCCAGGTTCGAAAATCGTCTCCCAGCCCTCCCTCAGGCCGGAAGTTCAATCCCAATTATCGCAACTTGCTCTCTAGGGCATTTTTCAGCCTAAATATCTCATTTACAAAAATACGACCAGACGCTTCCTCCATGTTCATAATGTCAAACTAGTATTCTTATACGATTCCTCCAATTAATTCGGAACGGGGCAAAAGGTTACTCGCATCTGCCGTTTTTATTGGATATCGCTTAGTCCAAAGAGCCCTTCGCCGCAGTTGAAACTTTGAGGGAGCTGAAAAACCGCGCTGGTGCAGGCCAGATATCCAATGGCGAAGAGATAGTAGCACTAAAGCATGGAAATTACTTCCTGCGCAAGCAGTACACAAAGATTCAAGGGCAGCTACAACGTCTTCATGCTACTTTGGAATTGATGACGGGGTCCATTGCTAAGACTCTGGACAAGAGACGGGCGAGTGTAACCAGGGCCTAAGAGAGCTTCATGAACTGCGGCTTGTCGAGGGGGCTGAGAGCAGGGACAATGCACTCTTTTTATCAACCTTGACTATAAGGCAACAATTGCTCCTAAAATATGTAGTGGTTCCACGCCGTTCTCGCCACTAATCAGTCTGGCCACTCCGATAAATGCTGTTTCCGAGTCTTTGTATTGTCGTAATCCGTCATGCCGTCGCGATTGATAAGCTTGCCATTGGTGTTTAGGCTCACAGTATACCGAGCAATATATTAGATCACGTTCAGATACTAGTCATCCAATAAATTGTAGCCCATCCGCATCAATCCCGCTGTTTCTTTCCTTCACTTCATCTTACTACTAAAACAATGGCTTTAGACGCTTCGTTGATGCTGCAACCAATTAGGCTTAGTTTGTAGATTTTAAGTGGGGTGGTCTTAGAGCGAAGCAACAGAGCTACTGAACGATACCAAACCTGTTTTGGATTAGTGTCGTGTGATTAGACACGTGACTTATATGGTACTTAGCATTGCTTAAAGCTTACTAGCTACTCTTCATGATCGGAAATAATTCAACGACCTCATTGAAGGCATCGCCTTACTTGTTGACAATCTTGTGAAATTATTCCCCGCACCTCAAGCTCAAATCACCCTTGCCCAACAGAAAGCAGCAGGCATCGTCAACAGACATTTCCTTGAGTTCATTGAGGATGCAGCCAAGGGCAGGGACGACCTGCTTCAAAACGTGGCACAGCGCTTGTTCACCGGTCGTCAATATGTCAATATCAAGAGACAAAAATCTTGAGTATTAAGAAATAAGTATTAAAAAATAGCGGCTCAGGCGGTGTCATTGGGCTATCTTTTAAGGATGTAAGATACTATAATGATGAGGCTCAACAAAAACTAGGGGCTTGTGGTTTAGTGGTATAATACTCCCTTAGCATGGGAGTGGTCCGGGGTTCGATTCCCCGCGAGTCCAGAAAGATCGTTAAAATCGGTCATTATACCCCACTTTTTGTAATTTTATTGATGTTAATGGAAGATTTGTGGGCTGGATTGTTGAGTGTTTTTGCTTTTGCGATTATGCTTGAGAGCGAAAGACTTGGCGTGCCTCGGAAACTGAACATTGTGGATCCAAAGTGGATAGCGGGATGCTGTAACTAAAGCGGAAAACTCAGGTACAAGGCGGACATATTTTTACATTGTAGCTACTTCATACACAATTGGAGGATATCCTGGTTAGAGCCTGACAAGTTTCAACGAATCCTCCCACAGCTGCTTCTCATTCTCCTTATCGAAAACATACTTCGCAAACCCATGCCCTGCTAGAGCATTATCACTTTGCGTCAAAGTCGACTCTTCCGCATCCTCCAAAAACAGCCTCCCCCTTCCCTCAAACTCCTTCCCCACAGCAGCTATGACAGTCGTCGCAGCACCCTGCTCCGTGCTCTTCATCATCGCCTCGACTCCAGGCGCGCTCTTCCACCCTTTTATTTGCTCCTCGGTAACGAATTTCTGCAACCCCGTCCAGATCCCACCAGGATGCAAACTCAACCCATGGAGACCCTGCGAGCCATACCGGTTCTCGATCTCGTTCGCCATATAGATGTTTGCTGTCTTCGCTTGACCGTAGCCTAACCAAGGCGCATACTCAGTCTTCTCATAGCCATAATCCCCGAAATTGACGCCGCATACACGATGCGCAGACGATGAGACGTTCACTACCCGGGAGTGGAAGTCTGGCGTCGAGGACGCCAGCAGGGTGTCCTTAAGGAGGTTGAAGAAGAGGAAATGCGCTAGATGGTTGATGCCAAACTGTGTCTCGAAACCGTCGGCTGTCTTGCCTTTGGGGGTGGCCATCACGCCTGCGTTGTTGACGAGGACGTTGAGGGTGGAGCTTTTGCTGAGGAATGTCTTGGCCGCTTGCCTGACCGAGGCAAGGGAGTTGTTATCCATCTCTAGGAGCTCGACGCGGCCGGGCTCAAGGAAGGAAGCACAGGCTTCTTCGCCCTTTTTCAGGTCGCGAACCGTGAGGAATACCTTACCGCCTGTTGCGGCGAGGGCCCGGCCTGTTTCGACGCCGATTCCTGCTGAGCCGCCTGTTACGATGAAGACCTTGATTTAAGTTAGTACATAGTTCATTTACGGACGGCGATATCTTTGGATTGTTGGTATGTGATGAAAGCGTACCTTGTCGGTCAGCTTGCCTTCGAGTCCATTGTCTTTGATGATTTGAAGAGCAGTAGGACGAGCGTCACCAGGACCTTTCAAATTTTCTGTCTTATGAGATTCGGTATATCTTCCCATTTTGATGATATTGATGAGGGCTATTTGGTTTGTCTATGAAATTCTGTGGGACTGGTTTGTAAGGATTGAGCAGGTTGCTCAGATGAGATGTCAGTCAGTAAACTATCCATCTTCATATGAAATTGCTTTGTTTTTATATGTCACGTCGAGCTCAAACTCGGAAGTTCTCCAGAACGGATGTAGACGGCGATGAAGTAGTCTCCGCTTAAGGTCCGTGGCTTGATAAATAATCGGATACTGAATCAAGGGTGGGGATTGGTGCCATGTGTGGGGCTGGAGTTTAGAACGGATGATCATCACAGACCACAAGAAATCATGTAAATCATGAACCGTGCACCGCACAGCGCAACTCGAGGTTCTGAAACCAGAGACTAGTCTCGGACTTAAGGCGTCTATATCCATCTGCCAAGAGGAAGGGAGGGATGGGCCATGAAGCCATCAATGCATCGCTCACCTCTGCAAGCGACAGCCTTTGGATGGAAGACAAGTGTTCCTACCATGTTAATGAAAGAAATTGGCGGGTCAAACATCCGGACTGTGGCGGAAGACAAATCTTGAACGACATGATTGACAAACGTGCCACTCGAAATCAGTCCCAGGAAAAACCAAAGTCGTAGTCTATAATGCATCCACGAATCCTCCAGAGGGATTAGAATACTTGCCGTCCAAAAAAATGGCCTCAAGCTTTGTTGACATACAAGATATCTAAGCAGGAAGCCATGTAGGTAGAAAGTCGTCTGGCGGTGGTGATGTTGGAACCTAGATATGGTTATGGTACTTGCCAATAAATACCTAACTATGTAGGCCACATCCTATTGATTGTCATCATATCGACGACACTGCGACAAAGCAATTTATTATATCCGTAGGACCCTTTATCTATTAAAGGGCTTAAAGAAAACCACCCATGGCTTTTCTAAGCCTGATCTATGATATATCCCCTGCAAGCACAACTCTCCATTCCAAGACATTCCTTAGGCATTCTCCTCTGCAACCTTCCTTGCAGCCCTCAAAATCACCTCCTCCAAGCCCTGCGCATCTCTGGTACACCTCTCCCCTTCTCCCGCTGCGACCGCCAGTCCATCCCCTCCCTTATTCCTTTGCAAGAATGCCATTGCCTTCGTTCTCATGATATGTATCTCCAAAACCGGCCACAAGACCCCCCCTTGATCTCTCAACACTCGCTGTGTATAACCCCTCAACGGCCGCTCGCCCTTCTCATCCAGCAAGCAACACCGAATCTCATTGCATACTTCAGCTTTCTCATCGCCATGAGGAATATGTCGTAGCTGGTCCTCGATTGAATGTCGAATGCCGGCTTTCTGCTTGTTTTCAAGCATGGCCATGGCACCTTGGACACGAGCAATATCTCTAAAGCGTTCCGTACACTCCGGATACTTTGTCGAGAAGACCTTCATCCCCTCAAAGCTGTTCGGACCCCAGGTGCTGGCTGTGCCCATAGCACGAAATGCTCCGATTTTTACATCGATGGACAATCCGTGTGTCACATGTCTGAGGTAACTACCCGCAAGGATATCAAAAGCGGAGAGTTGAAGAGCTTTCAGATTCTCGATAAACTTATTGTATTCGCGCGTGTACTCCCAGAGCGGGACTTCGTGTTGCGCTTCAAACGGTGATTTGGCGAGTGAGAACAAAACGTCCATGTTGAAGGATCGCGCTTCCAGCAATTCCTGTTTCGTCATTAGCATGGAAAGAGAATGAAAGTAGAGATTCGTACAAAAAGCTTCAACTTATGCTCTGCCCACATGCCCTTCAAAATCTCGAACCTCTCCTCTGCTCTCAAATGTCCAACCAGCTTCACAACATCCTCACCCATCTCCTCGAAGGCCTTCTCTAGAGGCGTGAGATTTGGCGGAGATTGGGCTAATGGCAATGCCTTTCCTCCCTCTCCACTGCTAACAATAACAGCGAACTTCTGCCGAGCCTCGGGCGGAATCTGAAAAGTCACAATTTTCTGCTTCTTGGGCCGTCCTTTCTTCTTGATTGCACTTCCTAATCTAGGCTTTGTTGGGGTGTCCTGTGTCTTGACTGCCCTGTTAATTTTGTTCTTTTTCGGTGCTGCGGGAGCTTCATTTCGTCCATATCGTGAACCTCGAGTAGGGGTTGCTGGGCCTGTGACACTGGGTGAGTAGGAGCTGCATGAAGAGCGACGACGCTTCTTAAACGTAAGTGACAAGGAGGCCATTATTGCGTTAGTGTTGCGTTATTGGGAGATTGAAGGTGTTCTTAGAGGTAGTTGTTGATAAGAAAGAGGAGAGTGATCAAAAAAGATTGATATATTGGTGGAGCCGTGGTTTTGAGATTTCACCTTTGAGAAGGTGTTTATTCCTTTCCTAATTTGGCCAGACTTTCACCTTTTATAACTGAGCTGAATATTATCTCTGAGACAGAGTTGGAGTCTTACGTGCCTTCAGTCCCAAGCTTAGAGTTTATCGGAAGGCTCGACGGATACTGTGGATATAAGATGCAAATTCAGCTTTAAGGGTTTGTTTGCTTCTTGTTAGTAGCCGTTTGTATGCAGTTATGATCATGTGACCAGAACCTGAAATGTGGGACCTCAACCCTTTAGAACGAGAGCTTATCGTTGACTATGTACTACTGAAAGTGGAAAGTATTGGCAGAGGCAATTTTGCATGGGTTGAAGGAGGCATTGGAAACCGAAGGAAATGTATATTATGTAATATAGACTAGGGCCCTCTAGGCTTAGCCGGGCGTAATAAAACGACTACTACTACTACTACTACAAGAGCTTAGAAGAATCAATCAACCAACAATCAAGACTTATCCACCAACCTCAACGAGCATTGCGCATGAAACACATGCGTGCGTGCCCTCAGGTTAAAGCATAAGTAATTACTGCAACCCGGGTGTTCCCACACATCTTGTCCTACCCGCATACAATTACAATTAAGCAATAGCTACAGCCCAGCCGGTTTGCGGCAGGTTTTTGTATCTCATATGCATGTGAATTATCAGAAGTCTCTTTTAAGGCCAGATGTAGAACGAATCGAATCGTGGTTGTCTATATTATTAGAGGCTATATGTCTCCGGGAAGAATTTATCCATGGTAGTCAACATTTTACTTTCAACCGAAGTTACGCATTTTTCGCACGCCGCACTGTGTGTTATAGTGTGTATACATCTGTAAACTTTTTGCTGCTCGGAAAAATTCCCATCAAGACGCAACAAATTGGCCAAAAATTGCGCTAGTGTTGCGCAGCTTAACATTTAGTTGCTTCATCAGAGTGTTCACGGAAGAAGGGAAGATATCTCCAGATGCGAAGCTTCATTCTTTGGGTTGTATGCCAGGAAACTCCATGAATCGCTACAGGCATTTGGTCTTCTTAGTGGCTAGTCAATATTAGTCGACATTTGATTAGACTCTGTTCACGACTTTGTCGAAAATGATTTAGACTGATCATCATGTTCAACACAATTCAGCCATGGTAAGAAAGGCTCGGAAGACTGACTATTCCGGCACCTTCAAATTGTGCAAGGCAGAGTATGTGCAAATTCTAGATTCAATGTAGCAATTCTTACGGACATATTGGCCGAACTGCAGCAAGCATTGTATGTTGAATTTTTAAAGTAAATGTTGATACGTTTTGATACATTGAAATGCGTCCTCCCATGATTCAATCCACTGACAGTGACAAGGTGTGAATGTAGATTTTATTGTGTCAATGTCACCAACTTTTTATGCATTGAGAATGTAGTCCGTTAAGGATTCAATTTCTTAGACATGCAGAAGAACTATATGTCAGACCTCTCATGTTCAATCTTTATAATTTTCGACGCACCAGAAATTCACCTTCCCTGGTCTCAAGGAAACCATACTATCAGTCGCCTAGAGTGTCCCTCAATATGGCATCACTACAAAGTCCCATACCTCACGCCCGCAAGTTTCTTAGAGCATAGATTCACAGTATCCTGCTACCCATCCTGTCAGGTGTGTACTTAAGCTACACCTGGAGATATTATGAGAGCTTTTGGTCCTCATGGATAAGTAGTACTATTGCAGGTAGTGGTCAGTGATCAATGCGCGATTCAATTTTGACGAGTTGGCTTGCAGCCATGCTTCAAAGTTGGTCTTAATTCGAACGGAAAGCTGGACGTGAGTGTGCCAAGATAACCACGAATGGATTCTACTCTAATCAAGTCCACCCGCTGTATGGTAAATGTTGCAAAAGTATGATGGATCTGTTACAAACCCCCGATCATTTCTTTTCTGGAAATTGAGGAATCATAAGTATATCTTGTGCTTTACGTCTCTATCGTTTGTCCAAGATGGCATCATGTGCGGCTGAAATAAGCTGAAGAAAAATTGACCCGACACCGAATCAGGACAAGACAACTAACACGAATCCGAATGGTCGCATGATACCTCAGCCCAGAATAGAAATTACATCCGGCCGTTGCTCAATCTATTATAAAGTCTCCGTACACCCTTGCGGTTCGGGTTCCCCAGCTCAGCAACAGCTCCAGCAAATCCACCATGAAGCTCTTCCCTGTCCTAGCTCTTACGACCTTTGCCTATGCCCTTCCTTCTGCAGGGCCAGCATACGGTAGTGCTCGAGTTACTCGCAGTGAGGATGATATGGAGCGCGCCAATAGATTGGTAAGAGACCCGAACGGTGGTGGACTTATTTTGGACAAGCGATCGCTTCCTATCATAGCGGATCTGAGCAAACGTGATGACCACGACACCAAGAAGCGGGAGACCAATTTAGAGACCGAGAATTCGAAGATGTGGGGAAGAGATGGATCGAAGTCGAGTAGTGGTGCTCATCACCTTCATGACCGCACGAGTTCCCAAGATTCGTACGGGACAGGGAAGAGAGACAAACAGCTCAATGGCAATTATAATTGGGATAAGCGATCTATTTCTGAGGACTTGCAAGAGAGAGCGGACGAATCTGACAACCGGGATTGGAGACGCGGTGTATTTGTGCATATTAGGAATATGGAGGCTCGCGCTGAAACAAGAGATCTGGAGGTGGAGGTTGCAAAGATACGGGCACGAGAAGCGAAGCCGCCGGCAAGGTTCGAAAAAGATGCCTCTACTGATGCTCCAAACGGCTCATGGAGAAGAGAAGAAGTGGCGAGGGGAGCGGGGCCGATTAGCCGTGTTGTAAGAGAAGTTGACGAACGTGCAAGTCTGGCCTTTGGGAATGGCGCGTACGGTGTGTACGATGCACAGGAACAGACTAAACGGGGCAATCAAGAGAGAGGCACCGAAGACGGAGGAGCAGACGTTGAGGGAAGTGCTTCAGGCACAGGTGACTATGTTATTTGGTACAGGGTCTCTAGTTCCTCGAAAGAATAGGCCTTGGTGTTTGCTTTGTAGTAGTAATATGATTTATTATTTAGCAACCTGGCAAGCTTTAGCTTGATTGAGCTTTCGATTCAACTTTTTTAAAGCTTGTTCAAAAGCGTTATCTTCGGTTTTAATTCTTTGCGCTCAACGTATTGCCGAGCGCTTTAATATATAATAGATAATAGATAATAGAAGATAATCAATCTATATAGAGTACAAATCCCCAAGCCTTTGCCAAGCATTTCCTTGAATATCCTAGCGACATGAACGTCCGGGGCCCTCAGCGGCATGTCGAGTGAGAAAAATAACTTCGGCAAGGAAAGCTTTTGGACACTGTTTAGAATAAAAGCTGAAATCGAAAGTTCAATCAAGCCATTTCGAGGGACGAGAAGGCAGAACCTCTTAGATTAAATTACCAGACGCACTATCTGGCGTTCATATATCGTATCCATCAGCCCAAGCTTTGTATTTCTGTACCATTGCAAGCGTGACCTGCTTCTTGACTTTCGGTATCGCATCTAAAAGGTCATTCATCTGCACAACTGCATTCTCGAACTCGCCTAATGCTACACATCGATCGATCACGGCATCAGCCGCTACTTGACAGATATTCACGATTTCTGCACCAGTGTACCCATCTGTCTCTTGGGCCAACCTGGTTACATCGACGTCTTCCGCACAAGCCATCTTGCGCTGCCGAAGTTTGAGGATGGCCTCGCGACCTTCTAGATCTGGTGGTGAAACATATATCAAATCATCAAATCGACCTGGTCTCAAAAGTGCCAAATCAAGCGACTCAGGCTTGTTTGTAGCAGCTAGCACAGTGACACCTTCCAAGGTTTCAATACCATCCATCTCGTTCAGTAGTGTTGTCAAGACGTGAACACCACTATTTCGAGCTTCTCGCTTTGCACCTATCGCCTCAATCTCATCAAAGAAGATGATGCTCGGGCTTGCTGCTCGTGCACGAGCAAAAATATCGCGTACAGCTCGTTCAGATTCACCTACATACATGTTGAGAAGTTCGGCACCTTTTACGGCGAAGAAATTAAAGCCTGCTTCTGTGGCCATGGCCTGTGCGGAGAGAGTTTTGGAGCATCCTGGAGGCCCATATAGAAGAATACCTTTCTTAGGCGTTGTGCCAAGGCGTCGTAACAATTCAGGATGCTGCGACTGTTAGTATTGGTACAGAAAGGATGGATTTCCGACCTAAGCTTACTTTCATTGGAATCTCTACTGCACGTTTTAATGCCCTCTTCGTGTGTTCTTGTCCACCAATATCGTCCCATCTAATCTTCGGTGGCTGTAGTGTGACATCGTGCATGGCTGTTGGACGCACAGCAAGAAGAGCTCTCTCCAGATCATCATGGGTGATATCTCCCTTGATGGGTTCTTCATTAGGGGTGCGCTGATACACTCGGCTCTGCATAATTCTACAAGCCTTTTCTAGCAGAAGACGAAGATCCTTTCCCGTATAAGCATGGGTACGTTCTGAGATGTCCTTTATGATGGCTGAGTCAATCTCCAGATCGGAAGCTGCTATGATAGACTGCAAAATCTGATTTCGAGCTGTAGAATCAGGAACTGGAAGCACAATTCTTTCACCAAATGCGCCAGGTGTATACAGAGATTGAGGAAAGCTACTGGGAGTTTTAGCGGTCGCAATAACCACAACTCTGGCTTTTGAGCCCTTCTCATACGACAGTTGTCGCATCTCTTTGAGTAATGACTTCGCAAATACTCCACTCTTGCTCAGTTCAGGAGTGATCATGGTTTCAAGATCATCGAGTACAATGATACTTGGCTCAGCAATGACGGCGTTCGTAAATATTGCACTCAGACCATTGGGCTTTGTTTCTTCTGTCACCTCAAAGACTGACCATTGAGAGTCACGAACAATTTTCTCGACTAGATAAGTCTTGCCAGTTCCTGCTGCTCCGTGAATGGCTATGCCTTTGCTGTAGAGTAATGGCGGGCTCCATGGCTGACTAAAAGGTCGTAGGAAGTCATTGAGCTTCGAAAGAGCTTCATCAATTCCAGCAATACCAGCAATTTTGAGATCTTTTCGCGGTTTCGGTTCATCAGTGACAATATCTTCGCCTTTTATGATGATTTTGACTGATGATGATGTATCGAACTTCATCAATGAAGCCGTAGAAGCGTCATCACTAATAGATGATACCACAAAGCGTCGTTTGTATGGAGCATCACCAGACAGAAACTCCAAAGACATGCCTTCAAAAACAGTATTGGCTCTTTCTATAATGCATCAGCACTATGCTTAGAACATAAATAGAGTTGGAGTAATAATATATCATGTATTAAAATGTACATAGAGATTCGCCCTATAGGGACTGACTCACCAAGTTTGTACTTTGCCAACACCTCCCACATCTCCTTGTGGCTCTCTAAAGCGGCAACAGTGCTCTCAACTTCTGTCAAAAGCACTGTCTTGGCCACGCAAAGCTCTCCTGCTGGCGCAACAGAAAGTTTATCCTCGAGCTTGAAACCACACACATCTTTGAAAGACGGCCACATTTGTAAGGCGGTCTTTCCAAGATTTTGAGAGACTGCAGCATTCCAAGCGATGCCCATTCGCCTCTCAGCCCCATATTCACCATTAGGCTTCCATATGAAGCATGGCTTCCCGATCGATAATCTCAAGCTTTGTATTGCATCGCTTGAGAATAAAACACGTGGAGTGTCTTGTTGATCTTCTCGAGGTTTCCCATTTAGAGGACGAACCTTGAATTCCTGGGACCTGGTTCCAGTAGTAGACGACATGTAGGGAATGAGTCACAGACTAGTGATAAGTGTATAAAGAAAATGGTAATTATGACTTTCATGCATCCTTCGCTATAGGAAGTAATAATTTCTTCTGGATATAGAATTCACTTTGGGCGCCTGTTCTAAATTTTCACGGAAGTGGATAGCAGGCCCAAACAAGGCTCGCTAGGCATCTCGGGTCAGCCCGCAAGCTAGGCCTCGTCGGGAATAGCTCCTGATCTTCCGGAACTTAAGTGGGTCTCAAATTGCGTGCCATGAAGTATATATACTGTATACGCCATAATCTAGATAGTCGATGAGCTTTGATGTATTGGGAAATGAAGAAAATCTAAGATGCATTGCTGTACTTTAGCTTAAACTCAAGTCTGTGGCCTTCTCCCTGTTGCTGCTTTGACAACATTGTGGCCTGGAACTTCAGTGCAACAGGGAAAGTAACGCATTTAGTGTGGTCTATACATTAAGTAATATAGTACTTATAATAAAGACACTAGTTTCAACTTCCTCATATTCAAATTTCAATAGGGAGAAGGTTAGTTTGGCATTCTATACTGGTGGAGCTGTAAAGGGGCATCAAGAAAGGGTCATGGAATAAGTTGGAAATTGTCCAAGGTGCAAGTTTCACAGGAAATGCTCGAGGGACTAGATCCATTTTAATTATGTATATTTTAATCCACAAGTACCTCCATGAGCTCTGGTCTCTCCTTTTGTAAATGTATATCTGAAGTGTCTATATCCTTGGAATTGAGCGTCCTAGGGAATGGAAATCTGCTTATGACGCTGCTCCATGGATATAAATAATCGAACGATGAAATAACCCAAATATCTGCGCTGGTACTGGCATCCCCTTTATTAAGTTGTGAAATGCATGTGAAGAAGTGAACTGGTAGTAGAGAGATGCTTTTAGCACCGCAATTGATATTTGTTTAAAGCACAGGAGGTGCCGAAATATGCTAATGAATCAGTTAACTTTTAGTGTTGAGAAGGAATACATGGAGTACTGGAGCAAGACTAGGGTAGTCTTGACCGCAATAGCGAAGACTACGCAATATTATTATCCTTTCTTCAATCTCTTCGGCTGTACGTACTGGCGATGATACGTTTGTATTTTGAAACTGATATGAAAAATCGAGCACAAGTCCATAAAGTGGTTAACTGTGCACTTTCATACCTCGTCGTCGTCCTCAGCTTTAGGGAAGTCAGTATTTACACCTATAAATGACCATCTGGTAATCTTACTTGTCGGGTTCCATTCAAGAATCTTTTCAAGTTCCTGAGAAGTCAAAATTCTTGCATTACTTTGAGCAAGCATCTTGTTCTTCTTTCTCTGCACTACGTACATCATTAGAATGGCAGATCAGAAACAGGTTCGATTAAGTTATACCTTGAAGAAGTTTATCGTCGACACCTCCACAGAGATATAGCTTAATAAAGTGTGTCTGCTTTTCCTGACCAATTCGATGGGTGCGACTAAAGGCCTGAAGCTCGCTAGGTTTTATTTAGCTGAATAACTTGGGCACAAGGATTGGCTATTGCACTTACACACACTCATTCCACCACGGGTCGCTATAGACTTGTCAGTCTGATTAGCATAAGTCTTGGGTGTACGTACATGATGAGAACATGGTTTGCCCACACCCAGTTCAAACCAAGGCTTCCGCACTTTAGTCCACAGATCATGAACTTCACTTCTGGATCCTGCTCTATCAATGATACCGCCTTATTTCGTTGTTGAGCTGACATAGTCCCCTAATATACTATCAATTATGTTCGTCATCTCTTCTAATTGCTAATCTCGAACTTACATCAAAATATACGAATCGATAGCCATCTTCTTGAAGCATCGTACCAATAGCTATAGCCGACTGTGCAAATTGTACGAAAATTATCTTTTTATCTTCGGGGAGGCCTCTTGCATGGCTATACAGTTCGTCTCTTGTTGCTTTTAGTTTTGGGCTTCGCGGAACTTTCCCTTGCTTGGCGTCGTGTTTATGAATCCATTCCCAAGCAGAAGCTTTATGTGTGTGTGGTATGAATCTATGTCCACAAGAGTCAACTCCTTTTCTTTGATAGTGTGAGGGCTTTTCCCAATCATATTTGGCTTGGCTATTCTTCGATTTGCGCTTTTTGGATTGTGGAACGACATCCTCGAAATCATCGAAAGGAGCATTACATGCCGGGCAATAAAGATACTATATAAGTAAGCATAAGGGAAGGAACTATAATGTAGTAAACTGACCGAATTCCCTTTAGATATTATCTCGGCAATGTGTTCATTAATGCATGAGTTGCAGAACATCGCGTCGCAATGCTTGGTTTTGATGACTTGAGCATCCACAAGGGTGTCACAACATATACCGCATTGCTCATAATCTTCATCACAATCGTCATCTTGAATTCCCATTCCCGCCAGCTGGCGTTTTATGGCGGCTACTTTCGCCTCCTCAACTTTCTCCTTTCTTAACTTTTTGAATTCTGTAAATTGTGTCAACATCAGCTCCGCAACGAAAATGGACCACTGTACCTTTATATATATAATTTGACTCATTTGTGACTTTTAGCAAATCTTTTAAGATAGCTTCAAAATGACAGTCATCAAATAGCATCTAGAAAGCATTGTCAGACTGTAAAATAGCAGAGATGACGGGGTTGCTTAAGACCTTAGTTTCTCTTGGAATAGCCAAAATGTCAAAGGTTAATCTACATATGTTAGTGGAAAATGAGTCTAGTTCTCGAACATAATAAGAAACTTACTGTCGGAGACGGGTAAGTTGGTTTAGTAGATTTTTAAATTTGGCAGCAGGATCTCCCTTCTGAACAGTATCCTTCAGCCCCTTAAATCGCATATGAAATGCTCCATATATAACTGTTGCGGCTGCTGTAGATCTAACAGGTATCGTGTGTGGAGTAGGCTTAGGAAGCGAAAGAAGTGGCCTTCCAAGCAGCATGCTCTGGGTTGTACGGCTAAATCAAGAATGTGAGAACTAATCAGAGACAACGGAAACTTCAATCATCTATGCATGTCCATACCGGAGCAAAAACTTTTCATTGATCTCCTTCAACTTTTTCATTCCCTATATGCCTCAGTCATTCAAGCAAAGAGTAAATGTCACAAGGGCGTACCTGGTCCGAGTTGCAGAACTTATCTCTAAACCTAGGGTGTAATTAGTTCAAATTACTGAAGCAGTGATGAATTAAACGAACTCTGGGTAAGATCTGCCGGTAGGTAATTTTAAAAATCGATGGTACGCGAAGTATTCTAAACATTAGCTCAATATTGGATTTTGAAATGAACAGACAAAGCAACATACCTTCAAGACGATTCATGATAGGTGTCTAACCATTTCAGTCAGTCTAATAAGACATGCAAATCAGGATGACTCACGCCGCTCGCCGCCCATCTATATGTAGCTAGTAGATTATCCACGGCAAGGCTACCCCTGCTCAGGTGATTCTTGATCCAGTGCTACCTGATAGTCAGCAGTCAGAATATCAAAATGGAAAGATGATCTCACACTCTCGTCTAAAATAACCTGAATTTTGTATATTAGCCATTATAGTATGAGAATAGAATAGCCGTTGCGCACTTACCCGATGCCACTTAATAAGGTGAAGTGTCCCTGCAAGACCTACATCGAAAAGACTTTGGATAAACTTCTGGATGGGCTGTGGGTCATCATCTGCTGGATCTTCTCCTGTCTTTCTGTTTTGCTTTCGGATTCCTTCAATTGCGAGGTTATTCCAGGGGAGACTTTTAGTGACTTGTGAGTATGAGGTGAGGACAATGTTATTGCTCGCAACAGCTTCTGTTGGTTTGTTCTCTGATGCTCTGAAAACATGGATCGACATCAGAGACATGCTATCTCTATGCTTGATGATTTCTCTTTCCCACTGGTCAAGCTAGACTTGTATTAACAATAATGAAAAATACTAGTGATTTCCTATATACTTACGACAACTGCCGGGACGACGATCAAAGTCGCCCCCTTGTGATTCATAATTTGTTCGAATGATGGTGGATTTGCAGCGCAGGTCTTATTTGTTTGTAAGCAATTATCAATCTGTAGAGAATATGCACAAGGAGTTATATAATTACCGCGATAAGTTCCAGAGTTTTTCCTAGACCCATGGCATCTGCCAATATGCCACCACGAGGTCCATCATCATTATTGAGTTCTCTGCCATGCATCCATGCTGCGGCCATAATTTGATGGTGGTATAGTGCTGGAAAGGCGTTAACTTCAGAAGAGATGCTATCATACAGAACTCACCAGTGCGCATTCCATCCAAGCGCCAAGCCCCGTTTACTGCACGTACCATTCGATTGTGGAAACTTTTGGAGGCTCTATGAATTGTTGCTCTGTCTCTTCTGTTCTGAGGCATGTGGCTGTCTGATGGACACCCAGCTAGCATTGCCTCTAATTGTACTTTCTTGGTGCTAGCCTCAATGCTAGGTGCGGCATCAAATTCCGGGCCGGATTCATTCCCAAATAGTGACTCGAAGTTGACATATTCCTCATCATCTCCCATGGCCACATTTTGTTTATATTTCTTTTGCTTAGGCTTAGATGTTGACGATCTGTCCTTTCTGCTCTTTTTGGGACTTTTCTTGGGGTTTCCTAGGCTTGAGCTCCCCTTGCGCTTTGGTCGCTTTCCTCTTAATGTCGTTAAGAGAAGTCTGAGATCACGCTCACTCATTTCTTCTGGGGCCGACTGTTGCTGGCGAGGCATAATACCGAAATAAGGCCAACCGCCATCACCGTTAGCATCTTGATTGGTGTTGTTAGTTTGTTTTATGTTTCTCTCCGTAGTATCCAGCTCAAATTTTGTACTAGGCTCATTCTGTTCACCGGATGACTGACGAAATATAGATGGTATCCGAGATCTAAAAGGCGTTGTGGCATCTAGCTTGACAGTTAACTCCTCTTCAGTAGGTTTCCTTTTAAATTCCGTGTTTTTCTGGTTCCTGGTACCAGCAGTGTCTTCGTGCTTGACACTGATATTTTCATCGTCCAAAAGTATGGGATTCGAATAAACATTTGAGAATGAAGGTCCCAAGGGGTCATGCTTAACCTCAGCCTCGTCATTAGCAAGATTGATGATCTCACCAGGCTCGTCATCCACATGCATGTCGAATGGTGGCGCTGACTTCTGGGTGATATTAGGCATTATGTGTATCGCTGTATCTTGAAGAAATTTTGGCATTTTGGTTGTAACTTGGATAGGGCGTGTTGCGGTCTCATCAGAAATCAAATTGCTCTGTAAGACCTTGTCCAGATTGTATTCTATAACTGTGCTCTCATCACCAAAATCCTCCGGGCTGCGGCCCACGTCAACCTGAGGGGGTTTCGTGACTGCGGCAGATAGATCATATGATGTCTCGGGATGTGGTTCTGATGACAAGACTGGAGCTGGCATAGTAGAAGACTCCTTCAATGTATGTGTTAAGAAAGAAACGTTTAAAATTGTTTCTTGGGAGGTGTCTTGCTCGATTTCAACAACTCCTAATGTGAGTGATTCTTTGCCGGAGAAGTCTCCCAATGGATCGAATGTATCGATATCTGATCTCTCCGGTGGCCCGTCCATTATTGACAAGACAAAGGTGAGTGGTCTAGATGACCCGAAGTCCAAAGTTAGTAGAAGTTTCACGATCTGAGGAATTAAATTTGATAGTTTGTTATAGTGAAACGGCTTAAATGCAGCGAGCGAGTGAGTGAGGAGTGGTATCCTGTTCATGAATTGCAGCACAGATGAGATGGATTACTGTGACTTACTCGGCGGTGGTATGGTGGTATGGTGATATCGAAATCAAAACTATCTTGAAGAGCAATAAGAATTCCCAGTTTGGAAATATATTCTGATTATGGACTATAATAGTTGATTAATAGCTGAGGATAGATGTTTGTTGAGGGAAAGTTGATGTGAGAAGAGGCTAGTATGTGGATGTTTCAGATCGTAAGAGGCAAATCGAAAACCGAGATCGATCAGGGCTAGGCTGGTCTTCATGGCCTAAAGATAGCATGCAAATCGAGTTAAGGTGGAAGTTGAACAGAATAATGTGAAAGGCGGGAGTTGCTTACTCTCTATTAGTCACCTAGATACTCGTTCAAAGATATAGCCGAAGGTCCCGCGCAGTGTATGTTATTCTCGATCTTAGAGAGATGTCAGCGAGTAGGTGATGTGATGTGATGTGATGTATGTACGTGAGACTGAGCAGTGATTTGATTAATGGAAAACCTTGAGTTGGGATGGCAAGATTATCCTCTGAAAGGCATGGACGAAGGGGTTTACTCTGGCTCCGAGGTTGACACATGGTAAGGTAATATTCAACTCTATATTTTCAGAGACCAGGTAAGTGAAGTGCAGTTGCAAGAAAAATAAACGACAACTAAGCAAGAGAATAATGAAAAACAATTTCGAGAAAGGATGCCAAAGTATTGAGCAACTTTACGTATATGGGTCTCAAACATGTCATTCGCTTCAAAAATTTGCGATTTATAGTAGCTTTCTTGTTCCGAGAGTATTCTCAAGATGAAGTGGAAGTCTGATACGATGGGGGTGAAGACCTAAGGCTTCTTGGCTAAGTCCAAGACAGATGAGAGTTGTTAGACCTAGACTGTTTGAGTTCCGTAGCTGAGTCCTATATAAACAGGCAGGGCTCAGATCACCACAAGTAGATGCTCATAGTTTGATTTTGATGTCACATATCAATATCACGTAATGAACAAAGCAAGGAGCATTCAGTTGGGATTCCTAGTAGGCGTCTGAGCTGGGAAGGCGTTATGGGGATTATATTATCTATCAAAGCCTAAATCCCGTGATTATATTTGCTACTTGGAACCAGTGTCTGAGGGTTATGATAATATCTCTCTCTGTACATGCATCAGCAGAGGCTAAAAAGTTCTTGGGATTGGCTAAATCACATATAAGGAAAGTTATAACTATACACTAGATTCGGTGTTGTTCCTTCTGTCTTGAATCGTTCAACATATGCGTAGTTTCCCTCTCCACGAAGTAGAACGACGCTTGAACCTCAAATCCTCATTCCCCACAAGAGGTTTCAAGACGCACAACCTTTCTTGAACACGACTAGCCATAGCGATGGCACGCCAGTTCCAGCCAAGAAAATTCTACGAGAAACATTTTGCCGGCCCTTGCGATGAAAGTGGTATCATGCGAGAAGATATTTTGCTAGCCGGGCTAGGAATTGACAAAATAGAAAAACAACTTGTCTACGGAATGATTAGAGCCGCTCCCATTGACGAACGGAAGGACCATCCAACTAAGTAGTTCGGAGGAACGTCCCCTGAGGCAAGGTCACGTCGACAAACAATCATTGATGAGCTCAGGAAAAATTTGGATGCAAAATTTCGGTGGGCAGACGTGGATAACCCGCATCGTTATTGGGTTAACTTTGCCACGCATTTGATAGTCAAGCGGATTGATAGCATGATCACCCAATCAACAATACCCAAGGTGAGTCGTCAGTGAACAAGTGACAACACAATTCAATAGCGATCCTGATGATGACTAGGAACAAAAAGACTCTGCTAAGAGGATGGCATCTGAGCTTGCAAGTGAAAACCTGAAAAAGGCCAAGAGTGGCGACTGCTGCAGCGTTCAATATGATCCATGGCTCGAGAATATTGACGACCTAGATGGGGTTGAAGAAGACTGTTTCAAGAATATGCAGACCTCAGAGGCAGAAGAAGGAACAAGGGCCTGGGAGTTCGAAAATGGAGAGATGATGAACGTGATAAGAAGCGAGGAGAGAACGCAGGGAACAAAGTCCAAAAGGGATCAATCTACTAGCACCCCTTTCAACAAGGAGGAGGGATCGCCTGCGTTAACACAATCGCCCAAGGGGCAAGCACCACCGCCGCAACTTTGAATTTGAGCCCAGGAGGCCCCAGAAGCCCATAAGGACAATGCCACCTCTCAAGCATAATCCCACAGGCGCAGGAAGTGATGATGGACGGCGAGGGAAGGAGTGGACCGCTTTAGAAGCTCGAAGTATTGATTGGCTGGGACAGGGCGATGTAACATTCCCATCACATTCTTAGGCGACTGTCATTAAGTACCCTCCACATAGTTCTCCACTCTTGAATTCTCGGTTGTCACTAACGCTTCTCACTACAGTTACTACTACGAGTAAGTTAATTACTTGGCAGATCCTTTGGGACGTGGCTGTTGGTGAAGTGGAATCTTGGACGCAGATGAATCTTTATGGGCTTTGATTTAAGGATCATGACAACTAACTTTGAACCTTGTAAAGCTGTTGTCACATTCACACATGTAACGACTACCTTGATCGAGGGTGGCAAGTCCACTAGCACCACCACTACCACGAAGAAGACGATGGTTCTACCATCCACCATCGAAATCAGCAAGTGAATGTGCACAGAGACCAATGACACATGTCACAAGTCGCTACACACTCTTTGTGGGTATTACCTCAGCACTTATTGAAAGCCTTAAGAGGTGCTGACCACGCGTGGAGGAGCACGGCCATGAAGACAATGGTATCATCTGCCTATTATCTCATATAGGTTGGTATTGACATCTATCCCCGCATTTGCCAAACATACTTGTAAGTTTCCAGCTACGACGTCGCACCAGCCAGTTGACTGCATGCTAACCGCAAAGTAAATTTCAGACGTTCATATTTTACGAGAGGTGAAAGGGTGTGTGTGGCCATTGCTCTACACGCTATATACATTCTCACATGCCAAAGCAAATATATCATTGATCTTCTGACAATTGACCATTCACACTTGCTTAGCCGTCAAGGGTGCATGCTTATGACAATTGTTTGACGCATTGGACGTAAAATACATGTATTGACATACTTGAAGTAAATTTGCCATCTTAATATATCCCATAGCTAGTTATTTCATTCTCCAAAGCCAAGCAAACAGGCCTGAATTTCTTTGCGTCCTTTGAATTGATATCTGGTTATGTTTATGGACAAGCCCCATGGGTCCGCAAATAGTGCTTTCTTATCTATATCATCGGAAGGCCACACCACAAGAATACAAACTTGATGAAACTGAGGATAGAAAATAAGATGATATAAAGCTATTGCAAATTCTTGGAGGAGAGGTACATATTGGTGATCTAAACTAGGTGTCGAAAATGAATGGGTATCAGCCTCCCAGCCTCTTGTGGTCCAGGCTGGACTTCTATTGGATCGGGAGCTCCCGCTCTGCTTCCTGGCTCCACCAAAATTTTCAAGCACCAGAGTCCATGTCTTTATGCTCCTAACTCGACCATCAAGACCTCTCTCACACACTCTGTCTATTCTCAATCTGACACTCACAATCTCGAATATGGCGACGCAGCAGCCAACCCTTTCCTTTCCTCGCCAAATCTTTGCAAAACTTTCTCCCCACCCTTACCTCCTCGCGCACCTCTCACCTCCATCCTCCACCCCTCAAAGCACTACCCCTCCTCTCGCAAAACGTCCCAATGGCCGCACCCCCACCACCACCCGTCCTCTGAACATCAACACAGGCTCGCTCTCCCACTGTGCCGGCAGCGCCGTCACCAGAATCGGCGACACGACTGTCGTGTGCGGCGTACGCGCCGAGATCCTCCTCGCTACTAATGCACCAGCCTTCAGACACGACAACGCAAGGTTACGGCCGGGAAAGGAATATAATGAGGCGAAGGAATTAGATCTATTGGTGCCGAATATTGAGTTGGCCACGGGATGTAGCCCTTTATTCATGCCCGGCCAGCCACCCAGCACACTTGCGCAGACTCTCTCGACGCGAATCTATTCTTTAATACACGCCAGCAATATCATCGATGGTGAGGAATTGAGGATCTGGTACCAACCGCCGGGTTTCGAAGACGAGGAGATGGGCGACGGGGAGGTCGAAAGGGCGGAGCCGGAAGGAGAAATCAAGGCCTTCTGGACGTTATACATTGATATTCTCTTCATCTCCCTCGACGGCAACCCTTTCGACGCTGCTTGGCTCGCCGTGCTCGCCGCTCTCAAAGATGTGCGCCTTCCGCAGGCGTACTGGGATCCTGATCTCCAATCTATCTTATGCTCCGATGTCACCTCCCAGTCTAAACGCCTAACTCTCAATGGCCTCCCGATATCGACGACGGCGTTGGTGTTCAGGGCGAAAGAGGGGATGGAAGGGAAGGGAGGGGATAAGAGAAGTTGGATATTGTTGGATCCGGATGCGTTTGAGGAGGGGCTTTGTAGTGAGACTGTGAGTGTTGTGGTGGACTGCTCACGAGGGACAAGGGTATTGGGCATCGAGAAGCACGGCGGCGTGGTCGTCGGCAAGGAGGAGATGGCCGAAATTGTAAGGCTGGCGGAGGCCAGATGGAGGGAGTTGGGAGGGGTTTTGACGAAGGGTTGAAACAACACGGTGGTTTGAGAACGTGGAATAGTGTCAAGCGTGTTTTGATGAAAGATCAGGACACCAATTTGCCTCTCAGAGGAGGCGGGAGGTAGTGATGCCCACGCTGATGATGCTTACGCCGAAGACAATCCGCCGAAAGGAACGGATTGCTGGATAACACAGGGCCCAGGATGCGAAGTTGGCATTTTAGAAGGGTCCTTGGGATAGAGTAGCAGCACATACATGAATAGATACCTCGGGGTCCTACGACCTACGGCCGTCATTTTGATGTTATTACTGAACATTTACACCGCACACGAATTTCACGCATGACGAATACACATCCAATGGAAGGGGATCATATTTATTCATCCGCTGCTACCGAACCCATTCAAATACCCCTACACTCCCCTTAATAGTATGTGTCATCTATCCCATCACTTGATCGTCAAAGATAACCCAAATATCCACTTCCTCCCCGCATCCTCTATGATCCCTCGTCCTCTTCTCTCACAGATCTAGCCACTGCCCAGCCATCCCTTCATGGGAATAAGCGGGCTTACATTACTTTCTCCCAAGCTCCCACAAGTCCTTCCGGTTGCGGGGGCTGAGAATACATCGTTGGCGACATGGCCTCTCGTCTCTTCGTCTCGATAATAAAAAATCATGGCATAGCTGGGGTATTGGTAGGATGGCGCGGTGACAAAACAGGGGTCGTGACTTTTATACAAGTGGTGTTATAAGTGCTGTTGGTGGTTGATCTATAAGCGGGCAAACTTTTCGATAGACTCCTTTGATGTAAAAGATATTCGCGTACGACTTCGCCGAGAATGTTTCTATCGATGTATCCGCATGATCCGTCTGCTGGGGAATAGTGTAAGATGAACGCCGATGATTGTGATTCGAGGACAGGCCCCTCGTTTTGACCACCTGATAAGCAAGAAAAGTTGTAGGGAAAGAGAATACGACCCTGGTGCTCTGTATCTTTGGAGGGAACACATCAGGAAATGTGGTATGCGACATATCGTGAGAGGACAATCAGGTCTGTTGGAAACCTTGGGTTCCGCCAATTTGGCGCTTGACTTGCTCGCGTGCCCAACGTGCTGTCTCAATAGTACGTTGTTGGAAGTCACGATTTTGGCGAGTGTCCTTGATCATGGCCGTTAACCATTCAGAACGGTAGAAGTTTTGATATTCTCCGTTAGGGAAAGCATCAGCAAGATCACTGCTGTTGTTAGTCCATGATGCCGTCAAAAGCAGGGAACCACATACCCAATCACACCCATGGAAGAGCGCATGAGAGCATCACTCTTGTTTGGATCGGTCCAAACAGTATTGAGAAGCTGGAAGATAGACTCCACTAATGGCTGAAGCAAATTGGTCTTGTTGCCAGCTTTCATTGCGCCAATAATACCGCCCCATGCATCCATGATACCCTCACGTAAAGAGATGACGTAGTCGAACATCTCATACGATCCATCTGGGCCTAAAGTATCCATCAGTATGATTATCGGAGGTCAAAGTATTTCTGAAGCGCTTACCCGCTTGGACGTTTGCAGCTTGCTGAAGCACTTGAGCAACAACGGATAGATATGTCTCAAAGTGACCACCGATGGCACTAGCGATATCACCGAAGCATTGCAGGATGGCAGGCTTGAATTGATTAGCAAGGGCGGGACTCTGCAGAAGATGTTAGCATGTTTCACTTTATATCGAAGGATCGACGAAGCCCAGAATGACTAGGCTTAGCTAGAGCAAGATCTAAGTCCAGGAAATTACATACCCTAAGATTGTTCAACAAATAGTTCATGAATGTGTCACAGTACGGCTGGCAAGGCTCGCCCATAGAACGTGTGATGTCACTAACGAGCCCAATGGCCATAGAGCAAAGACTTGGCTCTTCTTGATTACCGAGAGCATTGTAGAGATATGGGGCGAAGGATTCCATGTATTTTGCGAACGCCTCTTCCAAAGCATTGGCCAAGCTGCTGACTGTGGCAAAGATCGCATCTGGAACACTTGATTTGGGACCCTAAATTTTGGTTAGATAAATCAAATGCTTGGAGCATTGGCCCGTGTCACTTACTGCTGTGCTGAGCATTTGTAACAAGATAGTCATGATCTGATCTGCCTGAGGCTGAATCTCCTTTTCAAGGCGCTGTACAATGGCCAAGAGCACGGTGCACAGACTTGTTTGCATCTCCTCTAATGTGATCTTGTCCTCAACGCTAATGACCTGTTGCTGAAGTGGAATCGTTCTCTCTAGACGCTTGATGATGACATCAGAAAGTTGAGCAACGGCAGGAAGACTGTTGCTTGCTGAGTTCTGGACAAAAGTGTTCAGGACTTCATACGCTGCGGTTCGTAGCTGGTTGTCAGCATCGCCCCTCTCGGTGACTTGAAGAAGTCGGGAAATGCTCTCATTGAAATGAGGTGAAAGGGGATTCTCCTGGCATCCAATATCTCCAGCAAACCGCTCAGCAAGGTTCATCAAAGCCCAACAGCAAGATCCAGCCATCTTAGGGCTGCTAACCAATCCGGCGAAAAGAGAGCCGATAAGCTGTGGAAGATGAACTTGGGGATCAATGGCTTCGGAGCATGCTTCGGTAATTCGTCCCAAAGCATACGCGGTAGAATCCTTTACGTGAACGAACTTATCCTCCATCATACCGATAACGACTGGTAGAGCTTGCTTGACGATTGGCAAGAGGCTCTCCTCTTCGGGTCCCTCCATGATAGCCCCAAAAGCAGAGACGGCAGCATCACGATTGTGCCAGTCTTCTGATCGCAAGTTGGCCTCTACGAATGCTAAAACTGGTTGGATGATACCACCACGGACGGTTTGTGCGTAGAGTTGAAGACACTGGTAAGCTGCCCGGGAAAGATTGTATTCATCATCACCAGCATCCTCGTCCTGCTTGGTCAAAAGGTGCAAAAGAACTGGGACAACTTCGTTGGTTGCAACCCGGCAGAAGTTGAAGAATGGGCGCATTTGATCTTCTCTCTCAACCTGGAGTATTCATTAGCGAGACTTTCAGTACGTATACTAAGGTGTCTATACCTGTGCATTGTCATCCTCGATCGCAATTTCCTCTTCGCAAACCGTGCTCCAGAACTCAACAGCAAGCTTAGCGACATCTTCCTCCTCGCTCTTCATACCCATAATTGTGAGACCAAACAACGCCTTCTCCATATAGAAACGCATCAGATCATAATAAAGGGCCATAATTCTGTTCAGACATCCAAAAGCGCCTTGTTGTATCCTGGTATCTGGGGCCTGCGTAGCCTCGCAGACAACCTGCATGATATAATTTCGCTCGCCCTCCGTCTTAAAGTTCTCTTGCACAAATGCCAAAGAATCCGACAGAGCCGTGATAGCAGCCAGACGGACTTCAGTATTCGGCTCCTCCTTCCTTGCGCCTTGGACAACAGCGGTAAGGATAGCATTTGAATGTTGTACCAAACTAGATCTAAGATCGCTATCTTCGCTTTCACAGATGAAACCAATAGCCGTCAAAGAGGACTGCTTCAGGCTATCAGAGCCCTCTCCCACATTACGAACTAAAGTGGCCATCAGCTCCGGCCATTGATCTCTGGGCAGCTCAATCGTGGCTATCGATACAACAACCTGCGCCGATGCGGCGCTGGCTTGACTATTCGTAGATGCAAGGGCCTGGAGAACCAGGTCTTTGATCTGCTTCTTGACATCCTGGCCCAGCTGCAGCCATTTCTCTTGTAAATCCCGTAACCGTGCGAACTCGCGGGCTGTGAAGGCGTTCTTAAGGGCAAGACCGGCGGCTTGTCGGACGGAACCTGTGGCTTGTTCGTTCACAAGGACTTGAACGAGTATGACCAGATAGCCGGCCTGAGGGAGTGGGTTAGCGGACAATTTTGAGCGGAGAGGTGAAGCGGTCAAGGGGGTGGACTTACAAAATCTGACTCTTGGGCCTGCGTGAGCTGCTGTTCGGCATTTCCTCTGGTAGAAGCATCTGCGAAGCGTTAATACGGTTGCTACATGGTATATAGCTCTCTAGCAGCTTGAAGAAGGCTCACCTGGAGAAAGGGAATCTATGAGAACTTGATTGACGTCCATGATTGCGGAGTCTCGTGTTTACACGAGCTGTCTATTTCAACGATTTCGGGAGTATGCAAAAGATGTAGGCTCCCAGTAGCTCTACACCGCGACCTTAGTTTCTAGGATGTGTTGGGCGTTGTGGTAAAGAATGCAGTCAAAGATTTGTGACGCGCAAAGTAGCGAGTGAGCGAAGTTGGGGTCAACAAGGCTCCAAGAGGCTCCCGAGGCTGTCTTAGTGGCAGGAACACAACTCTAGATTCGTTTCGGGTCGTTAACAAATGGGTATTCACTCGTCTAAAAGGTAAATGTAAGAATTACAAGGTATAGTGGTATGGCAGAATGTGAGTTAGGGATTTCAGGAGCTGTTTTCACTCAAATTGAAGTTGGATCTCCTTGTGATAGAGCCTAGCCTGATTCGTCAGGTTAATGTGGATCACGTGGAGAACCAAATAAACAATCTCAATTTAACCAATCACCATGACCATTGAACAATAGATTATGGAGGATGGAGTTGCTCTTATTACTTGGAAGATAACTGAGCGACGTCGATGTTCAGGGAAGTACTTTTTATGTAGTTGTTATAACGTTGTCCGCACAATAATGATTGTTGTCCTTCATTCGAGTTCGCAATTATTTACTTTTTCTACCCTGAATACCAATTTGTATGTCTTCTGTTTTTTCAATGTCCTAGAACGAACGCGGTGGCCCAGATTCCCCATTCCAGGATTCCAGGCACCTTAAATTTTCTCCTTTTGATATCCGTTGCTGCAAATGCCAAGCATAAACCAAAGCTAAAACACGACCCCTCAGAATCTGCCCCTCCAACCCCTCTCCCGCACACAACGAGCATGGGTTTTTTCATATTTCCAAATATATACTTGTCTACAGTCCATTTACCTTAGCTTCCAAAACACTAACAGAATCTGGGCCACTCTTTGGAGCGCCGTTAGGTTTCGGTATCGAGAGGATCCCGTTCTCCTTTCCGCTTAACGGACTGCCCCCAAGCTGGCTAAGAGTTCGTCCGCGGCCTTTGCGGAGAAGAGGTGTATTGGGTCGGGAAGATACGAACTAATTTTCTGTTAATCGTTATGTATTGAAAGTATTGTTGGTACACTCACGTTGCTGGCAGCGCTCAAGAGAGCGATCAATGCACTCTGGTTGACATCCTGGTGGATACCAACTCCCCAAACCTTCTGGTTAGAGCCGGCCGCTGTACATTCGATATAACTGGCAGCCTTGACATCTTTGCCACCACCAATAGAATGCTGGTCATAGTGTACAACATCAATATCAACTCCTAATGAGCCCAAAGCATTTGCAAGACTGGAGATAGGACCATTTCCAACACCCTTAAGCTCCACCTCTTCACCATCTACGTTGATGACACCTTGGAATCGTCTGTTGAGATTCGTCGTGTCCTGTGCCTTGCCAGGAGCGGGGGGAGCAGGTGACGCTGATCGATCCGTAGAAATCGAGTAATCAACAAGAGTAAATCTTGGGTTTTCTCTGAGGAAGTAGCTCCTTTCAAAGAGGTCAGAGATCTCATTCGAGAGAAGCTCTCGACCAACCTCTTCCGTCTTTGTCTGCACAATCTTACTGAATGCAATCTGAAGACCGCGCGGTAAGTCAAGCTCGAGATTCCGGAGAATGATCCAAGCAGCTCCTCCCTTGCCACTTTGTGAGTTAACCCTAATAATGGCCTCATATGTACGCCCAATATCTGCGGGATCGAGAGGAAGGTAGGGCATCTGCCAGTGGTCTTCATGTGTGACTCCAGATTTCGTCCTTGCCTCGAATCCCTTTTTGATAGCATCTTGGTGAGAGCCACTGAAGGCACAGACAACAAGTTGCCCTCCGTATGGCGCTCGAGGATGGACTGGGATCTTATTGCTAACTTCCACCACATCGATAACTCTGTTAAGATCAGAAAAATCAATCTTGGGATGTATACCTTGTGTATAAAGGTTCAAAGCAAGTGTAACAAGATCCACATTTCCAGTTCTCTCCCCATTGCCGAAGAGACAGCCCTCCACTCTATCCGCACCAGCCATCTGCGCCAATTCTGCTGCAGCTACCGCACATCCGCGATCATTGTGTGGATGAAGAGAGACACAGATCTTCTCCCGTTCCGTCATATGTGTGCAGAAGTACTCAATCTGATCCGCGTAAACATTTGGCGTGCTCATCTCCACCGTTGCTGGCAAATTGAAAATAATCGGGTTCTCCTCGCTGGCCCCCCAAGCTTCCTTGACCGCCTCACATATCCTAATCACAAACTCTGGTCTTGAATCCGAAAACGTCTCTGGGCTGAACTCGAAAGCCCATTCCGTGCCCGCCTGCGCAGGATCATCCTTCGTGATTGAGCGCGCATATTTTGTGCATCGAACTGCCAACTCAAGGCTCTGGTCCTCGTTCATGCCAAACACTATCCGCCGGAAACATTCCGATGTCGCAAGGTAGATATGGAGGAGAGCTTTCTTGGCGCCTTTGAGAGATTCAACTGTACGCTTGATGAACTCTTCACGGCAGGGAGAAAGAACCTGAAGCCAGACATCGTCGGGGACCGCGCCGGGGGTTTCGACAAGGCGTCTGGTAAAGTCGAAGTCGACTTGGGAGGCAGAGGGGAAGGAGACTTCAATTTCTTTGTATCCGAGCTCGACTAACATCTTGAAGTATTTCCATTTTTGATCACCATCCTGGACGAAGATGTTATTAGTTTATGCCATCGTAGTTCCGTACGGAAAAGTGTAAAGTACCATGGGGTCAACCAGGCTCTGGTTTCCATCGCGCAAATCCGTAGCGAGCCACCGGGGCGGCTTGTCAATGGTCTTACTTGGCCATTGTCTGTTGTCCAACTTCAACGGAGGAAACTTCTTGTACTTCTTCGAAGGGTCTGCAAGCCTGCACCCCAATGTTAGTGTTGTTGCGCATATAGAAGAATGCTGTCTCACATAGGCATCTTGAAGATGGTGGGGTAAAGTGCAATGCCTCCACAAGGTATTCAGTAAGTTTTGAAAAGAAGTTGCTTTGCAGTTCCGTAGCAACAAGATTAGTCGCAGACGCTCAGATGTATTCAAAGAATTAGTAGTACGAAGATAGAATAATTCTAGACCAGCTTGCTTGTGATATATGATTTAGCAATTGAGTCATACCACACGAAATTTTTGGGGCAAAGGCCCTTGTGGTTCCCCCGCCCACTTTTTGTATAGCGGTTGCGGGGCAAAAGGGCGTTTCCTATGTCTTATGGCGGGGGCGCTTTCGTAGTCTTTGCATCAGGTTCACTTCAGATTGTATGATCATCTTTCTCTTTTCTTGACCCCTTACGCTTTCTACAAATCGTACTAATTGGGTGGATAAATTGAATTATATTGAGCAGAAGCATTGTGACAGAGGTGGCTCACAGATTGAAGGCGGAATGCACATTCTCGGAATATGACTAACCGGATTAGGCCATCACCGCTTAAATGAAGCATTCCACTACAAAGGTACACAGTCTTAGCTGGAGATGGGAAGTTGAGCGTTGCTTGGCGCACAGAAGATATTTGTGACGCCCTGATCTGCGGTGTTTGGCGCAATAATCACAATTGCAACAAAGAAGATATAGAAATAATATGACAGAAGGTGCATAGAATTGAAACATTGCATAAAATACAAGTGTTTTTTCAAAATGGTATCATTCGAAGCCTGTCCCAGATAACTCCGCCCAATGCTGCACATCTATGTCTTTATACAATACGCTATGCTTTTAAGTTCAATGCGTTCAAATATGTTCAAGAAGTCAACCCCATCTCTTCCTTTCTTGGTCTATTCACTTTCTCGAATCACCCTACCAAGTAAAGCTCTCTTCAACAAAGTCGATAACCCCCTGATCCTGCACCTTCCTCACCGCATCCCTAATATTATCTGCCAGACCGCCGGGTCCACAAACTGTGACAGCCATCGCCCCGACCTGCTGACTAACCTCCTGCTCCAACAACAGCGGAATATTAGGCCGTCCAGCAAACATTTGCACTTTCTCGCTTGCTGAGTGTATAGCGCGAGGACTTTTGGGGCGCGTGATGTAGACCTTGACATGTAGAATAGAGCGGCGGTTCGGCATGCGCAGAATTGCGTCCATCCAAGGGCGTACCCACTCTAGGTGCTCCGGCTCGCGAATGATCCAGACGAGCGTTACTCGTCGAGTGGCGACCGTTTCGTCGCCGTAGCCTTCGATCAGGCGTCTAACGTATGGAATCTGGTGAGAAATACCGCTGGAGCCGGCGAAGAGGACGGCGTGCCCGTAGGAGTCAAGAGAATGATGTCCTCCGTAAGGCCCTTCAAATGCTGCGCGGATTGTCAAGTTTCTGCTGGGACCCATAGCTGCCGCCCGATCGTACAAGCGCTTCGTTAGGCCGGTGTGGGCATGGATAACAAAGGAAACGTCTGTTGTTGACTTTTCTTTGTCAAGGATCTGCTTATTATCTTCTGCTAACTTCTCTGACTTTGGTACATAAACCGAATTGTGCTCGACCCAGGCAATAGAGAAAGGATGTGATTCCCAGGCGTTCAGGAGATCGAATCGGAGATAAGCATGTGTTCCAGGCTTGATCTCAGCGTAGCGCGGAAGATGCAGAGTCACTCTTGTAGCTTCTCCTGGGAGCGCGACGACGGTGGCATCAGTGAATTTTCCCTTAGAGTAGTTGAAGTAGACAAGCCTGCCGAAACGCCATAAGCGATCTCCCACCCAGAGACTGGCGACAACCATCACGTATACTGCGACATTGTGAAGACCTGCGAGCCTGACATGAATGTACGTAGCAATAAAGATTGTCGCTGCCAGAAAGATGTGGCATACAAGGAAGGTCTCATAGAAGGCGTGTCTGATCGGAGAAGGAGAATGGAGGAATATGATGATTAGAGCGGCGGTTCCTACCGTGCCCCAGCCGATGAAGGGATCTTCTTTGATCATCTTTCCAATGCCACTCCAGCCAGTAGCTGCGAATTTCACATAACCCCACGCGAGCGTATGCACGACTGCTTCCCATACCACGATTCGGCCCATTGATCTATGAATGAGGTTATACGTGTCGAAGCTGATCTGGAGCCACGAAATCAACGGGTTGTTTCGGCCGGCGAGGATAATCAGAGGAATCATGTTGATGAGAGATAGGTAGCCAGATCTTCCTCGTAGCTCTGCTACAACCTCATATTTGTTCCTCTTGCTATAATCCATGGTAACGCAAGCTACAATGTTGCTGAGTATGTACAAGCTGAGCATGATCGAATGTAATCTGGAGGGTAGAGTCCCGATGTTGACAACACCAGAGAATTGGATCTCTCGGTTATGACGCTTTTTCCAGAGTGGAGCATAGATAATGTGCTTCTTGAATTTCCACCAGCTTGTCGTGTTCTTAGACCAATACTTCTGGTTCGCGGCAGGTAAAGACATTGCCGCAAGATGTCTATAGTGTTTTGATGCTCTTTCAGCAAATCTAGTGATGAAGAGAGCTGCGGTCAGCACGCCCAGGCTTCCCCACAAGATGGTCATGAACAATTCATTTCGTCCTTGATTGACCCCATTGAGTGCGGTTGCGAATGGCGCTATCGTCGAAGCGGCGTCAGCTGCTGAGGCTTTAGATGAGCTTGGAATGGTCTCCATGCGCTGAAGCAGCACGTTGAATGTAGGAGTTGGCATCGCCGTGGTAGATGTGTAGGTATAGCAGTAGATATTTGGAAAGAATGTAGTTGATGCTCGAGACGACAGTTCTAAAAACGCGTAAGAATGTGCGCCTTAAAAACTGAACAGAATATTCGCGGGATATTTGGGTGTTAATTTTATGGGGATGGCGAAACTTACGTTTCGAGGACAATAGCTTTATTTCAATAGTCTCAATTCTATTGTTCGGTTTGGCAGAACAAGTTGATAATGTGACCCAAGTGCATCGTCAGCGAAATCTTTGTGTTTGTTGTAAGCGAATGTTTGTTTGATAGCTCGTCAAAGAGCGAAATGAATGGAATTGTCTCCAGGACGTTTGTTGTCTGGTTGTTGTAGTCAATAGGGAGGTTGTGACTGGTATTGTCCCAGCAAGGGAGAAATGCAGTATTGAGATCCTGGGCGAGGAATTTGACTCTAACTAATACTGCTGGACGTTGACTCCGCTGGCTATGATGTAGCGAATGAATAATACCACTTCACGCCTATCTCTCTATTCACTCAAATAACCTCGTGAAGGGTGAAAAATCTACTGTTTGCCGTCGAGGGGCAGAAAGAAGGTGGGGACGAATAATTCTTGACGAATCTTAGATGTATCAAAGCAATCACAATACTGGCTGACCAGAACCAGTATAAGAATAGTAACGAATGTGAAAGGCTCAACTTTCAGGACAGAGAAGCATAGGCGTAAAATGATGATTGACGAGAAGATAGTGAAATGGGATGCCGATCGTGGAGTATTATGTGTGCCCAGCACGCCAGCAACCACCAACGCAGCCAGGTCCCGACCTCTCCCCAATGGTCGGATCATGGCTTGCCCCCTGACCGGCGTACCTCTGGGACGAACCACTGTGAGCCAATCCATCGGTTTGCTGTTCATGTACAAAGTGGGTGCTGAGGTCAAAAATTAGTGAGGGGCAGGAAAGATATCAGGGGCAGTGGCTGATGATAGGCTTTCAATCACGCATACTTGGTGGCGTTAACGGGCAGTGGATCTCACAAATGCTGGGCAACAGCTGTTTCCGGCGATATCACTGGGTGCATGGTGGTTCGTTGTTTCGAAACGCTGACGATCACAGGGGTCTCGCTGGGATTTACAGGTCAGATTTATGTTCGGCCGATACCGAAAGATTCGAGAGCCTCAAGGGTGGTGACAAAGGGGGGAGGGGGGGAGATCATCCACTAGAACCAAGGCCCCCCTAATCGTTTTGTCAGGTGAAAATGAACTCCAGAAGGGCCAAGATGGATGGATGGATGGATGCAGATGATACATGATTCTCGACCCATTCAGCTGATATTTTCTCTCCCGTCATACGAGGTTTGCAGAGTTTGTTGTGATAAAAAGCAACAAAGGGACCCCCCGGCGTGTTTCGAACATAGTAACTGGAAGGATGACAGCCAAGGCTTCAGACGCATGAAAGGCAAAATAGAACCAACACCCCAATTTTATCCAATCTGACAACGTATCTATTCCAAACCTCTAGGATTATGACATCAATATATTTTTCCGTGTGAAGCCTTCGGGATCGAACCGAGAATCTGCTCATGGCCCGTTCGTTATCTGGCCGGTTCATATGGTTCCGTCCGAGCGCTGGATTTGTCGTCCTCCAAAAGGTTACAACGAATGCCCTCATGCTTAGAAGATGTGAGCAAGACCCGCTAGGTAGCTCGCTGACAGCGATAAGCAGGTACACAGCCTCGGGGAATTCGTATAGCTGTACCAGGTGGATACGTAGTGCTTCTCCATCTCAGAGTCTGGTAAAATCTGGCTGCAATCCTACTTGACCCGGTAACAGTTGGCAACAGACATCCCTAGTGTGAAGTAGGAGAAATAAATTCAGTCCTTGAGAATATGAGATCATTAAACCCATGCTCCTCAACGCCATGGTCCTATTGTGGATATGATTGTGACCTCGCTGTAAAGTATTCTTCGCAAAATCCTTCACCACACGTCCTATCCCATCCGTTGATTCCCAGCAACAGAGTTCACTTGACCTAATGGCAAATTAACCCAAAGTATTAACCAGGCATCCAATTCACGTTTTCGAAATATTTGACAGATGAAAACGATGTGACAGTGTAACCTGATGATCCTACGAATCGAGCATTATGGTGTAGCCATACCAGTGATATCAGTACAACGGTTTTGAACCGTGCACAGAAGAAAAGGAAAACATTATGCAAGGGAAATGGGTATCAACCCCTAATATCCCGCTCAATTCCCAAGTAAAGCGAGAAAGCGGATGAATGGTAGAGGAGTGTGTTATTGGTACCAAGGAGATTGGGCAGCGCTGCTCAACCTGGTCCCTTTCGTCTTTGGGGAGCTACAATTAGCAAGATTGAGCGTAAATTAACCCAGGTGCTTCCAAAAAAAATTATATGCCTATAAATATGTTAAGCCTACTTTCAGATGGATCCCATGTAGGCAGCAACAAGCCACGCAAAACAGTCAATACGGCTCAATTTTTCAAGATCCTTAAATCATAGCTAAGCGCAATTAACGAGAAACATAACAATCAAATTGGTGTTCGTATAAATGGCTGAAGTTCGAAGCATATCAACGAGAACTGTCGACGGTCCGCGAGTTGTTCCGAAGGCTTGGCTCTCAGCATCCAAGAACATCAAAATTCAAGCTTCCATCAACCTCTCAACCAAAACCTGCAATTGTCGCCTCACAACTGCCCAAACATGGGATCTAATACCTCCAAACCTGCGGCACCGCCCGCGACTCAGACATGGACTAGGTATGATCCTCTATGATCCCATGATACCACCACAAAACTTACCCTGAGAAACAGCGACCAACCCGTCCGGTTCTCACAAGAACTGATTGATTCCCTGCAAGCCAGCACCGAGGTACGCGTTTCTAACAATGGGAGATAAGGCATTAGGCTGATGCTTAACAGAGCGATTCCACCCGCGCCAAAACCCTGGAACTGCACATCCAATCGCGCGTGCAAGCCGAGCTCGCGGCCCTCCAAGCGAAAGCGTCCAAAGACTTCGAAGAGCTGTCCGCCAAAATCTCTGCTCTGGAGTCCGAATCCCCTTCGAAATCAAAAGATCAGAGCGCGGGGGACAAGCTGCGCGACTTGGGAAGGGAGAGCGTGCAGAGCGAGCTGGAGGAGCTGAAGAAGAAGTTGAAGGAGAGGAGGGTGGTGAAGGAGGAGGATGAAGGCGTTGCGAAGGCGAAGAGCGAGGTGGTGAGGTGCTTGCGACTTAATGATAGACGGCCGTTGGATTGCTGGAGGGAAGTCGAGGCGTTTAAGGAGGAGGTTAGGAGGTTGGAGGGCCAATGGGTAGAGGGAGTTATGAGGTGAGCCTCGAAGGGATATTCCTACTAGCAGAAGTTGGGAAGTTCTGGCCTTGTACACATATGTAATAGACCGCGATCAATGCATGAGGGAACGAAATAGCAACCAGAAGACTCATTCCGGCTTTCAAGTGATCTCCATCACAAAAACACATGAGGTTCGAAGCTTCCCCACCGTATTAGCACCAAACTGCCTCCCAAAGTCTCAGCCGGAGATCATGATGCTCGAAAATCATGTATTTTATTCTAGCGATTCCAAGTCTGGGCTTTCTTCGGGTTCAGATGACCCACCTTGTTTGGCCTCTTGTGCCAATTGGCTTTTCCGTAACCCTTCAGCCCTTTTTCTCTCCCTTCTCACAACTGGATCTTCCCATGCTCCACCATCCTCTCCTTTCCGCTTCTCCTTCCCAGCATCCATACCATCGTCGACCTTCTTCAGAAGCTCCCTAAACCTCTCTATCCTTTTCGTGTTCTCCTTGAATCGTTCATTAGAGATTTCAAGCAAGGTTCTCAGATCCTCTTCCTGCACCGTACACCTCGCCTCCTCATCTTGCCACTCCCCAATCAGACTCTCCAATGAGAGTCCCATGGATCTAACACCTACGATAGGTGTAGCTTGTTCCTTCATGGATCCAATCAGATTCAAAGCGCCAGACTCACGAAACCCTGCTTGAATTACACAGGACAATAAAGTTTGTGCATGAGTCGGTGATGCTGTTAAGATATGAAGTATCTACTCTTGTGAGATCGAGACGACTCATGAATGGGAGAGAAACGGAACATACCATAGGCTCGAACTTAAAATGCACAAACCTCCTCGCCACAACATCATCACCTATACTCTTTCTACCTTTCCTTTCCGTTCTCCTCACTAACCCTAACTTCTCCACCAAATCATGTCCTTCCTCTCCGTCCTGCGCGAAGGGGATCGGATCATGGCTAACAAAAAGCCATCTTCCGCCACCACCCTTCCCTCCCACTCCTGCTTTAGTTCTTTCTCCATCCTCCACTTCTACCTCACCCTCTTTCCCTTCTCCTGCATCTAGACTCCTCTTCCCTTCTAAAAATACGCTAATCCGCCCAGCACAGCTGCTAGTAGTCACCCACCCCTCCCGTCCGTTGATCTCATCGATCAACTCCCGAATCCCCTCATCCACAGAGCCCTTTGGCGATAGATCGTCATACTCTTCTGCTGAGACGGCCAGAGAGGATATTATCTTTGCTTTCTTGGAGAGGAAGGATTGCGGAAGTGACTTTGAAGTCATGGTTGTCTAATGGGAAAAGAAATCAAATATGTGATTGGACGACAGGAGAAAGGTGGGCTGAGGAAGAGAATTTTCTTGGCGCGAGGTTAAGCAAGACTACTAGTACTTCTTATCCTATCACAGCTCGATGGGAAAATCCAAGGTCTTGTCTATCTCTGATTGTGTAATGCTCTTCTGCTTTGGCGTACTTCAGTGTTTCATATCAGTTCATGAGCCTGTTTTCAATTGATTTGTCAATCTACCCTTGCGAAAGAAAAGGACCTATGCTTCTCTTTCGATGCATGTCTTCCCCAGTAAACCCTCTCCAAACCAGAAATAGGGACTCTGAAATTGCATGAAGGAGGTTCTTAATATTTATATCAACTAAGTCGAGTATATTATGTTGCTTTAGCAAAGTGCGGCCCCATTCGCTGTTCACAAATATAATAACGCAGAGTATTATCAATAAATTTTCATTCCGTTGGATGAATCTAGACTAGCATCGAGATTCACCACATAAGTATCTCAACGATGACCCACTAGCAGTGTGTCTTATGTACCATCAATGCTCCAAAATTACCCATGGCAGTGCTCCGTCAAATGTGTAGTTGCAGTTGACGACCCGTCCAGATATTCTGGGCCATACGTAAAAGCATCAACAAACGCACCAAGGAAACTCATCAAAAAAAAAATTAAAAATTCGAAGTATAAGACAAGGGATTAGGGGCGTTCCTCCTAAGGATAATAAAAGAATCCACGAAGCATATATCTCAATTGCAAAACATCAGGATGAGGTGGGACCACGTGGTTCCAAGACTTAACCTCTTCTGAGACTGCGATAGACAAATGCAAGAAAAGGAAAATTGGGGGACAGAACACAGATGCTGAGTAATCAGCATTCAGCATCTACCTTCAATTGCAGGTGTCAAGGCTCGTCGAAGAAGAAGCTCGATGGCAGCCCACTCCTTTTGTGCAACTTGAGCGAGAGTCATATGAGCAAGCTCCTTGGAATCATGTCCGATGTACTTTCGAATATCGCCAAAGAGCTTTATTTCCTTGCTGACATCGCCAGAGGCGGCTTGCTCCGCAAGTGAGAGTGTTTTTTTCTCAGTCTCAGTTGCCTCACGAATGAGGGTGACGTACCACTACAAGCATGTTAGTTGAATCCAAGCTGTTATCAACATTGAAGCTTACCAAGACAAGGTCAGACGGCGTGTTAGGCTTAGCACCGATGGTCCAGAGGTCCTTCCAGTAAGAGGCATATGGGGCGATACCAATCTCTCGAGCGAAGCTCTCATCAATATTGCACGTACAGACAATGTTATCCTTCATAGTTGGGGTGAAACCACAACACTTTAGAGCAGCACGCCAAACACGCTTTAAAAGCATGTTGTTGAGGTTAAGGGGGTCGGTGTTGTTGTTGATACGCTCCATTAGAAGGTTCAACAAAGCCATAGTAGCGTTGTATAACAGGTTACGGTCTTCGATGGTGATGTTATCAACCATATACCATGGATACTTAGGGAGATTAGCATGCGAAGCACACTGAGCACGGTTTAAGACTTGCCTTTTGCAATGTGCTGATCAAACACTCGAACGGACGTTGAGGACATTCCTTGGAGAATGGCGACTAGACTGTCAGCTACCGTGTTCTGCATCCATGTCGGGTAGTACTCACGCGTTGTGGAGCCTCAACATGCTTAACCAGCATAACAAGTTCCTCGCGGCTTACAAAACCAACAAATCCAGAGTTGTACTTGTCATTGAAGTCACGGGGAATGATCTTTGGTCGGCCACCCTTCCAAACGACATTCTTGGCCTTGGGAAACAGATCAGCCATCAAATTCTCTTGTGTAGAAAGCTCCACATCAACATGGCGCTGACCGAGACGACCACCGCGGCCATTAATGCGGTTGTTCTCAAAGCGGTTGACAGCAGCAACTGCCTCGCTGAAGTTGACGAACTCGATATAGCAGTCCAGAGTCTTGCTGGTCACGCGCTCCATGATGATGTGAACAGCCTCGCCGTCTTGCTCGGCAACAAGTCTGGCGTTTCGACCGAGGAAGGCAAGGATCTCCTGGCGATTGACTGAGTATGGGATCTACCTAATGTTAGCTCAGTCTACAATCGTCGGAGCCGGTTTACCCACATTCTTGATCTTAATGACGCCCCAGTCATCCACCTTAGCCAAACGGCAGAACTCACTAAATGGAAGGTTGCGACCGTCAAGGGCTTCAGCAGCGCTAGGCTTGACAGTTGCTCCTCGGGTGAGAAGTGCAAGCTCCTTACTCATACCCCCACGGGTCATGATCGTTGCCTTGAATGGGGTGTTATATGGAGTTGGGTTGAACGTGGTAACAGCAGAACTACCGAAGGGGTCGCTTTGTTCCGTCAATGACTTTTTGATAGCTGAGCTGTTGCCTGTGTACAATTGTATCATCCGAGGAGGTGATCCCTGGTTCATTATTAGTTTTTCTGAGCAAGCCATCTGTTCTTGGTACTGTATTTTCTAAAATTTGGAGAATACTTACAAGGCGTTTGACCGTCTCAGGTGTGTTGATACCGAGCTGGTTGGGACCTGAGAGACCGGTTGGAGTGTTTTCAAGCCAGGAGGTAATATTCTGCTTCCGAGCAGGGTCAGTGATGGCCGATGTCAAAGAGGTAGCTCGAGTTGCTTGGACCATCGGAGTTGTGATACTGCGCTTTTCAGAATTAAAGTTGACAGAAAGACCGCGTGTGTGATTTTTAGGGGTCACGACCTTTAAATGAAGTTAGTATACAGAAAGCCTTGATTAATACGATAGGGTGATGACGCCTCGTGGCGAGGCATGGTTGGCACTTTGGTGAATATAGCAGGCGTTTTTTACTTACTTGGCTGGCCTTAATCGGAGTTTCGCAACTGTTAGAACTTGCCAAAGACTGAGCATTAGAAGCTTGATGCCGTGCCGTAACAGCACCTCTCTCAGGACTCGCAGACATTTCAGGGAAAGGATTAGAAGCAGGAAGAATAGGACCTCCAAGCTTACCATCCTTCAACTTCATTCTATTAAGAGCATTGTTAAGTATACTCAGAGCGTCGGAACCTGCAGGTCCAAATGGGTCATTCTTCTTCGAGCTCGCCTTCTTACGCTTCTTTCCACGACCAAGATTTGAACCAGAACTAACGCTTTGAATATCTGAAATACCACCAGCTGGGTGCGCCCCACGGACGTCACCATCTTGGACAGAATTTGTAGCCTGGTTATTGGTAGGTGGAACTGAGTTGCTGAAGTTATTTCCATGAAGACTGCCCCATTGGTTGCTGATAGCAGCGTTTCCAGCTCCGGCATTATAAGGCAAGGCCTGATGGCTCATCACAGGGCTGATAGTCGTCGTGTATGTCATAGTGGGAGAACCTTGCCCAACGGAAAATGGCCGCATGGCATGAGCACCACCATATTGACCGTAATCGTTTGTGCCTGGAACCCCAAAATTGCCATTCTGAACGCCGAGACCAACTCCACCATAGTTGTTTCCATTATCATACGCAGCCTGAGAAGGGTATTGTTGTGTTTGGGCGGCATATGACTGCTGGCCTGCATACTGCTGTTGTCCATACTGAGGACCAATAGCTGGACCGCCTGGAACGCCGAAGTTGGTAGACAGGCCGCCTTGGAATCCTAGCTGATAGTTCTGTGTGCTACCATTTGGGACCCACAAACCGTTATTCTGAAGTATACCCATGCTAGACTGATGATAGGGATTAGCTGAGCTTCCGGTATTATAACTACCAAAAGCAGGTTGGGTGCCTCTGATCTGTCCTTGATATTCATTCTGCGCGTTGATGCTCATATCATTCTGCTCATATTCGGGATAGTAGGTTGGGGAGCGAGGATTCAGCGAGAGGCGGCCAATACCGGGCTGACGAGGCGGCAAAGGTGGCATGGTCGGATCTTGGGTGATGTTAGGTGTAATGTATGGATCAGCTCTAGGAACGAAGCCAGCAGGTTGTTGGTATTGAGAGGGTTGGTGGAAGGGAAGAGGCACCTGCGTCATCATTGATTCGACGCTGCTTGTTGAGTCTGTTGAGATGTGGTGCTGTTGAGCAAGCTGACGTCCTGTTCGTCCTGGAGGGCCTCTCTCAACTGGAAGCTGGACACGAGGTTGATCCATGATGGCGATGCAGGAGATCGATCTTCCAAGAGCTCTACGCGAGAAGCCGTAGATTGTTGTTCGGTCTGTGAGCTCAGATGATCTTGCTGGAGACTGCTAGGTAGAGATCGGAAGAGCGAACTTGATCATCCACGAGGCTGGATAAGTGCCTCTCGAGCAATTCGAGGAAGCAAGCGAAAGAGCAATTGCCTATAAGGGTTGTAGTGGAGATGGAACCTCACCTTGCTGCTGCTCTTTGGGTGAGATAGTTGGACTTGCTTGTGAACAAAAACTGAGTGCTTGATTCCGTGTTGGATCGGCGAGCGAGTGAATGAATCGAGTACCTGAACTCCGTTGCAGTTCTCAATTCAAAGATTATGAGCCGCTCACTCCTCAAAAAGGCTTCTCCACAATCAGATCTTCCAGAGGGCTTGCGAGGTCTCTAAACAAAAGCTTGAATTCGAGGTATTCCTTCAAGTCGCCTGATTTGCTTCTCAGTTCCCTTCCTAGAGCCGCATTAAGAATGGGTCTTTCTCTTGGAAGCATCAACGCGATATGTCGGATAACAGACGCTATCGTTTGCCAACATAGGTGCCAATCGACAATAAGGCACTAATTTAGTCCAGAAGCAAGCATTAGACTACTGTTGTACATTGGCTAGGACATGTAAGCGATTGCTCAAGTTTCTTACAAGCTTCCACAATATTCACTTTACCCAAGGCAGCTCCACATGGCATAGATTAGTAGTCTATTGAGATCAAGTCCCATTCTAAATTTACTGCGACTCATTACACAGCAAAGAGCACTATATAAATGCAAGAATTTCAGGAACATAGTATATTATACACGTATCATGGTATACTTCGCATCCGAAGGTAGGGACAGAGTTTCTTGTCCAAGAACCAGGGGACCCTCCGTGATTTGACCTTTTCATATATTAAGAAATGATTCAGCTTACCATTGCCAACACATTGCGAGATATTTGAATTTCCCTTGCGTATGCGAGTATTGAATTTACATATTAGGATGCTTCGTTCAAAATTTAGTCCTAAGCAAAGCTAATGAGTTTCATTGGGGATCTTCATAATTCATCAAGTGAGCATGTGCTCTAAGTTATGGATTGGAGATCCCTTCATGTAGTTCTGCGGATTATTTGGACTGAACACACCAAGATTGTAAGCATTTAAGCGAATGAAATTCTACCAGGATTACAGATGCGGGAGGCGAAATCATTTTAGTGATCATTTCGGAGATCGAGGTAATAATTTGTTAATCAAATCCGAAGTTGCCCTTTCATTGTTTTAGCAGTCGCTACTGACTAACCCCTTTTTCTCGCTTAGAAATACCCCTGCAACATATCTTTGCTGCAACCAGATCCTAAGAATAAGAACTGTATCTACTGAACAACACCAGACATATTATTTCCAGTGGAAAATATAATCTCCAAGGAGATTAATACAAACTTTAGTTTTGCCGGATTTACATTGATAAGCCATGAGCGACATCAAGGAATGAGCAGATGCAAGAATAATTAGCTTGACACTATTGACCTACCGTCATACTTTCTGATAATATTCATAACCAGGATAGCCCTCTTTGTTTTGAAGCATAAGTGTGTGGCGTGACTAGATTTAGCGTTTGCTTAGAATACTATATTGCCAAAGTGGACTTGAACTAGTCCTCTAGCGGCCTTCCGCTAGATATTAAAGATGTTTCCCCCACAATCACACATTTCTTCCGTCACGTAACGAAAATTCCGGCTTTGATTCAGAATATCTCTGTACATTATTCGAAGAAGGCCAGAGAAGACAAAGAATGTTAATCATTACAACTTCAAAAGTTTGTACAGTACAAGTGGAATCGACATACTTTAGTTACAGGTAAGCTCTGTACAGCTACGCTATGGATTTGTTTGTCCCGTTATTTCAAAAATATTTCTTAAATAATTTGAATGCTGATGTGCAACCAAAAAATGATTTCCGGAAGATCATACCTGTGGTTGGATGAAATTGTGTGGTGGTGGAAAGACTACTTGGTTAGTAGAAACGTATATAACCAATAGGAATGCCCTTTCAAGGTTTAAGATTCAACTATTGATAATGGTTAGTTGGAATATTTTCTAGGTTGCGCTATCCCTGATCCAACACCAAAAAATCCTTGTTTGGTAATCACCAGGTTCTAAGACATCAGCAAAACGAAACGACATTTCATCTCAAGCTCGGAATTATTGTACCTTCAGGTTCCTTACTCGATGAAAGTAATGAGAAAGAGTGAGTTATGATTACAAGCATTGCAAAGAACACACAACATACTGCATCTATGTCTCTTTGCGTTTCGTCCTTCCAACCAGCAAGCTTGACCGATCTCTCCAAAAAATCTCTTAAATAATTCGAATGATGACGTGCAACAAAGTATGCATTGGCAAATAGGTAGATGTGATCGGATTGAGATGCTGCATGGCAGATAGGCTATTTGGTATTGGTCTAAGGTCAGAGACTGAGTTATGTTAAGGGCCAGCTACCTAGCGCACTACCAAAGACTTTTCATTCCCCAACTAATTCTCAATCTTCCAAAAGCCCAAAAAGTTACACTTAGCCATGTTGAAACCTTCACGCTACCGAAACTACTTCTTAAAATCTACAAGGGCTCTAGAACACATAACTTTTCGCCTAACAAAATCTCAATGCAGGACAAAATTTTATATCTCACCCATCTAGCCACTAGGTTTGGCCATCCTCTCAAAACAAACCCTTAAATAATTCAAATGCTGATCTGCAATAGAAGACATCATTTCACAAGGAAATGAACGCGATTTGTTGTAATATGGAAGCTATTAAATTGATCTTCACAAAGCGGCCAATACCACCACTCTCCCAAATTCCAGAATATTGACTAAATACAACCGTCAAACTGACTTATTTCTAGTTTCATTCATCTATTTACAAGAAGAATGTCTTCAAATTATACTTATTCCTTGGAAACATTGAAAGAAGGGTATATGATCGTGCTTGTTAATGCTTAGGAGATTTGCGGCAATGCTGATATTTACATTTTCGTCCTCAAGACTTTTTACGCAAGGCCATAATACATCACTGCTTTTTGCTGCTCGGTGACCGATTCTTGTTTGATTGACATCTAAAAATATCGCCTAAATAATTCTAATGATGACGCGCAACAAAAACTATACCTTGATCTGGAGCAACAAGGTTGATTGGCTGCTGGGCTAGTCGAAATACTATTGTTTTAGCATCAATGAAGTGCCCAATGGACTTGCTGGCATGATTCCTCTAGAAATGAAATAGCTGCCTTAATTTCAATATAAGAAGACATGGAAAGTCTTCAATTTTTTTAAAAAAAAAATTGGGAAAGAGAGACATAATGATTTTTTTGTTTTTGAAATCCAATTGCAGTTCTATCTTGGTATTCAACCAACAAGAAACTCCCCACCCAACTCCGCCGAATGGATCACAAAGCCATACCGCACCAATTGTACCTTGACGCCTATTGCCTCGCCGTCTCTCTGATTATGCAATACTACAAAAGAAATGCCGACTGGCTGAAAGTGTACGCATATACAATATACTATGTATCCGATTTCCAATGCATCACTAGCTCCTTACGCTGGCTCGTTTATTCATGTTCTCATATCAGGGCATCTATCTTATTATCTTCCGGCTTCGCACGATGAATGGACTTGGCATTTCATCTGTTTCTGGATCCCAGACCGGGGCTGCAGAAGTTTCTTTATTCTTTTCTGCCATTCTTGCCTATATATGCATTAGTATTTGTAGTGGAAGAACGGCCTGAAGAGTTCGAAGACATACAGCAAAGGCTCTCCCTTTGGGCTCTGGGCTTTTAGTCCCATCAGAGATCACGACTGGTCGACCACCAGCTCTGGCTTGTGCCAGCTCAACTAATGTCTTCCCTCTAGGAGGGCCAGCGGCAACGTTGGCTTTCGCCATGGTGTTCTTTATTGCCACCTTGTTGAGATCGTCACTTCCGCCCTTGCCTTTTGTGAGACTAGGTTTTCGTGTCGGCGATAATGGTGCATTTTCTTGGCTCGTCAAGTTTGCCGAGCTGGGAATCTTAGACTGCTGAACGTTAGTTCTGTTACAATGGTCATATTTTAAAATCATGCCACGGTCGTACGTACCAGTCGTCGGTTTGGTGAAGTACTGCGTTCCCTTAATGCAGCATTGCTAGGCTGAGATCGCAGATCTGGGACGTTTCCAAGCGTAGGTAAAGCAGGCGCCGTTGCTGTTTTGAAGATGTTTGGGTGAGAACCTTGCTTTGGGATTGGAGCCGTCTTCTGGGAGATCAAGGTAGGCCGTGCGGCGCCGAATTTGTTGAAGGGATTAGTTTTAGATTGCTTAGGGCGTGTTGGCGAAGGCAGAACTGGAGTATCATCGTCGTCATCTTCCTCGTCATCAGAATTCAGAAGGGTAGGTTGCCTGCCAGATTAAGTTAGCATACTTCAAGTCCCAAAATTCTTCTTAACTTGAATATGCATACCATCGAGCTTCTGCCTCTGCAGCTTTTTCAAAGATATTACCGCTTCTGACTGGCGCTTTACCTCCATTTCGGCGAGGTGAGAGAGACAGAGAAGCAATGGAAATAGGCGAAGGTTCTCCCATTTCCACATCCATAGGTGTGCCGGGAGGAGGAAGTTGTTGTCCTGCAAAGGTTTGGGCACGGGCAAACCCGCTTCTTGCACTTCTCTTCATTGGTTTTATAGGTTCCGGCGAATCCATTGAGTATTCAGTCAGATCAGTAGATGAAGGAAATTCAGTATCGCCATTCGTGCTGACTGAGCATAAGAGAATGTCATTGATAACTGATCCAGAGCCTATATAATCCGTCAGTATGGCACGTGTATGGGAAATAAATGCGTCTCAGAGACACGCACCAGAAAATTCCTTGGATGATGCGCTTTGTGTGCTTGATCGCCTCTGCAGTTCTGCATCAACTTTCTCTTGAACTTCCTGTTCGAACCTGGATCATTGATGTTAGTATGGTCCTGTTTTGCGCAAATCAACTGCGAAAAAGCCTACTTTTTTTGTAACCTCTCAATCTCAGCCTGAACAAGGCGGTTGATCTCTAACTGAGCCTTTACCTCCCACTCTCTACGCAATGATGCCTCAATCTCTTGACGCATTTGTGACTTATCTGCATCTAATTTTTGGATCTTCTCTTCGGCCTCTCGAAGACGCCGTACGGTAGCCTCTTCTTTGGTTCGAAGTAGTCGCCCGAGCTCTACAACCTCTTTCTCTTTTCGCATTAACTTGACCGTTGGAAGATTGAGTAATGCAACAGTGTCTGGGCGCTTGTCGGGGTTGACCCTCAGGCAATCTCGGATGATCGCATTCAACTCCGGAGAGTATACATTCGGAAGCTGTGACACCTTTCCTTCCTTGATCTTTTGTACTAACTGAAAGTGGGATTTTGCATTGAAGGGTGGTTCCCTAGAACAAAGCTCATATATTATGCATCCCAATGACCAAATATCTGACTTTAGGGTGTATCTTTCCGCGGCGCAGATTTCAGGAGACATGTAGAAGGGCGTGCCAACGTATGTTGAAGCGAAATCGTGAGATTGCATGATTTTGGAAAGACCGAAGTCGCCTAGTTTCACCGAATTATCTTCTCCCAAGAATACTACTTTTGTTTAGCGAAGGACGGCCTAAGCATGCGCATTGCTACTTACCATTCTCAGGTTTAAGGTCACGATGAAGAATCATAACATTACTGGCAGGCTGGCGCGGCTTTGCAGAGTTCCCCAGCCCCATAACGTTGCTCCCAACCTCAGGAGGGTCAACGCCATAGTGGCACCTGTATAGAGCTGTGACCAGTTGTGCGAACATGCTCCAGACGAAACCCTCCTCAGCATATTGATTCTTGGCCTGAAGATCTTTGATGACGCGCCCTAGGTCCCCATTACCACAGTACTCCATGTACAAATGTAGATCCATGGTAGCTTTTAAGTGCTCGCGATGGTAGTACCCTACGATGTTGGGGTGTCGAAGGGAGGACAAAATCGCAAACTCGGCATGCAACTGTTCCCGCTCTTTTTGCGACATGCGTATGTAGTTGATCTCTTTCCGGCAGAGAATTTGACCATCCGCCTTCCTGCGCACCTTTCTAATGACACCAAAGGAGCCGTGACCTATGATTGTTAGTGACTGAGCAGGTTACAGTAAACTGCAGCCGCACTTACCTATCTTCTCCAGTATTTCATACTTATCTGCTTCCGCCATTGTTGCTTATTGCTAGCTGTAGTGAGTGTCGATTAATTATATGTTGGCGAAAGCGAGTGCCATGAGGCGACGGTGAAATTTGCTGTGTTGGTGAGTTTTCGACTTTGTGGTTGATATTCTTGATCAGGCGTTGGGAAGAGCCCAAATCCGAATTTGTTTATGACTGCCTGCCTAGCAACGAAGCCCGAGGGGCAACGGGAGTTTACCCCTGTCCTTGGCGAGCATCGTCACAATAGTGGATTGCCAGTTCATGATTCAGTTGTCGGTTGGAATCAATATCATGTTAACATTCATGAAATAGCGAATATTGCGCTATAAACCGAATAGTCTGACACTGTTGCCCGAAGCTAGACAATATCAATACAGTGGAATGACGTTTAAAGGCTTGGTTGATGATGTATGGTAGTTAACTGCTACCCCACTTACTCGCCTGCTCTACCCATAATAAGTTTTATCGCCGATAACGAATCTAAAGTCCGCTTGCCGCAATATGTCATGATTGCTGCAACTTTTCCTTCCTAAACTACACTCATTCTTAACATTAATATTGATCATGGTTGTGGCCAAAGGTGACCTGGAATGGCAACTCAAGAATGAGCATGACCTTATCAAAGACGGAGTTCTGAAAGATGATTCGCCGCTCGACACAAGTACCGATTTTCAGCAGCTATGTATTGCATGTCGCATTGGAGATTTGAAGTCCTGTCAGGAAGCTATTGCCACCGGAGTCAACATCAATGCTCGCGATGCCTTTGACTATACTCCGTTGATTCTGGTACGCGCGTCGGAAACTCGAACCGAACATGAATGGCTGATAATAACAAGGCTAGTCTCTGCGGTCATTATGAAGTAGTACAACTACTCTTGGAGTCCGGCGCTCTTTGCGAACGAGATACCTTTCAGGGTGAGCGATGCTTATACAATGCTTTAAATAACCGAATACGAAACCTGCTGCTGCAATATGATTACTCCAAAAGCACAAACCCTCTTCAACCACTTGCCTCGCATCTTACATCTTTGCTCTCGCGGCAGACCCCCCAAACTGCAGACATATGCCTGACTGCAGGTTTGGAGTCCTGGGATTTACACAAGTTTATACTGTCAGCAAGGTCGCCATATTTCCATAATAAGCTGGCCACCAGTCCTGAGACCACAACATGGAGATTGGCACATTCAATACCGGCCGAAGCATTCCAGATTGCCCTACGATATCTATATCTTGGAGAAATTCCTTCGGATCTTGGACTTAGCAACAAAGCCTTTGTATCTGAGGATGAGGTGTTGAAGGGTCTGGACAAAATATGCAAACAGTTGGAGACCGAGTCGTTATGGGAGGCGATATTATCAGGTGGCGATCGTCGCATAGCGAGACAAAGGCACCAAGACGAGATTTCGAGGGCTAGGGATCAACTTGAAACGTGGTATCGGGATAATGTGCTAAAGCACAAAGTACCAGTTCCCACAAGTAAAGCCACAGAAGTTAAATGGACTCGAGAAAATGCCATTTTCGCAGATATTCTATTACGAGCTGACGAGGAGTTGAAAGAAGATGATATAGAGTCTGGGCAAGAGATTCCTAAGGTTAGGACTATACTCGGGCCATTGAATGGAATTCCAATAGGTCCCTCATCAGCTAACCGCTCTCGTTCAACCTCCAGAAAACCTGGCCAGTCTACCCTGTATCCTGCCCATCGAGCAATGCTCATTAGAAGCGAGTACTTCCAAACTATGTTCACATCTCAATTCCTAGAAAGCCAGCTTGGAGAATTCCTTCATATTGTGAAGGTGGACTGTAAACCTGCGGTCCTGGAGATTGTATTAAATTTTATCTACACTGAAACTGCCGATATTCCGATACATTTGGCGCTGGACGTCTTATACGCAGCTGATATGCTGTTCGTTGAGAAGTTGAAGACCAAGGCTGCTATTATTATCTCGACAATCGGTAATGGTACAACGAACTTAGTCGACCGCACACATGTTGAGCAAGAAGATGTAGAAGTAGAGCCTATTAATATTTATGACGTCATTAGAGCGGCGTGGGATCTGAAAGTACAAAGGTTAGAAACGTTTACTGCTCGGTATCTGGCATATAGGCTAGAAGACTACATCGACGAGGACGACTTCAAAGACTTGATCAAAGAATCCGCCGAACGAATCGAGAAAAGGCAGGAGACGGATAGTATCGAGTTACTTGATGAGTATGTATTTCCTCCATTACAGGCAGTGGTTTCTAACTTCTAGCCAGCATACGGTACTACCTTTCTGAACGGTTTCAACTGCGATTCGAGGACTCTGGTTTAGACGAGATTATGGATGAAAACGGCGAAATCGATGCTGAAACTGCGGAGATTATCGCCAATGCCGCAGCACCAATAGATGAAGCCATAGATACCAACGGCCCCGGGGCTGCTATAGAATCTGAAGTGAAGGATCTGACATCGGTTGCGTTTGTAGATGGGCAAATTAGAACACTGGATGGAGATATTGCTGATGATGTCTTTGCTGCGGATGCAGTAAATTATCAGATACTCCTCGGTAAGATTGATACATTGTTGGAAGGATTAAAACTAGACGCATAAGAAGCGAGTATCTGCATAGACAAAATACATTATTAAATACTGATAATACATTTTTACAAGTGCTACTCCACTTTTCCCGCGCGCTCTCGCGCAATACTCAATAAAGTTCTGGTATATGGTGCGACTTTCGCAGCATCCCTTTGTGATGCTTTGTCCAAATTGCACTGCTCGCCTCAACTCGGACGATCACAAAGCAAGCCGACCTTCAACTAATCACCACATCAGTTTTTGTGCGGTCATCTTGTCACTATCAGTTTGAAAGAAGAACACTCACTACAACCCCGGAACAACAATAATGGTACATTTCTTTGTCCGCGCAGTACTTCTTGAACTGCTCCTTCAAATCCAACACGATTGGAACTGGGCATATGTTAGCCTTAGACTTGTTACAGCTGAAGCGTAGACTAGAACGGGGAAGGAGTAAAATAACGGACCAACTTCGCAGTTCAGCCCCGTGAGGGCAATGACATCCGTGTCACAGCATACTTTGAGACTTCGCGAAATGGGACACACTTGGCTTTTTCCAGCGTTGTCTTCAGCCCCCTTTGGGGTTCCTTGCTTTATGGCCTGTGGGTGCGCGAGCGTAGTTGCCATGAGCCCCCCGAGCAGGAGCGTAAGTGAAAGATGCATCGTGCTTGTTGACCGGAACTTCGAATGAATATACACTGGCCAGTGGCAGGTCTAAGGTTTATGAACTTCTGAGAGATGATCGATTCCTTTGCTCCGCTTTAGATCTCGTCATTGCGGATCGTCGTTTTGCATGTGCATGTTGACTTTGAGAAAGGTAATCTAGAAGTTTAAATGAGCAGGGACTGAAGTTAAATCCGTCGGGTTCATTGCAGGTAGATAGCAGCTTCAAATGAAATTGCGAAATTGAGGTAAGGTCACAGATTCAGCACAATTGTCAAACAAGACCGTGGAATTATCGACAACGGAGTGATTCAAAGGTATTATGTACGAAGCCTGGTAGCTATCAACGAGACATGAAGCATTTAAACATTGGGGGAAGGTTAAGATCCTCTCCAGTTAACCTCCACTTGAGAAGGACTATTCAACCCTGTTTTGACTCTCAGCTACCGTAAATGATCTTCACTTGACTGTCTTCACTTGACTCTTACTTTTTAACCTGTGTTGCGTCATAGGAGAAATAATTGTACTGATGCTCTGAAACCAAGAGCCCAAAAGACTGTCTTGTATGCCTGTTGCAATTGGGATAGACAGAGATATTGGCATTATGAGAGTCTTCCAGTGGCAGTAAGTTACGTAGACATCGGAAGCTGAAGTCGCATGTTGTTCCGGATTGTGCTCCGGTTAATGATTTACAAATATGCTTGGCGGAAAATCATCTGCGGTTCTGTTATCCGAGCCGACTTGGCTTCTCATTCAACTTCAAAGAGCAATGGAGATAGGATCGCCTGTCTCCTCAGCACCAGATGCAAAATCTTGCACGAACGATCAGTTGTTGCTTGCAGATTGGATGCGGTGAGAAGATAGTCAAGTCCTGATCCCAGGCGCCTGAAATTCTATGCATGTTGCGTATGCCTAAAATATGCTGTATGATTGGACCGTTCGAGCATGCTTACCGGTGCATACTTGCCTGGACCTCCGACTACGTCCACGTAACTTTAAGAAATTGTCTCTGCTGATCATTTGATTCTGTGCCGCGGCTAAGCGTATACGATATCTAGCTATGGATAGAATCAAAATTGTACAAAGACAATACTGTTTGGCCAACCACAATGAAAGGGACAACAAGCAGAGACGCCTTGAAAAGGAGCCAACAGGCATGCACTTCATGTAGGCAGGCAAAGGTCAAGTATTACCCAGCAATAAATTTCCAAAGATAAAGGCTAACTCCTGAGTAGGCTCGCTGTGATGGGTTAGAGAACTTCCCAGCAGCCTGCTCTAGGTGCAAAAAGAAAAAACTTGAGTGTCGGACGGACCCAAGCTTCAAGCGAGTTCGTACGAGAGAGTAAGCATCGTAAACATTTCCCTCTCACGTGGTCATATTCTTATTGAACCCAGTCGATTAGAGGAAGTGACCAATCAGTTAAACGCCATTCAAAGAAGTCTCGGCATCCGCCCATCGAGTTCTAGTACTGAACCAGAGGCGAGCTCCTCATCAAATGACCTGCTTTCGAGCCATCAGCCAATTTCATCCGCTATCTCCGAGAAAAATTGCAGCAACACAGAGCTAAACGGATATGATTTTTACCAGACTTCTCATGCTGAACATTTACGGGGTTCTTCATTTTCTCTTGGAGAAACAACTATAGATAGCCGTCAAGTAACGGATCTCTTTCAACAGTAAGTTTTCCTTGGCGGTAGTGAGGCTGCCGCTCATGGTATATAGTTTTAAACATCAGTACTATCGACATTGCCCCATTCTAGAGTGTAGTATCCCAGTGGCAGACCTCTATCTACATTCGCCATTCTTGTTCTGGACTATTACAATCATTTCAATTCGGGCACATCCATCACTACCTTTTCTGTATCATGAGATAGAGGAGCCGTATAAGGTCCTGCTTGGAACTGTGCTTACTGGTCCGATCCTCGAATTATCGAGGTTACAAGGTATATCTCTTTTGTGCTTTTGGCCTCTTCCTGTTGAAAAACAAATCTATGATACAGCATGGAATCTTTGTGGTATACTCACGAATTCTGCTTTGCAAATGGGCCTACATAATTGTGGTTGCAGCGAAAACGTTAATGTGAACAGACCGGAAAGAGATCGAAGGATCCGGTCGAAAATCTGGATGGCTTGTATTCAAATCAATGCATCGTAAGCCTTGCTCCTTCCAAATGCATTTTGCAGATCTAACAATCGCAGTTATTCCTGGAATCATGGCCTTGCTGTATCAACTGAGCTAACGCAGAAGGTGGCTTTCCTGCACAACCCATCCATCTTTGAGCTAGATTTCCAACTCAAAACCGTGCTGCAGCAACAATCTGCTAAATCTGCAATGGTTATGGCCAGTATCACCAGCACCATGAATGATCTGCAATTTGCGCAAGGCATATGCAGAGATTTGGAAAACTTGAAGGTCGTACATTCCGAGGCCTGGTCGGACGAGACCGAAATCATACTTCTTGTATCTCAAATCAAGGTGTATGCATTTCAGCTACAAAAGACTTTGAGACGTGGTCAAAAAGTGCTAATTGGGGTCAACATGAGCTCCGATCTGGATGTTTCCGCAAAGGCAATGTTGCACTGTGGATTTACGGCTGCTGTTCGACTCGTGCACACTTTTTCTGAACTTCTTACGGTCCCAAAAACAGACCCAAACATCTCAAACTCTGAAATAGGCATCGATAATCAGTTTCTTCAACGTTATCTTCCAAAGCACTACTATAATTCACTTTTTAACGCTTGCGCTTTCATCTTCAAATGGATGGCAATCTATGCTGCGGACAACTCTTCATCAGACGGTGGGATTGCGCGGAGTCATATTCAGCTTACTCATAAAATCCTATCTTCCATTTCAATGTCACCAATGGATGAGGCCGACCGAACAGCAAGGCTTATAGAGAGGCTTTCACGCAAGAGAGATCTTTCTCGCCTCAATACTATTGAGCAAGAACCAGACCAGGAATCAAGGCTCCATTTGTTGCAGGACGTAGTGAATACAGCAGATGAAATACGTAAAGAAAACTCCAAGAGGGAAGGCAACTCAAATGGCGAATCCGCACAGGAAAAATTGCCACAGTCACTATTTCAAGATGCCTTCCAGGACGGCACCTCTCAATATACTGGAAGCTCAAGAATTCAGGAAGAACTAAATACTGATTTCGCGCTGAATTTCATGCACGATTTTGATTGGGACAGTTTTGGAGAGTCAATGGCCGAGTATTCTCTCTTCGGCGCTTAACCATTTTTAGCTGAGATACATCTTTGAGATTGGAATTTCCGGGTGTTATTCTTCCCAGTGCATATATAGGGGAGAATATTATGGTGTGTAGAAGAAGTCTGGGAATTGGTCAGTAATCACTTCTTTTCACTGAACTACTTAAGCAGGTGAGATGTTTTAGACGGACCTGGATGTTTGTCACCAACGTCATGAATAGTCCTGAGCCTCAGCACATTGGACTCCTCAGAAAATTGCTCCCGCCTCTTTTGGATGTTCAAACGCTTAAAGTAGAAGCTAGCCAGAATAGCAGCAATTGCGCTTAGAGCCTGCATACCCAAGGCAGAAGCGTTACCTTTTTTGTCTATGAAATGGTCAGTCAGGTATCTAGACAGGTAAACTGTGACCCTAGACTTACAGTACGGCGGATCGCGATATGCCTGATTACCCGCGATGGAGAATAATTGCGCTGCCATGTTGATGAAGGCTAGGGAGGAAGCGCTAAATTACCATCAATACGTGGAAACTCGAACGTCCGCGGAAACCTGACCGTTTCGTATAACCAACAATGCTCATGGAAAGCCATGATAAGGTCAATACCGTATTCGCATAAGCGCCAAAAGCAACAATGCAGGTGCCAGCTAGTCGGCCTTTGGTGTTTGTCAATCCAATCAGAAGAGCATATCCCAGAGCGGTTGTGGCGCTTGATGCTGCGAGCACAGCTCCTCGAGCGTTTGTGATGTCGGCGAGTCGTGCCCAGAGAAGCATACCCACGAATGCGCAAGCATAGACCACAACTGTCATAAGCTGGGACTTGACAATGTCATAGCCAAATCCAAGGATTATATCAGGCAGGAAATTTCCTAACGACGAGATACAGTAGTGACCGCTGCAGGCAATAATTGTCAGTAGCCAGAAATGCACATCTTTCAAGCCCAGCAGTGCCTTTCTCCACTCTAGCTTCGCTTCAGGATCGTTATGAGATCGAGCCGCTCTTCTAGCTGCTAGTTCTTTTTCTGCGGCGCTGAAGCCAAATCTTGCAGTCTCGGGTGTTGGCGGCACAAAGATCATGACAATAAAACTGCCAGCCATGGGCAAGATTCCCTCAATGAGAAAGATCCATCGCCACGCCCTCCAGCCGTTATGGCCGTCTAGATCTTTCGTGATGGCATAGGCAATTAAGCCATTGAAAGCACTGGCAACAGACGATGTGGAGTAAAATATTGCGCCACGAGTAGCCAGTTCTCTATATGTATACCAAAATGAAAGATCTTTATACTATCAGAAGTTTTCCTAAAGAAACGCTTGTATAGATGGGAGAACACTGCCGAACAGCCAAGCTGAAAACTTACAGAGGAGAGTACCCTGAATAAAACCTTCCGCGCAGCCTATGAGGAATCGATATGCAAGCAAAGAGCCAGTACCAGATATCAGTACACTCAATGCAGTGAAAAGGCCCCACTACCATGTTAAGCTATAGTTCCATTCCAGTGTATGCATTGACAGGATCTTATAGGAGTCTATTGAAAGTGCTCAAATGCTTACCATAAGCATCGCGCCACCAAACTGCCAGTTAGGCCCTATGATCTTTATCAACAACGTACCCGGTAACTGCATACTAATGTACCCGACGAGGAATATAGTAGCAGCATTCGAGTAGCTTGAGGGCGAAAGCCGAAGCTCTTCAGCCATCCCAGAGATTTTGGCATTCCCCAGATCAGATCGTCCCTGTAACGCGTCAACTAGAAAATACGTTCCCGCTGGGTAGGAGACTCACCATCGATGCGAATAGGTAAATCATTGACATCAACGGCAATATTATCAGATCCAATTTCAGCTTGAGCCTTTTCTCCGAGCGCCGCGTTTCTGGATCCACTGGGATCCCTCGAGCGTCGAGTTCCGTGGTTGCATCTGCCTTACGCACAGGAAGGCTCTCAACGAGCTCAACATCCGGGTCCGCGATCTTAGAGGAACTTTTTGTATCTTCTGTGTGGATATTCATGGTGACCATGTTGCTTTAATTGTTCTGTAAAAATTGATGTCTCTTGAAGGACGGACGGGAGGCCTCCCGAGCCTAGTATAAGCAGATCAGCGCTGCGAGAGAGCTTTTGTGGGAGAACTCTCCTAGATATAGCCTTTGATTAGAAGCCAGCAGCTGAGATATTCACGTAAAAACGAGATGGAATCTATGGCCGCGTTCACACGGTTGCCGGAACGGGTCCGCACGCTGAAGCTTTTACGGCCCGGTAAGCGTAATGCGGCTGCAACAACGGCCTACACACGACGCCCTGGCTGCGAATCTCATTGTCATTATCAGCAGACGCAATATTTATTTTCGAATCCATGGGCCTCTCCACCTATCAGTGGATAAAATGGAGAAATGATCATACCATCGGGCGCCGGCCCCGGCACTACCAAAGCATCGGATATTTCTACCCATGCTGGCATCGATTTAAATATTTAAGAGCCAGGACGACTTTTTCAAAATGGACATGCTTACTTTCTTCAAGAATTACCTTCAAAGAAACTCGAGATCTATAACTCAGCTGCACAATCGCCATGGCACCAATGCTTCTCAGCGAATCCGAGTCAGAGCTGGCCTCCAGTGACAATGTCCTCACCGGAAGCAACAACACCGAGCGAAAACCATTATGCAATATCATCACTCCGGTCGGCATGCTTGGCTACGGCTTCGATGTACAGCTGAACCGCGCTGCTCTGCAAGAGCTAGCCTGGCACGAAGCGCCAACAGCCATCATTCTTGATTCCGGGTCTACCGACTCTGGCCCGGACAAGCTTGCACTCGGCGGTATGACAGCACCACGATCTAGCTACGTGAGGGATCTCAGGAATCTGCTTGCTCTCAGTCATGAATTCCACGTCCCGGTCATTGTTGGCTCTGCTGGCGGTAGTGGGACCGACGCTCACGTTGATGAGTTCTTGAAGATCATCAAGGAGATATCTGATGAAGAGGGAAATAGGTAGGTGATCGATCATCCTTTATAGGTCGGCATGGACGAGGCTTATATTACATATAGTGATTATTACTTCAAGGCTTTGGGTATCTATAGCAATGTCACCAAAGCAAGGGTCCTTAAATCTCTGGCTTCGAAGGAGGTAAAAGGGTGCGGTGTCTTTGTCCCCGAGCTGTCGGAAAGCGATGTGGATAACGCAGTCGAAATTGTTGCACAGATGGGTCCGGAGCCATTTCTAGACGCTATGATGGCAGAGCCAGACTTTGACATTATTATCGGGGGAAGGTGCTACGATCCCAGTCCCTACATTGCCTGGGCTGTTCACCAGGCAGGTGTGCAAGGAAACCTTTCCTTGAAGGCTATGACTCGGGAACAACTTGGAGGATTTGCTTTCATGGGAAAACTGATGGAGTGTGGTGCCCATTGTGGAACTCCGAAGACTTCCTCCAGCCAAGCTACAGTTTATCAGGATGGCGCTTTTGATATCAAGCCTCTTAATACGAAGGCTCGCTGTGTTCCACATTCCGTGGCCGCGCATTCGCTGTATGAAAAGACCCGGCCAAATCCTCTTCCGGGACCAGGGGGAAATCTCGTGCTATCCAAGTCCAAGTACCAACAACTGCCCGATGGTCGATCCGTTCGAGTCACGGGTGGAGACTTTGAGCTTTCCAGAGACCATAACCTTCCTTACACCGTCAAGCTCGAAGCAGCAAAGGTCATTGGTTTCCGAAGCATTATCATGGGAGGCATTCGAGATCCAATCCTGATCAAACACATTGACACACTCACTCAAAATGCAAAAACCTATGCTTTGCAACAGCACAAAGATGTCACAAGCCCTTGGGAGGTTGACTTCCATGTCTATGGTGCGCATGGAATCATGGAGTCTTTAGAACCAGGAGACAGCTCATACCAGCCTCGGGAAGTCTTCTTGGTTGGTGAGGCACTGGCGCCTACCCAAGAACTAGCCAATTCCATCGCAAGCGCTGCCCGGATTGCATGTATGCATGCCCCATATCCAGGCCAGCGTGGCACCGCCGGTAATTTCGCTTTTGGTATCGGTGGAAAGTTGTGCATCGAGATGGGGCCGTGTACCGAATTCTGCATTTACCATCTTCTACCCCTCCAGAATGGCGAGGAACATGCGGCTCCGAAACAGAATGTTGATGGCCAATCGAATCAGCAAGACGAGCCGCTGTTCTCGTGGAAGGCAGTAGATATCGGGAATGGTGAGCGGGGCGTCTCCCTCACTCGCAACATCAAAGCTAATCAAGCCATTCCTCTAGCGCCAACCACCCCATCCACAATATCAACGCCTTCCAAATCATCGACAACGCTCAACCTCGCTTCTCCTCTCACTCTATGCGACATCGCGCCCGTGATCCGCTCCAAAAATTCCGGGCCGTACGAAATCACGCTCGACATCCTCTTCTCGCACCCAGCGATCTACGAGCTCGTCAAGACTTCCGACCTGCTTACCCGCGACGTCATCGCCAACTTGTATCATCTCGCCGATGAAGAGATCGTGCATTTCGGCTTCTATGACCCCGCGTTGGGGTTCAAGGCCACGATCCCAAGGAAGAGGGCTGGGAGGAATGCCATCAGCGGCGGGTTCATGGAGACGGATGTCCATGGCAGTCAGCAGTATGCTGGGTTGTTGGGATTGCAGCTGGGCGAGGAACTGAAGAAAGGAATTGTAGGGTTGGGTCTGGAAGAGTGAGATTCTCCTTAATAGGAAATTTTAGTTGATGGTGGTTCGGAGATGGGAAATTGAGTCGGCGTTAAGGGGATCTTTCTTAGGATGCACGTATATATAATTACTGACTCTCCGCTCTGCGTTCTGATGTAGTAAAATTCGGCGCTCCGCTTCAAAGAGCAGCTTAGTCCCGTCTCGATGATCTCTTTGATATAGCGTATCCTTCCTTCCTTCCTTCATCCATCCTATTCCTTCATGAGCGCGACCGCTCGCAATTACTATCCATCTAAGACCACCACAAGCAATCGCCTTCCTCTCCCTTTCTTGTAAAGCATGCTGGAATCGCATTCAAAGTCCAGCCTGTCATCAACCTGCTCTTTCCCTGGGTACTCTCTCCCACAGCAAGACAGGTGGCTCTTCCACTCCTATCAAAAGCCGAAGTCATACTTTCTCATATCCTGCATCTTCTCAATCGTATGTGCTTCGCCATGCGGAAGAAATCGATGTCGTTAGCGCGTGAAATAGAAATATCGCCCCCTGGCTCCCTGCCCCTGGCATCCGGTGGATTGCACGAGGACCGGCTCTTGATATAAAGGCTTGGGTATGGCATTTAATAGCAATTTCGTGGTGTGTGTAGGACCGCAAATATGCAGAGTATGTAGGGAAGGGCATCAGCTCTGGTAGAATTTACGCTTGGGCTGCCGACAAGCTGGCTCTCTGGAGTATATATATATATTAATTCTTGTCCTGATTCTAGTTGTGGTTTCGGGTATTGGCCTGATGTATGAGATGCAGGTGGTTCACAGGCAGTGATGAGGCGCCGGTTCATGTGAATATAGGGGAGGCTGCTTGATGGCTGGTATTGTATCGCTTCTGGGTTGTTGCTAGTATTCGCGATGGCAGCTTGAGTCTGCAGAGGAATGCATGTTAAAATTGAGGCTTGGTGCGCCAGAGGATGTAACATCCTTCCAGATGACCATTGGTGCTTCAGATATTCGAGTGGTGCTGAGTAGATGTAGTCTCCGCATCTACGAGTGCGTCAGGGTGTAGGTCGGGAAAGCGGAGCTTGGTCAGACATACTGTTACATGTCTGGGAAATTTTACAGGTAGGGTTAGAAAAGGATGGCATGTATCTTTAGATTCTTTAAGAGTCTCTGTATTAGGGTGTAGACGGCAGCTTGCAAGGTTGGAAGTGTCGTTGCTAGCTGTCACTGGCGCGTAAGCGGTGATACAAGTCAACTTTGGGGATAAGCCGACTATACTTGCTCATTCGAAACTATCACCTGTGTTTGGGAAATATTTAGGAGGTCTAGTTCTAGAAGTAGTTGACATATGGGGTTTCTTTATTGTGCTTTAGTGTTTAATATAATGGAGGTGGTGTTCTATTGGAAGTTATTGGCCTGTGGATGTTGTATCATGTCACGACAGGAGCAGGAAAGATGTTAAGACAGAAAATAAAAACAGGTTTTGTTTCACTCGCAGGCATCACAATTTTGTACATAGTATTGCTGAATGAAATCCATTTGCCACTAACATGAAGCAAAGCTATCTAATCCCATTCTGCAACTCATCCCGCGTCAACCCCCAACATCGCTAAATAATTTATTTCTTGCCCTATTGAAAGTCAGCTTATAAATTCTATGGGGGAGGAAGGGGTAATTAATTACTGCTTTGACGGCCGCCAATTGGGAAGTTAGCAAAGGTTTCTAATCAGAGGGGAGGGGATACGAACCTTGGTAACCTTTCCAGCACCTCCCTTGTCGGTCTTCTCAACGCTCTTGATGACACCAACGGCAACGGTCTGTCTCATATCACGAACGGCGAAACGTCCAAGAGGTGGGTAGTCAGTGAAAGCCTCAACACACATTGGCTTGGATGGAACCATCTTAACGATGGCAGCATCACCAGACTTGATGAACTTGGGCTTGTCTTCAATGGATTTACCGGTACGACGATCAATCTTCTCCAAGATCTCAGAGAACTTGCAGGCGATGTGGGCGGTGTGGCAGTCAAGAACTGGAGCGTATCCAGAACCAACTTGGCCAGGGTGGTTAAGAACGATGACCTGGGCGTTGAAGGACTCGGCAGCCTTGGGTGGGTCGTTCTTGGAGTCACCAGCGACGTTACCACGACGGATTTCCTTGACGGAGACGTTCTTGACGTTGAAACCGACGTTGTCACCTGGAAGACCCTCGGTGAGAACTTCGTGGTGCATCTCAACAGACTTGACTTCAGTGGTGACGTTGGCTGGGGCGAAGGTGACGACCATACCGGCCTTGATGACACCGGTCTCAACACGACCGACTGGCACCGTGCCAATACCACCAATCTTGTAGACATCTTGAAGAGGAAGACGGAGGGGCTTGTCGGTGGGACGAGTTGGTTGATCGATGGAGTCAATGGCCTCAAGGAGGGTCTTGCCAGAGGACTTGCCGGCCTTGGTCTCCTTCTCCCAACCCTTGTACCATGGGCAGTTGGTGGAGTTGTCAATCATGTTGTCACCGTTGAAACCGGAGATGGGAACGAAGGCAACGGTCTTTGGGTTGTAACCGACCTTCTTGATGAAGTTGGAGGTCTCCTTGATGATTTCCTGGAAACGAGCCTCAGACCACTTGGTGGTGTCCATCTTGTTGATGGCGACGATCAATTGCTTGACACCAAGGGTGTAGGCAAGGAGAGCGTGCTCACGAGTCTGACCATCCTTGGAGATACCAGCCTCGAACTCACCAGTACCAGCAGCAATGATGAGAATAGCACAATCAGCCTGGGAGGTACCAGTGATCATGTTCTTGATGAAATCACGATGACCAGGGGCATCTGTGGGGTGTTAGATTGTGTATTTTTGCAGGTGAATGCGGTGAGCCTACCAATGACGGTGACATAGTACTTGGGGGTCTCGAACTTCCAGAGGGCGATATCGATGGTGATACCACGCTCACGCTCGGCCTTTAGCTTGTCAAGAACCCAAGCATACTTGAATGAACCCTTGCCCAACTCGGCGGCTTCCTGTAGCGGATGTTAATGATCTGTAGAAGCAAGAAATCGCATTGCGATGCAGCAGTGATATATGAATTGATGATATTGATGTCTATGATGGAGGGGTAGTGCCAAGGCTGAGGAGGCCTAAGCGCAAAAAAAAAGAACAGCCCCACCGAGGGGCAATTTCTGCGATAAGGGAAAATTGTGCTGGTGGGTGGTGGTGGGATGCTGTGGGCAGACGAGATATTGAGAGATGCTTGCTTACCTTCTCGAACTTCTCGATGGTACGCTTGTCGATTCCACCGCACTTGTAGATCAAGTGACCTGTATGTATGTGAGATTGTGTTCGAAGTTGCGTGTGGGTGTTGATGCTCGAGGCTCAGCTTACCAGTGGTGGTGGACTTGCCGGAGTCGACGTGTCCGATAACGACGACGTTAATGTGAGACTTCTCCTTTCTGCGAGGCGATGAAAGGTTAGCAACAAGCTCATTAAGATCTGCGAGGACGTTGCGACGATGCTCTAGGCATGCGCAGGATGGAAGCAGTATGTAGTTTGAGTTTGACTCACCCCATGATGACGGTTTTTGGTTATTGACGGTTTGTATGAAGGGTAGTATTGTATGAAAGTTTTCTACAGGAGAGGATGTTAGCAGAGAGGAAGTGGATGAAATATGCTGGATAGCAGTAGGAGCAGTTAATGACTTACTACACAGAGTGATTGCTCGAATCAAGGTATGTGCAGACAAAGTTCAAAAGAAGAAGAAGAGAAGAAGATTTTGCAGGAGGGGTTGTTTTGTAACGCTCTGCAAGAGAGTGGGCGCTAACGCCAACGCTAAGCGAGCCAAGAAGCCGCCCCCAATGAAAGTTGATGATTGGCCGAATGATTCACCAGGTCACGCCTGAGGCCCCACTGTCAGGCTCCACAGCAACCAAATGGGCCTGAAGAGGGTCAGAATGAGGTCAGTTAAAAATATATAAAACTAATAATAAAAACTAACCCTACCCTTTAGTTTGAGTCAGGCCGAGATCCAAAAACCCTCAAGGTAAATATGGATGCCATTTATTATGATACTAACTTTATCCTTTACTCATTAAAGCCTATCATCACCACTGTTACAGTACAAATTTGATGTCTTGAGGGAATAATAGTTTGGGCATCTTCATTCAGATGAGGGGCAAGGCTCCAGGCAAGGCTGTGTTGGCGGGGTGTGTACAGCCAAACTAATATTTTTTTTGTTAAATCATTTAATGATGCATATAATGAAACACAGGGGAGTGTCGTATCTGTTTCAATCTCGTGTATCCCGCGCTTAACTTCCTATAATTACTCTAGCGAATTGATCTCTCTTGCACTCTTTCCAGCGTTCCCATCTAGATATCAAGCTTGTAGCATCCAAGAAAAGCTGCCCAACATCCCTTGGTGATACGTACCCACGCCGCTGCAGACGCTAGCATTTTCTTTCTGCATATCCGTAGTCCCTATACCATGCCTTTGCAGCCTCGAAGCATGCTTATTTTGCCACTCTGGGTGCTTCCGCATTGGGCAGGTCGAGATAGTTGACTACTAGTGCACAGAAACTCACCTAAAAGTTGTTCAGGAGAGGCTACCTATCTATACAAGATCCTTTCCATTTTCTCACTGCCTTTAAATATATCCACTAATCAAAGGAAGCCTAAGAATTTGAGAATCACTTCTACATGCGGACAGGGCTTACAAAGGAATGGAAGCAGCAGGCTTGGAGAACATAATCTACGATATTGAGGGCAATTTATACTAGTAGCAAACACTCTCGAGTCCTCCCCAAACCCTTTCTCGGGAATCAAACTAACATTTCTACAGGCTCCTGGAACTCAGATCCTAATAACCAAGCTCTTTCCCTTGTCCGCAGCAAAACACCGTCGACAGCTATCGCAGAAAGATTTCTAAAGTACCACCCTGCGGACACTGAGCGTTGCATAAGCATTCTGCCCTCGATAACCCCCACAAGGAGTTAACCCATACAGAATGGGTTTCAACGTAATACAAATAGCATGAGCTTGAGAAGCAAAGATGATCAAAAAAGATAGTTCCGCGTAAGCTGCGGGACTGTTTCGACCACAACATCAACACGAGTAGGAATCTCAATTCAACTGTTTTGTGAGCTACATCAAAGCCCAAAGCTGTATATTGTAGTGCTATGCCTGACTCCTGGCGGCGTTTACTCAGGGACTTCTACGCAGCGCCGCTTCTGGTCTGATCAGCATATGAGCTGCATGTCGGCACCAGCCCCGAAGCTCGAGCGTATGTCTACCACCGGAGATACCTCTGGTGGCCTGCCGCTTCCTTCCGAGCACAAAGAGAGGATATAGCTCAAAGTGTCAGAATCATCGATAGCACCAAATCACCAGAAACAAAATGTCTAAAGTACATAGACTAGAGGTCTTCGACGCTGAGCTTGGTTTCATTTCTGAAATTGGGCGTCTGAAGTCGAAAATGTAAATAGTTGGTTAACAAAATGGATTATGTTCAATCAAAGAGCAACCATATCATACATTTCAGCCCCATGCTCCGGTCTATGCGATCCTATCCAAATATTACAGTTGATATACAGTTATTGATATACAGTTATCCTTGTGATAATACCTCTTCGTTCTCCTATTCTGGCTTGGCCGCATCCGTTGCAGCAGGGTTTGTGGTTTGGTCTGCGTCAGTACCTTCAGACAATACCTCTTTAAGGTCTCGTTGAGTGGAGATTTGCCCTACAGCAGGTTCCTCATTAGCGACCGCTGCTATGCCTTCTCCTCTAGGCTGTCGATTTTCTGTTCCTGTAGCAAGATTGACATGGACATCCGCACCATAAACCGGATCAACACCTTTTGAAATGATTCTGTCAGTATTCATCATCACAGGGCGCTGAAAGACCGTTTTGGACTTATTTTCAAGCCACTTTGTCTTGTGTTGTTTCACATAACCCTCAGGCATAGCTCCCCTATCTAGCGCCTCTGCAACCCGAAATGCTGTCTGAACGTATTCCTCTTCAGTTAGGGTGCCTTCGGAACCAGGAGTCTTATGTGGCCATAACGATAACTCTCCCCTTCTTCCACCTGCACGACCTGCTTCGATTGATGTATACCGGAGATTCCAGCCATTAAAGGTGTGCATTTCGACTGTATTATGGATTTCCAGACCCGCAAACAGATACTCAACTTCAAACATTTTCAATCCAGGGTCCTCTATTCCCAAAGACTTGAAGTTGGGATCCTTGCAAAGATGCCCTTTCAGAGGCATCATTAGCTTAGCTGGTGTTTCCAGTCGTCCCCATCCAAGGTGCAGATTGGACTTTGCCAGGAAGCCGGGGATGCCAGATGGTAAAGCCTGTGGCCTAAGATGGGGCGGTGGTAGATGCAGCTCGAACTCTGCCTTTTGTTGGAAGCGCATGTCAACACTCAATTCTGGGAGCATGATATCTGCATTGTCAACCGACAAAATAGCGCGAACTGATTCGAGTTCTAACCGACCACTTTTAGGTTCTACAGAGAAGCGCATTTCAATGGGGGGGAACATAGATTGCGACTTGGCTCCTAGATTCTGGCGGGGGTTGGATTTGTGGATCTGGACGAAGGGGTTTGGAAGGAATCGCATTTTCACTGTGGAAACAGGTTCAGAATCTGAAAATTGTGTAGGTTCAGAAGTAGCCAATCGAGACAGATTGGGAACTGTGGTGGTGAAAGTTCTGGGAATTGGTGAAAGAGCAGACGGCTTTAGCGATTTGACAGATAATATGTCAGGTGGACTTTTGTGGCCAAAAAGGACGTTACCAAACATAATAGATGAACTCGTGGAATGGTTGTTCGACCAATGCGCCGTTTCCTGCTCGTATCTGGTTTTAGGTTCAACTTCGGCAGGTTTTGCCAGAATAGCTTCCAGATGGAGTTCATCTTGCTTGGGTCTTCGTGTTGATAGGTCATCTGAAGCCGAAGTCATTTGAGTATCTGCTGGAGGCTTGATTTCCTTGGGTATTGGACACGACCACCTTGTCCAGTTACGCAGTCGATCACGCCAGGAGAGAACGTCATTTGACACCGGATATTGAAGAAACATTCCAGCTGACGATCCTCTGTAGCCCAGAAAATTTTGTGTCCTGTCTGGATACTCTACAGATGTTAAGAGAAGGCGCATAGCCGCATCTGTTCTCCAACTAAGGCCTTTAGAGTTCTCTTCGATTCCTGATATCGAGATCTGCATAATTAGCAATGCCTCCGAATACATGCGTGCCTACATACTGATTTCCCTTTGTTTGAAGTTGAGATAGTTGTCCTAGTCATCTTGCCGAGAGCATCAAGAACGTGCTCATCAAAATGTGCATCTGTCCATTTCTTCACTTCGGGCAATTTAGGCTTCTTTACTAAGGTCATCAGATCCTCAACCTCTATCTTTCGTCGTTGAATCCTCAGTATTGCATTCTGGATTTCTTCAGAAATCAATTGGCTTTTAGCTCTTGTCGTTTTGACACGTAGATAGTTATGCGAACGGAAAACCTCAATGCTCTCATCTTTGCTGGTTATATACTTGGAGCTAATTTTAGCTAACGTAGATACCTCGGATTGGGGACCTGTCTTCGTTTCCCCTTGACGCTCTTTAGTAAATTATGTTTTTCTCACGATGGTGCCACATACCAAGTAGGAGTTCGAAGTCGCGTGGCCGCAACTCTACCTCAAACTCTCCAATACCCTGCTCAAGTTCTGTTACATCCAAATTCCAAAGGTTCCGCAGGAGCGTTAAAACTAGTTTTTGTTTCGCTGTGTAGGAAATTGGCGCGTAAGTATTTATGGAATGGTTGTTATCGGTCTGAGGAGATTCTGCAATTTGTGGAATCCAAGGAGATACTCGGAAGAGGAAGGGGCCTTGTTCAGGCTTGTTGCTTCGATCATCTTGCCCTTTCTTCTCACCCATAACTTTCATATATCGATTTAACTGAGCTTTTGTGAAACTAGATTGCAATTTTTGAACCAGCTCGTTGAATTCCTCCCAACTTTTAGGCTCCTTTCCCTCCTCCGGGCGAAAAGCCTGGATATTCTTATAGACCTGCTCGTGCCCTACTAGGCCTCTTTCCTTCGCTAGAGCTTCCAGAATGTCACCGGGCGCCATCTTCCCATCTGTAGTCTCAACCTTTGCGAAAAGCTTTGGCTTGTAGTACGTAACTTTCGAGTCCTTCAAAATAATAACATCCGATGCTTCCCCAAGAGACTCCACATCCAAGTGCTCATGAGTTTGGCGTTTTAGTGTTCCTGTATGTCCAAATACTCTTTGCATCGGTCGATGGGACAGACACTGGGTGTCTGGTCCCCTCGTATCCCTGCGATCTGCCGATCCATCCTCATGACCGGTACTATTCCTATCTTTAAAGTCGGGTAAAGGTTCACGATGTCGCCCTCTTGGGCTTCGTACCCATTTGGGTTCTTCTGCGTCGCTCAGGGAACTCTCTGGACGTTCTTGCGGCCAAGTCGGCGTGGAAATGGAGGCAACTTGACTTTTCGAAAGAAATAAACATCGTGACAGTCGTAGCTGACATCTCAGGCACACATGTGGACGAACAATCATGAATGCGGCTGGGTTAATATGCTGTGTCTATACATCATCTGGGCCACAAAAGTTATGTTCAGTCCGGACACGGCAAAACTTACCTCCGTGAGTCGCGTAAAACGCGTCTCCCAACTATGCATTCGATATAAGAATTATTTGGAGACTACATATCAATAATTTAAAGCATATAGCGATTCAAGAAGCGAACGATTCTGAGAGATCTCACTCCAAATATGCCATCAGCAAGGAGACGTAGGGCTGTAAGTTGTGAGCTTCTATGATCGACATCCACTAAACTAAAGTCTAGGCTGCAGACGATGATGAAAGTTCACAGGAAGATTCAAGACCTACCCAGCGCAGGCGTCAATCGCCTTCTGATGGTGAAGAGGATGAGGACTTAGAAAATGCAGATGCGTTGGACGAGGGGCAGGAAGGTGACGAGCAGGCTGTAAAGAAGCTTGTTCGCTACGCTTTAGCTTGCGAATATCAGAGGAAACCAATTAGGAGAGCAGACATCACAGAGAAAGGTTAGTGGATATTCGATCACCATATTATGACTGACGGAAACAAGTATTTATGAAAAAGCGCATTCCTTTCAAACGCATATTCGATTTGGCGCAGGGTCAGCTCCGGGAGAAATTTGGTATGATGATGGTTGAATTACCAACCAAGGAGAAAATCACAATGAAGGAGAAGAGGGGTAAATTCGCCCAGCGTCTCCCAAACTGCGTTAGCTAATCACTACAGCTGCGCAAAAATCAAAAGGAGGATCAACATCTTCCTCGTCTTACATTCTTACCACCATTCTTCCCCTCGAATACAGAACAGCTGCGATAATTCCCCCCTCTAATGTTATCTCCACGATTGATGAGGCTTCTTATGTCGCTTTATGCACTATGGTAGTTTCTCTTATAGCCTTGAGCCCACAAGGACAGTGCTTAGAGGCTAAGCTACTGCGTTATCTGGGAGAGCTAAACATAGACGAGAACATGTTAGGAGAAAAGACGCCTTTGATGCTGAAGAGAATGGCCAATCAAGGCTACATACACAGGGTGGTAGAAAAAACGAGTGACGACGAAACTGTCAATTACGTCGTAGGTCCGCGTGGAAAAGTGGAGGTCGGCAACCATGGCACAATTGGGCTCGTAAATGAAGTCTATGGGGAAGCAGCGCCAAATGATCTTGAAGAAAGGTTGCGACGTAGCTTACAAATGGAAGTGGGAAAGGCGAACAGGCTAGCGAAAGGAGAGAGGAAGGTGGAGCTTGAGCAAGAAGAGGAAGAGGACAACGGAGGCCCTAGCTCAAATACAAAGGGGCAGAGATCCGGTCGTCAACGCTGATCATGGGAATTGGTATAGTATGTTTTTATGATCCTGTCACGAATTAACAATGGGAGGGTGATAAAAAGGGCAAGTGCTGCAGAGCTCGGCGTTGGAACATTACTTCTATGGAGTTCTATTGTTTGTAAACTATCCGCTAGAAGGACACAGCAAAGAAGCTCTATCACCAAGGAGGATAGACTGAGAGTAATATCATGAGGTTTCTAGCACGATTCATGCTGTCACTTGTACTGAATTTCCTTTCTGCCACGACAAGCAGGTAGAGGCCGTCTTACTAGACAGATATCATTCCCAACACGTATATATTATTTCGGAGTCACACCCTCATGAGAGTTTATGCGCCTATACGCCGTGATAACCACTAAATGTATGTCCCAACTCCAATTCACCATATCCATACCCATGACCTCTCATTCTTGTACCTCTGGCGGTTTCCCAACAGGCTGTATCATCTTCTATCGGATAAATTATTAGTAGACTCTTCCATCGCAATCGCAGAACAGAACAGCATACCTCAATCATCTGCGACCTAACTTTCTCTCTGCACTCCCCCATACCCACAGCCATATAGCTTAGCAAAGGTGGATGTCCGATGTAACTCGCATAACTGTCGCGCTGGATGTTGGAGGTCCATTCAAATTTTGTGGTGTCGGCATGGCCAGTTCCTACATATCGAGCTTGCAACTGTTCAAGCTGCTGCTGTGCGCGAAGTTTGTCTGCCTAGGGGTATTGTTAGCCAGCGCGTCTCATATGAGTTGCCATGTGAGCTTACCATGGTGATTATGTGTTAAGTACAAACTTTGAAAGTTGCAGCGCAACGCAAAAGTTGGCTGGACGGGCCGGATCGGAAAAACCTAGATGTCGATGGCTTATATAAGCGCTGTGAGTCTTGACGCTTCGCTTCAAGCGACTCAATCAATTAAATTTACATGAGTGTAAGTCTTTCATATACCTGGCGACGACCCAGACTTTTGTCGCTATAATATCTAAAAGAGATTACTTTATCATAAGCATGGAGTAAGTTATAATTCATGGAGTCTACGTATTGACACGTGACTGCTGGAGTTTGTTATCCTCTTAAAAGAAATGATACAGGAATGGCTGTCTTAAGACCTTGCTGTGGACAGTTGAATGTACTATGTTTAGATTATGCCTATGTACTAATAGAATCTAGGGGTATAGAGTTCCAAATTCGTACTCTCCGAAGGCCAAGCTTTACTCCTTTCGTGGACCATCGTTATCCGCTCTCCATAGAACAGAGAATACAGCAAAGTGATCAGTTCAATCGATCAAAAAGAGATCTCGCCACCACATTAGCCAATATAGAAGACTCTTTCTCTACCAGCCGAGCAGGCTCTCACACGGGAGGACCAAAATGCGAACAGTGTACTGCTAAAAAGGAGAAGACATGGCAAGCCTACCATGACTTCTACCTCGGGAATGAGAGTGGACGCTGGGATGCAGGCTTGACTACGTATAGGAAGGAGATTTCAAGTATGTTTGCAGGTCCTGACAAGCCCAATTTGGAAGTCATTCATTCGCGGTTTGAGAAAGAGCTGAGAGACCATCTCAGAAAGAATCTGTGTACTTTTCAAGAACGCACAGATCCACCTGCTGCAATTGAGCATAAGAAGGCAATCCAAGCCCAGTTTGACGAAGGAGTGCCGACCAAGACCATTTTACAAAATATACTTATCGCAGAGCAAGATTTGTCTGCACTTTATTCTGAAGAAGAGATAATCTTCCTCGACTCGTTGGAAAAATCCCAAACAGCTCAAGAGCGAACTAAGATATATACGAGATACTATTGCTCCTCCTCGTATAATGATACGCCACAGCAAAAGAACATTAAAGCCAAATATGAGCGCCTCTTTGAGAATGGCGTTCCTCATGATGAGGTTATATCATTATGGAGACAAGAAGTTGTTGAATTACAGAGACAAGAAATATCCAGGCTGAAGCATAGATTAGCGGAGTTACGATTGGCGCAGAGCGCACATCTGAAAGACAAGGCAAAAAAGGCCGAAAAGGATCACCAAATGCAGGAGCTTCCACAGAAGAAGTCTGTGCAATGTAATCTTCGAGACTGTGGCACAGAACTTGACTTGGAAGATGAAGATGGTGTTCTGCAATGTGCGCTTTGCGATTGGCTTACGAATAAAGTACAACCAGATGATGACAGGAGGGGGCGCACTTACTACTGCAGTGCACGGCATGCGGAAGAAGATTTCGTAAGTCTTGTTCTGCCGAAAATGACTGTCAAAGCAGACTTTAATGTTAAGTAGGACGACCATGACCATTATGAACATGTCTGCACGATGCACGGAGAGTGCATCCACGACGGTGGTCCTATCCCTGTGGATACTTCCTTTTCGGGCATATGTCGAGACTGTTTACAGGCAGGCTCTATTAGCTATTTCTGCTCACAGGAGTGCTGGAATGCGAATATGGTACGTCTTATAGTTGACATGTGCTGGTTGGTATAGACTAATAACAGATACGCAGGAGCACCATCGAGAAGAGTTCCATGATGAACGGAATGAGAATCATGCTCAGGAATTAGAGTTATTTCAACCGGAACCGGATCTAGAGATCAGTCCCTCTTCACCAATGGAGGCCTGATGTTACCAAATGAGATGCCTAACTATCATCTACCCTGATACCCATTTATAGCAAATTGAGTACACTAATAGCCCAAGCGGCCGATTCTCTTTATATTGTCTGAGCTTGATAGCCTTCATATAGCATTCTCCATTCATAGTACCCATCAGGTTATAAGCGATACCTCAAGGCATTTCCACCAAATCGATCACATCTTCTAGTGTGTGAAATTACTCAACTATTCTACCCCTCGGTGGGTGTTACTTTAAAGAAACCCCATACCATTTTATCCCAGCTTTGGTAACCTGGTTAAAATGTGGTATTGAATTAGCTTACGCTGGAAAGAAGAGGTCTATCAGCGGTCAGGCTTTGCCATCCGTAAATAAAGTTCATCCTTGTCTATTTGGCCAGTGCGCCATATCTTGTCGATGCGAGCTACGAGATGGAACTGGCGTTCAAAATCAAATCACCAAAGTACTATCAAGCCTATGGTTCTTCTAGCTCCTTTCCCTCTATAGACTTTGTAAGCTAACGTCTGCTTCATGCTACCAAAATAATGCTATGTATCAGGATTGTGAACATACCGAAGATAGCTCCTCAGAAATCTACTCACCATCTAACCAATAATGAATTGAATATCTACCTCTTTGGTCCGTGATAAACATTTAATCTAAAATCAAGTGCCTGCAGGAGCGGCATTGGTTCAGCTCTTCTGGTACAAATATCTTAGTTCCGTTCAACCCCACGTTAGAAAATCGAACGACCCAGAAGTTCCACTATCATGTCTTGAAACGACCTCACAGCCATCAGTTCCTCCTCTTTCCAACATCCGCCAATCATTGGGAAGACACACTATGGCAGTAACGGCCTCGCTTCTATGCTCTCACAAGACATATTAGGCACACAATCCAAAGCTCAATCGAAGGCAAAGATGGCTTCTAATTCCGCAGGCCTTCCGCCCTCAACCTCAACCATGATCTCGGCTTCCAATCCCATTTCAACTTCAATTGCTACCCTTAGTCAAAACCTTGAAGAGTTCGTTGACTCCTCAAAACTACTCACAGAGCTCGGACTCCAAGTGTGGAAGCTTTTGTTGCCAAGTAACAGTATGATTGAGATCAAATTTGGCAGGGAAATGTCATATGTAGTCCACCTTCAAGGTCTATACTTTAGAAGGTAAATACGCATTCGTAGTCCGTTCTATCCCAGCATATTTTCTCCTACTATCCTCCACACTTCCCACAATTCACAACCGGACGCTTTAATGACTTACAAAGTCATGCACAGCACTTGTCTGAAGATATTTGGCATCAGGGGAAATTTTATAATAAGCCAACCTCGGAAGTACGTATGTAAAACTTTTGGATTGATGCGCCACTTATTTGGCGATGAAGCAGCAGTGAACCTTGATATATAGCTCTTCCTTTGAACGAGATGATTCTTCATAACTGGTAATCCAGAATAAAATCTCGACATGAGACTTTCCATTACTGTTTTCAGAGTCTGCTATCGCTGCTATAGCCTAGCTAATGAGTGACCCTCAAGTCAATGGGAAGAGGTATTTGGTCTCTCTCTCCAAGATCTAGCGAATAATAAAAGTCCTTTTTTTTACAACACCATTCTTATACATGTCACCGGTAAGCTCACCATCCATGATGCCAGAAACATATGCTGCGCATACCATACTGTAGGAAACGCCTCTGGGCCGCAGTATAATGGGAAATAATTCCCCAAACAAAATGGTAACACTATCATTCTTACGAACTCTTTCCATGGCAACACCACAAAACCCCATAGAGGTAATAAAAAAGTACCGGCCCGAGAGCCTGCGGCTTATTACATGTGCAATGGAGGAAGCTGTCTCTTGTAGTTGGGGAGAGGATTCAGCTCCCCCTGAGAGGTCATCATAATGTTCTCTAAAAATTACCATATCCTCGTCAGATCTCCCTGTAACTGCCTGAATTATACCTTCTGACTTTTTGAGCTTCTGGAAGCAGGGATTAATGCCCTTCGGCAAAATCTTTTCAACTCCTTGCTGCGCAAGGCGCTCTAGTTCGGGTAGCTGGAGTATCAATAGATCTTTGTTGCCTTTCAATTCGACGGCTATGTCGATAGTATCAAATGGGCTCCCTGCTATAGATAAAGCTCTATTATCACCTTTGAACGACACATCCCTCTGCCCGTGGACAAGAAGAGTCTTACTACCTAACCCCAGACCCGGGTTCGACGGGCTCATTGTTTCCAGTGCTGCATAGTCGGGGACCCAGGAAGGAAGCGCTTTATGAAGCATGCCTCCGCTCTTGGAGGCTGAAAATACAGAGTAGAAGATTTGAGGAGAACGTTCTAGAAGATACTTGGTGATCTCGAGATAAACGAGCTGTGTTGGTTTCTGGTAATCTGGCCGTATAGCTTCGCGCTCTTCCATACTCGCTAAACCAAGACAGCCATAAACTTTGTCATGAGGGTCCGTAACTTGGAAGTCTTGGGTATACAACAGGAGACTACCTAGATCTATGGCAGCTTCAGTGGAATTCAGGGGGTCCATTCGACATCGGTACTCTTGTCGCAAAGAGAATAGCCACAATGATTGAACAACGCGTCTTCGTCTATGTTGATCATCTGATTCATATATCTTGCCCAGATCCCCCGCCTGACACCCACTCATGAAAATTTCCCAAGGCAAGCAACTAGAGCCGCATATCATGATAGGGTCCGATTTAGCCAGAACCACCTCTTGAACGATCCACAAGCGACCCCACCAATCTCGATCGATTAAAGAATCGTAAATGAGATCTCTTAATCTTGACAAGCCTTCCTCGGTCCTGGCCAATTGTTGACCCGCTGCTAACTGCTTGAGTCTCTTCATCGCGATGTCACTACTACCTCGGGCTTCCCCAAGCCATACCAGAACCTGTTTTGCAGCCGAGTATACCCGGTTCATCAAGAATACCTGATGGCTTCGTTCGTCAAGGTCGGCCTGGTTGATGCAAACCGTGTCGATCCAAAGGACGCGGCAAGAATCAATATGTCGTAGATGTCGAAGAGCAGCATGCAAATTGTGGGTAACCATCAAACGTGATCCATTGACAAAGATAGGTTCCACTTGCGTCCGATCACCCCATGTATATGATAATGCCTCAAAGTCTGGGCAGTCATCTAGTTGATATGTTCCAAGAGTGCAATGAATTTCGTCCACTCCTTGGCCAGGCTGAAGACTCAAGATCCGTATCTCGTTTTTTGGTCGTTCCAATTCATAATAGGGACTAACATCCTGCTTGCCTCGATGATTTTGCTTACCTGCGGCTTGCAGGAATTAGTCGCATTCACCCCTTATTCTCAATATATATAGGAGAGCAATCAATCCACACACCTGTTTTCCGTCGGGAGGTTGAACGGAGACCATGAGACCGAGGCTTCAAGTTGACCAGACTTGAGCGCTGCCGCAGCCTCTTTCGTGGTCGTTCCCCTTGAAGGTTATCAGGGCGATGTTTGATCGAAGTCATTATTATGGGCCGTCGAGTCTGGCATAAAGTTAAGTTTCTAGATATTCTCATTCAAGAGTTGTGTCGATTGCACAGCCATCAATTAGGCACCAAACGAGTTCTCGGTGAGCGATTCTAAAGTTGTATTCTGATGGCTGCAGGATTCAGCATGTCTATAAATGAAGATTTTCTGCATAATACACCTCTTTCGATACAAGTTATGGCGTAAAATCTCATGAGGGTTATTATATTAACAAAGTAGACATGCATTAAGGTTACTCCTGGTAGTTGGTGTTGATATTGCTTTCGACGTTAGCCAGTGGGAGAGCATTTGCTTATAGCCAGGGATTCTTCAGCCGCACCTTCAGCCCCACCCCCACACGAATGATCTGGCAATCATGGGTCTATACTAGGTTTGACCTCTTTAAGCGAGAAATGGAAGAAACCCTTACTATACCCATACTTTTAGCCAATCAAATGCCTGTATTACCCTGTTCAAAATCTAAATACATGGCGTTACAACAAACTAGGGCTATACAAAGGGCTATTTCGGCTGGATATAGCCCACGACTGTGGGTCTACTCACGAACAAATTATACAATGTCACCAACCTTTGATGCAAGATTATTTGGAGTAGGGGTAGAGTAAGCAGCCACATGGTCGCAGGTTAAGGCGGAACAAAAGCTTGTTGCAAATAGGCTAGCTTACAACATATCAGTTCCGTTTCTTGCCCATCACACTCTTAGTCCGTTTAGTCATCACTATACCTTCAGACTTTCCAGCTACAGCCGTTATCATCATTCTTTGATAATCCTTGGCCTCATCCTCACGCAACCACTCGCTTGAGAGCCAAGCCTGCAAACTTTCTGGATCATCCTTTAATGGTCTAGGATACTCTCTCAATGTACATTCAGGTTTGATTTTGCCATCCTTCCCTCGGAGCACCCATTCTTTTCGTTCTGCGTCAAATTCATAGTTTCTCATAGATATGGAAGGAATTTTGTTTTCCTTAGTGCATAGCTCGCAGTTAGGCAAATTGCTACGGCGCAGCTTTGCCTGAGCGCAAGACATTGTCAGCCCAGTCTTGTAATATTATTTTTATAACCCATAGCTGTATGATATATGAGCATATACTTTGTACGTACCAATTCAGTCATTTTCTCGCGCAAGCTATAATGAATATATTCGTATGTTCTATTATATGTCAGGTGGAAAAAATGGCAAACCATGTAAAAGTACTTACTTCGACCTTACGGTAGCAGGTGAAGCTCCACGAGGAACCGGCTCTCTTCCAGGCCTACGCACACGCGATCCGAGTAGACTCCAAAAAGCATTTGAGATGAGGCTAGCCGTGAAAGGGTCTCTATTCGTTGTCCAGCATCTAGATTGATTGCGCGTCTTTTGGGTTTGCTCTTTGAGATATTCCATATCAAACTGGAGAAGCCCTCTGCTTTGGCATTGGTCAACCATCCATGCTAAAGCGCTATTGGCCGTTTTGTGCTCTGCGTCGTTACCACCAACATCGTTGTGATGACCAGGAAACCAGCATTGTATCAGCATAGGCTCAATGACGTCTCCACTGGAATCGTATATAGCCTCTGCTTTGGGATCCAAATGCCATATTGTGGGATAAAAAGAAGATCGATGTTCATCCCTAGATTTATGAGTATGATAAGATCTTTGTGCTAGAGAATATCTACAGCCAGAAAACTACCTACAGTGCAAGTGCTTGGAATGCATATTCGACACGTGGGGGTAGTTGAATGTCGAGAAAGTTATACCCATCGTTTAAACCAAGCCAGTCCAAGATGGTTGTCTTTGGGACTATGAAAGAAAGCTGTGGTCAGTAATACCGTATCTTATAGTGTGTGAAATATATAAAAGCACCTGAATCACATACCACCAAGAGCACCAACCGTTTCCCAACAACCAACGACTTTGATGATCACTTCCGCAGGTGGTGTCCGCCATTGAAATTCATCGAGTTTGTTTATTCGTACAAACTCTTCCACACTTAGGTCCCATTGCTTATCTGTTTTGGCGTTCTTGTATAGTTCGTAAATAGATTTGTAAAACTCCATTCCACTTGGATTCAAGACACCGATGGCTCCAACTATATCGAATTCAACAAGAGATCTTTGTGCGCGGAGAAAGAAGGAACCTACTGAAAGCAGCGATCGTGCGTGCCGTATAGGCACCACGGGAGAACCCGAATAGAAATATCTCGTCTCCTTTCTTGTAGTTATCCGTGATGAACATGTACGCTTCTCTTGAGTGATCTTCTAAACCTGAACCAGTCGATCCTCATATTCATTGTCAGCTGGGCTGTACCAACCATTCAAAATATGCTACTAACCTACGAACATGTGCCGCAAAGGGGATATTGTTGTTTCGCTGCCTACGCCAGATTGGTGAAAGACAATCTGTTTACGCTTCCTTCTATTTCCCTGCCTGAGATCATGGGAAACAAGTGCACGACAGAAATGTGTCTATTATATCAGCTTGAAAGGTTGATGTCCAGGAAACAGAGATCGAGACTCACCACGTTAGTTGTTTCGGCGGGAGGTCCAGTCGATGCTGACTGCCATGTTCCGTCGCATGCGACGATTAGTCGTGTACCTACGTCTGCTTTAACCATTTGGGATAACAATGATAGTAGATTTCTAGGACGGCAAAAATTCATATAATGAAAGGTTTTGGTATAAGTACAAGTACGTTGTAGGACCTGGAGACAGTAGAAGAAGAAGGTACACACGATAAGAACTGACCGTAGTTTTAGTCTAGGCCCTCAGAAAATTATTTATTGGCAAGAGCATATGGTTAAGATTCTTCGCCTGATTATATCCACTCCATAATCTCTCGGCAAGGAGCACATATTTGTCTCGCGACTTCCAAAATTGTACCTATGCCTAATCAAGATAGTTCCTCAGTGAATAAAAAGCCTTGAGAATGAAGTTAAGTAGAGTGTTCCTAGAGCTGCATGCTAGCCTGGATAATGGCTTCGATAGCTGGAATTAGAGGATTATTGTTCTCGATGACAAGTGCATTCTTACGACATGCTTATCTAAGGCAGATTCAATGCACGAACGTCTTATTGAGCACTTAAGCTCCGCGGTAGATGTGGATAATTATTCCATGACATCCTGCGCCTGCAAGCTGGAAGCTCAAACTCTCGCCCGTCCACTTTTCAGAGGAGGTTGGTCTTTTATATGCTCATATGTCTAGAACCGGATTCAAGAGGGATGCTAGTGGTTCTTGGGCCAGTGAAACAATATTGTGAAACATTTAACAGCGGATCTTCCTTCGAAGGTGAAAATCTGGTGGGCATTCCATCTCCAAGGTCGTAGCCATAAGTGCTGAGGACTCTCTAGAACCCTTCCCATCATTCGGTCACCGATTGTATCCGGGTGAGATTACACAATGATGCATATAATTACTGTGTCTTAAAATAGCCCTTTTACTTAGGCACGAAGATCACATGTGCCTTATACGAGCCACAGATATGGCCGATGGCGTCCGCAACTCAACATTAAGTGTACTGAAACAACCTGTAAGGTTACTGAAATGAGTTTAAAGCGCATATGCAATATTTTAAACTAATAACGAATGTAGATTATACTATTTCAATCGAATGCTTCCATGCCTAACACTCCTCCACACATACTAAATGAGTGTGTGCTTAGCTTATCCCAAAAACTCCAATCATTAATCATTTTCGCATGCCAAAACATGACTTCCATTCAGAGACTCTCGATGAGGCCTACTCTTCTGACATGGTCTTGGACGATGTCTTCAAGTCGAAAGAATCAACGATTGACGGTATTACAAGGTGTGATATTGCCAGCACTGGATGCTCTTGATAGTCTGAGGAGGACCCACGGCCCAAGTATCGGGAGCGATCTTAACAAGCGCAGCCTTGCCGTCCACATACTGAATGTTGCAGTAAGGAAGATCAACATAAGTAGTAACGATGGTAGAGATGGACAACACGTTATCTAAGGAACCATTAGCTCATGTTGCATCAACAAAGAAGAACGTAACATACTGGTAGGGATAAGATCTCCATTAAGCGGGACGGTTAAGGAGTATTTCGCATCCGCAGCTCCATTAAACTGAATCGAGACGGTGGGGACAGGTAAGCTTTGGCCATTGGCACTTGTGCAGGCGATAGATGTCACAGTCTGAGGTGGCCCAACTTGCCAGCTACCAGGAGGTCCTTCGACGAGTGCGGGCGGGTAGTCGACGGTTTTGAGGGTGCATTGCTTAGCGACGTTGATGCTCGATGAGACCCTTGAGATACTTAAGACGTTGTCTGTCAGGTCAGGTTAGTACAAGCATGGCTAAATTACGGGAGCAAGTTGAAGGGACCACCACTCACTTGTTAGGACTGCGGAACCATCGAGAGGTACACTCAGGGTATATTTGGCATCTGCGGCACCGTAGAATGTTACATCCACGGCGACTGTCCTTTTCTCAGTGGGAAGAGAGTGGACGAAGGCAAAGAAAGCAGCGACACTAAGAATGTTTGAAATCTGCATTTTGAGGCTTGTGGAGGCGAAAAATTAACTTATGCGAGAATTATCGGTATTGAATATGCTTCAGATATTGATTTGAGACGAGTTGGAAGTGCTGTGATTATGGACTGAAGATATGCTAGAGATTTATATAGCTTGCAATCGACTCTAACTCGAAAAAGAGATTCGTATTGAGGCGGCGGCATTGTCGGCCATTTCTCAGCATCTTCCATCATCTTACTTAGCAGAAGGTCTACTGACTTCGTATATTGACGATCTGTTGCGGCCTAGAGATTGATCTGAATGCCTGACACGAATAAAAGGAGGCATGGCGGCGGCTCAGCCTTCCAACTTCCACGTTCTGTATCTGATAGCTGATGACTTTTTGTCGGTCATAGCGATAATGATATTAACAGAGCCGCAGTATAGATACAACATGCGAATAAAACCAACAACTGAGAATCACAGCCCTGTTAGATATGAGCTGGATGTTTGCGTCAGCAAACATGAAACAGCTTACTCTCCATAAGGCTGAATGCGTCGCTGTACGCTTATAGAGAAGCTTAGGCTTTCCCAAACTCCAAAACTTGGTACTGGGTACACAGCCGATCCAAGATGTCCAAGGATGTGCATAGGTAGAAACAACAGTGGTGTGGAGAAATACGACGTGAGATTGTAAGATGCCAAGATGTAATATGATAGCTGAGCAACCAAATATGAAGCACCTTGCATTGCAAATTTTTACCCTACTGGATAAAGCAACCCGAGCTCTTAAAACTCTCTCTTAATTCAAAATCAGCATCACACCGACACTTGTAGCAGAAGATGGAGGTATGAGTCGTTGTGAAAGTCAAGTGACCTTGCCATGGTTCGTATATGAGTAGGTCACGAGGGGCATTCTGACTCAAATACGGAAAAGGCCTCTCGAAGCTATGAAAGGAAGATACGAAACTTTAACCTTCGAGGAATGCCTGAACGTCATCGTGTCGTCATGGCTTGGAACGAACAAATTAGCCTGCTGTCGGAGTTGGAATGATGGAAGGCTTTGGTGAGGCTCAATGTTACAACACTACTGATATACCCTGAAACGAAATGACATTGTCCTCAAGGGTATAATGCAAACTAAAGCATTGTCTGGGCTTTCACTCGTAATATATCTCGCACAGCTATATTTTAAGCCACGAGACTGGCCATCCAGAAATGACGCACTAGACTACAGGGCGTAAGATTGGATGAGTTAGAACAACAAACTAAGCAACATACGTAGCACTTCTACTCAAAATTATCTAACAATTAATACAGTCTATCTTAGTATCGAAAACCACATCTATCTTACCATCTGACAAAACGTATGTCAGAGCTTTGGCTTTGCGGGAATGCGTTCCTCTTTCAATCTGACTACGCCCTGTATCTGTAGTTAGTGCGATACGTGTTGAATTATGCAAGGCCGGCCTACCTCTTGAAAGCAGGTAGCTATCAAAGTTCCATCCTTTGTAAAAATATGCTGGGTGACAACACCCCGGCCATCACCACTCCAAGGACTCGACATCTCTGCGAACATCCACTCGTCTGCTCTAAACTTTCTCGGTTCGTGGAAGTAGATGCTATGATCCAAACTGACCATCATTCCAACCTCGGGCCTTTTCAAAGCGTTCTCCAAATCATCCCCGTATCCTTCTTGTGTTTTCAATAACTTCACATATTTTTCGCGTAGCGCAATCTCGTCATCCCCGGTCTCAATGGCTTTTGACTTGGCATTTGTTGGTGCCCCAAATCGCCATAGGTTGTGAATTCGTGACACGGTACCAATAAAGTAAGAGTCGGACATGTATGCGAGCGCAGAGAGGTGGGCTTCATGCCCGCCCTCCGGACTGATCCTCCCTCGGGCTCTGATCCATTGTCTCGTTTTTTTGGCATGTGGCGACTTACTGTCCTTATTCAACATTTCAACCCGCTGGCTCACGAACGGACTACCACCATTAAATCTCTTCTCCAATGGGTCTTGTTCCCTGTCCTCTGCTGGCACTACTATGTTTGTCGGTAATGGTACAGCGTGGCTGACAGGACTTGATCCTCCAGAGTTCTCCCGTACGAAGGACATCGTGGTTGTAAATATGCACTTCCCACGCTGGCGTGCCTGCACTGTGCGTGTAGCATATGATTTTCCTTCTCGGACATGCTCGACATAATACATAACAGGTATTTCAGAGTCGCCTGCGAGAACGAAGTAGCAATGCATGCTATGAACTGTGAAGTTTGAGGGTACGGTACGTTGTGCTGCGGAAAGACATTGAGCTATGACAGCGCCGCCATAGATGCCACGAGCTCCAGGTGGGTGCCAGAGAGGGCGTGTATTTGTAAAGATATCCTAATTATATGTTAGATGATTGCTTCAGAAAGAGCAACACGTCGCATACCGGAGCGATTGCACTTAATTCTGTAAGCTCTAGGACATTTTCTATCGCCGATTTTGAGGGATCAATGGGAGGCGGCCGAACAAGTGTGGGATGGTCAGCCATCTTGAACCAGACTGGTGATTTGACCAGCTGCTGCCGCCTTAGGTTTTGGGAGAAAGGAAGGGGAGGAATGCTTTTGAACACTGTGGTTCTATTATCTGGCTACAGGATAGTTTCTGCCAGGGACAAAGATGTATCTTATGCCATTGAAAAATGACTCTTTGTAATTGATCATTCAAGCAACCTTCCCTTAACCTTACATTACCGAGGCACGGCGTTTTACTCCCAAACGAGGCCCGATGCTCCACAACCACGTGAAATCCTTGAACCTTGCTTGGCACAAATACCGACACATTCGGATCCCACTTTATCTTTCAACATCAAGGTGTCTGGGTAGGCAGTTGAGCTTCTGTTAGACAGTAGTCTATATAGCGGCTGAATATTGCTTTTGCACGTAGCATAGACGCGACAACGATCAGCAATAAGTGAAATACTCTATCAGTGTTATGTACAGGCTTATGCCATGTAATAATTCGGCCGCCAAAGAATTAACCCTTATTATTAAGGAACTACTGCCTCGGGCCAACGTAGTGTTCAACAATGGCAATGAGGCTTGAGATGTAATTTCAAAGACATTATGCTCGACTTCACATTCTCGTTTCCTTGCCCAGTCAGAAAAGTAGGCTCCCATCAATACAACTGGATCACTACCATTTATGTTGTTGGCTTGGTCGGAAGCCAAGACCGCGGCGTTAGCAATTTCAAACGACTCGCCGATACGACCAATAGGCATAATGTCATTGCTCTTCTTGATTTTCCCGTGCCGCCATATTTTCAAAGTATAAATGTGTGACCGTTCAGATTCATTTCGAGTACACCGACCAGAATTAAACACATGATAGCGGCAAATCAAGAGCCTCAGCGTAATCATACATCTAGTCGATTTTCAAGAACGTTCCTTGACTGAAGTGCTGAAAGTGTTTATTCTACTAGTACAGCACTGTGAGATGGTAAGCATCACTTCTTCCAGGAGTATCAAGTTCTCTGGTCAGAGAAGGTCGTGCAGCACTCAGAAACGAAGGAGATAGGCTTGGAATGGGCGGGTGGCAAGTTCATGTACGAGACGATATTGTCCCGGTCGTCTACATGTCGAAGTTCGAAGAGTATGACATTTCGGAAATTTCGCCGAGTGCCAAGGTTGAATCAAGAAGTGCAGAGCACTGGAAGACAATCGATGGGCGAATGACTTTTTGGAGGCGATGAAAGAGGCTTTCAAGAGTCCTTCACCTGACTCCTCGTCCACGTCTACGGCGAAGATCCTAAGACTGGACTCGAAGCAGCCTTCCAAGGACCAATTATTCTATTCATCACTTTTGCAGAAAGGCTTCCGTTTCGAATCAATCGATCCCCCAATTGAGGGTAGAGATTCTACCATCAGTCAACTTGAACAACTGATGGAGCAACCAAACAAAAATTTCTGCTTTATACAAGAAAGAGCAGGGAGTGGCAAAAGCTTGTTTGTGCGGCATATCTCTGACTGGTGGAGATCGACGGGTTTTATCCAAGATATATTCTACATTGACTGTAGGAAAGTTGCCATGCCAGAAGGTGCTCATGAAGGCTTGCCTTGCACTGCAGCGAAGCCAGACTTCATAGGTCAAGCTCTACTCTTCATTTTCAAAGCTTTATGGCCAAACAAATTATCCCAGCCTTGGTACCGTAGTGAAAAATTATTGACTGCTGAGCAGAAAGTCGAGTTGAAAGACGAATTGCGTGCGGGTCGCTACCTCATTGTGTTTGATAACGCAGACTTCCATTTGTGCATGAAGGAAAATAAGATCACTCCTACCACGGCTATGACTGCAGGATCTACACTCATATGTAGAGATTCATTAATTGCATCCTCTATGGCTATGTATGCACTTGGTGATTTCATTGACCAGATCTCCAAAGGGCAAAGCAAGATTATAGTAACAAGCCGCTATCGAACTTGGTTTACAGATACATTCCCAGGCCAAGAGTCACTCTGGTTTCATCTTCCACGCCTCTCATTATCAACGGCCTTAAAAATTGGGGAACGAAAACTGCATTTAATGAAAGCTGACAAAAGGAGGTACGAATATTCTGGGGCAAAAGCAGATCTCTCTGCTCTCATAGACCTTCTTCAGTTCAATCCACTGGCCATAGAGGTTTGCTACGGAGCAATGGTAAAAGAAGCCCTATCTCCGCCAGATGCTTATTGGAAAATGTGCATTTCAGGATTCGTGATGGACGAGGAAGATTCTTCATTAGCTTTTAGTGGCGGTGGCAGATCCATTTCGGAACTGCAGAAGTTAGCGAGTTTGGACTGGAATGGAGGTGCTGATGAGAGCAGACGCCCTTTCTCAATGTTTTGGGTGTCGGGCGGTCTTGGGTATTTACCTGCAACAAATGAATGTAGCTTCTGGTATCAGTTGATCCTTGTACTCCACCAAAAGTGGAACGGCACTTTGACACCATTTGAACTGGCTCTCCAGATGGACGAGAGCGAGATATGCAGGATGATGAGCGCACAATTGACCACACAAAAACAATATGATGAGCTGGTAGAAACTCTCAATCTTAGAAAGCATGTCAACGACCTGTGTAAAACTATGGAAGAGGCTGGAGTTATCCAAGTCGAGTGGCCAGATCAGGAGTCAAGCTTTGCTAATGCTACGGAAGCTCTGGAGGGTTCCGACTCAAATCAGTGTTATCAGATACACCCATTGTTTACACTCATTTCGCGCATTTCAAATTGGGGCTATGATGATGAGGAGCATTATAACAATATGTGCTCCTTGAGGCGATGCGTGTCTGCAATATATAACTTATCAAGATGTACAGCTTTGTTCCTGAAAATTTTTATCGGCGGGCTTGGAGCATCAGAGATGTGGAAATCTGGCTTGCTACAAGTACCAACATCTGAAAAACGATCCGGGGTGATGGGGGCTCTACAGAGAACATTCAAAGATATTCCCTCGCTTATTGATGCACTCTCCTGGATGTCGACAGATCAGCCCATGGTGGAAGCAAATGCTAAATTCTGGCGGTCAATGCCACAACTTTTCGGCGGAGCCATCCATCTGGTTGCTGCTGTCTTTGAAATAAGGAAAGAGGTATTGTACCCGGTTAGTGATGCTCTGAATGGTTTATATCAAAAGTGCCTGCCCTTCACACATGAAACTCCGACACTTCTTGATGCTCCTAGCTTCGTATACATAGTAGTGTTTCAGGCCGCCGCCTTGGCCCGCATGTCATCTCATCGAAATGGCTTGCCCGATCCTCTCATTTATCTCAGTGAGGCAAGAGACTTGATCGAGAGGCACCGTGATCGGCTCCGAGAAGGAGTCAAGCTCGAAATAGCCATCGAAAATACTTTGAGGGACATATATACTTTTGAAGCGAACCTGCGTTTTCTGAGAGGTGATCGAGAGAAGTCGCATGCCATGCAACTGGCTGCTCTTTCTGCACCGCCATCAACACACCTCCCCAAGGACATCCGCCGGTCATCACTCATCCCAACCCTGTTTCAGTGGCTTACTCAATGCAAGGTGCGCAATAACAGCTTCCCGACGCTTCATTAACTCACCCAGATGAAAAAATCGATCCTCGATACCGTTATAGAATATGATATGTGGGACGGAAGCGAGGCCATGACGTTTTATGAAGACGTGCAGTTCTTGCTCCGTAACTCGGTCTACGAGCTCACAAAGTCCGTAACGTACTTCCTGTCCCACCTCGCAACAAACATTTGGACTCCAGGTTTCTGCAAGTATATGGCGGAGCGGGCGGCGAAACATTAGTCACGGGCATGGGTACGGTTGAGCTAACAAAAGACATTAGTGAAGAGACGGAAGCCTCGCTATTAAAGACATTCCTTATTCAATCTGACGTTGCAGGGAGCAGTGGTCTGGCCTTAGTACATATGCGAACTGCGCAGATGCTCATAGGCAGTCGCAAATGGGCTGAGGCTTTGCGTCACCTGAAAGCCTACGCATCGTTGCCCATGCCACAAGAAGACCTACAGAGTCCACCTTTGAGATCTCAGAATTCTCTTCTCGCCTGTCTATGTTTCTCGAAACTGGAATGCTGGAAAGAGGCACGAGAGCATGCATTCAAGGCAGTCGAAGAAGCCGTAGATGCCCGCGATGATGGTCAATCGCTTACGCAAGCTCTTGGAGCCCTTGCTAGTCTCGAAGCCGGAAGGGTCGGGGCTTACACACTCACTTCAAAATTATTAATTGTGTTAGCAGCCGCAGCCGTATATGCACCCAATCGACCAGGCCATGATAGTGGAGGACCTTCGGAGTTTCAAAAGAAATACAGGGATGGTTGGTTTTTCAAATTTATGACGACACTAGGAAACCTCATTCCAAAAAATGGCGGCTCACACCATCCCATGTTATTGCGGCTTATGACTGCACAGCGTGCTGAAGAGCGAGAAGAGAAGAGCGAAGTGTCTGTTCCTGGATTCGAGATTTTTGAAGCTAGTATGGATGCAACGGTACTTATGCTAAGCCTGAGCGTCAATCGGAAAAAGGATGAAGCCAGAGGAGAAAGGATGTTCTGGGCGGACAAGAATTTGGAAAATGAGCTTTATGCCGAGGTGGAACAAGTCGCCTTTGGCTGCGAGGAACTAGTTTTGAGTCATTTTACTGAGTTCGATTGGGTAGGCATGGTAGGCATATCTGCAACCAATTTAGGCTCGATCATTAATTTATTGCGCTATAGTATCAAGAGTGTCGTCTCAATATCCAAGGGCCATGTGTTCCGCTCAAAGATGAGGATAAACTGCAATTGGACGTTCTTAAAAATATGCTCAACCTCTCTGACGAACCGCTCTCATTTATAAAGAAGGCCAAGAAAAGGAGCGCGAAGCGAGGAGGCGACTCAGACTCAGATAGCGACTCAGGAGGCGATAACTCGGACACAGATTTTGATAAGCCAGTGAACGGTTACTTGAAGTGGAAGATATTTTGCAATGAATTCACTGATCATTTAGTTGCAAAAGAGTTGCGGAAGGCTCCTATATCAAAGAAAGTTTGGGGGGAAGTTGAGAAGATGTTTGAAAATATGGAAAGAGACCGGCATAATTGAATGTAAGAATCTTTCGAATTCGATGGGCGATTCTTGAAGCATTTCGAAGTATTTCCACATTTCTATTGATAGCTCATTCATAAGTCAATGGCTTGAAAGATAATTGCAACTGCTGGTTCTGTAGAATAATGACGATGTGAGAGTGTGATGTTGTACGTGAGACCAAACTCACCAATTTCAAAAATATGATGTTCTCTTATGTATTTCGAAGTTAAGCCCTAAAGGTTTAGCGATACAACCCCTGAATTTAGCGATGCATGCCACTGGCACGCTAACGCAAGTGGGCCGGTACCTAAGAAAACGTTTCACTTCCATCAACCACCACGACAATATTAGTATCAAAACCAGCTGATCCATTCTATGTTCAAACTCATCACAATTTAAGTACATACTCGACAATTCATATATTATAGCCATCATCATGCCTCCCCGCTTCCCCAACTTCCAAAATGCCACGACCTTTCCCTCCTTCGCCGACCTCCCACACAGCACAGAAGCACCCAAAGACCCCAGGTACGCTCTTTTTTAATCTAGTCGATCGTAGAGACATAACCATTTTTCGAGCGTCGCTAACGAGCAAATAGACATTACCTCGTAGCCACAATTCATGAAAACATGACCTTCTCTGACACAGCCACATTTATCTGCAAAGACCGCACTGACACGTCCTTCGCACTGAAAATCCATATCCCGGGCCCCTCTTCATTCGATGTGAAGAAGTTGAAGAAGGGGATGGCCGTCGTGGTCAAGGGTGCAGAGCGAGATGGGGTCAAGGATGGGAAGCAAGGGTTCGTCGGTGCTTTAGCTGATGATATTAACGTATGTCTTCCTTTCTCACCACAGTATCATGCATGCTTGGACTCTGAGACGATGAACGGGGCTAATGAAAGTATAGATTATCCCCACCAGCCTAGGAAATCTAATTTTCATGAGTGGGAACCCGCTTATTGTCGCGACGACGAAGGATAGGGATGAGGAGAAGGGCTTTTGTGATGGGTGTGGGGAGGAGAAGAGCGCCAAAGATTTGGCGAGGTGTAAAGGGTGTGAGAGTGCGAGGTATTGTGGAAAGGTGTGTTTTGCATAGTTGAAAGCGTTATATTGGACGCTGGAACTGAAAGCTAATGATGGGTAGGAATGTCAGAAGAAGGGGTGGGTGGAAGGTGGTCATAAGACAGATTGCAAGGTGATGAAGGCCGTTAGCAATCTAGATTTAGGTGACAGAGGTTGGGGGACGGAATAAATCGAAATGCATGATTTTAGACTAAAAATACTTCTAACACCAATATGGAGTGGTAAGCACACTGAGATACGACCCTTAGATACCATTGAGAAGTCACGTGATAACAAGAACAGATTTGAGAATATCCATTATACATTACCAAGAAGAAGAGTACTTGACTTCCTCCGCACTATTTTACAATGGTATTGCTTGTAGAAACGTCCAGCCCATCAACCTCAATGCCAAACTCATTTACCCTTCTCTTCGTCTTCCCGGCTACCTCACTGATCAAGGCAGCAACAGCCACCAAGCCCGCACCGACAAAGATCCCCCATTGCCCAACCTCATACATTTTCTCCTCTTCCAGTATCCCTTTCCCGTAATTCCTCAAAAGAAACATCTCGTTAATCACCAATGTCGGTACAAACATCAACGGCGTCAGAGCCAAGACAACTTTCCTTAGCTGCACAAATGCATTTTGGACGGATGAGAAGATCGGAAGGCGACCAGTCTGCTCATGCTCAATACTGGTGATTGGCGTATTAGTGTATGCAAGTCTGGCTCGTTGAATTTGACGTGGCTGAGAGAGGTTGATCGCAAAGAGACAGCTAATGGCCCCAAATACCAATGGCATGATAACTAGCCCAGCAACCCTCTCAACAATCAAGCCATAGAAATACCCAAAGACCGGCTCCGAAGTCGCGATATGTGTGTCTTCTGGGTCTCTCAATTTCAGCTTCGGCGGATCATTGTCTGCCCAACAGCGCTCCAAATCCCAGTCTTCTCCTCCGCTCAGCTTTACGGCTTCCTTTGAGCGGAGCAGCAGGACGTATATGCATATCGTAGCGGCGATGACCAAGGCGCCCCATATCCGAATAATAGGTCTTGCATTGCTACGCAGATTTTTCGTCCATTGAAGGAGAGGCAGCGCCAGGACTGAGGCAGTTGAGAGAACAGCCCACAGACCGAATATATCGAGGCTGATCACGTGGTTTGTTGGCAGGGCGATGATGAGAATAGCGTATATTGCTGCGGTGGAGGAGTATGTGAGCGAGAATGCGAATGCGCCTTTCACGAGTGGCGGAGGCGTGGGGTATAGGACGGAGATTATGATGGAGAGGTAGTATAAGTAGCGATGGAACGGAAGATAGGTGGGTGACAAAGGGTATACGCAGATATGGGTGGGTACGGACATCGGTCTGGTGTTGCTCTCTTGAATCAATTAATGAGCAGAGACATGAAAAATACCCAATTAGTTTGATCGAAGTATTTGATAGCTTTATAAAAACATTGATTGCCTGGCTTGCACCTGCATGTTCAGAAAGTTGCCTCCCGTCGCTGAGTTCTGCCTTGCTGGTGCCAAGAGGGCTGAATCCGATGGACGGGATGGCAAACCTCGGCAGCGAGTGAGTTGAGACGATCTAAGCATATGAAAGGCTTCTGAACAATAGCTATGGTTGTCAAGGTAATATTTTTGATGACCGTAATAGGTGGTACTTTACGAACTTGCTTTCAATTATGCCTAAGAAAGTCTCACGTCATGATATTCCGAAGAATGGGGTTGTGTGGTCTTGGCACATTGACTGGTTCCACTCTAACCTTATCACAACCACTTGCTCAGCTCAAAATCATGTGCCTATCGAGTGATTCTGAAGAATAAAAGGCGTCCAATGATCATGTCTCGGTTTCTAAAAAGGCTTAAATCTCCACGGTTCGAAAGCCACATTCTTTGAGCAGGGTAGATATAATGGCCCAGTATATGGCCGTCTTGAAAGCTGCGGAAATGTGTCACTCACTCACCGAGAATAACTCATTTTTAGTGAAAGGTTAGATATTGTGGGTTCTACCACCTTGACAACCTCACGAGAAGCCCGTCCGTGCTTAGACAGCCTTAAGATATGCTTATAGTAAAGACCTAGGCGGCAAGGAGCTGAAGTGGTTTCAACCGGTATCACACATTTTGAGCAGAGACTTTCAAGAGAGAAACTTAAAAGTTTAGCCTACGTCCTCGCCCTTAGGCATATCATACATGCAGGCGCAGTCCTGGAGCCTTTCAAATTTGGATTGTACAGCGCGTCTTTTCCATGTACTTTTCTGGATTTCCGCCACTCCATCCCATTGCTCCTCGGCGTCTTCGCCCTTTGCACCATGGCCACAGAGAAATCCGTAGATTTCTCTCGAATATAATTTCTTGTACCTGTGCCATCTCTCGATACCTCGATATCCTTTTCAATGTTGTTCATTTCTTGGCGAGACTTGTCATAACGTTTCCTTAGGTATCAATTCGCACTTTTAATGATGGATACCGACTCTAAGCTGGCAAATGCCTCTTGCGATGCTGCCAAGATAATTTTGGCCTGCGGTTCGGTCTATAGACTCCATATGGTTCCCCCATTCACTTTTTGTGGGTTGAGCGCCATCGTTGTCTTTCATTGCGATCCACGGCGAAAAATGGAGAGACCTGGAATCAAGAGTTAAGTCGCGAGCAGCTAGAACAATCCTGGAGAGGATGGCAATGAACGTTGTAGCACGCTTCCTTCGAGGACCAAGAATTTTACTAACAGACGGGAATTGCAGATCTTGTAAGTGGCGAGGTCAATTGATTGAAGTCCACCATCACGACGATAATATTTTTCGTGATAGTCTGTAGTGTGTCAGAGCCGTGACTGTCATGAACAGACCGTTAGTTTTGCAAGAAAGCTGTTCCAACGGATATAGCAAGATCCTTGGCTATAACATCGCCTCCCTTCAATTCACGAAATTGCATTTCAACGCCTGCAGTGTTTGATTTAGCTGAAGCTGCTGCGCCAAATCTTGCAAACTTCTTCAAAGTATAGACTTGCTCTTCCAACCTCTTCAGATCATCTCTAATGATTTCAAGGCACTTTCTGTTACTACGAATCTGTCATCCGGCCTTCCAAATCCTCTGGAAGTTGCTTGATCCCCTTTTCGAATTCTTCCTGCGCATTGGTTTTGATGTGCTTCATGATGAGCTACAATTCTGGGCAGTGAAGGTTTCCTGGGCTTCTTGGTTCGGGCATAACATTATTTGAAGGATCTTCCTTGCTTGCCACTGTCTTTCCTACTTAAGCAGCAACCGCACTAGAGAGGCTTCGAACTGTTATGCAAGCCTTCTCCGCTAGACTCAACGAAATTGCTTGCTGACCAAGGAGTTAACCGTTGGTTAGATACTGCATCTGGTGATATAGTTGAAGGTTCGGTTCTCAGCCTGATCTACAGAATGCTGACGAGCTCCAGTCGGTTTCAACAAAGGGCTATTGTTTCGTAAATTTCAAGAGCCGTTTGCTGCCGTGCCATTCATCGACACGCCATTCAGTCCGGTTCCTGTCCTCTTGGCCGGAGAAATGAAAGGTAAAGGCTGTTCTTTCCCCGTCCTAGCTGGCATGGCAATGACTTTCGCAAAAGCTTCTGAGCTGGCCTCATGGTCCCGCATGCGCCGCTCATGCGCTTTTAGTCTCTCCTGATGCTTCCGAACTTCTTCCTGGTGCGCTCTCACTTCTTCCGTGTGCCTCAAGGCTTCTGCTCGGTAATACTGCTCCATTTCATACTCTTCCTGCGCAATTCTCTCTGCTTCTCTCTCGATTACAGCCATCTCCTCCTGCATTTTGGCTCTTTCTTCGTCCATTCGTTCTTGTTCTTTTGCTCTTTCCTCGGCTTGCCGCTCGTATTCAAGCATCTGCGGAGTCCTTGTTCCCATGATAAGTCGACGAGGCAGCGACATCGTCGAAGATGTTGGACTGGGCATTATTATCTGCTTGAAATCTTTGCTCTGGTTCTCATACGACGGGCTTGGTAGGGGTGCGGGCACCGTTGCTGCGGAGGGTACTATCTCACGTAGTTTTGATTTAGAATTCGACCTGAACACTCGATCAAGCGGTATACGTGACAGTGACATTGATTGATGGGCTCATACTTCTTATCTGGTAACTGTGGCAACATCGATGTCTCTGCACTCATTCTCGGAATCTGCGGGTCGTCACATATTAAGGTGCAAGGGACGTCCGTGAGTGACGACTAGTTGACTGAAAATAAAGTTCCTGTATGAAGTTCACAAGGATGTTTCTCGTTTGGAAGATTATCTCGATTGGTTTCTTATCATTTATTGGCCAGCTGAGGATGTGGGTATGGGGAAGTGAGACAATATGTGTATCATTTTGGTCTGACCCCACGCCAGAAATATTATTTTCCCGAGAGATTTCCTCATGTTGAATTTTTTAGGTGAGACCTAGACACTGAGAAAATGAGAAACTTTTGCACAATAGGCCATGGCAAAGACTCTCCCTTAGAGGTATACGCATTGGCTCAACAATTGAGGGCGGTGAATTAAGAGTCTTGATACCTAGGCAATAAGTTGGTCTTCCTTCTCGCCTCTGGCCGTTTCCACACTTTTCCATCCCAAGTCATGTGTTGCAGGAGTCAATATTTCTGAGGGGCAATTGAAGGGTTAAGAAATCATGATGCGTCTGAGCGCGAAACATGGTGGCGGTAACCCTGAACAAACTCCAAACAATGGACGACTCGGCCTGTGAAGGAGATTTTATGGGTTTGATTGGACGGAGAACTGAAAATTCCAGAATATGCTAGATGTCCAGAATGAGATATGGTAACTTAGAGTTTAGAGAAAGTGTTGACACCTGCAGCTAAAGTTAATAAAAAAAGTTTAGTTGTACTTGGGGAAAGAATAAGTTCTGCTGATTAATGGCGCGGACCGCTACTGACCTCAGGCAGCAAACCTAAATGAGACGGCACTATTCATCCACCTACAGTTATTTCAACACTCCAAGAGATAAGGTAGAACCTGTGCTTTATAAAAAAAATGGTCCACTAATTTTAGTATTATGAGATCTCCACTATACGTTCGTACATTCATAGCATTATTACTGCTTGCTACCTGTTTATTGTTAAGTTGACAGTGTGGCTAAAGGAGCACTGGGCTGGGCATGCCACGACTTTCGGGATAGTGAAACAGTAGGAAAGAGAGCATAGAAGCAAGGTTTCAGCCATTCCTATGAACCTCTAATTAATCTGTCAAACTTGGACCTTTCCGTTGCCAAGAGATGAATCATTCACTGAGGAAGGAACTTTCTCCACTCTACGCCGACTTGTTCAACATAAGTGAGACGCCGGGCTCTGTATGTTCTAGCGTAGGCCGATTTATCATGCCCCTGCACAAGAGGATTAAGCGTTATTTCCAAACCGAAAACGAGTCCGTCTCTGGGATACTGTTCTGAGGCGTGGAGGATTGGATAGCAATGTTGCTGATACAGGTCTTTCTAGACGACATAGACAACTCTCCTCTATCGTTCTATCTATCTATCTACATATATATGCATATATGTATGTACTGTATGTAGAGCATATTTAAAGGCTAGTGGCCGTGTACGCCGGCCAGATAAGCCGACCAGTAGTATATATATATCGTGGCAGATGCAAATGTGCAACGAAAAAAAGGAAGTTTATAGGTTATACAATACTTGTTGTGGCTTATCGCCTCAACGCACTCAAGGAGTTGACCTGGCGATAGTAATTTTGGGTGGATGCGTGGTATAGATTCATGGAGGGATTCATGAAATTATCAGTTTTGATATTGTATAAGATCATTCTAAAATGCACAGACTAGCCATATATTCGATATCACCTTCGCATGACTAGGTTTATCATTAGACACAAACACATGTCGTTCCCTTGCGCTCAATGTGGGTTGTGCAGCATACAGCAACGCCAAGTAAGACCAGATCCGAGTAATGTTTCATGACTTTCTACCAGTATCAAGCATCACATCTTTTGTTAGTCTTATCAAGCACTCTTTTCGTGTAACCACAGCGAGCCAAAATTCTATATTGATTGTCACGAACTATTACAGCCTCAATTCCTGGTGGTTGAAAGTCCTCGGCGTCTTACTCGATGTTTTCTTGAACTTGGAAAGAGCCAGACACTATTTCAAAGTTAGAGATATCGTGTTCTAGGTTATACTGGAACTGCTCCAAACAGCCACTCAAATATCGCCCGTTGTCTCAAGGAATTGGATTTCTTACAGACAGTACGAGTGGCCAAGGAACGAGGGATCACACCGCATACGCCATTAACTCACTGGGCAATACTAACTATCTTTCATGCCCTATTACGAAAGGTGCGCCTACAAAGCAGCACATGCGTAATGCTTCATCTTAATGGATATAGGTCTAGGCTCTTGACATTCTCAATAACTTTGGAATCTGCAGGCTGTAAAACAGCATTTATTGTGCCAGGTCTTTTCAGCCCGCTTTATTACTGCATTCTGGATCTGCATTCCCCTATTATAAATTTATTTCCATGTCTATGCATATCGTATTGATCAAAAATCGTAGTACACATCCTGCCCTCAGTTGAGGTGTGCCACTGTGGCATTGCTTCAACCAGCATTTTCTAGATAGATATGAATGCATATAAAGGATTTTTTTAGATACTTCCCGTAGCTAGATGCTTTTATAAGGCTTCGGTGAGGTATCCTGAATTTTTGCTACTCGAAACTAGCTAAAAGACAGCTTGCATTAGTGTGTTGCCGTGCAGAACTGGGTATCACAGGTCTTGGTCATCCCTAAGGACTAAAAGCATGGAATGATATCGGAATAAGGTCCATTGTGCCTCACACATGTTGCCTAATGGGGAGAACTGCTCGATACTACGCGAATTCTTGTTCCATGAGATAATGCCATCGCGATGTCTGATGTGATTGCAGGACAATTTGGGGCCCCATCTACGGTTATCGGTGAGCTTCCAGAATTTGACAGCTCATCCTCTCAGGGATGTATAAGGCCATGGCCGCCCGAAAATTTGTCCGTAAGTACAGAAGTCTCTACAATAGCCATTGAAAAATAATACCTTATTCAGCTCGCCACCAATGAACACAATAGGTTCGTCTTCTAATAGCGGCGTAGAAAGATTCCTGAAACTATGAAAAAGTCGAAGGATGGAGGAAATGTAAGGATTTACAGACTCAAAAATCGTCCCAAGTCCATGAAACAGGAGCCTAGAGGTTACAAGGATGGATTACTGCCAATGGTAACTAATTATCCAGTTTACCCTATTTATTATCACCTTAACATGTAAAGTACTGGCCGCAACCATTTTCAGCAATGTAGTGATGATCAGGACAGTGGTTATTACAGCATGAATGAGAGAGCAGAAGACCTAAAGTTTGTTACACTGGAGAATATTCGGAAGGAGAGACATTTGCTCAAGTCTAGCACGACAAAGTCCGAGAGAAGTAGTGTCTTGGCTGGTGAAGATGTGGCGTCGGTATGGTATTGATTTTTCAATACTACGGTGGTATATAGCATATTGTACAAAGTGTATTCACGTAACTTTTGAGGCTATAAATCTAATGAAACCTTTGCAACACCCTTGTTTATCCCTCTGGGCAGTGCTTGGCAGTATACCTAGTACGGTTGGTGATATTTAAAAAGGCGTAGTATACTGTAGGATACTGTAGGATACTATCGCCAACACCGGTTTAGGCAAGCCATTGCAGAGGAACCGGCTGGTTGTGTCCAATCCCTGGAGGATTTCACAAGACCAAAGAATCACAAGAGGGCACATGAATTTAAACCGTACATCAATTCCTGTGCTGATAGCTTACAGGCGAAATCAACTCAATAAAAGGCCGGCGGTGGCGTGCTTGTCAATGCTGAATAAGAGCCTCGACCAGGAAAAGATAACTATAAATCCTGGACAGTAAGGACAACTCCAACACAAAGCAAGTGCATGGCAGCGATTCCCCAATGTGGCATGCCATGTTTTGGATGCATTATCCATATTTGCCGCGCATATGCACATATAGTATGGTTTATTCACGGGCATAATGCAGATTTGGCTGAGTTAGCCTCTCCTCATGAGTTATTTCTCACTAGTCTCTGCAGTGATGCGCGTGTCTACATGATCATCAAGCCAATCATTATCAAGTATGGGGGCAAAAATATGACACAGGCAAGTCAATGCCAACCCAGAGAGATCGATTTCGTTGAAGATCGTTGTCACGAAAGTGGTGATTTTTTCTACCTACGCTTCTAGAGTACTTGGCTAGATCAGGAATACACGGGTAGTTTTGTTATGTCTCTGATTTAGCTACTAAAATTGAACATCGGACCGACTCTTCTTCGACAAAATCAACGTCTTATCCCGCTGCAACAAGGCCAATGAACAAGAGAAGTTAGATGGGACGATATTTCGAGAAATAAACGGCGCAATCACCTAATTTCGTCACCATGGATTCCATTACCGTCTTCGTGATTTCGTGTATACCGCGCCTGCCAATAAGAACGCACAACGATTGCCTCAAATCGGCCAGATCGCCAGTATTAATTATCTTTCACAGAACAAGGTGCAAAAAGTCAAACTCGAACTTAATTTATTGGAGAGATATAATGACAAGTTCCATGCATGGTCGGAGGAGGCAAGTTAGCCTGGTAAGATCCGCAGTGGCTGTTTAAGCTAATTTGGAAACAAAATCCAAGCTAGAAAAGGGGTCCTTCACTTGAGGCGCGAATGAAAGCATTAAGCTTCCTCAAACCAGATTGCTCGGGAAGTGTATGGTGCGTGAGCCTACTTAGGCAGCCTTCTTTTACTTACGGATTTTAAGCCTGGGATAAAAGATTGACTGAGTGTTTATGTCAGGTCAGTCAATATACTCGCAGTGATGAGATACAAATCAACCAAGGCACAGGCTCTGATCCGAAGGCGTTCTGGGCAGATGATGGTGATTCGCAACCGGCATCGACGAATTAGATTTTACAATAGAATTGCTATTTTACGCACCTGATTTGAATTCTATTGAGAATTTTTGGGCTTTAATGAAAGCTGAAATTTATCGATTGCATCTTGAACTTGAACACGCTTCGGATACAGATGCTACGTTACAAGCTTTAATAAGAGCAGCACAAGAAGCATGGCATCCTATTAACACAAGGATTTTCATGTAGTATGAAGAATCGCGTTAAAGCTGTATAATCGAGCCAAAAGGATTGCACACCAAATATCTATTCTCTTTTTTCTTTGTTAACGTTCGAAATGCAGCATCGTGCAACTGGCTCAATAGGGTAAAGTAGATCTTGGCCTCCAAGTGGAGTGGTGCAGACTTTTTGCGCCCCACTGTACGTTGGAAGCCTCACGATATGGCGCTCCCCAGAAACGCACTCAAATGAACTTGTGGGAAGCCTTCCCAGGTTACCCGCTGCCGTATTTCCCTGAGCCAAGTCATGGGAAGCAGCCGCATGAGTCAACAATCGGGAACTCTCCTTATCATTGGCGTTTTTGGCCTTGGCGCAAAAACATACAATCAACTAGCTTGCACCCTAGAGTGTGCTTTGCAGAAGCAGTCTCAGATCTTCACAGCTTTGACTACCAAAATCCTCGCCTTAGGCTTGAGGAGGCACACGGGCAGAAACTGGAGCGCGCATACAGCGCTCCATCACAATTGACCAATACCGTAGTCAACCCAGCAAAATTTAGGCTGGGAGGGACTTTCAAACATATCCTACTCGGCCATTGTCAGACTTCCAAAGATTGCTCCGGATTTTAAACCTAATAGTGAGGAATCACGTGGATTATTGACTTCGGAAGTAGTTTTACCAAAGGTTGAGTTGATAAAAGGAGAGCAAAGATAATAAAAAGAGGTTTGCAGAGTTCGGAGATAATAGTACATTACATTTGTTGAGAAAAGACAACAGCATATCACGGTCGTCGATTCAAATTGGTTGCATATCTAGGAATCATGCCAAGAATTAGGGGCCAATGCTAGTAATTGAGTCAGATGCTACACATGGTTTGTCGTGGATGCGAATGCTGATAGACTTGGAGTGAAAGAGCAAGGCGACCTGTGACAGACTTCCCTTTGTTGGTCGGAAGGATTAGCTGCAGCTAGTGAACATAAGATGAAAGTTACTTGTCATCAATCCTATTTTAGTCGCAAGGCGATGCCATCAATCTTAAGGGACCAGACCTGGTCAAAACTTAGACCAAATCTACTTTGTTTTCCCTTTCCGTCTACGGCACAGTTTTCGCGGAATAACCTAGTAGAAATCTATCTAGCTGAAAGATCAGCAAGCTTTTGGCCTAGTCTACCACGTGATACATTTACTGGATCCTTGTTTACTCCACCATGACTGGCTCATTATAATGGTAGACCAAAGCTTGCTGCACCTGTGCCTGAAATAGACCCTTAGCTGAAAAAAATGCCCAAGTCAGTTACCCCGTCTTATGCTGATCCTCAGACCGATTGAAATAAGCTTAAGCTGTTGCCGTCCAAACCGGGTTTACGATTGGCCACACTTTGAAAGTAAGCGAGACCCAGAGCATCAACAACCAGGGGCGTAGTGGGGTTGTGAACAACAGTTATCCTTCCAAACGCTGCACCCACGTGTCTTTCAGCTGGAAAGCGACAGCTAACGGGAGTGTGCGAATTAATATTAGTATTAAGTGAAATGAAGGGGGATAGATACTTCCTACATGCCCAAATATCCCGGCGTTTTACGTCTGTTCATCTCCAGAAAGTTCTGTCGCAACACCGGATTGAAAAGTATATAATGTTATGAACGCTATAAAAAATTGACCTTAATAAAAACGATAATAAATGTACTACATAGTCTTTAACAATAAATAGCGCTATACAAAATATTAAGAAATTACTTAAAAGCAACGCTGCCAAGAATTTAAGGCAAAGGTTAAAATATTTGGGCATGTACGAAGTAATGCGAGGCGTTTTCTGGACCCTTGTTGATTATTTTTCCCGTGGCTTGAAGAAAAGGGCAAGCATGAAAAAGCTGCATGGAGGTGGAGATTGTGGATGCGAAGGGGAGACAAATATAAGAATCTATGTGATATCCTCTCATCTGGGCAGCATTTGCTCTTGACTTCCTGTCCGTTATCCTGCTCAAGCTGTTGAACAAGTCACATCCCTTCATCATGGTGTCCTTAACCGTTTTCCTCCTCGTTGGGGCACTTTCACCCCTCGCTGCCGCAAGTGATCTCGTTCTCGGGCGCATGGCAAAGTCGGCCCTCCTTCCTCGAGACACACCTGTCACTGCTAGGGCAATGATAAAACGTACACAAACTGAAATCGTCTACGCACGTATCAACCGCGAGATATTCCACGGCGTCGTCGAGGACGGCCTCAATAAGAGGCAGCTTTGCGGCTCAGGTTCTACTTGTACATCTGCTTGTTCAAGCTGTGGATCAGGATATATTTGGTGTGGTACCGAGACTGGCGGATCCTGCGATTGCTCCAATTCCTCGGGGTCTTGCTCGGGCTCAGGCAGTGGTGATAGTAGCAGTGGAGGCGGGGATATCTGTGGTTCGGGATTGACTTGCACGTCTGCCTGTTCTAACTGTGGTTCGGGATACAAGTGGTGCGGTACCGAGACCAGTGGAACATGTGATTGCTCAGATTCCTCTGGTAGCTGCAGCGGAGGCAGTGGAGGAAACGGAAGCGGTAGCGGCAGTGGCGGGGATGACGGAACTATCTGCGGTTCTGGAAAGACCTGCTCAAGCGCATGCTCCGCCTGCGGTGGAAGTGTTACTTGGTGTGGCACCGAAACTTCTGGTGTCTGCGACTGCTCTGATGAACAAGGGTCTTGCAGCAGTAGTGGTGGATTAGGTGGTGGATCCGGCACAACTTCTCGTCGCGGTACTTCAACAGCAACTCAGGTGGCATCCTCAACATCGAGACGCGCAACCTCACTCACTGCAGCTGGGTTTGATGACAGCACGGCCACCACATCACAAGATTCAGCGCAAACCACCACAGCGACGAGGGCATCAACCACCCGAACTCCTACGACTACAGCAAACGGCTTTGTGTCGACACCTGCATTCGGTGGATCTTCGGACGCGAAAGGGAGGGTTGAGGTAGCAGTCGGGGCTGTTATACTTGGTGTTGTGGCGCTTGGACTGTAAGGTGGCATAATATTTGTGTGAGGATGGATTCTGGGACGGGATGTAATATTCTGTTGAGATATGATGGTTGATGGTGTTGTGGCTTGGGATATTGGAAGGCTTCATCTAGATATTGTTACTTCATATAATTACCAGCGACTTAATCTAAAATGAGATATCAACTTGGAATTCTCTTCACACGTCTGACCCCGATAAACCTCCCCACATTGGAAAAAAAAATAGATAGCCAAAAGGAAAGCGATAATAAAGTGCAAAGAACTTACAACAGTAGATATTCGCTCGATGGTCGTCACCAATCTAACTACCAATCTGCAGATCAATAGCCTCCACGGATTTTGAGATATCACAGCAATCCGAGCCAGGGCAACCGGGCTCTCACAGGAGTTGGAAAGCCGCCATCTCTCTAACCAATCAAGTCATGATGCCGCATTTATGCTGGGGGAAGCTGACAGTCAATCAGGTGGTGGTGGGTTCGCGAGACGTTACCCCATACTTCCGTGTCTCAGGGGAGCGTGCATGCCTCTGTGCTTCTCCCACGTAGCCAAGAAAGCCCACAAAACATATCACGTGTTATACGTAACATACATGACATTAACCAACACATTAACACTGTATTTGGTATTGCGAAGTGTATAGTACAATATTAATAACACTACGTTTTTACAAGGATTTTATACCAGTACCAGCGTAGTGTTAAAATATCGATACTATACATACCACAGCGCTATCTGCCAAGACGCCGCAATACTATCGCTTCCACTGATCGTCTACTGTACAACACCAGCTTATCTCCATTCGCAAAACACTGCGCTGCATGGAGTTCCCAGACAGCTTTTCGTTTAGTAATCTAGGTACAGTATGTCGTGGCCGGTCTCTACCTAGATAGATTACCGGAAAGCTACCAAATCACCGTTTCATGTACCGGTGGGTTCAGGCGAGAAAGGAAAATTGAATGAGGGATATCATGCAAGAATTGGTTGCTCCGTTGCGGTCCCGATACTAAAGGCGTGCGACGACGAGCTGTGGAAAGCTGTCACTGAAAGAATTGAACAAAGGCAGAAGTTTCGCACAGGCCGAGCCCATGATCGACTCCCGACCAAAGGGCCGTTTCGGCTTGCTCTCGTGCCGTCCTATATCATCATCTATATTCGGGAAGCCCGCAGCATATCTCGACATGCACAACGAAATAGATCTGCCTACTCGCTTTTAGGGAAATTTCAGCGTTCAATCCAGGATGGCCGCTCGCGCTCACCAGGCAAAATCGATGCTCGCGATATCAAAATATTTCCCACAATTCACCATCCACGAGAGCCATAACACCTAGCTCACTCATCATGCCGACGATAACCACACAGCATATTTCACTCACCCATGAAGCATCAACACAGGCATCTGCGAAAAAAAAAAACTAACTAACTTGGGGCTCATATATGCCTTTGTGCTAGTTCAGCAGAAGAATCTTTAAATTCAAACATCATCAAAACCAGGTTGCGAATTACTGGGGGATCGGAGATGGAGGCGGATACCGGAGGCGGGTGTGAGATTTCAAAACATACCATGGCCCAGGAGAGACCTACCCACCCATAACTCTCAAATTTCTCCGCAGTCGAGCCAGCTGAGTTTATTTTTTTATTTTTTTAACATTTGCAGGCTTACCTCCGCGCGCCAACGGTTCAACAGATCACTTGCCTTTTCCGCCTCCATTATTCCTTTCTTCTTCTTCTTCTTCCTCGCATCCCTTCTATCCCTTCTATCCCCCCCCCCCCCTCGCTGCCTGGTATAGAGTTGTCTACATCACACCACCTTCACAACGATAACAACATACTATCCCTTACCCTTCATATCCCACGAATATCTCTTACATTTGCATCTCACGGCCATCTAGCTTCTAGAACTCTGCATTGCTTATCTACCATCCCACATTCCACTCGCCACTCACGACTCACGTGGGCACTTCTACCATGCTTATAATATATCCAGCGTTGGCTCCTCTATCGACATCTGCAAATTTTTAAGGATCTCATTCTAGGACTCAATATCACATTCAAGAAACCGAGAATTTGTAACCATTTAACCATCTCTCCTAAATGTCCCGGATCAAGTCACAAAGTGTCACATAGGCAACATAAGACGGATTTGGTTCAAGAAGCCGTAACCATAATTAGAAACATAAATAACCTCCCATTATCATGAGATAGCAATATGACAACAGCAACCTAATTAAATCCATAGTCATAGCAATAGTAATTCCGTCCAAAATCCCATCCTGATATTATAAGCCATAGCCATATCCCTTGATATGTCATAATCAACCAAGCGGCAATGCAATCATACCATATTTCCATAGAGCACATACAAATCAAGCACCTCCGTCTCCGGTCAGGTGCACAGACTCAAGTTTATACCATAGCACTGATTCGAATCTCTCCAAATGGCTCATAACCATCAGCTTTACCATCAATATCCTGTTCAACCCAAATTTTTCTCTTGGTTGCCAGGCTCAAAACATGGTAAAATGCTTGACTCGCCACAATTCTCGAGTTGTTCGCTGGATTAAAAAGTTCTTCGAAAGTAACACAATTTCTTCGTTCATCAATACTCAATTCATCGGCTTCAGCTTCTACGCCAAACTTCTCTGTGATCGAGTTGCGTACGTAGTCAAGGAAGTTGCCTGACTCGCGATCCAATGCCTCCCGAACCCATTGCGAGCTAGCGGCGGTCTGAGTGTCAACTTGTGCAGCAGGTCCGTAAATTTCGAACTCTGCGGTGGCAGCTTGAGAGGACAAAATATCATTGTGGTCTTCATCCTTGACGCGGAGGATAGCGTCATCGTCGTTGTCAGAGCGTCCATACATCACTGGTTCGTCTTCCATGTCGAATTGTCCAAGATCGCTGGGAAGTGGTGCGCCGCGGCCCAGAAGTGGAGATGCAGATGTAGGACGGCGACTTGCCACAGAAGGAAGACGGCCTGGGATGCTCGACGACGCGCCTAGTTGGTGGGAGTGGACTGATTGAGAGACGTTCCAGGGCATCATGGCCGATGATGGGTAGTCTTGGAGTCCTGGTGGCGCATCTCTTCCTACTTCTGTTCCTATGCTGTCGTCCATAATCATGACTCCTTCATCTTCATAATTGCCACGGCCCATCTCACCATCTGCTTCTAGCTCTCGCTCTCCATCATGGCGAGAGCGCTTAGGGGATGAACCTCGTTTCTCATCTTCACTCTCTCGGGCTCGCTTTGTTGCCTTCTTGCCCTTAGCCGGTAGAGGCCCACCAGTGATTTTAGCAAATAGCGATGCGCCTGAGAACATTTCTAGAGGAGAGGTTATATTCGAGGTTCCTATACCACGTCCAACAGCACTAAGACCAGCGCCATACACAAATGAAAACGCCGTCTTCTTAGATTGAGAATTGGCTATCTTTTCTGCTTTTTCTCGCTTTGCCTTGTCCATATTTTCTAGGTATCCATGTTGCCAGCCAAGTAGATCACGGTTGAGAAGTTCGGTGATATTATCTGCTGTTAAGATCTTTCGAGACTTTGGCTTGTATCGCTTTTGTGGTGCTTCAGCAGACAAGGATGATGGTTCTTCGGAATAGACCCGATCTTCAGAATCGTTTTGTTGGCGTGGCTGATCATTACCACCAAGGCCTCCGGTCATCATTGGAAAAGGCTCACCATCGGGCAACGGTTGTCTATCATCATACAGCATGTCAAAATCTCCTTCAGCATCAAGAATAGGCAGAACATGACCAGCCACAGCATCCTCGTGTTCTTTCCGAACTCGTGCCTTAGCTGCAGAATCACTTCCGATACGACCTAAGGGGGGAACAGTTCCTGTGGGGAAAATATCCTGTTCATCAGCAACAACATCTTGCATGTTTCCGTCAGCGTCGAATCCGAATATATCATCTTTAAACAATTCAGCTTCATCATCAAACATATTAGGCCCGCCTGTGCTGAACCCCTTATGCGCTGACGATCCTCCGAATATGTCATTGTCTGGCAAGTGGTAGGGCCTGCCTTTGCCATCGGATGAAGGAAGGTCAATACCAATCACGGAATGTGCGTGAGAGGAATTTACCGAACCACTGCGTCCGCGGACTGATAGCATCGACTGAGAAGAATGCTGTGAGTCGCCAGCTTGTAGGCTTTCGAAATCGAATTCAAGGGCTGGGAGCGCAATATTAGGGTCGAAGGCAGGATCGTCCATGAGCATAAGGTGATTAGGACTACGATAGTTAGTGTTGGAATGCTACACGGCCATAACCCATACCGAGATTTCCCAGCATTGATATCGAGGTCATCGCCCTTTGCAAGTTTCAGGAGAGCACGCATTGCGTGCTGAGCAGCTTGTGCATCTGAGAGAACATAACCACATTGCTGATCGTAAACCCGAGACACGCCATACCTTGAAGTGCATCAGTTTGGTTCTTTGGATCTGAAAATGTATAGGCTACTTACATGAGATTACTCTGAAGTCTCAATGCCATGGGAGCCTCTGGTTCGATGATCGTTTCGCATGCCCTCTGAACATCGACATCCAAGATAGCCTTTCGGGTTACCTTTCGTGTGGTTGACTTTTGCCCAAGGGTAGCCACGAGCCTGGAAGTACACACCAGTCAGTGTACTGAGCTATGCTGCATATTGCCGAACGAAGCATCTGTTTGACGCACTCAAGATGGTACAACTTACCATATTGTCGCGACACCATATTTTCGGCTCGTCAAGACTTGCCAGCATTAGTCAGAGTGAATAGAAGGAGGATGTGTTATGAATACTAACTCTCATGACTGTAGAACATCTTGGAGGCAGCGCGTTTGCGCGACTTTAGGCGATGGTTAGACGTTGAGGTTGGCTTTTGTGGTACCAGGTAACTGCCCTAGATCAAGAGGGACAACAGTAGAGGTCTAACCTTGGACACTAACGGGAGCGAAGTGTCAAGGCATGTCAGTGGTAGACGATTATAAAAAAGAGGTTTGAGGTCGCGTGGAGACGAGATCTGGTTGACCTAGTGTGGAAGCCAGAGAAGGAAAGAACGCACATTACCTACCTCAGTCTTCCGTTTCGCGTTTTGAGCAGGAGAAACTCGTAGTCGATCTACTTTCCAACCTCGAAAGCGAGGAGCATACGACTGAGAATGTGATTTTTGATTAAATCTTTTAAATCTTGTATTGCCTGAGCAGTCTGACATCTTGCGAATCTACCTGTGGCTGCCTTAACTCTTTAAAAAAAGTGTGCGTGAGCCACTACCTGAACGCCGACCAGGACCCAATGCTATGAGCATTCATGATACCCTGCCCAATGAATGCAATTATACCGACACTCTAATGATCCATATCCCCAGACATATGCGCCAGGATGGATATCCGTAAGACAAAAGAAAACGCCTATGCTGTGCAAGAATCGAAGAACTCCCTATCTGTACGTGGTGAACTTCCCTTTCCCACCCTAAAGACCCAGTCTATTATTATTCCTACTACCCATCCATTTTATTTTTCGTAAGTTCGTAGAATCGTATAAAGTCTGGCATGCGGCTTTCATAAGCAATTAGGAGGTGGGGTCTGGAAGAGTGTGCGGAGTGTTTTGTTGTCGAACTGGTGTTGAAGGGGCAATGCTAGTTTGAGACGCACTAGGCCGGACCAGTGGCTTGTGAGATGTGGAGCTCCATGTCGAGTTGTGACCTAGTGCACTACCTGCTCGGGATGGACCGATCGGCGAATCAAATCGGCCATTGTCTTCCGCGAAAGTCTGGAAGTCTCGAGAACTCCAACTGGCACGATGAAGCCGAGCACCATAAGGCACATTTGAATAGCGACTAGCCATGCTATTAGATCGGCTGGCTCGTCCAACTGGAGGAGGCGCATCTATGTCATACATGTCTGGCACATTATCGACATCCTCATCTTCGATCTTGGGGGCCCTGTAGACACTATTGACGGTGAAGTAAGGCTCCTTGGGCTCCTCTGGCAAAGGTGGAGGTGTTGGAGGCAGGTCAGTTGCCTTCTTCTCGATAGTCTTGAAGTACTTCATCTTGATATTCTCTAAGTGGCGTGGCTTGAACTCTTCGCGATTTCGCATGAGTGACATGTAGCTGGATATAACGCTGAGCACAATGAGTATCAAGAGGCCAATTACTAGAAACCCCTGAATGACGATGATGACCACACCAACTACCGTAGCTGGAATTCTCGGCAGGTTGATTTGGGGAAGGAATGCAATAGAAAGACCTGCGGTTGCGACCTTGCTAAATCCCAGTAAATATACAGCAAGTGAAGTGTTCCTAGCACTCTCATAGGGATTGATGCGGATGATGGTGACGAAGGCGATTATCTCCCACACAAACAAGCCGATGACTTGTGCAGTAGGGCTGGCACGTGCGCCACCAACAAAACATGCACGAACGAATTGGTAGACAATCCAGAAGGCGAAGAACCACCAACGTGTGCGTCGATATCGGGCAGACAACCAACCAAATCGCTTGGTATAATCTGCATCTTCGTGAACACTCTGTCGTTCGGCATCTGCAGATACAAATTGTATACGAGGAAACGGTATGGATCCTGAGGTTGCGGGCTTGTCGTCGTTCTCTCCCAAAGAACTCTCACGAGTGGTTCCGACATAGGGAATGAACTTCCATATTTTCTTGCGGTGGAAGTAGACCCGATCAGGTTGCGATTCGTACTTTCCAAATTTTGCTCTGTAGAAGCATGCATAGAATGCTATGCCAAGAGCTCCAGCGAAGAAGATGGCGAAAACAATGACCGCGATTGCAATCGGTCCAGCTTTTCCTCCATTCGAAAATTGGAATAACGTTAGTGTCATCATCATGAAGAATGCGATCAACATCCCTCGGAGGACGATGAGTCCAAGGAAGCCTAACCAATGACTTCTGAAAAACGTCAGCCGATCAGCTTTAATCCACTTGATCGAGCTAAGCAGCTCTAGAGTATATTTGAATGCAATGATAGCCCCGATAAGGATGGCAATCAAAATAAGGAACCAAAGGAAGCCAACCAAGAAAGCATCAGCAACAGGAATTCCTAGGTCGACAAGTTCACCAGCGAAGCCTGACCAATTGCCTGGCAAAGGTAACCCAGGAGATACAGGTACGCCGGCCCATTCGTAGAGCTTTGGGGTCGTCGCAATTTGATTCTCGGCTCGATTATATATCCTACGCGCAAATTCTTCGCCCCGCCTAAGCATCTCTGGAGAGCTATATTCCCAAAGGTGCGGTAACGATCTTCCGTAAATCTGCTGCTGCAGACCTCCATTGGTATTTAAGAAGGTAGACCCAGCACCACCAACTTGGCTTGAGTTCCCATTAACGCCGGTGAATTTATTAACAGAGTTGATAATTGACGAGGTATAGATTTGACCTGCAGACCAGCCGAAATTGCTCCAGAATGCTGCACAGACGCTGGGCCAGTTGATAGATAAAGCGCCAGAGAAGAATATAGACTGGAATACTTCAAATATAACCAGTATTGATAGGGAGTGGGCATAGTGTACCCGGATGTTTGGGACGCCAACTCCATAGGCGGCGGTGAAGAAGGACGATAGAAGAGCTACCACAGTAAAGACGGCTAGCGCGGAGCCGATAGCTTTTGGGTGTGAAAATGTCGCCCCGTTCGTCATCACGGCTTTGAAACAGCCAATTTGTGTTTGTGTAGCATTCGAGAAGATTCGTAAGGTTGTTGAGCCCTCGAAATCAGGAATAGATAATGCAATGTCAGTAATTGATGAGACATCGCTCTTAGAAACAGGAATGACTGCTCCACCAGAGATTGGAACATCCGCCATCATAGGACATAAGCTGCATCGGTTAGCAGAGAGCTTCAATCGCCTGTTGTTTTAAAGTCTGCCAATCGCAGAGACCCATGTAAAGTATACCCTGGAAGATAAGACATTGAAAAACATACCTGTCAAAGTTGGCCTCACATGGATTAAAGGTATGATCATATCGATCTTCTCCATCTAGGGACATCAGTAAACCTCCATCTACCATGTTATGCGCGACCTACAAGCTTCGACCGACATGACAACTAGAAGGCACGGGTTAGCAACGTCTAAGCAAAGCCTGCAGAAAGTTTTATAAACATACCCATGAGACTCTCGTTTCGTAAATTCGTCGTGCCACGCATATGAAATAATATCGTAGAATTATCCTTGTAGTAAGCCGCATCAAATGCCGTCAAATTGACCAAGCTCTGCCCGCCCATGCAGTCTCCAAAATCTCCCGTATATAATGCTGGATATCGTGCCGCCAGCAGGGCAATCGTATTCCCATCCGCATCATATCCTTTCACCGTCTCCGGCGTCGTCGTTGCCTGTGTAGGTTGCACCAAGGTCCCGAGCAGAGCCAGCGAGGAAAGCAGGGCCGTGGTCCACGAACCGGAAGACAAAGGAAAAGCCATGATGGCAGGGGGAGGTGAGGATTCTGGCAATGTGTCGGAACCGGGGATGATCCAGATCCCAGATATACGGTGGTAGGTTGTGCTATCCCCAGGGAGGAGGTTGGAGGAGACTTTTTGTTGTGATGGAAGTGGTGACGTTGGTCAAGCGGTGCTACGACCAGTCCGGCACTCGCCCAGCCTCCGAAACTTGAGCAAGCGTACTATTTGGATTGAGTTTTTTTTTTGGGTCAAAATGCGGTCAGGCCAATTGATTCCAGGTTGTATCGGGGTACTAAGTTTTGGAGGAGTAATTGAATTTTGCATCGACTAACAAAGATTGACTGTTGTTCGCGTCGGGGAATTTTCTGATGGGGGGATATGAGGTGTGTTGGTGTGGTGGACGGATCGGCCGGAGGTGAGTGAGTATCATAAAAACCGGTACTTTGAATTCCAGATTCGATATCTATGACAACCTTCCTCCTTTGACTTCGATTGGAGTGTGAATGTTGTGGAGAGCGACGTGATACTGCTCAGCAGCAGGTCGAGGATAAATTGGTTGCGGGTTGGGAAGTGGGACGAAAAGAGAAAGGTGATTATGGTGGATGGAAGTGACTTTGGATAAGGTAAGTGAGTGGGTCGCGGGTACTCTGCTGTGTTTGGTGAGTTGTATTAGTGAGTGAGTGAGTGAGCGAGTGAATGAGTGAGTGGGTTAGTGGGACAGCGTTGGCTTGGGAGTTGGCAGTTGGCAGTTTTTGGCAGGTTTAGCTTCAGCAATTGGCCTTTTGGCGTCTCTCGGTGTTCGGATACTACTGGGGGGGGATGACTTTTAAACGCCCGCCCAACCTCCCCCCTGTCCGATCGTCACGCATTGCCCGAGCTCTTTTATCTTAGAGCAATAGCAATCCCTAAAAGACACTGTACTCTTATCATTTTACGATATTATAATATATATATTCTCATCTCTCTTTCTAACCTTTAATATTGAAAAAAAAAAGAGAACATGGCGCAAAAATGACACCATTCACCATGTCCCGACGTGCCATTCAATTTACACATGTTACCACAACGGCAAAATCGCTCGTCAGCCAATATACCAGGTGTTTACCACCAACAGCCTTGGTACTACACATCAACACGAGAAACAAATCTTATTGTAAAACCCCCCCTCCCCCAAATAGCTTCGAATAATGAATCCAAACTCTCCAAAACATGCGTACGTGCTTCTCGTATTGTTCATCTCAAACCGCCTGAAACCACCCCCAAAAAATGGGCATTTCGAAACCGCGACAACATCATCAACCCCCCAAAAATCATGAGCTGGCACAATTCCCACTTTTTTTTTTTTTCCTTTTCTTCTCGTCCAGCCACAATGCGCAAAACAAGCAGGTACCATACCATGCTTACCGGTACCCGTACCGTTCAGATCGCATACAGTGTAGCCAGCCCAGCCAATGAAAAAACGCTCCCGCTCCCCCCCTCCTCCTCCATATTTTCCCGTGCCCCCAATCAATAATACCACCTTATCTCGACCGATCAAGCCAGAACCACTTTACATACACACACATACACAAGCTCTCACCACCTACCCAAAAAGGGATCCATACGCATGAACAGTTCGAGGTTATCATCACCGGCAAGAGAAACGGTGGGCGGCGGGGTATCTTCTATTATTCCGTGAGCAAGGATGCAAATAATGCCAAAACAAGAACGGGGCCTGCCAAGACCTTCGAGATGCAGCCTCTAAAGGCTTGATTCCACCCACCGCTCCGGCGCATCCGCGATGCACCGGTGTGGCGGCGGCATTTGGGGGGGGGGGGGGGGAAGGATCGTGAGTAGGGAGATCTTGAGGGATCACTAAGGTTCTGCGAGGTCCACGTGCTGCGGGTTCAGGATGGGATGTCAATACCCTTAATGCATGCAGATGAATAATAATAATTAAGCATCATGTCCAGTCAAGGTCGGTTTCTTTCAAGTTTCTAAAATACTTTATAACTTTGTGTCCTGATTTCGGACTCAACGCACGACATACCACCTAGTAACACCTTTGCACGTTATAATAATAAACTATTATTTTTTTCAAAGAAAAAAATTGTTTCTTTTAGGAGCTGGATGTTAAGGTCAAGTCCCTCCTAGCTACAGCGCTATAACACTACGTATCATCATTACCCATACAAAAAACATCACCAATTTCTCCTCCCTCACAGCCACGACTTATCCAAGAGCTAGCCCTCTTCAACCCACCACCACTCCCTCAACGCCATCCCCAACTTCCCTTCATATCTCAAGATTAAACCCACAGCACCTCCCGAACGAACCACCTACCCCATAAACCCGATATCCCAAGGATTCAAAACGACACGGTCACCTGACAAAACCCCAATACATAACCACCCCCCCTTCCCCTTCGCTCCATCAACCATCGAGCGAGACCCGGGAAGTACTTACCCTTAAATCTAGATCCCCGTTCCCCCTACAGTACAGTACAGCAACGCCAGATATACAAAACCCGCCGTGGGCCACGAGAAGGGGATATAGAGGTGCTCGACTTTCGTCGTAGTCGGGGCTCTGATTAGTCGAGGCATGCGATGCCCTCAGGGAGAACACAGGTACCTCGAGCCTCACGATATTGTCGTTTTTTTTTTTTTTGTACATGGAGAGAGAGAAGTAGTGAAGCATAAAGAGGCACTTGGATCTCTTTTCTTTATCTTCATTTCCCTCGAATAAAAGGGTTTAATGTATTTAAGACACTTTTTTAGTTCTCCCTTCCATGAACCCCTGTCCAAAAGCGCCATGCATCCCAACTCCAAACATGGGCCCCATTTATAAACCGTCTTCCCATATAATCATTCCATATGTAAACGCCTTCTTTTCCACATCCTAGATTCTACTTGATCGTCTTCCCAATACTCATCACCCACAAACCAACAGAACTTGCGCCTTCTTTCCAAATGCAAAGTCGTCTGCACCTCTCTGCCCAAAACCCGGTCTAGCCTATCAGCAAACGCCTGTCCCTCAGGATAAAGACCCTGCGTGGTATAACACTTCCTCAGCGCCTGCTTCACAAAAGCCGCGCTCTCGGTTCCTGGACTATTCCCCTTCATGTAATACAAATACGCCTCCTCGTACCTGGCCGTGGCTTCCTCCCAGCATCCCAAGTGCTCTAATGCTACCGCAAACTTCTCAATACCAAATGGCAGCTCGAAGTAACTCATGCCCATCACTTCAACCTGTACCGGCAAATAAAAATGTGAGAGCGAAACTGTTTGCTCGTACCGGCCTGCACTACATAGGCTTAAGGCGTAGTAGCTCAGATTGGCCAGCGTGTCCGCGTTCTCGTATCCCGTAGCGCTCCAGCCCCTCACTACAATCTCTCTTAGGATCCTTAGGCTCTCCTCGTGCTCTCCAAGGCCGCTAAGAAGTTCCGCATAACAGATAAACCGGCCTTCATAAATGGATTCCCTGGAAACCTTGGAAAGCTCGATCTGAAGCGCGGTACCTGAAAGCTCCTTGCCCGAGCGTAATAGGTCTTTCCCTACTGGTGATACCCTGCTCTTACAAAAGAGTGTTGTGGCTAGGATATGCATATATTTAATGGTGAGAGGGTGTTTGAATCCATATTTGTTAAGCGTGATCTGGACTTTCTGCCGGTCGTAAGTTTCAGCTTCGTCATATCTTTCAAGGCATCTGTTCAACATCCCCATCAAGGACATGGAATTTAGAGCAATGTCACTCTCTGGTCCGAAGGCTCTCACGATTTGGGGGTGGATAGCCACGTGTATATCGAGGGCCTCCAATATGCGGCTTTTTTGCACCTTGACATTCATGATAGCGAAATAGACGGTAGCTAAGTCCTGATAAGCGATCCCTCCCATCTTCTGCTTCGTAGTCAGAACGCGGGAATACAGATCCTCGGCCTCGTCCGACCTCCCTTTCTCGTAGTACAGATTGGCGAGCTGTTGGACTTTGGATAGAACGCCAATGTTATGTGAAGGTAGGGTTTTTTCTAATGTCTCTAGCTGTTTCTCGCACCATTTGATGCGCTGATTGAGCGGGGCTTTGGGGCGTTCAGCAGCAGTCACTGAAAATTATGGGTTAACAAGTGTATAATATCTAGGCTCGAGAAGCTAGAAGCAAAAGGCAACAGAGAAGGAGATTTTCCTCTCAGTCATCGAAGCTACTCACCGAAGCTCATTGTTCTGCCGCTAAACTCGACTGGCCAAGGGCTTAATGGCGGTGCTAACGGCCACATGTCGCTGACTACCTTGACCAATCCACCACGGCCAAATCTGGTCGTCTCATTGTATGAGCTGTGAGCTCTGTGGGTTCGAGTAACGCGAATCTCTTCCTCAGCCTTTGGGGTTTTGGAAGTTTTGTGTTCTCTATTCCCTATAGGGTGTTTCGAGATTCCGGTTAGCTCCTCCATGGAGAGATATTTTCTGGATGGCTCTGGATCTAAGGTCATCGTTTCGTCAAGCGATAAGAGAGGCATTTCATCATCTATCTTCAGTGCATTGATCAAAGTTGTGAGCTTTGGCGAATCCATAATTTTGGCCGAATCCCAGAGAGTCTTGGGCCGGAGATCCGATGTAGGCATAGGGCCGGATGTGGTTGAGGAAGATGTGTTTCCATCTAGGCTCTGCTCATGTTCTAGGACAGGTGTTTCCATTGTTACACCACCAGAAGGGGATATACTGCCCGAGGATTCTTCTGGTAAAGGTGTATGTATGGCTGGCGACAAAGCTTTTACATTCGGCATAAGAGAAGGCATATTTCTTCCATGTTCTGGGATGTTAGGCGTAAGTGAGCCTGAGTTGCTTCCTCTTCCTTCTGACGCAGTTGCGCTATAACCATTTTCTGCAATGCTTAGAGGGGATATACCCGTAGGGCCTGTATCCAGTTGGGTTGGGAGGCTCGCTTGTAGCTTTCGACTATAGTTCTTCCTAAAACCCCATTTCTCCACTCGTCGAGCAAACTGCTTCTTTCTAGGTTTTGATTAGCACCTACCTCTTAAATTCATGTTAGTTCAAGCATGATAACCTACGTGGGCTCGAAATTATGTTGCTGAAGAAGGATTCTGGCCACTTCCTTGAAGCTCATATCGTTCTCATACCACAAAGACCGTATCGTTGGCTTGAGTACCTCCCATTCCCCAGGGGTTGGTTGCCGTTTGGGATCTGATGAGGATGGCCACAGCGGCGCATTCGTGGGGAGATGCATCGTGAAAGCATGATCTGTATTGATGTTCATCTGAGTTCCAAACGTGGTTTCGATCGTCTGGGGCAGAGTCGATGGCGGTTGGCTCCCCGTAAAGGGAAGCCGGGGCTCGCGGTGTGGATGAGAATAGGGAACATTGGTGGAAGTGGAGACCGCGTTCATTACCATTTATCACATGAGTCGGTTTTAGAGGTTGAAGCTACGAATATCAATGTAAGATCATGAAGGCGGGTAAACAGCTTGAGATTAGATCATCGAACTTCGATGGGGAAGATAGGCATCTACACCTGGGACGTCGAGGTTTTCGTGTGTTCCAGATCCGTATGGTGTGTCGTGATCCCAAGAGGTCCCAGGGTCCCCTGAAGCCACTAATGATATTTGATGTCCAGGGGGGGTCGATGCTTAGCCACCACTCCAGAAGTACTGTACCGTTACAGCTGGGACTAACTGTAACAGTAACAACCCTCCTGGGATTCGCCTTTTAGGCCCCTCATATAGGGCTATAGTTCGTGTCCAAGACCCTGGACTCTGGTGGTCATGCTTGATTTTGACGTCAACCATTGTGTCCGCACTGCGCAAATATTGGCATTACCACACGATAGGAATCATTTACGTTGCTTGCATTCACCTTTCGGGGCTGGAGCGAGATGAAGATACTTGTACAATCTGGACAAATTCATATGGCATTGCAAAGATATTCGAAACGCGTGATAATCTGCCACTTCCAGCGCATGGCAGTACGCAGTTTGGCAAGCGGAGGACAGCGGGACGAGAAAAGGTAAGCAGGAAAAGGATGTGCCTCGACCATCAGGGCGAAGAAGACTTAAATAGAGCGCTAGGGAAAGAATAGTGCTTCCCGCACTCCTCTCCTTGACAGACAGACAGACCTGCCCTAAACGTCTAGCATCCGCTACACTTAAGTTCGAGTTTGTTACTGTAGAACTATGATGTACCTAGGTCAATAGGGCTTACTCATCTTGGGTAAAAGTGCGAATGCATACTTCTGTCCCATATTGGCGAACTTCCACGATCAATGCTCGGAGTGATGGCAATGCCTGATAAATGTCCAATAATGCGATATATGGTGTTCCTCAATCCTTCTGTTAACTGGTATGTTTTCTCAACTATACAAAGACGCATAAGTGGTCTAGGGATAGAAGAAGACATAACAGACAACCCTTCTCCCAGAAAACCAATTGCTATGGAAAGCCTGGCCTTGCACCATCGAGAGTGTATGGTGAGTTGTCGATTCTGTCGCTAGAGATAAACCTACTTTGGCTTGAACATGACTTCGCGATCGGCGTGCAGGAAGAAATCTGCATTTGAGAGAAGATGGTCCGACCTGGTTTGCAGGACTCCTTTCCTCGGAAGCATGCATACTGCGAATGTAGGTGAATGTACCTGAGCACCGAACAATCTGACATTTACACAGGATCTTTATGACGCCCATAGCTCCCGCTATTCCTCAAGGACAATATCATGGCGCGATGACACGACGTGGATCGTCAGCTACGAAATAGCCGGAATCTTACCTGGGCAGAGTCTAATACGGCAATGGATTAACTGGAGCTGGCGGCAGACTTATTAGCCCCTAATAGAATTCGGTCACCTACTGCGAAAAAGACTTGGCATACCGCAAATGACTACTCCAGTGTGACAAGTGATAACGAGTTTGAATAGCGTCGGAAGGTATGCTGGCTGGAATGAATATAGGAGGCTTAAAACGTAAATTTATTGGAAGAAAATGCGATGGAAACAAAATATACTCGGTGAGACCATGGCTCTGGTTGACTAAATAAATTTGACGGAAAGAGCGTTCGATATAGGAATATAAGCTCATAATTGCTGATTGAACACAATGGATACAGAAAATGTATTCAGCTTCTGCAGTCTCTCTACGTAAAGAATCTTCTGTAGAGCATCCCGTGCATATCTTCCATTTCCGTGCGTGACTTTCTATAATATCATCGAATTGACCTTTCTGATCTTTTCTCAGCCACTCATCATAAATCGAGCGCAATTTAGATCAAAAAGTCCTAGTACTCATGATATCCAACTCTATAAATGCGCTTGCTCCTCTATTGTACAGTCAACCACCCTCCTCATGATTCACAGGATATCACGAACTTTTCGGCGCTTCGTAATAATGCGCCATCTCCAGCCCCGCCCTCTTGAACCCGCACTTGACATAGAACCCTTCATTCTTCTCCGAACAATCCAAGATACTCTTATAGCAGCCGACTTTCTCGGCGATGAAGTCGAGGGCTTGGATAAGTTTAAGGCCTAGCTTCTTGCCTTGCTGATCTGATGCGACCGCGATGTCTTCGATGTGTCCTACCAAACCCAATTCATGGATACTGTATGAATATTAGCTATTGAACTGTTACATAGCCGACGCTGGTTTGCGTCGAATCGGACGAAAGGAGAAAGACATACAACTTCCGCTCCACGATCAGAGCCCCAGTTCCTACTATCCTGCTGCCATCGTCGATGACGAGGATGTAGTACCCGCCCTTCCCCAGCGTATTCATCCAATTGTAGCGCTCATCCCATTTTTGCTCTGAGATGTCTCCCACTACGGTTAGCACCTTCAGGCAATCGAGGAAGCCTCGTGCGTAGTCGGATTTTCGCAGCGCCCGGATGGTGTATGTTGAGGGTAATTGGGCGGCGATTATGGGTGAGACGAGGTCAGAGGTGAAGAGACCTTCTTCGGGTGTGGAGGAGCTAATTGTACCATTAGGGATTGTACCGTTGGTGAGTGCGTCGGCCATGTTCTTCGCGTTGTGTAGACTCGCTGAGGACAGGTAGCCTTCAGTCAGGAGAGATGGTGTGTCGCAGTAGATAGAGCGCTAAGGAATTAATTGAGCGCAGGTATATGTAGATGAGCGTTGATGGTGAGGTGGGAAAAGTGTGAAGGGTTATAATGTTCGTATTGACCTCGTAAACAGGTTGTCTGAAGTTTGATGGTGACGATGTTTGACCCAGGAACAAGGTCAGTCAAGCCAGGGCTCCCTGCGGGAAGAACCGAAGCAGATCATACTAAAAATAGGTCCAGGTTATGAAAGGGCTGGCTTCATCGAAAAGAAATACTTCGATCCATAGGTATTCCGATAACTCGACAAGACAGGCTCGCCTGCGTTGATATCGCGTTCTTAACCCATCTCTTGCTGCAAAATCATTCTGTTGTTGTCCTGGAATCGCAACTCCGAGTGTTGGTTGGTGTAGGGGCATGCGGAGCCTGAGTGGTACCTACAGCTGCAGGCACTGGCACCCCTGAAACCCTCGCTAAAGGAGTGCCGAGACATGAGAAATACGGCATCAACACAGCTTACTGCACTTCCAATTTTTATTGATGAAGAGAGATGGCATCCTGTAGTTAGTAGTACTATATGCTTCTTTCTTTTGTCCTACAACATATCGTGCACGAGACAGCAGTCTCAAGTCTTGTGGGATGAGACTGGCTTATTAATGTGTTGTCAGGCGCTTTAAGTCATTCAGACTTTCACATGCCTCGGGTCTCGAGCATTTGTGACGCGACCTCCAATAGCTGGCCAAATATCAGCACGATAACCATTTTAACATGCCTTACCACCGTGAATAATGCTTCTAACCGGTGCACAAATACCATATTCTTCTCAAAGATAGAATCTCGAATGGATAGAGCTATAACTAGAGCGAGAACACAGAAAATCGTAAACATCCCACTGTACAGCGAGTATGGAGCAGGATGAGGAGGACAAGGTCGCGGCAACTAAAGTCACAGCAGCTGGAGCAACGCTTCTGCCCGCACCCATCGCGAATGTTGTAAGCTTGGTTACTCGCAGCTCATCCCTCTATCTGCGACTCGGCACATTTATTGGTGGGCTTGCGTTGGACGGAGCTCGAGTTACTACCTTGACAGGTTTGGAACTGAGCAGAGCAGTGATCGAAGCTATACTCTACCGAGCTGGCAAAGATGTATCTGATAGAAGCATCGGAGAGGTCGGTAGATCAGAGGCAGAAGGAATGCTGGAACGAAGTATCGCAACCCTTCACTCGACGATCACCAATATATCTTTTGCTGCCAGCACAGGATTCTGTCTCTCCACCGTGGCTCTAGAGAGTGCCGGTGACTTAAGCCAACAATTGCTGGGCACATTGGATAGTATACTGGGAAGTACAGATTCGTCTAGGGCTATCGCAAGCATCATTACGTTGATCCGGCGAGAGTTCCAGAATCCGGCAACAGGACAGGAGGGAGAGAAAGTCAGCGTGGCAGATCTGCTTATGGGAATTTGTGGCTTAGCATTGCTGCAAAGATGGAGCAGAAAATTGACGGACGCAGAAAATAAGGACCAGAAACATGAGGAGATCGTTTGGGACGTCGTGATCTTGGACAATGGTAGAAGAGCGGATGTCATAGACAAAGGATCAAAGATCGAAGAGAGGCTCCTGACCCAGGGGAAACCGAGCAAAGCCATAACATTCAGAACAGCAAATGGAAATGAGGTCCTAGAAACACTTGAGAGGGAAGAAGGGGGTGAAGACCTGGAAGACGATATGCCTGAAATTAGACTCAAGCAGAGAATCATGGAATCTTTGCCTGCTAACGCCTCAGTATCAATAACTACATCCATTACAACTACAAAAACCATCACCGTTGAAATAACAGGGGCCCACCCACCTCAGTTGACCCCTCCTCCTGGCGTCGAACTCGTCGAAGAAAATGCTCACCATACTGGAGGTTTTGCTCTCGGCGACGGAGGTTTGGCCAACAATCAGGAAAGTGGGTTATCAGCTCCTCACTACAGAGTAGTATACCGAACCATGCGGAATAAACTACGCGCAACCAGTATTGACGGCCATAACATAGTTCAAGAAGCTGACGGATTTGTTGACTCTATTGAAGTTGAAGACGAACCTCAAACTCCTCCTAATCCTACCTTGGCGAGCAAACCATCTGCATCAAATCCTAGCGGTAGCATGTATCATAGACATGACGATCCGACTACAACTACTATCACTGCTGATGTCGTGTGTTCCGCTGAGGAGCCTATCCATGACGCCTCCATAATATCTCCTACAGAACAAGCCGCGAATCAAAAACGCTCAAGAAAGCCTTTGAGTGCTGCCTCGTCTGTTAGTGGATCGGAAGCAAAGCTTCCGCAAAAGGCCACGAGCGGTAAGGTACCAGTTAGCAAGAAGTTGAAATCTGAGAGACCAATGTTAGACAAGCCTGCCGAGAAGAAAGGATCGTTCAGGAAAGCGCTCAGAAAGGGGTCCGGCAACACACTTTCAAACATTTGGAATAAGGATGCTCCTGTATCAGAGTTGTCAAAGGGCAAACCCGCCCATCGACCCTCACGGGGAGCACCCACTCCACCTCCAAAATCACACCTGCCAATACCTCCAAGAAACTCCAGCGTTGTGCCTCTCCGGGATATCCCTCTCCCTCCGCAACGTGGTAATCCAAACTACTTCTCCTCTCGAGATTTAGGGTCCCCTTCAGAGAATGCTCCTCGAAGCCCTTCTCGAGCTAGTTATTTCTCGATCCATGAACAAAGGCGCGCTTCTATTGTATCACAAACAGATACATATTCCCTCCGCTCTGCAGATGGCCGTCCCTCGTCGCCTACCGCATATAGGGCACACCTGAGAGCTCAAAGCAGCCTGATGAGGAGTGTGAGCGACAAAAATATTGCAAACCCTACCCCTTCACCCAAGAGCCACCGGAGAAGTAAATCTTTCGTGCCAAGTATATACACTCTAAACACAAATAATTCTGCTACATCCCTCATACTTGCAACACAACGCCCACGTAGTGCGTTTGAGGATACGCAGGCTCTTGAGGCGCTGATGCGAACTGGTCATGTAGATGGCCTATTTCCGCGATATCATCTTGTGAGGAATATTACTAGATTTATTCGATTTGCCTCTGCAAGCTATGGCTCATCTTTCCTAAGAGTTATGGGAATTGCGACATACCCAGATACTGGAGAGGCAAAGGAATTTGATACCAGCCATCATCACGAACATCACTCATTTTCGAGTCATACTCAGCTGCCTGCTGATACCATCCTACTTTCATCTTTTGTTGATCCACAAGGAGGAACTGATGCAACTGGAAATACCGGAACCGGTGTGCCAATGGTGCACTTTGTTTCTCTGGACCATGATTCCAAGGCTGTAATATTAACTTGTCGAGGAACACTTGGATTTGAGGATGTGTTGACAGATCTGACCTGTGAGTATGATGAACTCCAGTATCGCGGGAAGGCGTATATTGTACACAAAGGAATTCACGCGTCTGCAAGGCGGCTTTTGTCGTCCCGTGTATTGGTAACAATCAAAGCTGCCCTGGAGGAGTTCCCAGATTATGGACTTGTGTTGTGCGGGCACTCACTTGGTGGCGCGGTTACTGCCCTTCTTGCAGTTATGATCTCAGAACCATTGACCAGTGGAACATCTTTCATCACATCATCTCAGCCTTATAAGCCAGCCCAATTACTGCTTCCATCGCCTGGCAATCCCGGAATAGCACCAGCTGAAATGTCTCATCTACCACCAGGACGACCAATTCACGTCTATGCGTACGGACCACCATCAACAATCTCACCATCACTACGGCTAGCCACTCGTGGTCTTATCACGACTATTGTACACAACCAAGATCTTGTTCCGTATCTTTCCTTAGGTGTGCTTCACGATCTTCAAGCCGTAGCTTTGGCATTTAAAACGGATGACTCCGGCGCGAAAGGTGAAGTTCGGAGGAGAGTTTGGGAAGGCCTACAAGGAACATTCAAAGACAAGTGGTATCAGAATGGCGGTGGAACAACACAGAGAGATGAGGATGATGAATGGGCCTATTCAGCGTTGAAAACATTGCGAGCAAGTATGTTGAGCGTCAAACTTGTCCCACCTGGTGAGGTCTTTATCGTCGAGTCCATGCCGGTTCTTAGACGGGATGCATTCTCGAAAAATGGCGATGCTGGAGCAAATATAGGCGGAGGGCTGGGTAGACCAGCTACGAGAAGCATGCTGAGGTATGTGAGGGATGTAGAGAAACGATTCGGTGAAGTCAGGTTTGGAGGAAGCATGTTGCTAGATCATAGTCCTGGCCGTTACGAAGCAAGTCTAGGTGCGCTTAAGAAAGGTGTTCTGGACTCATAATGAAGAAAATTGGGGATGGATAATGAGTTATGAATAGAGATGTGGTATATGTTGGATATATTCACGCATGAATACTTAGGTTAGAAAATGCTTTGCAAGCTCAATGGTACCTAATCTATAGTATATTCTTACGAATTGAAAAAGGGACTCCATGATACATATCTTCATGTTTCAAATGTGCCGATTCTCCCTTCCACGAATACCACCCCTCATGCCTAACTAAGATTCTCCCTCTTTCAACAACCCTCCAACAGCCACCGCTCTAGGCCAAATAAACATCCGATCAGGAGCCTTTCCGAGGGATTTTGACGCATTAATATCCATATCAATATCTTGCATGTCCATATGCTCATGCCAATTACTAACATAAATAAAAATCTTCCTAAACAGTTTTTGAATCAGCCCCCCAGATGCATTCTCGAGCATGGCGCACGAAGCATTCGGTTGGCGTGCTTTGGGATTCCCGTTCCAGGACCGGAGCAGCGTGTGCAGGGTTATCTTTTGGAGACGTGGAAAGGCGGCCAGGGCGCGGAGGTAGGCGGGGAACTGTGAAGTGTTAGCCGGTTCGTAGGGGTTTGCAAAATGGGGCGGGGGGATCCACTGTGGAGGATGGGATGTCCATGTCACACACTAGCTCTTCCAAGAGCGGACACCACGTCCTTAGCTTGTCCACTTTTTCAACGTCGAGCGTGACGTCAACTTCCTGCCTGCCCTCCAAAACAATCATTTCTCTGATCTCCAACACCCGGAGGTTCTTCATTCCGCTCAGATTCTCGAATAGATCCTTTCTGTGCTGTCCTGTCCAGTACAATTCCTCCAAGTTTAGCTTTTCCAGAAACTCGCCGAGCAGAGTGATCCCTTCTTCCCTCTGCTCCTCTATTGTGCTCCATGAAAAATCACTAATCTTCAGAATCTTTAGATTCTTGAAGTCTTCAAAGGCCACAGAGCTGAGAAATGCATAGAGTGGCACACCACGGATATCCAATTTCTTCCTACAGCGATTATGTCACAGTCAGTTTGGTTATTCCAAACATACTGGGGAGTACTGGAAATTTTGGCGTTCCCGTACATATACCCACATCGCTAAAGGCACCAAAGGAACTATATCAAAGTGTATAGAGAGCCCTGAAACAGTGAAAAATGATTCGGAAAGTGAGGACTCACAGTTCCCTAAAGTCCCAACTGCGTTTAACCGCCTCGGCATCATGACTCCACTGATAAGCCGGAATGCCCAACTCCCTGAACGCAGGATACCGCTCACCCTCCTCCACCTCCGGAAACGCGCCCACGTTGCCAAAACCCCTTCTCTTGCCTCCCTGGACGTTATATTTAAAGACCCTCAGGTTGCCAAGCCTCAGGAGGAGCTTCCAGATCGTCATACGGAGACCGGGGTTCCCGGTGCCTTGCGACTCGCTCCACTGCCGGACCCCGAGATCTAGACTCGTGATGCTCAATGCTGGAAGGGGCGGTAGGGGGTAGCTGAAGGATGGCAGTATGCTTATCGCGACGCGAACGTCTGGACGCAAGATGCTGGATGGAATGGCGGGGGACCCATAGGCTTCTGACGAGCCTGGGGCGTTCAAGGTCCAGCTGCGCCTGTTAGCCCGGGTTCTTGGAAGATAATGAGGGGGATGGGTACTCTATCAACTCTAGCTTCGGGAGCACTTCTACGTTGCCAGCCCGCACTGTGCTGTAATTGCTAGATATAGCTTCCCAATCCGCGGCGCCATGAACGCGTATGACCTCTGCGAACCGGCTGACATCCTCTCTTACCTTCCTGCCCGCCTCATCCTCGAGGTCCCTCATCTTCACCATGAAACGTCGATACCGGATTGGCGTCGCGAGACCATTGAGTTTCCGCGAGACACTACGAAGGACCGGAAGCGTTTTCTGATTGTCGTAGAACGGCCCTCCATGCATTGGTAGAAGCGGGAATTGAGCATGGGATGACGGGTTTCTGGAAGAGGCTTGAGCGGGCATCGTGCTATCTGAGGCATCGAGGAAGGAGAGGATCAGGAGGAGGATGTCATAACCTAGATCCAGGAGCGCCACTGGGCCATGGGAAGCATCCATATCCATCGTATTTATCTTGGAATTGGGATATGAGAGGCACAGAGTCCGTTAGCCAGTCGGTTGGAAAGTGAAAAATTGTTATTGATGACAAAGGCTAGGCACCCATGTCAAGAACTACACCATGCAAATTCTGTGTATCCTGACAATACCGCCGGTAGTGAGGCCAACATAGCTGCAATCACTCGTGGTGACAGATATTTTGCCGACTGCCCTTTGCTACACAGTGACACCTGAGTTCCTCCGATAGCCTGATATATATTGGTGCTCACGTGACTTTCTATATTCAGCCACAGCCATAAAAAGATAGGAGGAAATGTTTGGGCTTCCTTGTTTTGGCAGAAAAAAAAAGCCAAAGGATAATATACCATGAAAGAAAAATTGAAGTTTCATCTCATGTTTCTCTATGTTACGATCATGCTATGATACATACGTAAAAATCCTGACGCCTTTGCACCACCACCTTACATCGCTCATTGATCCTTAAACGCCGCATTCATCTCTCATCAGTATATAGAACCCATAGTCCCTAATTCAAGTGGCCCCTTCTCAGCGAGGAGTTGATGACACTGGCGTATGTGTACCCTCTTCGGATGTTGTTGAGACATCTTCCATATCAACATCTCCTTGCTCATCAGTCCGAGCCTGAATATCACCTCCTCCCTGAGCTTCAGATGCTGACTGGCTATCGTCCCCATGGATTACTATAGCTTCTACGACAGATGGCTGAATCAACTCGTTGATGAATATCTCCACCGGGATAGGCAAGTTCTCAGCTTCCTCCTGAATGGTTTCGCCGAGTGCTGAAGCATCAACCATCGCATCCATATCCACATCTCGAACCTCGCTTGCTTCTCCAACAATCGCCACGTCCGACCTTGGACCTTCACCTTCACCTTCACCAGCTTCTGCATCATTTTGTGCCGATGGGGGCTGGCTGCTTCGCGCAAATACGGGTATGTCGAGTTGTCCCGCTCTACTCGAGCTTCTCTGATGAACAGACCCATTCTCATCAGCAACCTCAGTAGTTGGCGCCAAAACTGCTGGTGCAGTCAACTGGACGATCTCAACAACTTCGGAGCCTGTGAAAACATGTCCACCTCGAGCTCCGCCAACATTTCGTAGTCCTCCTCGGCTGCCACGTCCCCGACCACGGCCTCCTCGCCAGCCGTTGCGAACATTTCTCTCTCTAGCCCGACGTCTCTCAGAGGCGGCAGCGCCAACCCAGTCTCTATCTCCAGTATGCTCCATCTCCTCCTCGAAATCCTCGATTTCATCCTGATAATCCTTCCGGCAAGTGGGGCACGTGGTCTTTTCTAGAAGCCAAGTAGTCAAACAAGACCGGCAGAAGTGATGAGGGATGGGAGTGCAGGAAGGAAGCTTTGCTAACTTGAACTCTCCTATCGTGGCGTCTCGGTAGCAAATAGGGCATTCCCGGTGTTCCTCTGGGACGCTTTCTGGATCGACCATTTGTCGGAGTTGCTGAATCGCGTAGTGGCGACGAGGTCGACCATGCCCTTGCTCACCTGGGACTTCATCATCTGAGATGCTAGAATCTGAAGAGCTTGTGGAAGGGCTGCTATAACGTCGTTCTCTCCTAAGTCCAATCGGTGGTGGGGGTGGTGGGATGACACTTTCTGGCGATTCCACCTCCCCTATAACTGCAATAGTTAAAGGGCCATTATCCGGGTCACTTTGACCGCTTGGAGGCACATTGCCTTGAATATCTGGGCTAGGGGATGGACTCCTCTCAACTGGGATGCGTGAGCGAAACGGCGGCTGTATGAGGTCGACTGGGGGCAAAGTGTCAACGAGTGGCACCACGACTTCAAGCCCGATTGATTCAGAAGAAGACTCTGTAGAGATATCACCAATGGCTTCGTGACCGGGACTAACGGGGTTCATGTTAGTGACGCTAGGCGCAGAGCCCGTTGGCGATTGGGGACTGTAGCTGGGACTGGTAGCACTGTAGGCGGGGCTCCGGGGGCTTTCAGAAGATGTAATCCTTCTTCTTCTTCTGGACTTGCTTTTGCATTGCTTCTGAAGGAATGAGATTGCCCGTACAAGAGTCGTATTTTGTATGTCTTCAGTCAGCCATTGAATATGTTGCTCAAGTAGATCTGTCAACTCCGCCCCAGCCTCGCGCCTGAAACTAGCAGAATTTGCTGTCTCTTGGATTCGCGTCTCTTTCAGGGCTCTCCGACGAGCGAGATCTATCCGATCTGATCTCTCGGCTTCGGCATCACTGCAATATCCAGCATGTTCCAGAAGCTCGACGATGATATCGATTCTTCCACACAGGTAGTCTAGTCGTCGGAATTGCCCCCCAGTGATTTTGTTCGGCGGTAAAGTCGTTAACTCTAGCTCTTCGTCTCTAAACTTTTGATCGACTTCTTGAATTTTCTCCAAATACGGCTGAGCCATGCTTGATGGATCTAGTCAAGCGCCTGGATCGCCAAACAACGGAAAGCGCGACGTGCTAAAGATTTCTATGATGTTCTATCACTCGCCGGAGGATGATATGATGTGGAATAACCAGAGCGATTGCCACCTGCGGGATATGGAGGTAGATATGTATTCCGTGTAGGCAGCGTTGTGATCGATATGAATCATTCGGTCTTGGATGAACAATTGAGGTTAGGCACCAAGACGATGAGGCGAATTCGCTTCCCGTAGCCACGTGACCGCGGCCAATAGACATGCGGTATTTGACAATTATCCCAACTTATCCCTAAGCCTCGATAGCAGCCTTGTATTTCTCTCCTCTTTTTGCAAATATAAGCACCGGCGGTATATTGGCTATCCAAACCAGCTTCAAAAGTGTGATTCTGGTAGAAAAGTCTTGGTTTCAACAGCCCACATACTTGGCTGCAAAATAAGAGCCAGCCGGCCTTGGGAATCAGAGCAAAGAAAAGAAAAATGACTCTGTAAGAAGGTCCATTTTTCTACATTGTTGAATCAGAACATGTTTATAGCATGACTATAACCTTATTTTGGAACACTTGTGACAAGGAAGTTGCACATTTTCTAAATCAACCCCATGCAAACCAATGTACAAATCAATTTCTAGGCTACAGCATGCAAATAATTCAAACAATAAGTGCTTAAAGACAATACTGTAGCCATGATAATCTTTACGCCCCTAGAGGGTGAATACGGACATACGAAGGATAAACTTGTAAAGAAATATTATTGAGGTTTGTTCGACCTTTCAATCTCTAGAATTAACATTAATGTCACATCTAGGGAATTCGCTTTTGATAGTTTTTGCATTTCTATAAACGTATAAGATAATCGCAGTAAAATACCGGGCGAAATTTTCTTTCACGGCAATTTTCAGCAATGTTTCGTTTACAAGCGTGAACAATGCCAAATTCCCAGACTTGCTCAATACTTTACAAGTTCTAAATCCAAAGACATAAATGGCAGATAGAGCATTCGATTTAACCTTTCATATATCAAGTTATCCAAATATACACATTCTCTATGTTGTGTGTTTCAGAAGCTATGGACACAACCTAGTCAAAGTCACCTAGCGATAGCTCATTCACCTGTTGCGACTTAAGACAGTCTAAAAATCATATGGGCTACCTGTCACCCGGAGTCAATCTACACTTTTTTTAATACATATATCAGAAGATCTGAGCGGATTCCGACCTCTCAACGTGAAAAGAAAACAAAAAACGAGATCCAATTTAATTAAAACTCTAGTCTTCACAGGCTCCTTGCCAGTTATTGTTACCTATACTGGTACGGCAAATACTGGACGGGGATGAATAAAAGCCTATGCGGTAGGCTCTATGCTTCAAACTTTGCATTTGGCAGATCCAGACATCTCCATCCGTATTGGGAAATTCCCATAGCTGTGTCAGAAACGCCGATTTATCTTTATCCTGATCTAAGGAGGTATTGCATAACAGCTTTGTATTAAAGATATATTTAAGAATAGATCAACCGGAACTTGTGTAACATCAACAGCTTGACAATGAGCAGGAACATGGAAGAGTTTAGAATCCTCTGCTAAACGAGCGTAGCCCTTCAAAATCTCCAATACGCAGTAAAGGCTAAGTAATACACTTTTCCGTTGATGTTTTTAGCAACCAAGAAAGATTTATCTCGTCCTTCAGCGCAGTTATCAACGCCAAGCCATGCCCCATACACATGAAAGAAACTGCGGATCAGCATATCACGTCTCGGTCCGTCCCTGTTGCTTGTTTCTGATCATATATATACGTCTTCAAATTTTCACCCCCAACAAAAACCACGAAAATAAGTCGGGATGGTGTAATGGGTTGGTGCACTCCCTGCCGAAACAAACGAATGATGATCTAACAACCCTCCAGTAGCACGTGGGCTTGTGGCTCTTCAAGAATCTACAGGTCGCCTTCAATCTGGGTTCGATTCCCAGTATGTATATCCCAAGTCACTCTAATCTTGGATGAAGATGTTAATAAGTGTGATAGGTCCCGACATAATACCTAACAAATACTTTTTGACATTTTTGATTGGTTGATTTGTGTGCGAGAGCTAAGCGAGATCCTTGTAAAAGCATGATCTGTGAAAAGGAAGAAAACGGTCGTTCGTTTATTTCAGGGGGAGCCGTCGATCAAAAGACTTTCTTTTAAAAGAAAGATTAAACAAGTGGGCTTTTTTTTTTTTTTTTGCAATTCATTATGCGATGATTAGACCACTTTATTGTTGTGAATCTAAAAAATCTTGAATTGTCATATGCTACGGAAACCTGTCCGGCAACATGTTCTTCTTCCCATCTGTCTTGGGGACCCATATCATATCAATCATCAAAGGAGAGTAAAAGCTAAAGGGGTAAACAATAAAAGAAGAAATTCAAAATCAACCCGAACTGACCCAAAACCATTCATCACAAACCCATACCCATCCTATATCCAACCAAGACTCCTCAAACTCTCCTCCTCCTCATCTTCCAGTTTTCTCCATGATAACCTCCTCCAGCACACTCCCCTTCCTCCCCACTCTATCACTGACAGCCCTCTGCACACTCTCATAAATAACATCAACATCTTCCTGTCTCCATCCCTCACCATCCACCAAGTCCCAACCAGCCCTGACGAAACGCTCTTTCACGCTCACCGACAATCCCACAATACGGAATTGCACCTCTTTGCCAGCATACAACCGAATATCCTGCTTCAGCTCGCCCAGCGCCAAGATCGCAGTAACATCAACGAAGCTGACCTTGGTGAAGTCCCAGACTACGATGGAAAGAGGGGTATCTCTGAGGATGACATTGTGTTCCCTTCGCAGACGATCGACCCGTCGTTCTGAAGCGACGGACCAGGAGCGCTCGCGGGGTGAGGAGATCATATGGTCGACGACCTTCTCGTAGATGAGCTGGATCGCCTCCAGTGCCGTCCTCTTGCCCCTGGAGGCATTAGGATAGAAGATTGAGTCTGTGAAAGAAATAACGATGCTGTCGTTTGGAATGTTGAACTCCGGGTCCCTGATCTTGATGCTGGTCGGTGTGGTTGGGGAAGAAGGCTCCTCGGTGTTGTTAGAATGGATCTTCGGCGAAACGAAAGCGGAACGCAGCATTGTCCAGACGACGCTGAAGGCTGCGCCTGACCCGATGCCGATCTCAGCAGAGATGAAGATTGTGATCCAGAAGCAGAGCATGGAGGCGATGAAATCGGCGAGGGAGATGCGCCAGTAGCGGTAGAAGGCTGAAACGGGACCGAAGAGGTGGACCACGGCCATGATCTGCATGTTTTAGTATGGGCCGTACGTAAGGGGGTTTGAACTTACGATGATTGCAGCGAGAGTAGACTTGGGCAGCCAGTATAAAGCAGGGGAGAAAACGTAGATCGTCAGAAGGATGAAAGAAGAGGTAACAAGCCCGTTCAACGGAGTCTTGACACCACATTCCGAGTTGACAGCTGTTCGACTCATGGCGCCACCAACGGGCATCGCTCCGAAGAAACTGTTGACAATGTTCGTTACGCCGAGGTAATTGAGCTCCTGGCTCTGATCGATGGTATAGCCGTTCCTTCGTCCAAAGGCCTTGCCGACAGCAAGATGCTCCAGGGTACACGCCACAAGAGGCGCAACAGCGCGGGTTGCAACCTTCGAGATCAAGCCGGTGTCGTGTGCCTTGGGAGGGACAATTCCGTGTGTATTAACCTTGCTGATAGCCCAGAGCACGTCGCTGCCGCGATCCTTATTCACGAGGTAGCTTATCAACGTGAAGATCACCAGCACGATGACGGCTCTACTGCTGGAAATATACCTGATCAGGAAGTGTTTCTTACCCCATTTCTTGCCTACCTTCTCGAGTGCGAGGAGGATTGCAATTGTGCCGAATCCGACACCGCAGGTCGGTCCGTCCCAGTCTGGAAGACGCTTGAGGACGTTGCCGATGATGTTGAAAACTCCATCAGGAACGTTGCTAAGACCGATGAGATTGCCAAGCTGGCCAGTCCCGATGATCAGAGCCGTGGCAGAGATGAAGCCGGTGAGCACGGGGACGGAGACGTAGTCGAGAAGAAAGCCGAGACCTAGAACGCCGAGGGCGAGGGAGTAGACTCCAACCATGAAGGCTACGGCATTTGCTATTGCCGCAATTCCATACTCGTCCTTGAGGTCCCGGACGATTTCGGCAGTGAGCAGTCCCAGAATGGAAGTCGGGCCAGTGGAAAGATCTATAAAGTTGATCAGCTTCCAGGGAAAATCAGAGCTCAAAGCGGAACGCCATACCTTTAGAAGTTCCCATAAACACACAGATAGCTGCGGGAATCCAGCTGGAGTACAGGCCATTCTCGATGGGAATAGTTGCAATCTTAGCATATGCAAGTCCTTGGGGGATGAGCATCACCCCGATGGTCAATCCGGCAATGAAGTCCGTCAACAACCATGATGGGTGATACCTCGGGAGCCACTGTACTATCGGGACTTTGTCCAAAAGATAATACTTCGCAGCGGAAGGAAACTTAGGCGCTCCATCGACGATAAAGCTCTTGGCTCTGTTGGTAGTCGTATCTGTCGCTACCATTGTTCGGAACGCATCTGCGTTCTCGTTGACTGAGAATTTCCCCATGGTGGATCTGGAGATAAGTCGTGATTTTTGGGATACCGATGAGTCCGAGAGAAGAAGGCATTCACGATATCTAAACGATATACAGATACTCCACAACGAGGTGACTTCACCATATAAACACTTAGCCACCAACTTGAAACTAAGTCACTGGATCCTTTGTCGCACTTGCCAAGTTCTGTGACAATAGTCAAGCTTTGCTTTGGCGTTGTGCCAATAATGGACTATAGCTTTCCTAGCGAAGCTGAGTGTAGTCTCAACATGGCAGACGAATCCTTCCCCTCCTTCGGCCCTTTCTCGCTTTCTCGCTCATGATCGGCATCTATTATGCCCTCCAAATAGATAGAATAGATAGATATCATCCTGCAAGTTGCCATTGTGGAAGGTGGCTCAGGAGGGGGACTTGTGTGACTTGGATGACCCGTGTTGGTGCTGGCTAGGGTCATGTGTGACGACAACCGCTTTATTGCCCATGCACGATGACTGGAATTTTACACTTATTAGAATGAGGAACAATACCTTACATGATTATTATCTCGGCGCCTAACTCGTACTAAAAGTAGCATGTTCTACAACTGCTTAATACATTTGGGTTCACCATTTTGCCATGCCTGTTTATCTTTGATAAATTACGAAGAAATATTTTAAGATCAGTCTGAATGGCCAGATATAGATCAGACTATTATAGATCAGATATACGAGTGCCAACGGTAGTTGCAATGGATGGATACATCCGAATGGTGGCTAGCCCCTGACTGTTAGCGAATATCTTGGCACGGTTCTGACAGTAACAATCGAAGGAATTGTGGGTATACCAGTGAGCTTTCTTGATTTCTTCAGCTTGGCTTCATATTTATTAGGCTTGTACCTTACTTCTGAACATAAAGAAACGTGCAAGCCTCGAATGCTCACTTGACTCAAAACGTGGAAGCCTCCCATTCCGGCATCAAGTTGCTGCACGGTGAACAAAATGAGCCTTGCTGGCAGGGTAATAGAGTTGCCGCGTTTTAGTTCAGAGATGTCATTCATAGATCTGCATTTTTGACTGGATATCAAAAGTCTATCGTTTCTATCGCTTGGTCAGGGATAGCACCTGATCATCTTTATCAGATACCTGATATGACAGGGACTCGTCGTTTCAGCGTCTAGAGCCACAAGGAATACCCTTTTTTCGGGAGATTTCCGGCTGAGGACCACTGAAAATCAAAAAGTCAGTGCACTTGTTTGGATCTGCGTCCTCCATGAGTCGTTCACTTTTCCCAAAAGCTTGACAACCCATATGCATGCATCTGCATGTCAGATCGTACAGTAACGACCATGCAAGGCAACCCTACAATCAACATTGATTCTTTTGTAAATAAAATGCCCCAGTCTACACCGTATCTATATATGAATTTTGCAGCACACCTTTTTTCGAATGACCTTCGTTGGAGTTGGGAAAGAGTCGTGTGTAGTTGCGTGTGGGTCAAGATCAGCAACTTAACTAGACAGAGCCACTCCGCTATACAAGGTTCCCCGCTACTGTGGCTACGGTATATATTCCAGAAGAGAAACGATGCGGCGGGAGTATGGCCGTGTTGGGGCAGTGGCCCATTGAATGCGTGGACATGCGGGGTACGGAATAGCGGGTATTTGTAACCCGTGATGCTCCTCGCTTGTTGTGTTTCCATGTAGGGGAAAGTCAAATCAATACCTAGCACGAGATTGCTCCAATCACGGGTACAGTTGCAACTCTGACATTCAAGACTGCATACGTTCAGTCTGTAAGGCGCTTTCATAGATGCCTTGATATAGTCACTGTGGTAAGAAACAGATAGGTGGAACACTAGAAGAAAAGAGGATGTTTGATATCTGCTACCAATCTCTGAAACATCCAAATTGCCCAGCAAAGTAGGAAAGTGCCAGACTAAGTGAGTTGTGGCTATGTCAAGAGCCTTCAATTTCCTCGCCAGAAATAACAGGAAGCCTGAATCTATTTCAATGAAACCCCAAAAATCTGTTTTACAATGGCCACAGAGAGCTGTGGGCTTGGCTTGTTCATAGCTCATCGGTATGGACTTCCTCAGCAGTCTCATCCTCGAAGTCAGGCTTGGTCACCTCGTCCTTCTCTGCGGTCTGCACCTTTGCCCAGAATTTCTCGCCATTCTCCGGGTCATCAGCAAATAGATGGTCAATCACCATCTTCTTCGGGGTTTCGCCCATCCATTGAAACAAGGAAAAGTCTCTGAATTCGTCTGCACGGAAAACCTCGAGCATTTCAATCGGTTCATCGCCAATGTTCTCCACGAAGTGACCCATGTTTCTTGGAACAATGCCGACGTCGCCCGGCACGTAGTCGAAGGTCCGCGCCGTACCTTCAGATCCGAAGATCGTAACACGAGCTCGGCCCTTGATGAAGAAGGACCATTCGTCTGCGTTGGGGTGCCAATGCATTTCCTGCTCAGATTAGCTTCGGTGTAACAATGATATATTGAGGCAAGTTATTGCTCCAAGACATATTCATCCTCAAGCGGTCCATGCGCCGTCAATGTGTTCAGGTCTTGGAAGCGTTGAGAAGTCTTAGAAGCCTTCGGATGGAGAGCCATGGACCGCAAAGCTTGGTACTTACTCGGATAGCCCTGGTTCAATAATTGCGTGCGCTGCAGCCACAGTCTTGGAGAGGGGAAAGTTCTTGGAATCAGTGATTCGAACTTCACCGCCGCTTGTCTTTTTGGGAACCTGGTCCAACATCTTGTGAGTGAACTTGTATTTCGACTTCTTGAAGCCTTTTCCGCTTGGCTTCTCCTCGTCGATACTTCCTGGCACTGACCCTTGGAAAATATACTTCTCTCCTTCTGGAATATGTGCGAAGACCTCGGGGGCCAAATTGAAGTTCTTAGCAATTACAGATTTTGGTGTATGGGCTATGGTAAGTCAGCGGTGTGCAGAGTAGGAAGAACAATGTAAGTACCTAGCCAGTCAGTCAAAATAAACGTCGACTCTTCTGAGAAACCGCCGTCATCGAATACTAAAAGGAATTCGGTGCCGTTTTCACCAAGACCTTGCAATGAATGTGGCACTCCGCTTGGGAAGTACCACAAGTCGCCCTTTTTCAGATCATCGAAAAAGCTGCCCCCCTCGTAGTCAATTGCGGTGACGCGGACCTCTCCGTCAAGGACATATGCCCATTCTGCCTCCTTGTGCCAATGAAGCTCGCGAATAACGCCTTGATCGAGTCGCATGTTGACGCTAGCAAGCTCAACGCTGGAGCCCAGCTCTCGAACAGTTGTTTGTCTTGTCCAGCCACCTTCCTGTTGTGCATGACATCAGCATGTCTCCCATTGAAAGGAGGCCAGCGTTGTGATGCAACTGGGATAATTTCTTACCTCAATCCTTATGTGGGAGTCTGCGAAGCTCCAGCGCATATTCTTCATATTGCCGCTATCTGTGCTAGGTGGGCGCACCAGATCGGGGCTCTGCCGCGAGCGCGCCCCGTTCCATGGTCCCAGCACCGAAGCTCCCAAGCCATTCCTATATGGCAATGGGTCCAATTTGTTTCCCACTGCATCAATTGCATTATCATAGGGGTCTTTATTTCCTGGCGTGTATGGAGGAGAATTCTTCGTCTTGCGGAGGTTCGAACGCAGTGGCTTGCCATCGAGGAGTCGTTGACGCGGACTGTCTTGGACAGGAACGCAGTGGCCGAGCTCGCTCAATGCGATGCCAGCGGCAAGTATCGAGGTTAGGAACTGCATTGTAAGGCCAACTCGATATTGAAGAACAATTGGAACTGTCAATGGTGAAGGCAATGGAGCAAGTAAAGAAATACAGCGAGCGTGATGGGAAGCTTGAGCGCCTTTTTGGAGATGGCATACGGTTGACCACAAGCTTCACCCAAGCCTCTCGGCACGACTCTAGCTACCTCCCAAGCATCGACAAGCCTTCCAATGGACCCTCCCCCGCCATCTCTTCCATGGGGTAACGGGTTTCACTGTGAGGTTTGCCGAATGATGACCGAGCACTTCCTTGATAAAGATGCCGAAGGATCCCCGCCGCGACACGGCTGACACGGCTGACACGGTTGCCACGGCTATGACGGGGTAAGGTATACGCAAGTTGGTTGTTATTTGTGGGTGATGAGTGGTGGGAATGAGATGGCTGGGATGATTTGTGGCGAGTTGTAGTACTACTACTAATTGTGCTGGTGATTATTGACGACGACGCTCGGACGTGGGGCAATTGTAGTCTGAAATGACCAGAGCCTTGGCCCGGTTTCTTCTGATGCGGTCAACTGAGGGGCAAGGGAGGGGGGGGGGTATTATACTTCAGGTTAGTATGCAACCCCTAAGTGGGCACCATTTACTGCATAAACACACTGTCTACACACACTACTGGTTTCCACTTCTAGGGCCCAGCCTCCCCCCTAAGCCCCCATCCGCCATCACATCACTGCCGTTTACCCTGAACCTGGCACTGAATCCGGACCTCAAGTTTTGTTCAGACTTTGGGGGCTGGTAGGCTGGGTAGTAGGGTTCTGAGTTAGAGGGGGCTGGGCAACAGTGTCTCCGAGGTTGCTCCTTTTAGATATCCCATTTGGACATTACATGACATTAACATTACACCAGAAAGACAAATCATTGAAACCGCCTGCGAAACCCTCCAAAGTAGGGGGATTATATGCTACCCATCACGCACCAACCAACACACCATTCTTACTTGATATCATGGCCCAATCCAATGGCTATGGGACCGTGGGCGATTCTGAGCCGGCATTCAACAGTGGCTCACGTGGTGGAGGAGCTGATGAAGACCAGCCGTTGCTGCCGCGAGCCAACTCGAAGCCTAATCTACGCAAGAAGTTGATGGTTAATGTGCATCGAGATTGGGCCGATGTAGTTCTTCTATTGTGTTATGTCATCACCGGACTGCTGGACAGTGCATCGATATCGACTTGGGGGTCATTCGTTTCCATGCAAACGGGTTCGCTCTTCCCTTCCTAAATACTGATGGAATCTGGATACTGATATTTGGTTTAGGAAACACCGTCTACATCGGCCTTGGGTTGGCTGCGCCAAAAGAGTCCAAGAGATGGATCAAGTCGGGAGTCTCCCTCATCTCGTTCTGCATCGGATCCTTCTTCTTTAGTCGATTCCATCGCTACTTCAGCCCTAGCAGGCGCTGGGTACTCTGTGCCTCATTTCTGGCTCAGATGATACTAATTGTCGTCGCCGCAGCAATCCTTACCTGGGTGCCGAAGTCAAGCAAAGAGATTTCTTGGAATGTACTCGTCCCTATTGCTTTGGTGGCCTTCCAAAGCTGTGGTCAGGCCGTTACAAGCAGAGCACTCAAGTACAATGCTCTGACCAGCGTGGTGCTGACGAGTATCTACTGTGATTTATTTTCAGATGCTGAGCTGTTTGCCTTCCACAATGTTGAGAGAAATCGTCGCGCAGCTGCACCTATTTTGCTTTTGATCGGGGCTGTTATAGGTGGATTGCTCGCACATAGTGCAATTGGTACTGAAGGAGTTTTATGGATTGCTGCTGTATTGAAATTCGGCGTTGTTCTCTCGTGGTTCTTCTGGCGAGATGCTGAAGAATAGTTGTTCTCACGGAGAAAGGCTTGGTGGAATGGCTGGGGAGTATCGGCTACGTTTGGTTGGAATGTGTGATAAGCTTCGCCATGAATAATCACATCACGTACCAGATGTCATTCCTTCTCACATATTTTGATTCTGTCAGAACCTCATGCTTTTGCTGAATCAATATTTGAATCAATATTGTATATATGGAGCAATTAGGGCAAATACCAAATCATTGAGGAAGCTGTTATTTGCGCTCCGAGGGGGATATGCAGTAGTCTCTGGCGCGAGGCATACTATTGATCATTAGTCTCAAATCACTCAAGCATCCAAGGGAAGCCCTTAAGAGAGCTTGACCTTGGCTTATTGGCACAAGCCCATTGATTGCTGACGATGACTCAGTCATCATCAACAAGGAGTCAGATACGATAAATTGTTTCTCCCAAGCAATATACCGTACTAGTTTATTGCAACTTTGTATCACATCTTCCCATACCTCAAGGATAGCCAAATTTTCAAACTACGCGGCAGAATCCCAGCAGATATGGCTCCAAGCACCGAGTCTAGAGCAACACATTGAAGACTACCGCTCCATAATGACCAATGAGCGCGCAAACACCTGGTCGTAAGTTCCAATCCCTCAACCAGTTCCACTATCGCTATGTAACCATCAATCAGTCCGAGCTCGCCAATAACCGACATCGAAGAAATAAAGCGATGCTCCTGGCTTGGGTACCCAGCCTCGACAAACCATGATTAGAGAACTACGCCGTCGTCATAAAACCCACGCCTGAAAATGGAGAGAAAAGACCAAAAATGATTGGCATAGTTGGTATCCCCCACAGCGACAATATTGGTGCCGAGCTGGGCTATTGCTTCCATCCCGATTATTGGGGGAAGGGATTGTCGGGCGAGGCATAGGGGCATTTTATCAGTGTATTACGCTCCCAACCGTACATTCTCACACTACTTAACTGACGTCTGAACTTGAGGCTGATAAGATACAGGAACAGATGCAAGGGACCAAATAATGGCGGAAGTTGACCCTGGCAACTTGGCGAGTGGGAAAGTGGGAAAGTGGTGGATAGACTTGGGTTCAAGAGGGAGTCGTCCTGAAGAATAAATATCAGCGGGCAGCTGGTATCCGTGATGGGAAGGTGGATGTCAGAGACCGCGTTCGGTGGTACCTTTCTAAGCCTGCATAGAGCTCGTATGCTTTTGTCCAGTCAGGGTAGCTATATTGTCACTGCCTCTCCCACTTTTGAAGCGCGATTCGAAGATATTGGTACACACATGATATCCCTATCTTTCCGCAGGGTTCTGTGTAACATATATATGATGTTTCCTCATTCGATAGATATCGTGATTTTAGTAACTCTCAGTGAAGAGGAACAATGACAGGCTCCTCCTGCGTGGTTCTCCAGCCCTTCGATCCCGAGATTCATCTCCAGCCTTGGTACGACACGCAAACAGAGCCAAGGAAAACCAAGGAAGAATTCAAAACATATATCGCCAAGTACGTCCCGGCCCCTGAGCGGCCGTGGTCCGTCCTATATGCCGTCGCTCTCGAGCCAGATCCCGCTCCTGAGTCATCCACCAAGCTGGAGTCTCCAAATCAGCCAATAGTCATCGGCGTCATAGGCACGCCGCGTGAAGCTGAGATCGGATACAGCATCGTCCCCGCATACGAAGGGAAAGGGCATATGACTGCTGCTCTGAGGCTGTTCATCCCGCTATTCTGGGAGAACGAATGTTCGCCCCCCTCCCCCCCCAACCTGAGGTTTCGGTCATGAAGGCCGTATCAGTGATGGAAACAATGCTGATGTTGAATAGGCAATCGACAGAACAATGAACTACTGGCGGCTGTTGAACCGAGTAATATAGGGAGTAGAAGGGTTTTAGAGAAGGTAGATTTTGAGCAGGGGGGTTTGAAAAGGGAGTTCTTCCGGAAGGAGATTGAGGAAGGGAGGATGGCCGCGGATATGTTATTTTTCTATTCACGGAGGCCGGGCTATTGAGCTGAGCTTCTGTGAAGAGTGAAATATGATAAGAAGGTGCAAAGTTAATTGTAAGCGTCTAAAGTCACCTCTTAATCGGAATGAGTACGTGTTTTGTATTGTATTTAGTTCGTTTATCAAACCCTCCCAAGCTATTAGTTGCCTAGAATGTGGATATGAGAAGACCAATAATTACAACGATCGCAATGCAGAGAAAGTTGCATCACTTAGCAAGTAATCTCTGAAGTCCTGCCAAAAGAATGACTGCTGAACTGTAACCCCCACCCCTCCTGAACGCTGTGTTCCCGCTCTCTAGCTGTATAGAACTTTAGCTATTAGTAGCAATTGCGTTTAGGGTACCTTGATGACCACTCATGGAGATGTAGTTCAATATTCGCCAAAAGGGATCCGTCTCATCTCACTCTACACATATTTCATCAGTCTGACTATATAGGCCACCAAATAAAAGCGAAGGGACACACTCCTTGTTAATAGTTCGCGGATGATGTCCACCCATTCCATTTTTGTTTCCGAAGGAAGGCAAGTAGAGACATTATCACCTAATCCTGGACGCGCGACCGACATCACTGGAAGTTCAGGGGTTGGGTCATGGAGATACAAATTGGAGCCGGTCTGGTTCTTGTTGATGAAAACTGACCGAGACATGTATATTTCAATCAATGTTGGATCTGAAAAGCTAAATGGAGTCTGCCGAATTTTCTTCAACAATTTCTGGGCTCTTGAGTAGATGCGGCGCTCTGCGCCGTCGTCGACACTGATCAGTAAACGGCGAGGCCTTGGGTGGCCGCCGAGATTGCCTAAAAGTGCTGGCCTAATAATCTGGAAAACATAGAAAAGATAGCCAAGCTCTCTGAAGTTCTGTGGTAGCTCCTTGGGGAGTAGAAGATTGTAGAAATCTTGCCAAACTCTATCTCCTTGATCTAAAAGATTTTGCAGAACGTGCCCTAGTGAAGGTCGTCTTCCATTAAGTAGTGCTTCGCGGATGGAAGAGGAAACCAAGTTATCTCGTGGTGACACCTGAATTCTATAGAATGAGTTGTATAGACCTGCAATCCCGCGTTGGTCAAGTTCATAGGAGATGGCTTTCTCAAAAACCTAAGATATTTGTGTAGAGCGAAGCTCAACAGCCTCCATCCATCGTAAAGCTTGGTCCGTATTACACAGTCCCCGTTCGAGTTGTTCATCCACTGAATGAAAATAGTGGAAGCTTGGAACATCCAAGCTGATCCGCATGGGAGGAATGCATTCGAACCTTCGTCTATTCTGAAAACCTCCCATTTTTGAAATGATGGTAGATGCTATATCAGCGATAGTAGAGGAGGAGCGGGCAATATATTCCGCTTCATATAGGGTCGGTTTTAAGTAAAGGAACTTTTTTATGCTTGTTTCATGGCTTCCGCGCAGACTATCGCGTAGTATCTTTGAAGAGAAGAGGCATACACCAGACAGTATGTCCACCTGCTCGAATGTGGACTTGTCATTCTCTAGGAAAAGAGTGTCCTCAATTTTCAGACTTGGGCAAGAAAAATGCAGGTGCTGCGTCGACTTGAATTGTGCCTTCCTTCCAAGAATCGATGGAACCGAGAATTGAAAATCGATATCCTGGTAAGAGCTTATGCCCTCAAGATCTTTTGCGCGGCCATCACATGGTGGCCCACCAACGAGTGCTCTTTCAGTGACGCGCAAATAAGAAGTATCTGGGCGTACTTTTTCTATCACATCCCTGTAAAGCGAGTCCGTTTGCACCTTTCTGTTGAGCAAATGTACTACTTTCGTCGCGGCTTTTTTGCCCTTCAAATATGCCTTCTTATGTATTTCATCTAGATTGCAGTGCTGATCATAAATACTACATCGTAGTAATGCTTCGGAAATGGTGTGGAAACCAAATATATTATGAAGCAGGTCATCATGTTCTGAGAAGTTGATGCTTTGAAAGCTGATAGATGATGGAAGGCCGTCTTGATTGTGAAGATCCGCAACTTGCATAGGAGAACTCATCCTAGACATAATTATCATAAGAACCAGAAACAGAAAGATTTTTACTGTAGAAGACGGTATAGAAACATCTAAGTAAAAGTCTTACACAGTGCGGCTACAACAGCTGGCGCAGCTAAAACATAAAAGTACTAGATTAATCTAACGGCAAATATCTCAAATACCATCGTTTCGTTGCCAAATATCTCATATACCACACTTTTTTTTGCCGAATATCTCATATACCACCATTTGTCTCTTGGCGCCAAACAGTGGTATTTCAGATACTTAATGACAAAACGATGGTATATGAGAAACACTAATATATCTTATATACCATTGTTTTGTTGTGCATCTACACTGTAGCAATCACAATACACGCTGTAACAACTACACTGTAGCAATTACAATACAGGCGTGTAACAATAAATAAACTAGTAATATATAATATATCGATATAAATTAATATAAGTTATACTATATTTAATTTGTATTTGTAATTGCACTGTTTCAGCATATATTGCTGCAGCGTGTATTGTAGTTGTTACAGCGTGTATTGTAGTTGTTACAGCGTGTATTGTAGTTGTTACAGCGTGTATTGTAGTTGTTACAGCGTGTATTGTAGTTGTTACAGCGTGTATTGTAGTTGTTACAGCGTGTATTGTAGTTGTTACCATGTAATCGCTACAACGTATTTGACTCGTAATTGTAATTGTATTATTATAGCGTGTATTGCTATAGCGTGTATTGTAGTTGCTGCAGCGTGTATTGTGATTGTTACAGCGTAGTTGCTACAGGGCGTATTACAGGCTTTACAGTGAATGTTGACGAATATCTGATATACCATCGTTTTGTTGACGTATATCTCATATACCATCAAAGTGGTATATGAGATATTCGGCAAAAAAAGTGTGGTATATGAGATATTTGGCAACAAAACGATGGTATTTGAGATATTTGCCGTTAATCTAATTTATTGACTGAAATGACTGGCCATCGGTGAAGAAGCACTTTACATGGTTATACGGAAGAGTAAAATTCGTAATTACCCTATTGCGGGGAAACATATTTTCAACTCCACAGGTTATCATGCCGCACATAAATTGAAAAATGCATTTGCTATTCTCAGATTGTCTAACAGGTGTGGCAACGGTAATGTATTAGGCATCACATGGGTCTTTTCTTATACAGCACTTATACCTTGTAGCGTGGTCACACTAAGAGTGGAGCACGCGCCTCGACATCGGCCACAAACGGGAGAAAGTAAAGAACCCGGGGGGATGTGGAAAGAAACTGATAATAACTACCATTTTGGTTTCCTGTTATAATGACGCATGTTTGAAAAGGAATGACTCTCGTCTATGCAGAGTAATTATCTAAGCACAAAACCTAAACTTTAATACCCGATACCTGGTGATCTACTAAGTATTATTTTGTATCTTATTTTACGCTGTGTAACGAATACGGCAAGCTCTTATGACCATACGCTTAAAACACTGAAATAGTTTATACTATTTTTTTTATAAATTAAATCAAATATAAATAGGCCAAATAAAGGCTCTAAAACGATATTTGTTTGGCGTTTGTTAGTGGCTAAAAGATAATACTATGGTGGATACAGGAAGGTCAGCGCAAGGAAACTTAAGTCCAGGGAGGCCAGCGCTAGAAAAATCAGCACAGAAAGCTCACCGCTAAGCAAGTCAGCAAGGAAAGTAAATGGACAATTGCTTTGATTTTATTTAAATACTTCATAAGCTAGTAGCTTATTTCCGTTTGTTATCCAATAAAAAATTAATCAAATGACTAATTTTGCAAGTTAAGTGCATTTTACTTATGTCATATGGTACAAATTGGGTAGCGAGATAAGGGTGGGAATAGAAGCGAAAGCCACAGCAGCCAAGATCTCGCTTAACTTAATTATTAATTTAGAGTCAGTGTCAAACACTAAAAAGAAGCTAAAAGCTTACTGTATCTCATATATCCAGTTTCGTTTAGCATTTTCGTTTTGGAAAGATAGTTCATCGGCATAAAAGGATTTCCCCCGTTTCTTCCTACCTTCCACTATTGGTTAATGATCCAAACCACTCCTACTTTTCCAATAGATGGCTACAGTAATTAGTACCTTCTAGTTTCGAGTAGCCGTTGTGGAGTTGGCGTAAGCTGCTGCGGCAAGAATGCGCGGCGACCTGCCAGCAACTTGAAAATATGAGATGTGAATTCGTAACGCATGGTTTCTACTATTACGGTAAATTAAATGTCCATTCGCAAGGCATCGAAACTCCTAGCGTGGACGATACAGCCTATCATCGTCCAGAATATCCATATAAATAGTTTCACGCAGGGGCAGTTTTAACATGAATCTGCCACTGACCAGCTGCCAGAGATTTACTGGTAAATACATGGAGCTCAGTGGTCCCAGTATTCAGCATGTACAGCCACACTAGCCTGTACTTGTACGATGCGTGAATGAAGCTTATGCCGTACTATCTGCTATTCAAGGTTTTTAAGGTGGTAGCAGTATGCTTACAAGCGCTGAAAGAACATTAGTACCTTGAACTTTGACAGCGACTTTCGGAGCCACTCGGAAAACTGTTACTATGTCCGGAACGGTTTGGGAGCCGCTCTCGCGTTGACTGGTTCTTATGCAGAAAACGCATCACGAAACAGTAGCGGGAGAGGAAAGGGACAATATCAGCGTTGGCGGCGTTTATCTATCGGAATTTCAAGCCAACCACAAACAACACAGTAATCACTTAGTCATAGCGTTAGATCTGTATCTTCTGCTCTACGGAGTCACATTACTAGGTTTTTGTGGCACTCTACTATAGTCAGAAACTCATAACTCAATTTTATCTGCTACATTTCATAGCTATTATTCCAATAATGGTGCCTTTACCCACGATATCTTCTCTAGCTGTGGCATTGCTCATGTTGGTTGCTACTCCTGTGGTTTATCGTCTACTTGTAATAGTCTATAGACTATACTTGCATCCTTTGAGTGGATTTCCTGGCCCAAAAAGAGATGCCGCTACAACACTGTATCGTGCATACTATCAGGTATATCGAGATGGAGGTCACGTGGAACAGTTCACAAAATTACACGCGCAATATGGTGATTCACCTTTGGCTAAGTTCATTATATAAGAAATTTTTTTTTTAACAAGTCTTAAAGGACCGGTAGTTCGAGTCTCACCCAACAAAGTAGGCATCTCTCCCGTTAAATCTCTGCTAAAAGACATCTTTAACCTTCTACAAGTTGCATTTTCGCAGGCCAAAAGCTTTCGAAGATATATTCAAGTTCAACACAAAGTTTATCAAGGATCCAGATTTCTATGATCACCTCGGCCAGTCTGAGGCACTCTTCGGAATGGTGGATGAAAATGAGCACAAGGAGCGATTCAAATTGGTCTCAGATCTATTTTCTAAAAGAAAATCCCAAGAGTTTGAACAGGTTATACTCCGCAACGTATGTTAGCTTCTATTCTTCGGGGCTGTTCCTCAGATTATCCCCAGAAATCTCACTGACTGCCAGAGACGAACCTATTATGCGGCATTCTTCTGAAGTCTGCTAATCAAGGTTTGCCAATTAATATTGCACAGGGACTTCGAGCCGTGGTACTTGATATAGCCCAAGATTTCGTCTTTGACTATGTCCCAGACCACTTACGCGGCTTATATAATGAAAGGTTTGATACTTTGTTCGTACATACTACATTCGATGTAATGGACTGGACAGCTTGGTGCTTCAGGAACTTCCCGCTTACTCTCGCATTTTCAAATCAACTGCCACAATGGCTGCGGCGAATAATCTTTCCAGGCGAAGCTGCCAATATAGAATCTTTTGAAGTTTGTTATATTTCTCTTATAGTTCTCAACTGGATTTTGAGCATTATATAGAATCATACTAAGACTGTTGGTGTAGACTATACAGCAACTGGTTAAGAGTAATGTTTCCAAAGGACCTAATTGGAGTCGCGACAGTCTTTTGAGTCGAATGGCTAATAAAGTTTCGACTCCTTAACTCACTGCAGAATGCATGGGGACAATGTTTGGCGCAGTCATCAATTTGGCCAACATGCTGCCCTATGGAGTATTCTGTGTCTGTGAAACTGAATTCTTGCAGGAGAGAGTATATAACGAGCTCAAGTCAATTTGGGAAAAACCAGATGATGAAATACCGAGCTACTCTCTCTCATAATGAGGTTGCCTCTGTTGGTAAGTTGAGTGTATGAGATAAATTTGTGCATTTTATTTACCCTTAATAAGGCCGTTTGTTGATGTAAAACAGAGTGGCATAGTCAAAGAGAGCCTCCGTCTCATGCACGGGATTATTATTGGACCACCTCGTGTCACACCTCCAGAAGGAGCAACTATTGATGGCTACTATGTACCCCCTAATGTTAGTTATCTAGAAACATACCAGCTTGTTATGTTACATAATACTAAATTTCCTCAACAGACTGTTGTTACAACCTCCTCTTATTACTCTCACGTGAATCCTGATGTGTTTCCGGAACCTGAAAGGTTCAAGCCTGAGCGCTGGCAAAATTCCACGCTGGAAATGGAAAGGTCGTTGGTTCCATTCTCAAAAGGGAAAAGAATGTGCCCTGGAAAAGAGTTGGTTCTTCGCCTTTTATCATCTAGCTCGGTTTGTATTGTATTTACTAATAATAAATGTCGTTTCTTCAGAATTTCGCTCATGGAGCTATTTATCATCTTCGCGGCCTTCTTTAGAAGATTCAATATACAGGTATTTAATACTACGTGAGTAGCAGTTCCTGCGTTAAAACAGAGGACTTTTTTTTTCTGATATATGTACAGGGAAAGAGATTTTGAATGGAAGGTTTATATATCGTTGCATTTCAAAGGGAAGTTACTCCATGCTCATATGAAACCTCGGCCGGAGTTCTCAGGCACTAGTAGTCGATTCTTTGGACTTCAAAAGATGGTATCTCAATTTTGAGAATATTGGAGTTGCTCAATTGGAAAATTGGATGCTTTAACAATATGTTTTGTCAAATAAAAGACGTAGAAAACAAACCTACCACCCTTTTAAAATCTATTATTTCTTTATATAATACCCAAATTTAATCCATGAAAATTTTTCAGAAATTGAAAATGATGGATACAATACGGTACTTTCAACACTTAATATATTTAAACTTATAGATACAATTCCAAAAATTGTCATTGAACACTATTTTAAAACTATTATTTGGTTTAACTGAGTTAAGTAACTCTCCTTTTGTGAAGCAAATTACGTGGTCTACATGGAGTTACTAGTCATAGAGCGAGAGTCGCGAGGATTTTTCACCAAAACATATATCTTAGAACTGATCTATTGTATATAACTGAGTCTATCTAGTCCCATGATATATTTTGTACAATCAATTTTGAATAAGACTTGCAGATATATTTCAGCGTCATGACTCTTTACAATTCTAACCCTCGATAGAGATATGGGTCATATTGCGTGGAGGATTGTGGTTCTTTTAAACCCAGTCTAACACGGCATTTGGATCTTTGCATTGATGAGGAATATGCCATCTATCAACTTGCACCCGAGCCCCATCATCCTCGACCACTGCCCATTCAACTGTTAGGTTTTGCGTATGTACTCTCTTTCATATCCTTCAAACTCCGCGGACTTAGAATGCTTGTCAATCAGGGATTCTTCGTCAGAAGGCCCTAGGCTCGAGAATGGTTCCAAACGAGAATAAGCATCATTTTATGATGGAATGACGAGCATGCTATTGAATAATTTCGAAGTCATTATGGACTCATTGATAACAAGATTGAGTTGGAAAGAGTTTTCGAATGGCCATTCACATTGGAGGCCTTCGTAGAGCTTTCAGGGACGGAAGATGGTCGATAGAGAGTATCTATAAAAGGGAGCTCGCCAGCTCTACGAAAGCATGGGTCAGTGCAAAAGAGCTTCGGTTCCTATGGTTGATGTGGGGCTGAAGCATGTTACAGCTGTTTTTGGACAATGTAAAAATGCCAGTCAATTATCATGTAAGATGACTATAAGATTTAAGCGCCTTCTCCTAGTATTTTCGCATATGGAGTTATACCATCTTCGGTCAATGTTCGCGACCAAAGCATTCCTAGCTTACATGTGGGTGTCCCCCATATCTCGGTGAAAGCACAAGCGCTAAAATATGGGACCAGGCACCACCCCGCAATCCTGCAATTAATACAGTGTCCACTTTAAAGATAAACGTTCGCAATACTTGTACAACTGTGCGAAGCACACGAGGTTAGTGGATCTATACACCACCTCGTGTCTAACTTGGGTAGGAGACTTTGTGAAATGGTGAAACCAGGAAAGCTAGAATGAGAACGGCAATACTTTCTGTCTAAGGACGCGGTAAATGATCATCATATTAGGCCGTTGGTGATTCGACATGGTAGTCTTGCATGGCGCTAAATATCAATCACTGTTAATTCCGAGAACGTAATCTGGCAAATGTCGAAGCCTCCTTTAGTGGAAAGTGTATGTTCATTACACAAACAAAGTGGTAAATTGCCGCTATAGAATGCTGTCGTGCAAAGCAACTTTTATCAGATGACGCGTATCAAAATACCACTAAATTATACCGATATCAACTTGATTTTGAGCCTTTTCATGAAATACTGTAAAAGCGGTTGATCCATAAATTTTCATGCAATATCAATTTTGTAATAGACTGTATCTCTACAGCTACAAGCATAATCAGAAGAACGTAAAGTTGACCCTTCTCCACTTCCTTATCTTTCCCATGTAAACATGTGCAACGCTTAAAGTTTGGTTCTTAGCAAGGCAGGTTTACCTCCAAGCCAAAAGAACGAAGCTATAGCTGAAAAGCTTGCCAGAAAGGCGAGTATGGTGTTCATATTTCCGTATCCGAGCCTGTTGTAAATTAGTATGCAGAAGTCATTGTCCGAGCTCGATGTATCATTTCAGTCTCAAGCTTACTTGTCTCTAAGATGACCTGCGATAAGTGGTCCAACCGTCATTCCCAAATTGAATACCATGAGGTTCATTCCAGAAATTGATGCGAAGGGACCGTTTCCCCCAAAAAGATCCGGATTATGCTCATGGTACTCCTTAATAACCATCCTTGCCTCTACAAAACTGGTTGTACCGACCATCGCCATGCCTATACCAGAGAGCGCGAGCAATACACAGTATAATGCAATGTAAATATCCCATGGCTCCGGCTTGGTTACACGAAAGAATGCCAAAACCAAGGATAGGAACATGTATCCACCTGTGGCTACAACCTTTGTACCAAAGCGGTCCACAGCCCATCCTCCCAGCGGAGCAAGGGCGAGCCTAAAGCATCCTAAGGGAACAAAGAGGAGGCCAGTTTTGAGTGGACTGAATTCGAATAATTCTCGCGCCTCGAGAGAGACCGTAGCGTCAAAAGAACTTAAGATCGCCGACTGAATTCCACAGGTGACAAGCGCTGCCACTAGTGACGAGTTGCGAAGGCATAAGAGAACAGGTAAATGATTTAAGATGGAGGATTCTCGATGCGGGATATGGTAATCATTTGGCTCATCTCCACAATTGAAGATAGGTAAACTTCCCACTTGTGATTCTAAATCTCCAAGCTCGGTTTCTTCATTCTGGTAAAGCATCAGACTTACTTCATCTTGTGTCGCCTCGTCCCACAACTCCGAACTGTCATCTTCTACCACCTTCGCACCCTGACTGTGCTCCGTCTTTTCGTTTGTCAGTAGAGACGAATTATCACTAGATGTCTTTGGATTCATTTGTTCTGCCACGGCAAAACCATCCGAAATATAACGGGCAGCTACCTTTTTCTCAATAAGCAGCAATCGCATAATAAGATCAAAGGCCAGAAGTCCCATTGCAATTGTAGCAACAGCGGGTAGACCAGCAAGGCTATATACGGTCCCACCAAGTGGCGGGGAGAATAGGGCTCCCAGATTGACGAAACCAAGAACCTGCATCATTTTTAGTTTATAGTTCATCTATGTATGACAGAGCCTTTGAATCTAAAGAAATTTAACAGATTTGCTGTTCCTTGACCTTACCATTCCCAGAGTTTTTCCAGTGTTTTCTGATCCTACTGTATCAAAACATAAGGCAAATCCAGCTGTCCAAATGAACGCACAGCTTGCCCCTTGAGCACACCTCGCGATTACCAGAGCAGTCATTGATTGACCCAAGAAAAAAAGAATGGTGGACTGTTAATATCAGTAGAGACCTCATGTGTCATCATTGTTCCAAACCTTACAACAATCAATATCACCAATCCGGCAATGAATAGCAGCTTTCTCGAAGCGAGTTTGTCTCCCAGCGCACCTGTTATGGGACAGAAAATGACAGAAGAACCAGCATAGGCTGCGAGAAGCATTGAGGAATGGCTCTGAAGTTCATCCTGAGCAATCCCCATACGATCTTGCAAAATAAATGGCAGGACTGGAATAACGATTCCGTAGAGAAATGTCTCACTAAAGAGGCCGACAATCACAGTGCTCACAATGAACAATGTGTGAGAACGCCAACGGATACCTTGAGGTTGTACTATGTGGTGGCTTTCCTCGTTCACGTCTGATCTCAAATTTCGTTGAAGTGATTTCAGATTCTTCATTTTCGCTGTAAATATGGCTGTCCCTGATACACAAAGGAAATAGGGTTGCTTCAGAAATTTCCTGTCCGTTGATAATGCTGAATGAGGTAAACTGTACCTTGTCAAAATTCCTGCTGCTTCTTAAGTACCTAATTGGGAATATTTAAGAAAACAAGGATTTATTAACTATCGACAAATTACAGTTAGCATCTTGAATAGTGCTTACGTTTTTAAGCGGGGCTCTAGAATGTCCCGCTCTTCGCCGCCAGGTTAAACGCTAGTGATCGCAGATGCATAAGCTTACTCATGCTAACTCTATGCATGTAGAACCATATGTGGACAATGTGATATTAATTTCTAAATTCTCTAGTGATAAAAGACGCATATTTAGTGTGTCAGTGCAGCTCCACTTCACTAGATACACGCTTTCGATTAATTTGGGCATCTTGAGGCTTGGGTATATATTTAACGTTTTTATAGAGGTATAGTAATGATCACAACCGTCCGTTATTACACAATTACCTACACTATCCATTTACATTCAATCTATTATGCCATCTGCAGTTCGGTCAACGAACGCGCCAGCGCCTTACGAGGAACCAGCCGACATCCCTGTAATTGATTTCAGCTTGCTCCATGGTACGCCTGAGCAACGTCAGGCTGCTTTGAAGCTACTGGATGAGAGTTTCCAATCTCATGGGTTTGTCTACCTTTCAAACCATACTATTGATCAGAAGATAGTCGATCAAGCCTTCGAATGGGTAACTAGGGCTTATGAACGTGATATTGTCTATCATAGTATGGACTGACCTATATACAGTCTAAACGATTTTTCAGGCTTCCTCACCATGTGAAGCAAATGATTGCACATCCTCCAAGTGGTGAAGTTGGTGACCATCGAGGATTTTCGGAGGTTGGCCTTGCATTAGTCAGTCAATTAGTTTTTGATCGAAATGAAGTAGAAGAGCTACGCAAAACGGCGCCGGAGACCAAGGAAACACTTGAATGGGGCAACCCTTTGGATGACACAGCTCCAAACCGTTGGCTATCTGAAGGCGTCTTCCCTGGGTTCCGCGATTTCATGGAATTATGGTGGAGCGAATGTGTTCGCCTCGAGCATGCGTTGTTACGTTGCCTTTCTCTGGCCTTGGGTCTTTCAGACCCCGATTATCTCTCCAAGAACCAAACTCGCGATATATGCCATATGAACTTGGCATATTATCCCTCAATGCCTGTTGTACCTTTGAAAACCGGCCAACTACGCCGTCTGAACGCGCACACCGACTTTGGTCAATTAACACTGCTCTTTCAGGACATGGTAGGCGGTCTTGAGGTGCATGACGGTCACGTCTTCCGACCTGTGATACCAAAGCCAGGAACAGTTATCATCAACGTGGGGGATATGTTAGAGAGACAGACTAACGGGAGATGGAAAAGTGCGTTACATCAAGTTGCAGCTCCAAGAGAATTTATGCGGAGACCAGATGCCGAAATACATGAAGATGGAAATGGTGATAGAGTTGTAGATAGATTCTCTATTATTTTCTTTGGCACACCTGATCCGGACTCTTTAGTAGACACTCTTCCAGGCTGCGAAAAAGGGGAAATTGGAAGCCAAACATGATTGGAGAATGGGGAGAGAAATTGACAGCAGGCGATTGGATTCAGAAGAGACTTGCTGCAGAGTACTAGAAGTATATATTTAGAACCATATTCATGGTCTTCAGTTCACTTGATCCAATATCATCTAGGTACTTACATAAATAAGTCTTAGTATTTCAGAGTAAGTTAAGCTTAGGGATAGATATGATAACAAAATATAACACCATGTCAACTTAACACGACTTGAAAAAAAAAAGCTTATTACAGGGGCAGTTAAACTAAATGCATGATTTTTATGGCCTAAAAATACCCAATAAAGTATTAGGCAATAAAATCCATGTAAAGTAATAGTTGTTGTGTAAGGGGGTTTATCCATCTCTCTAGTTGAGATGACAATATGGCAGGATTGCTGACGCCGTGGTGGAATGTGGCGTCAGAAGCGAGAACCGTGGTGTTAGAGCCAAAGAAAATAATTGACACGTTTACAGACGGGACTTGGTGGTCATTGATAATGATAGCCTCTGTTGTGAACTCAATGAACTTATCGAAGAAGTTGAGACGTGAGCGAGTGGTAGTAAATAGGCAGCCCCAGAACTTAAAGGGGATGTCATACGAATTGTAACAGAGGCTTTGGCAATATCTATTCTTATGGAAATTTTATCAACTATGACAGTTGCTCTCGAGAGACTACTCAATCATTCCACTAGATGTTTGGAAAGAGATGAGATATCATGAACTCGTGAGTTTGCAGCATGGTCCTTCCTAGGAATGTACCGAAGGAGTATGACGTCATAGTATGAGGGAGATATGTCATGCTAATATTCACAGCTAAAGAGCCTGAGCCATTGATCAAGAATATACGAAACCGACTCCAGCCTTCAGCCTTTCAATTCTGAATCATTTCGCCGGGCAAATTATCAGTAACTCCTTTAACGGCATTTGCACACCAACGGTGACTCTTTGACGCACAAAGCTCTGATCCGACCTGGCTTGTGAGGATTTCCTCATCCACGGTCCCAAGCAGAATCTCCGTCTCATTCCCATCCTTGAAATTCCAAGTCAAACTGCTCCCGCAAGTTTTGCAGAACCCTCTATAAGCCTCCTTCGAGCTTGAATACTGGACAAAATCCGGGTAGCTGCTCAGTGGGGGCTCGATTGCGCTGTTGGGGAACGTGCAGCCAATCTGCATAAGTCCCCCGCCATGCTTCCGACACATTGTGCACTGACAGGTGCCATTCTAGGATTTATTAGCTCTGCCTGCCACAACAGCATAGAGGAGGCTGACGCGTGTCGGAGGCCATGGTATTTCTGGAGTTATGTTGATTGTGTAGCGGATAGCTCCACATAAGCATCCACCTGTGATTTTGTCAGGCCGCGGCATGGCTTTCGTCTGGTAATTTACTCTCTCCGGCGACTGTATCTTTCGAAATAGTGGAATGTACTTAATGGTGCTGATGCCTTATATCATGAATTTGTGACCCCTCTTTGTCGAGAATAGGGCGCGCCAAGAACCGACGTCATAGAAATATATTCCCTGGTGATGGCCCTCCAGGCAGCATGTTTGCCCGGCCCATTGTGGTCGAAAGTGAGAGTATTTTATCTTTGACTAATTCAGCAGCGACAGGCTGATGAGTCATGGCAAGCTGGTAATCCTGGTGAGAGTAGGCAGGTGAGTAGAGGGCTGGTACAGGAAGTTAATAATTGACGCCGAAGATTGCGGACTTGACATTGCTGGTCATGGCTCATCAGAGTGGGAACCCCGGGTAACCGTGATATGTACTCTCGGTTTGACTCCGAAAAGGCATAAACAGAGAGTAGGGGAAGGTGTTTGGGTTTGAGAGATGTAGATAGGCGAGGTGGATTGTAACTACTGTAAAATCCAGGATATAAACCCTCAAAGAGAAAACGAACCAACAAAATGCTATCTTGTAATGACCTCTATATTTCCATGTTTGCTTTGATAATCCTCTAAAAGGTTGAGTCTTTCCGTTGTTTTTTCGAAGTAATTTTTATTTAAGCACTACATACAGGCTCCAAACTCCTTTTTAGATTAAGTCCCTTTTGCAAACAAGCTCAATCAACCAAACCAGAAAGAGGCTTTGATGTGGCTTCAGGCGCAGCAAGTAATACTGCATAAGCATTGCCCAGCTGCTCCTCTCTCAAAAAACATACCCAAAAAAGACAGCCAAAAAGGCACAAAGCTAAAGACTCATTAGCAATGTTAAGAGAAAGACCAACAAGCCAAGAAACTTACAGCGGTCATCTAGTAGACGGGCCGTAAAACGTGGATTGTAGACCTCGCAATTCGTTTCCTCTCATAACCTCTAGGCTTTGCCCAGGACGAAGAGCAACTTGAATGATCATCCCCCTTAACTACAATGTCAGTTACATTTTGACCTCCAACAGTCTCAGGGTGGAAATTGCAAAGCTGCTGGACGTGGACGTCTATTATCACTCCCCTGCGCGTAGTTAGCTTCTAAATCAATACCGACTTAAGGGCCATATATAAACATACGATTATTGTCTTAAAATACTTCTTGTCGGTTGCATCCGTCGAGCCCTTGGAGATAGTCAATACTCTGTCCGCAATCTTGCCTTTCCCGTGTTTCGTCTGCAGCTCATCCAAAAGCCAATTTCTCGTCTCCATGTTGGCAACTTTTTCATATAGATCCAATTTGGCTTGCTTTTGTCTGTGCTCCCTGGGCCATGAGCTCCGCTGTCGGGAGTTGATTACCCTCTTCGCTGTAGCGTTCCTTGAACACCGATCTATCGACCGGTTCAATTTTCTTTTTCTTGAATTTGAGCGAAACGTGGTGAATTTTTGGGAGACAGTAGCGCTGGTTAGGCATTCAAAGGTCCTGACCGAATTTCTGGGCTTCTGGTTGGGTGAATACCTTTCCACCTGCGGAACCTGTGGCTGGTCCTAGTGTCGATGGACCTAGAATTGGTTTTGGAGCCGGGACTGGCTTGGGGTTTGGATTTGGACAGGATATGCAATTTCCTCGAGCCTCAAGCTGTTCAGAACGGATTATTACTTCGTCAGCCCTTACTCTCTTCTATACTCACTATATCAAATGCTACCGACACAATGACTTACCGGAAAGCTCATCTGAAACAGGAACTGTTCGTGCAACAATATTGGTAATTTGTTCAAGAGAAATGGAGGTTGACAAACGGATAGATTATAGGTGATCTTATCACAGAAGAGGTTGTAGAATAGGGCATATGAATGTGATTGTAGATCTAATAGAATCAACTATCTAGAGTGATGAAAATAGGGTCTTGACGCCAAGAGCGGCTAAGCCGAATCGGGCCAATAGGCTTGGCCGTTTCGCAGGGGTAAATAGGACTTTCTGTAAGGAAAATCTCATATTAAAATCCGTCGATGCCAACCAGGAAGTTGTTTAAAGTTTGAACCTTGACTTATAGAGAGGCTAGATTCAAGGCTAGGTTTGTGTGTATTTTGTCCCTTTCAAGTAAGCTATGTGAAAAAGTAACCACGAGACTTCCAAGTAAAAAAAAAAGATTATCTAACTAAATGAGATAACCGGAACTGATGCGTAAAGAAATATTTTCTATCTTATTGAACTCACTATCGCTACTTATACACAACATCTATCGCATCGATTCCATCTATATTCGGTTCAGCCCAAGAAAAATAATATCCTAAAAATTCCTGTTAGATAAATAAGGCTAAGGAAGCTGTTAAAAAAATCCTCCACATGTTCCTTCGCAAATCTTAAAATCTTTTCCTTCATTTCCACTGAACGCCGATCCGATGTTATTGGTCTTTTTCGTATGTGCCGTAAAACCCCAACTGAGACCCCCCTTCCCCGGCATCACAACCCCCCTGCTCTACTACCCCTTTCGCATTGAATCTTTGTACTTGGTTCCTAGATTATCAAGTAGCGATTGAGAAGTGATGGAACTCGCCATTTAACATAACCATGGGATGCCGGAGAATATGCTTGCTACTACTTCAAGTTTTCCAAAGTTTGGCTGGCCATGTCGCGGATCGCCGTTCACCAGACTCAAAAATATAGAAATTCCACCATTACTATTCTATACAGCTTCCTTCAAGTCTTAAGCCACGCTCTAGTGAGCCTCAAGAGAGGAATTATATTGACTTTAAAGGTTGAATTATGCATAACGTGTAATTTACAAGCAGAATATATCTACGTCAGATGTTCGCTTATATTTGGGGTTGCGCAGCCAATGACTCCTCTACCTCGATAAAAACTGCGTTTGGATTGGAGTGAATCTGCATTCATAGATGTGTTAGGCTTTGATAGAAGGAGCAGTTGATATGTCATGGCATTCATATGTAATAGCGGGGTTCGTGTAACTTTTGATGTATTGAGGCTGAATAAAGACTTCCTACGTCGCACAGTAGGCATCATCAGCATCATAGTAAGCGCCAGCAGGGCAGTGCAGGTTTCCTCAGCAAATGTGGTTGAAAAAGGAAGGATTATTTGTGTAAATATTAATATAAGTTGAGCCAACGGCGCCAGGAATACCGGTACTTTTGGACTGCCAATAAGAGTGCTTTAGATATTCAGTAGCTCTTCCTTTCAATATTTCAGATTATTCACCTGAATCCTTAGATTCAGGTGTTTCAAGTCACGAACACTGCACGCCCGATAGATCATCTGTTTAAAAGTTTCGAATCCTTGAGCGAAGCTGACCCAGCGACTTCTTCACGGTCAGCAACTACAGATTATCTTTCCGGCCACCCAACGGAATACTCGAGTTTGACACCTCCTTCCTCACCCATCCTACTGCATAACCAACTCTTTTCAAATCTGCGGCATACAAGTATCTTGAGTGTTGTTCTTTCTACTTGAGTCTAGGTCGCTTTCTTTCTCAAATTGTTCTGAGCATATCTGAACCTGTCCGTGTGTTGATAAGTCGATTCCATATTTTAGACTTTCACTTTGATACCACTTTCTGCAATGAATGTGAAGTCACTGAAGAAGGCTATAGGCTCAGTCCTAAGAAATAAGAGGCCGAGAAAAGCACTAGAGCTCCCAATGACGAGCGCCATTGCGGCGACTACCAAATGTTGCATGCGGCCAACATTTCATATGCCTCCAGCATGTGATATCGAAGTTTTTGCACTCCTTGATCTCCCCACCGAATTGGTTGAAGCCATCATCTCTGAGATGGTGGTTGTTGTGGGTTTCTACAGAGCTGTTAGATTACGGTTTGTGAACAGTGAGCCCCATCTATACATAGTGATAAGCCAGCGCTAACAAGATAGAATTATTCGATGAAGCTACCACCAACATTATGTTTTCCCAACGCAATGCCTGCTTCTTACCATTAGAGCTCTATTACCCTATGCAGCAAACTGGTCGGGTGGCTTTCGCAAGGATCTTGGAAAGAAAGATTGCTAACGAAAGCTCCGTACGGAGCCCGTTACATCGGACTATTAATGGATGCATTGATCTCCTCGAAAGGCTCCCGTCTCAAAATAGTTCCGATATTGCACACCAACGCAAGGTTTACTTAGGTATACTATGTGCATGTACTATCAATGTGATGAGCATGAGAACAGCGATTCGAAGTCTGTCAGCAGAGGATGAGACACCAGTAGAGGTTCCATCTATAGGAGCATTGATTGCAGCATCTGCTCTGGGTGATATTACTCTAATCGAAGCTCTTATTGCTCAGGGGAGTTGCGTCGAAGATGAGAGTTCATTGTTCGGCTCCTCAATTGACGCAGCGGCCAGATATGGACATATTGACGCAGTTAAAGTGCTGATGAAATATTCCCAATCAAAGCCTCATGACATTTTTAGTGCTATTCGAGGCGGGAATAGAGATATCGTGCAACTGTTCCTCGACAAATTCTACAAAAGTGCCCCCTACATATCTGACGACTATTCACAATACGCATGGAGGGTAATGCCGCATATGGTTATAAGCGCAGCAGCCGAAGATCAGACTACCTTACTATACATGCTCATAAATTACTTCCCAACCACCTATCGATCAATAGTCTTGGAAAGGGCATTGTATCATGCTGTGCTATTCTCAGCCAAGTCAACCGTCAAATCACTCCTGGATGCCAAAGTGAAAATTAGCGGATTCGAAGAACCCTTTGGGAGCGGCCTGTACGTCGTGTCGAAACGGGGCGACCTCGAAACTGTACGGTTACTTGTTGAGAGTGGGTCTACGGATCGATATTTGCTACCGTCTTTCGAAAACTGCATGCACGTTGCGGCAGCAAAGGGTCATATAAAGGTGGTACAATTCTTTATTGACTATGGAGTCGATGTGAACTGCAGGTTTCATTGCCCGAAAGCGCCGTTAGGAATGAATGAAGAATTTTGGGGCGAGATAGATCCAAATGATCCAGCGACAACAAATGCGGCAAGGAATGGTGATTTTCATATGTTTCGTTTCTTGGTGAGGAGAGGAGGACGAGTGGATCTTGAGAATGAGTTCGGACCCATACAAAAGCGTTGGCTTGAGCAGATTCAGGCATGGGAGGAGGAATTTTCAGCGAAATAGTAGCCGTTTGTCAGCTTGGCGCACCAGTGACTTTCGTGCGGCCAGATTGGAGAAGTGGTCAGTGATATTGGCCATGACACTTTGTATGTGACACACATACCGTTTCGATATAGGGATAATTCATCGGCGCATCATTTCCCTACGGCTTAGAGCGGTTAGAAAAATATCTTGGAATAGAGAATACGACCCCCAAAACTGTGATAGAGTAGTGCCTAGGAGGGCATTTGATCAAGACACGTGATGTACCCTGTGGCCTGGAATGTTTCGGCATGTATAAAGTAGAACCAATGGAGAACGGTGCGCCTAGCCCGTCCCGAAGCCGAACGATCCCCATTCGGTCCGCCACCCACCCTGTGGCCAAATCCATAAATATCATTTAGATTTTACACCTTGTAGTAAATTACCTTAACACTACAACCATTATGCAAACTGACCCTCCTTACTGATGATCTTTTATTTGTCCTCTTGTGATCCCTGAGCTTTCTGGGCCGGGTGTAACCCCAGGCTCCTGTCTTTGAGGGACCGTCCAGGCAACCAAAAATGTACCAACAACTATGACTTTACACCTGCTCGTTACTCTTTCGCTCAATCACCACTCGCCTCTCTTTTATTCCACCTTCTTTTTCTTCTTTTCGCAGACTTGTAAATCCTCGGCTCCGTCTTGTTCGATCCATTTTCATTGTATCACCCATCATGCGTGAAATTGTAGGTATCATCTTATCACACTCTAAGTTCCGGTGCTCTCCAAACAACAACTATTGACATCCTGGACGCGTTCAAAGCCTATGCCCCTCACTCCTTTTCTCTACACCCCACCATCCGTTGAAGTGCTTATGGAGATTTGCTTCTGTGATGAACTCGATCGAGCTTCCGTCACGTAACGATCTTTCCAGATGAAAAAACAACTGCTAACCGCGGTTTCCCCCATAATAGGTTCACCTTCAGATTGGCCAATGCGTAAGTTTCTGTTGAATCAAAAACTCACGCTACGAATTGCTGGGCTCACATGTCTCGCCAGGGAAACCAAATCGGTGGTGCCTTCTGGTGCGTACAGACACGTGTAGCCAACCAAAGTTTTAGATCTAAAAGACGACCGATCGCCAATTCAATAACGCCGACACATCTTGGTGACCGGAATATCAAGATCCAACGCTGACGCTATTTTCTCATGTAGGCAACAGATATCTAGCGAGCACGGTCTCGATAACAATGGCCTGTCTGTGTTTCCCGCATCCTTCCACTTCTGTATGCATTTTTGCACTGTTATCCAAGATGGACACGAAACTGACTCTACTCCCACAGCTACAATGGCACTTCTGAGCTCCAATTGGAGCGCATGAATGTCTATTTCAACGAGGCGTCGGCCAACAAGTACGTTCCCCGTGCCGTCCTCGTTGATCTTGAGCCTGGTACTATGGACGCCATCCGCGCCGGGCCTTTCGGTCACTTGTTCCGCCCCGACAACTTCGTTTTCGGTCAGTCCGGTGCTGGCAACAACTGGGCCAAAGGTCACTACACTGAAGGAGCTGAGCTTATTGAGGAGGTCCTTGATGTTGTTCATCGCGAAGCTGAAAGCTGCGATTGTTTACAAGGATTCCAGATTACTCATTCGCTCGGTGGTGGTACCGGTGCCGGTATGGGCACGCTTCTGATTTCTAAAATCCGTGAAGAGTTCCCGGACCGCATGATGGCCACTTTTTCCGTTATGCCTTCTCCTAAAGTCTCCGACACTGTTGTCGAGCCTTACAACGCTACTCTTTCCGTCCACCAGCTAGTCGAGAACTCGGACGAGACATTTTGCATTGACAATGAAGCTTTGTATGATATTTGCATGCGCACTCTCAAGCTGCCCCACCCCGCTTATGGTGACCTAAACCACCTGGTTTCAGCTGTTATATCGGGGGTTACCACTGGCTTTCGTTTCCCAGGTCAGCTAAACTCTGACCTTCGCAAGTTGGCTGTTAACATGGTTCCTTTCCCTCGCCTACACTTTTTCATGGTCGGCTTTGCTCCACTGACCAGCCGGGGGGCGAACTCGTTCCGTGCTGTTACCGTTCCTGAGCTTACCCAGCAGATGTTCGACCCTAAAAACATGATGGCTGCCTCAGATTTTCGGAACGGTCGCTACCTGACGTGCTCTGCCATTTTCCGTGGAAAGGTCTCAATGAAGGAGATCGAGGATCAAATGTACAACATGCAGAACAAAAACTCGTCTTACTTCGTCGAGTGGATTCCCAACAATGTGCAGACGGCTCTCTGCTCCATTGCCCCACGTGGCCTTAAGATGTCTTCGACTTTCGTAGGCAACTCGACTGCTATTCAGGAGATCTTCAGGCGTGTCAGTGAGCAGTTCGCTGCCATGTTCCGTCGCAAAGCTTTCTTGCATTGGTATACTAGTGAGGGTATGGAGGAAATGGAGTTCACTGAGGCTGAGTCTAACATGAACGATTTGGTCAGCGAGTACCAGCAGTACCAGGATGCCAGCGTCGATGAGGAGGAGGGGGAGGAGTACGTGAAGGAGGCTCCCATCGGGGAAGAAATGTAAACATCCAGTTCGCTTCTTTTCCCAGTCACATCACACACACAACTCGAGAATGCGCTCTCATCCTTTCTACGTCACATGAATCTTCAATGCCACCCTAAAGATCATGGGTCGATCAACTATTTTGGTCCATGGAAGGCTCTTCCAGGCGTTTGTTGCGGTACGATTGAAAAGGGGAGCATTAGCGCCTCGCTAAAGATTCAAGCATTACGCTAGGCTAAGTTAACATATAATCAAGCATCTATTTTGCTGTAGCCTCTTACCCACTGTGCAGCCAATCAGAGCCTTAGAATACGTAGTCGGCTCCTTTTCCTAACTGCTACACATGTGCGTGCTATAGCCATGTGTACACGTATGTAAGTTAAATCCCATTTATAGATTCTTGCCGATACTGATTTGGCCTAGTTTTACTTGTTAAAAGGAGTATAGGCATAACCTTGCAGGCAGTGCCGCCTTGTGTGATACGTTAACATAATAAGACCGTTTACTTTCGAATTTGTCCAAGTTCTATGTAATGATACTTATATATAGGACGCTAAGTAATGTAGAGGATAATTCGCAAGAGCCTCTCCTATTTCTCTTATACTCAACTTCTAATGACCTTCTCACTTTCTGGAACCGTAAAGCTGCAAAGATGATCCTTTGGCAACCATAGCTTCCGCTTTTATGATAAATAGGTTCATTCAAATGCAGTATCATTGATATACACGCCAGTCCCTGGCAGTAAAATATATATCCTGGTATCATCTTTTTGTATCTCCCCCCTTAAAGCGCCAAAAATGCAATGCAACGCCATCCAATGCAGTAATACTATACAGTGTAGTCCTTCTAATATCCATATTTCACCCATAAAACTTTGTCATCGCGACCTTCCTGTCTCCTTTTCAACCCTTCTCTTCTTGCTCGGTCTCCTTCCAACCGCATCATCTTCTTTCCCACCATCCTTCCGTCTCCCATCCTTATCCTCACCATCCCCTTCACTATTTCTACTGTTCTCCCTCGACATGCCCATGCCTATGAGCAAATGCCCTTTATCCCGCTGATGACTCTTCAAGTTATCACTTCGCGTGAATTCACTCTTGCATCCTCGAAATCCACATCGGTATTTTTGGGTGGCATGTTGAATCCGTTTGTGCCGGGCGAGATTAGACGCTTTCCATTTTTCCTCGCCGGTGGGGATGTAGCCGCAGGGACAGCGAAGAGTTGTACTTGGTGGGGCTGGGGTAGAAGAGGAAGGATTGTTGGGATGGGATATACGGTCGGGAATTTGAGCTTGAGGTATCGATTGAAATGATGAATTATCGAACTGGTGAGGTGTTGGTTGAAACGAAGGGGTTGGTTGAGTAATCATGGACAAGTAATTATGCTGCTCAATTTGTTGGAATACAGGTGCCGAGTTCATGATGTATGATTCCGAGAGCCCATTGAAATCTTCAAAATGTGTTTGTTGCATGGTCTCATGAGCATCCTGCCAGATATTGCTGACTATCGCTTGCAGAGCCTCTGCGTTGTCAGAGTCGAGGGTCGAGTACCCAGAGTCTGGGATCGGGAATTGAAAATCGAATGTTGGTTCCTTGACTTGGTCCTCGCTGCCTTGGTCCTGAGCACGTTGTTGAACTTCATCTTGAGGATGCTCGTCAATATCATCCTCCACCGGAAGTAGTTTCAAAGTTTCGGAAATAGTTTCGAGATGGTGAGTTGCCCTTGACTTGATGTGGCTGTTGGAATATAGTGCATCGCACTGGCTTGTGACATGCGAGAGAAATTGATCGTAGAGGGTATCTGATCGAGATGCGAGCTTTCCAGCACAGATCAATTCAAGCTCTAGTTGACGAAGCTCGATAATAAGTCCTTGATCAAGACGTTTATTAACCATCGCTACATCTTCGATAAAGGCAACTGTCGAGTTGTTCTTAAAGAGTTCCTCGATGATACGGGTCCTGCTAGTCGACATAAATGATTGTTGAGGAAAGGTGAATTGTGGAATGGAGGCTTGAATCGCGGCCATTTTATGACGATATGCAAAGCTTTCTTGGATGTCGAGAAAGTGTTTGCAAGCTTTAACAAGCTTATTGTCGTTCAGGCGTAATGCCTCAACCCAGTTTTGTGCCTCCGTAGACACAGCAACTCTTGGCTGCCAGATCACTCTTACGATCTGTGTGTATGTCTGACGTTGTCTATCAGATGAGATGTTGTCCACCATAGACAGCAGATCTTGGAACCATTCAGGTGTCTGAACCTTTGATTGATCGTGATCAACAGCGATAGCTAATGCATAGGCGACATGTGTGAAGGCGAAGAGCGGCATAACTGCTGCAGGATATCGATCCTGGAGAATACCTTCCAGAACTTGAAATCCAATAGATACAATCGATGACGAAGAAAGAGACAGGAGTTCCTTGGTTGTAGAATTCGGTGCCATTTCTTCCAGGGATTTTCGAGAGTGTTGGAGGTGTGCCCCAAGCACTTTCGAGAATGACTTGACAAGACTCTTTGAATCGGTCCAGTGTGGTGATGAGAGCTGTGGAGATTCAGACGATGTATATCTATTTTCAGATTGTGTAGTCATGCCAGTAAACACCACAGTATCGTTATTTGTGTACATCTGAGAGAAGTTCATTGAATTCATAAACGCTGGATCACCGTTCGAGAGGCTATTCATATTGGAAGGGAACATTTCTTTCTCTTTTCCTTTAGAGTTTTGGCGAGACGGGATGAAGTCGAAGTTAGTTTCAGATCCATTCCAAGATGACTCCATTGTTGCGCTGGAGTATCCGGAGTCTGTGAATAGAGTCTTGCCTGTAGAGTCTTGAGTTAAATAAAGAACTTAAAACAAACTCAAATTATCAAATATAGGACGCCTGACTACTGGAATACGTACCACTTGCTTGACTATCTGTTGGCGAGATGTCGATTGATGAGAATGTTCCGTACTCAAATCCGCCATTTGGACTCATTGGTGAGACAATAGTCGCAGACATTGGGTTTTCAAGCCAATCTGGTGTCGAAGTAGACTTTATGCCAGCACGGGGCAGCTCAAGGGCGGTACCAGTGTTCAATCGAGGCAAATCTGTCAGCGATGCTCGAGGACTCTCTCCTTCAGAACTTCCCCTAAACGTCCACGGTAAGTTCGACTGTTGAGTTGGCTCTAGAATAGAACATCGTTGGATGTCGCTATACCGACAAGCTTCAGAGTCGGGTAGCTCTTGCGAGTAGTCCCAATTTCCATCCATCTCTGACACAAACACCCCCTCCATCTCGCAAATGGCTGTATTTGGCAGTTCACTCACGGCAGGAACATCGTAATGCGATGGTCTCTTCTCGTTTTGCGTAATACCAATAACTTCGGGATATGACCCGTCGCGCAATGACTTGTACTCGTCTTCTGACTCTACAATCTTGGAAAGAGGAGGTACACACTTTGAGATTGGTGATAATGGGTTCCGGTCTACACTGCGCTTTGAACCCAATACTGAGAACATTTTCTTGGCCACTGTTGTGACTGAGGCAGAATTAGCGTATGCCACAATAAACCATGAAACGGAAAACATAAACTCTGGGAAACCAAGTTCTCGGCTTTGGAAGACATTCAACATCAGGATAGACTGATAAAAATTTCAGCTCTGAGATCGCAAGACTTACTGCGTTCCGTCTTAGAATGACCATTGTGGCATCTCTTGCACTTGAAGTTGCCAACTCTTTCTGGTTTCAGGCATTCGAAGCACCAGTAAAGACCCTCTTCTAAATGTTCACAATTCCAAACATGTCTAAGCATTGCTTCTTGATCCATGAACACTTCCCGACACCACAATAACGGACAAGTTCGCCTCTCATCCTCAGTAATTGGAAGAGCGGTATATTTACGAGTGTACGCCACCCATGAAAGAAATTGTAGGGAAGCAGATTTGTGTTTGGGAAAAGTCCGCAGGCTGGATTGAGATTAGTCATGTGATATTAACAGGAACAGACAAATTACACGCAGGACTCATCGATCGCAAAGTCGGATGCTGTCACTTGAGTGTACGAGGACTCGCCAGAATGGCGCCTAATACTCTTGTCGTCTTTGCGTCGTCTTTCAATAATTGATTCATCGTCAGAACTAGCCCGACTCGAGATTGAGCACTGACTACGACTTCGCTTGCGCAGGAACGACGACATGATTTGTTGGTTGTCAGGATCGCTAATACTTTACAGTCAATTGAAATGCTTCAGGACAATGAAGCAATCGCCAGTTTTGATGACATTGAAACTTCGTTGCCACCTATCGAGTATAAGTCTTTGAGGTGTGAACAGTCCTCAATTCCTACTCAATTGCAATTCCTGCTTTGGCACACTGCCTGAAGGTCACGTGGTGATGAGGCAACTACTCTCACCGAGTCCAGGACTCCTGCATGTCCATCCATGTGCGAACCATCGAAATGACTATTCGATTGGGCGCATTTACTGGTGGATCTCGTAGGCTGAGCCATTAAGGTTAGGCAAAATGAATTGATGTGGTGTAGTGGTTGGTCAGCTATGTTGGTCTGGTGCTCGGCAGGCATTTGCTGTCAGCCTGTCAGCCTTGACATCCCCGCCCCCCTCACACCTGAACTTGCAGACACGGTTACTACGCCGCTGAAGAAGTCTCGGACACGACGTGGCAGGACTTTTGCTGTGTTCATGTAATTCCTTGGGTGACATAAGACATTGAACTACTCTCAGCAAGTTTTAAGAATCGGAAGTTCGGCAATGGAGATGATTGTAATCTGATCCAAGTATGAGGCCATGGTAGATGGATATGTCGTAGTCTGAGTCGAGTCAAGTCCTACCTATATGGATGCTGTGGAGCCAGTTTTTTTGGATGAAACATCTTTAATGCCCAAGTAGACCCTTGAGTATGTAGACACAATCATGTGTTAGGGGGGGTATAGCGAAGTCTTCGTGTCTCTCGGCATGTATTCTGATGCCCGCTCCTGGATCTGTCCCATACCAGTTTCCAGAGTCCTACAGCAAAAAAAAAGTGATTGCTGCATTTCGAGGTTGTGAGCACTCGTTGGGACAGTGAACACAAGAGGCAGAAACGGGCGAAATCAAATAGATTGCAATGTGAGGTTGTAGAGAATGTCCGGGCTTGAGTGCTTGCGCGATGGATAGGTTTTGGCAACCTCCAAGTAAAACTTATCAAATTCCAGCTTCCTGGAGGTCAGGTCAATAGATATAGCCACTTCATATCCTCAGAATCTAAAATTAGAGGGTAAATCCGCCGCAAATGTGTTGCAAAGCTGTTCCATAATTAGATTTCAGTAACTTGACTCCCAAATTTAGAATCCGTCAAGACAACCCCCAAGGGCTCTACATCGGGCAGACGTACGGGCCTGTTTTGACGATGGCAACTGCACGTGCCGCTCGCGTAACTCAATGATGGGAGAGCGCAGAGGAAGATGCGAGTAGGGTTTGGCTCGGGATGGGGGAATGGATCAAGACTCGCATCGTCAGCCGTCTTCCAGGACTGGAGTGGAGACAGTCGGTGAGTGAAATTGGCTAGGTGACAAGTGACAAATCGTCCTAAGGCGACGAATGAGAAGAGGAAATTAAGTAGGACTTGATCTCAATTAATTAATGACGCGTCTTGGTGACCGGATGATTTCAGAGGACTCTGCATATGCAGGACTTTGTGGGACGAAACCAGCTGAAGCGGATGTAGGCAGGAGAAGTTCGATCCTGAGGCTTCAAGTATCCTCCTTGATTCAACTTCCAAGTTCCATGAAATGCATATCGGTCAAAAGTTTCTTTCCTCCTGCTGTGATAAGTAATTGAGAGATGCGAAACGATCATATTCTGATCTTCCTGTTGGTGATTCTAATACGATAATTTCATTCACGTGACCATACACCGGTTCCACTATTTGGCTACACTCTGCAGTATCTATCAATTTTGGGGGAATTTCATTCTCGAATTTTGGTGCGTCATTCCCAAAGAGATATTAACTTGTTTATTGGAAGATATTTATACCATTTGACATAATTAGATGGCTAGACGGTGCAATGGCCCGTGTCAAGGTAACAGTACATATCAAAGCGGCTATGGCCAGTGGAGCAGCTTTATATGGAATGTCAAGGCAATATCCGAGAAGAGGAATATTAAAATTTCTTCGCAATGGAAAGAACAAACCATCGGGTCATCCAAGATTAAGAAAAGTAGCCGATGAAATTTATCTTTGACCTCTTTGACCTTACGTACCGGAAGGTGAAATGTATTATCAAAAATAAACAATGCGAAAGAAAGAGCGGCCAAACGAGTCTGTTTATTTGTAGCGCGAGGTTAGTAAGGATAAGTATAAGATTAGACCCAAGGATCTGTGAGTAAACAACGATTGCACTGTACACAATATCACGTAAGAAAAGACAAAGATCCACGACCGTCCGCAGGCAACCTCGGGAAGGCGAGACTCATTATGATCTCCTGCAAAGAATCAAAAATGACGGTCGTGAAGATCTGATCCCACTTGTATAGGGCAATGTGTAGGTAACCCTTGATATCTCTAACTCCTCATTCACAAAAAACAACAGGCACCAAACCTTCCAGATGCCTTCCTGCTCTTCTCGTACCTCCCCCAAGAACTGCGGAACCGGATCATCAGTGCCCCCCTACCGCCCCGCGTATTCACCCGGGCAAGGCGCATTGGCACACTCCTGCGCTTCTAGGCGTATACAGACGACGACCAGATGTTGAACATGCCTCTGAGGACTATTCGGCAATCTTCCACACCAACCAAGCTACCAGGAGAGAAGCGTTTATTCAATGCCGTAACCAGTTTTAGGCTTAGTCCCTCCAACCCACCAAAGAATGCAAGCCAGTTCGCCGAATTTCAAGAACAGCTTGACCCGAATCGTTTTCACGTTGCTACAGATGTATTATATTTCGGTGGGTCAAATGCACTGAACCACTTCTGGTTCCATCGCGGGACAAGGCTCTGGATTGATAACAGGAATACAGGCGCGCACTGGCTTTCAATAATGGAGAATTATCGCCAGATCAGATGGCTCGCGGCAAATCCTTCGATCCGAAATTATGAAAGCATAGCCCAAGTCCTAGGCGACTCACAAAGACCGCCAAATGAACCTGATGCCGTACAGCTGGTGGGGTTCCTAGGAGTAGAAGAATTAATTCTTCAGGTACCAGATGAAGAGTCGTATCCAGTCCAGATTGAGGCGGAGGCTTTTCTTAATCCGAATTTTGTGCGCGGCATGAGGGAAAGATTCGAGGAAGCATTTCATAATAGGGTTGAGGAACTCGGAGGATTAGGTGTTGAACGTGAGACAAATGCACGCAATCCGACGATAAGGTAGTTGAATAGGACGGAGATGAGAGAGTGGACACATTCGTAGACCAGGCTAACGGCTTTGAGTGAAGATGAAAGCGATTTCATGAGTCGGCCACGGCAATGGCCCAGTAATGACGGAAGCCCATCTAGTATTTCGCGTATCACACGCAGCCATCATGATCCTATACATACGCCAACCGAAGATGGCGAAGGTGATGGCAGCTGCAACGGGACACCCGCGACTATCCTTTTACCACCGAAACGTCGGAACCTTGGTAATACGTTTTCAATAGGAGCGTTAAATCACCAGAACACAGAGCAAGCTCAAGAGGAAGGTGAGTCGGAACTTCTTGTGCAAACACGTGCAGAGTTACAAGACGATGAACGACGTAATGCAGCACGTCAAGGGCCGGGCGAGGAGATAGATGAAGCGTCTAGTACAGGACGTGACAAGCCAACAGGACAAGATGTTCTTCAATGCAATCAAAACTCAGACTCTAGACAAACCTTGACTGTTAGGTAATCCAGTTTTAGAGATTCTTCGAACGTTGGACCGGCGTCCAACTTCGAACAATCTTCAAACTCCAGACAATTTGATAATTTCGGGCATCTTCCTGGCCGTATATCCCCACGAAATTTATGGAATCAACTAAATTTAGATCTTGACGGGCTTAGCTTAACCCAGATACCAAAATCACCGCGTATATAACGAGCATAGTGGGCGAAAACTGCTTAGGCCAAGCTCAATAGAGCCGTACGAGACATATTTGAAGCCAATTTTCATCAATAGATGAGAAATAGCATCAAATGGTCGCCGTTTTATCAAAGCATGCCATAAAATAGCTGAAGTCGTAATCTCAAAAAATACATATAGCTACCGGTCGGAATGATCAAGAAAGTGTACGAAGAACAGTTTGAAGAATAGCGAAATTCTCTTCACTGATCATAAAATTGGTTGCTGCTCAGCTTGCACCTCTGAAGAAATCCAAAAGCGACCCACAACCAGAATGAAAGGCGTCGCACCCCGGCTAGTTGGAGGCACACTAGAAGTAGATGCTTGCATCACGGTAGTCTTTTGAGTGGGGTCACCCTGGCTCCCTTCCGAGCTCATCTGGCAGAATACTATCACTATCGGCCTCAGGATGATCTAACGAAGTTGTGAGACATGAAAACTTAAGTTCATTGGCCCTATGCTTACTGATTCCCAAGACTAAATATGCATCTCATAGCCGGATGCCACTAAACGGACTTCGTTTTGAAAGTCTGGGTGTTGGCGAATGGTCTCAGGAAATGCAGGATACCGTACAGCAGGTAGAAAGTGGAAGGCGAGAGTGATATAGAGAAGCCTTATCAGATGGAGGGATGAAGCGTGTTCACTAATATGTGAAAGTGGAAATAATGGCCTGTGATGCGAATTCGTGCACATCATGGCTTATATTGCTTCAAAGCTTCAAAGTCCTTTGCAACAGTTGTATCATGCGGTAAGTAGAGTTTCGCAACCTTCATCATCTGATATGCTCGAGGTTTATCACCTAGCTCTCTGCAGGCTACGCCGGTCCGATAGTAAATCTTGCCTATTTCTGGAGCCGCTGGGAAATCCTGTCTAGCTTCGTCTCCCTGTTGGATGCTCTCCTGGAAGATCTTGATCGTGCGCATGCCCCAGAATGCTGCCTCTTCGTAATTATTCAGTTTGAGGTATGCCATCACAGTGTTTGAGACGAGTCGGACCCGCAGGACGAGTCTTACAATCTGTGCAAACTGGTCCTTAAACTGCCCTTCTCGGCATTGCACATGAAAATAAGCGTCTCCCCATACAGAACGACGGCGTCCCTCGCATATAATCATGAGATGTCTATGTGACTCCCGGTATAATCGCAAAGCATCCTGATACTGGCCTTTCCTCAATGCGTCATTGCCCTCATCCTTTAATCGTGTAGATTCCTCGAGACACTTCTCCACCGTCGGATAGGGAACAGCCATTTGCTCCCGCATTGTCTTCTCCACTGACGCATAGTGATCGCCTTGCACCACGACTTGATATAAATTCTTAACGAGCCCAAAAGGCTCGAGAAGCTTGCGCTGGATGGCTTTAGGAATTGGCTTATCCTCGAATGCCAGCTGATAGGGATCTTGAAGTTTGAGAATGAGGCGTAGATGCTCGTTCATGCCAGGATGGGATAGATTAGAATGGTACCACATGTAAGTAAAGCTGGCGAGATCATCGATGGTGAGGATGAATCTGCGCAAGTCGGCCTCGTCCAGTGCCGCGAACTGCGGGGTGATCTGTACCCTCAGGTGCACATTATTAAAGCGCAATGCCTTTTCGCCGCTGACCACGATTGGAACATAACCTTCCATGCCAACGTAGTTCTGCGCATCTGGCCATGGGGTATCGACAGCAACAAAGATGTTGTCGCGGCGGAAAACAGCTCGGGCCTCGGAGTAGATTTGATGGCAAGTCCGGAAGACGCTCAGATCAAACCTGTACTTCTTGTACTCGTTTCCGATGTCGTATTTATTCTTGGGGGAGAAGAGGATTTCGTGATAGATGGCCTCACGGATCTCTCCGGGAAGCCCGAGCAGCTTGCAAGAGGTGGCCATGTTTGGCAGATTAGTTGTTGTGTCGACGTGAAGGGATATATGGGAAGAAGTGGTTTGATTTATAAGGGTTTCGGCGGGATTCAAATTGTATCGTGGTTGTACCGCGGTACCTCTAGACTGAAATGAGATTAGCGTCGGGAACGTACAGCCAGCCGCGGCACGTCTGTTGTTGTTTGTCCTTTGAAACAGAAAACAGAAACTCCGATAAATATATCACGTGAGGATTAGTCATCTATTTGATTAGTCAGCAATGTATCGGGGAAACGACAACTTCCGGGGCCGAGATGGCGGGGGTAAAGCCGGGGCGGGGTTAAATAATAATGATGATAATATCTGCCAATGCGATGATGATGATGAATAAATCACCACCCAAAACCCTACAGTCACAGCCACAGTAACAGCAACAGCTACAGGTTACAGGTTATAGGTTATAGGTAGGAGAAAGACGCGCAAGCTTCCCGCGGGGTAAACCTCAAGGCAACAGCGATGCTGGAGTTCCAGAGAAAAAGACATCAATCAACCTTTACTCAGATGCATTCATCTCTTACCAGCCAGGACGCTTGTGAGCAACAACTCAATAGACGCACTTGATTCATTATTATTCCATTCCAATTCAATTACACATTACATATTAAACATTACACCTTTACGCCAATTCATGTCCTCGGTCTGCTTCTATCCTTTGGAGCGAATCATCGGCACCGAATCAAAAGCTTGTTTCATCACCGTGCGGCGTCAGCTCTCTTGCACAACCATCATCATCTATTAGCTCATTCCCCTGTCTTCTAGTAAACTAAAACTCTAGCATATATATCTATCCCTACCAAAACAACACCCCGTCTCCTCTTCGTAAACCACCCTCCTCCTCCTCCTCCTCCTCTCCCTCCTCCGCCTCAGATACATCAACACCAATGAAGTTGATCAATACTTTACTGCCGCTTGCGGCCGTGGCATCTGCCTTTGTCATTCCGGACGAGCAGGTTGCAGAGCAGGTCTTTCTCAAGAAAGAACCCCAATCCATCACCAAAAAGCTACAGGGAACAGTTGACAGTGTCTGGGCTTCGGTGGAAGACAAATTGAAGGACGCCGTAACCTTCTCCGAGAATGCTTTGGACTCGGCCATCAATGCCGCCTCCAGGGCAAAATCAATGGTTGAGTGCCATTCTGCCATGATCAAATGGGATATTGAGGGGTGGCTTGACTCCGCCGCGACCACAGTTGAAGATATCGACCTCTTTGATGGGCCGCATCATCCACCAGAGCACCCTCCGCACCAAAGACCAGGCCGTCCTCCTCACCGAAGACCCAGGCATCCCGGCCACGGCGATGGCAAGAAGCCTAACCTCACCGTCTACGAACTTATCGCAGGCAGTAAGTACACCACCAAGCTCGCAAAGCTGATTGACGAGTTTCCGGATCTGGTTGAGGCATTGAACGGCACCAAGGCCAACTACACTGTCTTTGCACCTACAGACAAGGCATTTAAGAAGATCCCGGATCATGGGGAGAAACCACCCAAAGAACTTATCAAAAAGGTCCTCCAGTACCATGTCTCACCAGACTTCTACCCTGCAGGTCGGGTCTTGGTGTCACATACCATTCCTACTACTTTGAAGTCGCCGTCTCTTGGTGACGAGCCGCAACGCCTGCGCGTAAGTCTTGGTCTCAAGGGTTTAGCCGTGAATTTCTACAGCAGAATCGTTGCTACCAATATCGTCAGTGCGCTGTTTTCCCCTCTGTCAAGTTTCCACTGATCAAATATAGTTCGGCACTAATGGTGTTATTCACGGCGTCGATTCTCTCCTGCTCCCTCCCCCTCCCACTCTCAAAATCATTGAGCTTCTCCCATCCCAGTTCTCGACCTTACAATTGGCGCTTTTGAAGACAGGGCTGGCCGAATTGCTTGCTGACGCACCACATACCGGTGGAACGTTTTTTGCTCCTTCCAACCTTGCATTCCAAAAACTTGGCCCCAAGATCAATGCCTTCCTCTTCAGCAAATATGGCCAAAAATATCTAAAGGCCCTGCTGGAATATCATATCGTTGCCAACCAGACTCTCTACTCTGATGCTTTTTACAAAGCCAAGAGTGCCTCTGAGTCGTACCTTGTTGATGAGGAAGTTGCGGAGGATATTCCCAAAGGGCATTTCCACATCGACCTCCCAACGTTGCTAGCCGACAAAAGCCTGAGTATTGACATTGCTCGATGGGGGGGTTTCATTACAATCAAGATCAATGGCTTCAACAGCATCGCAGTCCAGGATGGACTTGCAAAGGACGGTGTTATCCATATAGTGTCGAGCCTATTAATTCCACCGAAGACGCCAGGGGGTACTGCTTATATGGGTGAGGAGATGGACCTTGAAGATTTTAAGGCACGCTTTGACATTGAGGAGAGATACGAGGAGTTGTAGTCACTCGTTACTCGTTGCGGCGTGACAGGTTACACTTTACGAATATGATGCTGGGCAGAGGCCATTGGATCTCTTGTTTTCTTCACCAGGATGGGTATGCATATGATAGGTTAGGCAACAACATGTAGTTTGCTATTTACATGATACCGCCTTAGGTGTCGTACTAGGTGATGCAGTGATGTATTGCTGTCCGACTTATTCTCGTAAATTCGCACGTCTTATCCGCTGTGCTCTCTATCAAGCTTGGTTTTGAATTGGTTTAATAAACTACCTCCATCTGTCTCCTTAACAACTACCTGGTCATTCATTTCTGCATCGCAACTATTCAGTGATCCTTTGCTTACCAGTCATGACCACAAACTATTACCATATCCTATATGGCTTTCCAAAACCTGATTTCTCAGGGTGTGCACCACTTTTTTTTTTTCATTGCAACAACTATATTACTACACAACAACTAAGCTTTTGTACGTAGTAAAAAGTATGTCTAATGTTATATTATTGTTAAATACTGGTATATACATTTTTTTAATATATGTAAACGTGTTATTGTTGTGTAGTAATAAAATTAATTTATTTGTACTTTGTTCAGTTTCGCAAAGCTAATATGCGCCAAAACTTGTAAGTGTGTTAAAATCTGTACATTTTGTATTTGTTTTTTAAATTATATGCTATATAAGTATTAGCATATATATATATATATATATATAATAAGGTATTTTTTTTAAACGCTAAAACAAACAAAATTAAATAAAAATTATAAAAGTTGTCACGATCATGGATCATGTGACCTAGATAGGCTTGGCACGACCCCTCATTTCTATCATGATCGCGCACAACAATTGCCTTTCCTCCTTAGTTTAGTATTCTTGTAATAGAACCACTTTACTAGGCGCCTCACCAGGCCAAAAGATTGGGCTTTCGTGACAAAAGTTATTAATGTTTAAAGTATAAAAATCATTATATTTAGTATAAAATTTATTGTATACTACTTATTTTAAGTAAATACATAATAAAATTAACGTAGTTCACAAGTGTCACGTCGCGTGCTCCCAAGCACACGTGATCCATATTAGGCGAGCTCCCCGAGCTCCTCGTGTATATATAGCTTGCTTTTCTCGAGCTTTTTCTTCCTTTTTTAGCTATAGATTCTCGTATAGTACTACAGCTGCTTTTTGTATTTGTAAATTCACAGCTTGTGCCGTGACATTATTTATAACTCTTTTTAATTAACAGCCTGAAAAGGCTTAATATTTTTCTAAAAAAGCTCGAATACTTACTTTTTACAAAAGTTAAAATATTGTACCGGAAACTCGAAAAACTTTCGACAACTTATAGCAGTGTTCGTTTACTTTTTTTTTTTTTCGAAAAAGTCGCAGCTCGTAAATTTACGTTTCGCGCAATTAAAAAGCTTTCGATATTATATTTATTTTTTAATTTACTTATTTTGTTATTTTATTTATTTTGTTATTTTGTTACAAATACAACAATAGCTAACTTTACAAATATACAACGCGGTGCTAAAAACAAAGTAGCAGTAATTATTTCGAAAGTACTATATGTTTCAAACTCCGGCTTTTTTTAAAACAACGAAACAAAACTATTATTTTTTGAGAACTTTGCTATAATAACAATACAGGCCACTTTATAGCAAATACAAAAAAAGTTAGTTACTAGCAAAAAGCAAACGCGACTATAAATTGCACAGTTTGTCGAGCTGAAAAAACAGCTAGTAACAAAAAGCAAATTTACTTCGAAATTATTTTTTATTCAGTTTTCAAGTTCGGACTTTTTTTTTTGTACAGTAAAGCAAAAAATAACAGTAAAAACGCTACGCTTCGCTTATTTTTTTATTTTTGCTCGTGTTAGAAATATTCAAAAGCTTAATAACAAAATAAATTTTATATACAAAAGCTAAGAAATTCAGCTATTCAGCTTTTTTCGGCGTTACTTTTAAATATTCGAAACAAAGCAAAACAAATTAAAATACGTATTTCGAAAAATAACAAGCTTAGCTTAAAGCTTTTTAAAAAACAAAATAAACTATTTGTCGTTTATACGCTATATAATAGTAGCTAAAATGCTCGAAACGTTTATTATAAATATAGTCGACGTTAACAAGCAAATCGAGCAGCGGAAAAAATACTACTGTTAAATAGGTATTAGTGGAAGCTTGTGCTGTACACAATGTCTGCCCAAGTGCAGTAGTTCAGGGAGGATGAATTGACTTGATTATAGAACTATTTGGAGGTCGCTCAGTGAAAGGGGTTTTACCCTTTCACTGATGACTAAGCTATTACATAAGGTATGGCCCATGCTTTACGGGTGGGCTACACCACCAATTCTCAACAACTACAAGCTTTATATAATAAATTCAAAAAGTTTCGCTAAGTTTAAACACAAGTTTTTTTTTTGTGCAAATAAAGCTAACATTCCAGTTTCGAAGCAGCAAAAAAACATGTTTCAAAAACTAAAGCCGAGCTTTTAATTACAGTTAGTTTTTATTCGTCGATTAACAAAACTTACTTTTGCTAACTTTTATAGCTTGGCTTACAGTATTTACTAAAACTCGGTTACAGCTAATTAGCGGTTTCGTACTCGCTAAGCTCGGCAATTTTTTTTTCGGCAATCTTTTTTTCGGCAACTTTCTTTTTAAGCTGTTGCTAATACATCTCGGAAAAGCTAAAAGCCGAGCAAAAATTTAACTGCTGCTACTTCATTTTTTTTATTTTCAGCTTGTTAAAGCTCGGCGGCTTTTTCAAGCAAAAAACGCTTGTTAATCTTAAAAGTAGCTACTGCTAGCACTTGCTATAAT